>CM055845.1:4007639-5207639 GCA_029490765.1 Euthynnus affinis
GGTGACATTCCCCATATGGGAGTAATCAAGGAATCCATGAGAAGCAGGCAGATGAATATGAATACAGATTTAAACAAAGATGATACCATGAGGAATATATATCAAGACAGCAAGACGGGTTGAGTACAGTGTTTCCCAAGACAAATGCCTTATTAAAAAAGACCAAACATCTATAATATGTGGTACTGTGGAAAGATTTTGAAATAAATATCAAACAGCTCTTGCATGTTCTGAACTCTGAACCACATCATCAACGACCCACCTCAAGTAGGGTAAAACCATCCTGTTAACTTCAATAACTTGTAAAGTTGGATCTTAAAAGATCCACTCCACACATTTCAAGACATGTAAAGATAATCTGCTCGGAATAATGATTTGTGTCTGATATGGGTTTTCCATATTAAATAAATAAATAAAATAAAAAAGAAGTTCAATTACCACATCACAAATCATGCTTTTAGGTACATACCTTAAACTTTAAACCTAAACACAACGACACCTGGTGTAAAATTATGTAATACTTTTAGACATTTTGACCGTACAAAGAGCCGACTGGGATCAATATTTTTGCCTGTTTAAATGATTTTGAGGTTCAAAGTTGCTGTGCTGGCTTTACTTTTTTTTTTTTTTTTATTGATGCTCAATTCAGATGTTTACATTAGTCCAAAGCTGATCCAGGTGATGCTAACTGGAGCTAATTCTTTGTCCACATATCTGCAATCTAGCAAAATCTCAAGGTATGTACGGGTCAAAGCTGGCTAACATTTGTTTTTTTCATTACCAGAACGCAGCAGAGTACATCCACACTCAGCCTCGGTGGCATGGCTACACGGGGAATGCTAAAACATTTGACTTGACTGGGCTTAGGGCAGCTCAGAGAGAAAAAAAAAATAGCTCAATGGACCAATACAAAGAAACAGACTGGGAATATTGCTCCTTGTCACAACTTGGTATTGTTGGAAAAAAACAGCTTTATAACAGGCTCAGGATGGAGGAACCCGACTAATATTAGAAAGAGCTCATCCTGTCATGCCCACAATACATATGTAAGACTCCAGGATCTATTGTGACCAGATAAATGTTGAGGCCACTGTCAAAATGATCCTGCGTGATGACCTCCAAAAGGACAATATTGTTTGGATCAATATTGAGCATGAAGCATGACATTGGAACAGTACCATGCCATCAGAAGCCCATCCATCTGTGCAAAGCAGCACCGCTTTGGAAATGGATTAGTGATTATGGCAAAGCAGCTCTCATGAGGACTGAAACATTGTAGTGTGAAGAGCTGCATGCACATTTCACTTTATTACGGCCTGTATTTTCTGCACCAGCTGCACCACCAGGATAACCATCTTTCTCTGCTCGGCCACAGGAAACTTCAGTTTAATTGGTGACTGCATGTGTAGATTTTTTTTTTTTTTGCTGCAGCTCCCAGGGATTAGTGCAAAAAAAAATAATTAGTGTTTTCACATCAGTTTGTATCCAGTGGATGAGACTGACTGAAATATGCAAATCTGAGAGTTACTGTAACAGCGTTTCTGCTCATGGAAACACGACCGTGTGCATGTGGGAATTTGAGAAAATCCTTGCTCACAAATCTGGGATCCAAAACGGTTAAATGTTTTCTTGTGCATCTACATATTTGCAGCATGTTCACGACTTATAAACTGGGGAAATGATGAGATTGTTTAGTTTCCAGCTCAAGTTTTATAGCTAATACACACAGACAGATATGAACAGAAAAGGCCAGAAGGAGAAGAGAAACTTCAGTACAATTCCATTGTCCACATTACAGGATAATGAGTATAATTTAATTTCCAGTCCAGTAGATCAGTGGCTAATACCAGTGGAGCAGGATTGTATTTAATGGAATTGTGAAACTAATTGCACAATCTAAAACTGGATTGTCTGACATGTTCAGAGGAGGAGCTTCACTCTTCTAACTGATTAAACTGTTTCAGCAGATTAATTGTTTCTCTCAGTCTCCAGATTTTTTCCAGCCACTTATTCTCTCTTCGCTCAGTCTGATTCTGTCACTGCAATGTCTCTCAGCCCCGACTGTGTTTTCTGCCATTGAAATGACCACAAAAAAAGCTTCTCGGTGTGCTCGCTGATGTCGGCTAATAGAGCGAAACGTGGAAACTGATACAGGCAGGAAACTGCTACACTGACAAAATGACACATTGAGTCTGTGCTTTTATACTGAGCAGCGTCTGTATGCTATGAGGCTGCGAGCGCTACAGCCTCCAGTAGATCTGTTAGTGGTCAAAGTTATGATGTTTGTTAATAGTTTCAGCTCGTATCCTGCCGGTATCTAGCCACATGTCGTATTTAGATCGGGGGTGTCTCATTGTAGCTTCGATCATCATATTTACTATAAAACTCTGACCATGGTCTCTAACTCTTCTCTAACTTTGGGGCTTAGTCTGATTGATCGACTGAAATTCTCCATTGACGATATAAAAGATATACAACATATATAAATAAATAAATAAATAATTCATATATGCACAGCCTCAACCATGAGGCATCATATCTTTGTACAGAAGTTGTCAAGCGATAAAACACAATAAAGTCAGAGAGCTTATTTTCATTGTGGTCACTGTTATAACAGTTTTTTTTATTATATCAGTGGATTCATTATTGTGGAGATTCTCAGTTATCCGGGTAATGGAATATCCAAAAGAGTTGAGTCAAGAGCAGCTAGACTTGTCGAGGAGTTCAACTTTGCATGAATCTAAATGAAATCAATACGTTGCTGTGAGCAGCTTTGCCTTTCAAGCCGTTCTCCTCGCTTCACCCGCTCGCTGTTTCTCAGGTACTCGGCAGGTCGGTCGGTTCCTGCGTCTCGCAGAAGTTGCTGCAGTTCTTCTTCTGTGGATTCCAGCGAATCAGCTGCTTCTGTCTCTTCATGTTAATCCCAAAAACCGACTCCGTGATGTTTGAGATCGGGGCTCTGCGGGGGCCAAACCATCTGTTGCAGGACTCCTTATTCTTCTTCTCCTGAAGATACTGTAGTTCTTTAAGACTCTGGATGTATGTTCGGGGGTGGATGCCTCCCTGATGGTGTTGCATTATAGATGAATATAAACATCTGAAGTGCCTACAACTTTTGCACAGTACTATATGTTTTACTTCAGAGTTATATATGATAATGCTGGTTGAAAAATGAATATAGTTTCTACTGGTTACAATTGTATAAAAAGGTCTAAATCCACAATCAACCAGCTGTTGTGTCGTTCAGTTCACATCTCATATTGTTGTTTATGTCGCATGCATGTGAGTCTCTGTCTTATAGAAATCAATAATAATTAAAATAGTTCTGCTACTGTTGGAAAGCATTAATCAGAAGGGTAAAAACTTTCACACACGTACACGCGTATCCACTGGTGTCCAGTTTGTAGTCGTTTAAAGTGTTTTATCTCCTGTCTGCAGGGGAGGTCACCTTTAAGATAGCAATTTAACAGCTTTGCACCAGAGAACACACACGTACCCACGCACACACACACACACACACACACACGCATATTATACATCTATATACTGTATATAGACACACAGCCTGGAGCCCACCCGCTCAGAGATAGAAGACTTGAACGAAAGAGACAGCAATGGATTGTTCTCAACTCTCACTATGGTTAGAAGGTCTGCCCTGTGTGTGTGTGTGTGTGTGTGTGTGTGTGTGTGTGTGTGAGAGAATGAGAGAGTGTGTGTGTGTGTGAGTGTGAGTGTGTGTGTGTGTGTGTGAGAGAGACTGGAAGAGAAAGAATAGAGAATTAGAGCTGTCACTAGTCCGATAACAATGTTAAGGTGAGGAAGTGTGCTTATTACACACACACACACACACACACACACACAGACTTACAGATTCACACACACACGCACAGCCTCCTGACAGGAAAGGTGACTTTCCAACAACAGTGGGATGGAGAGAGAGAGAGAGAGAGGGAGAGAGAGGAGCAGGAGGGTAAACTGAGTATGAACGAATTCAAGAATTGGAGAAAAAGAAAGAGACGTGAAAAGGAAGAGAGAAGAAGAAGAAGAAGAAGTGGCAGAACAAGACATGACAGAGGAGGGAGTGTGTTGAATACAGAGAAGGAAAACGTGTGTGTTTATGTGTCAGGGGGATGAAGGGGAGAGAAGGAGGGGTGGGGGGGTGGGGGGGGGGGGTTCACTTGTCATTTCTGACTGACAGGCCTCTTCAAAGCAGGCTGGATTAAATGGACAGATATATGGCAGGAGGGAAGGAGGAGCAGATGGGAGACTGAAGTGGTGAAAAGTGGATAGAGGCAGAAAAGGAGGGAAGAAAAATGGGCACAGGGGATGAATGAGAGGGAAGCTGAGGAGAGGAGAGGACTAAATATAAGCAGGGATGGAGAAATGAAAGGACAGATGGATGGATGGATGGATGAGAGGTTGGAAGGAGGAGGAGATCAGGAGGAGGATGCACACAGGCAGAGACGTAAACAAACACCGTTTGAGGAGTGAGAGAAGAGGAGTTTAAGGAGAGGATGGAAAAAGGAGTGATGGAGACGGAAGGGAGGGGTGACGGAAACTGTCAAATTTCCATGGAAATGACTTAAATGTATTCCCATTATAGAGAACTACAACACACAAGCACACAGACACCATCACCATGTGTTAATATGTGCCTCGTAACCTCTAGAATTAACCTTAGAAAATTACAAAATCTAACTTAAAGAACCTTGCTCATTGGGAAGGAGGTCGGTCTGTAAACTGTGAACCAACGGCTGGAGCAAAGAATATAAAACCAAAGTTGTAGTCAACCTTATGTTAACCTAAAGATATTACTTTGTTTTAAAATGTTTTTTTTTTTAATGTTTAGAGATGGAAATATTGATAGTTTCTTGTGCTCCTACTTAAGAGGAATGGTTTGATGACATGGTGTTGGTTATAAGACTGTTTGCAACAGAAGAAAATGTTATTTTATTTGGCATGACTCCACTGTAAGAGAGACGGGGAACAAAATCCACAGTCTTTGTTCTGTACATTCAAAAGTTCAGCTGATACGAGGCTCCAGCAGTCTGAGTCGGCCAAATCCAGTCGGCATGTTTTCCAAAAGTTACAGTGCTTTTCAAAGAAAACTGATTTTTTTTTTCCTGCGCAGAGCTATGTCTAAAGTTATAAACACAAACAGTGAATAACATACTGAAAAGATGGGAAATGTGGAAGATTCCTACTTGATTTGTCTAGCTCCGATTGCTGAAGCTTCAAAATATCTTTGAATTTTGAATATATCATCCAGGACGTCACATTTATCAGACACCATAACACTGAACAGCGGTTTCTAATGCAATGAGACCAGATTTTGCTGCTGTATAAAGTCGCTGTGGGTTTGTTTTGCTGACATTTTTTGTGTTTTTCAAGCATATTGAAAACATATCTGTAGCTTTTTAAACATCGAAAGCAGTTGGCAGTTGACTTTTAAGTCACCTGCCAATAAATATAAGCATTAATATCCTTTTTTTTAATGAGCGAATTTCACACTTAAAAGACACAAGCTGCTCCGGCAAAAAAAAAAATAAAATAGACCTTTCATGTAAAAATAGCAGAATATGAGGTCAGAGACAGACGGTATGCAGTATGGAGAGGAGAGTTATCTCTTTTAATGTGCATATATGCATATGAATAGTGTGTTTTAAAATCCAAACCTGTCCTTTTTAAAATACAAACACCGGTTTAAGAAAAGGCGCTTCTGTTAGTTCCTCTGATACTTCAATAGAAAGAGGAAAAACCGGTGCATTGTATGCCTTCCCTTAGCTCTGAGAGCTTAAACCTGGCATAGCTTCAGCCACCATATGTTAAAAATATGTCGACTTTTTTTTTTAGCAAATCCAGACAAATCATTTAAAAAAGGGCTTTCAATCAGAAGCCTGGCCAGCACTTTGTTTATATTGGCTCCTTTCATTGAATACTATTACAACTTAGAATGAAAGTCTGTAAAAGTCAAACAGGTTTTGTTTTTTTTTTTCCTTTCTTTCTTTCTTTCTTTCTTTCATGTTCTTTGACCCTGAGAACAAGATGACTTTAGACTGGAAGAAAGGTTCCATTAAGCATCTCAAACTGAGAACTGGGGAATTAATACCCAGGAGTGTTTAAGAATTCATCCTTGAACTGATCTTCAAACACGATCAGATGATTCAAACTTCAAACACCTGCAAGCTCCGCTGTAATCTGCAAGATGCCAAAAACCTGCCACACACACACACACACACACACACACACACACACACTCGCAGCTATTCATGCCATTATTCAATATTACTCTGAGATTAGCAAAAGCCTTTTTTTTTTTTATTCCACAGAGCACTTAAGGCAGCACAGGACATTTAAAGTGACAAAGGGCACTTAAAGCAGCTCAGGGAACAAGTCCACAAAAAGGCAATTAAAGTGGCAAAGTGCAAGCCAGAACAGAACAGAGTTATTAAGCCTACACACCCATGTGCCTTTAACTCCTCAAAAGTTCCTATTTAAGGTTGACGATACATTATAAATTCTGTGAAAACGCTTCGGCTGTCAGTCTTGTGCATCCTAGATTGGAGATAGCTGTCGGGTTTGTTTGGTAGAAATGCTGCTGACAACCGCTGAAACCCCCCCCCCGTGAAGTGAGCATAGCAGACAAGGCCAGAGCAAAGTCACACCAACAAACACAACTTTTGGTACAAAGTGTGAGACCAAACAGTCGTCACTTTACAAAAAAAAAAAAAAGTTGCAGAGTCAGGCTTTTGAAAAATTTTGGTCATCAAAACTCAAACAGTCATATAAGATCACTCCTGGCTGGTCTCATTTTGGTGATTTGCTTCTTCTCTCAGCTCACTGAGACAGGATTCTGTCTTTCCTGTCACCCACACGTCAGTCCCTCCATCTGTTTACCTAGAAATGAGACGTCTTTGCTCTTAATATCTTAACAAATCACTAGACCTGAGAATACGATATATAAATGCTCAAAATCTTGAGAATCTCTTTGAGGCCTCTGCAGAGGACTTTTCAAACTCGTCATTCAGTTCAGCTTTGAAGCACCAATGGAAATACACACCAAAGGCTTTTATTTATTTAAATTAAGCATGAAAGTTCATTCTTGATCTTGGATCTCGAACAGTGGATTGACAAAAAATGACTTCACAGTCAACTCATCCAGTATTTTATTGATTTTTTTAGCTTTTTGTGATTGAAAGTAGTGTTGTTGAAAACTTCAGAGAAAGCTAGTGAGTGGAACCAGAGTTGAGTTGTTGTTTTTCTTTTAGTCGAAACCATTTTTAAAGCTCTTTAGGTGGTTTGTCTCGGCTCCTCAACGTCACAAACATCAATACGCTCAACATTCATATCTTGCGTGCAAAAGCCTAACAACTCATCCGCACAACCAACCGTACTGATCTGAACTGAATTCAAAGCGATGGTTTGTTTGCCCTGGTCTGAATCGGTGGACGAGTTGGGAAAACTTTTCACACAGAGAAAAAATTCAAGAGAACCAAAAAGCCAGGTGAGAACGTTACCCTGCAGGTTATATGTGTCTGAGGTGACACACCGAGAAGCTCTTGTGTTTCTGATAAGTGCATATTTCTGTGAGGAACATGATTATATGCAACATTGAGCCACGACACAATTGGTTTTGATGTCCATGGTAATCATTTGGGGAACATGCCAAGCAAAACTATGCCAACAGCATGCCAAATCTGAATGTGCTTTGAGGAAAACCTCTCAAAAATACAGTAATGTGTCGCTACATTGCCTTGTTGTCGGCCAGATGGAGGTTAGATCACATTCCCAACCACAACCCAACCAATCAACAATTTGTTTGTGACCTATACAGAGACCACTTCCTGTATAGGGTTCAACTTTAACCTCTGATCTGACCTGCTGGTTTGGGAATCTTAAGAGAGTGAGACAAAGCTACAGTAGTAGTGAACACCTGCTGTAATATCACAGGGGTGTCCCACCTCAGTCTCTGTGCTCTGGATAACAGACCCCTCTCACACCAGGAGTTCCACCTTCTGTCCTCTGGGCAGAGGTACGCAGTCTCTAGGCTCAGGAGCTCCAGGACTCAAGGATCCTTCATTCCAAAAGGCACTTGCTGCCATCAACCATTAACTCTAGTCCACCTTTTATTGTTGCACCATTATATTCTACCACTTGCACTTTTTTTTACTCATTGCACTAAACTTTAGGTTTGCTGTTTCTTGTTGTTTATAGTGTTTTTGCTGCTGTTTTATGTATAGTATATCTCTCCTATATTTTGTGCCGCACCAGAACGGCAATAAAGAGTCGCTAAACGGAATAAAAAACAGTGAAATAAGACAGCAGGCCTTTGATTTATCCATTGAACCACACAGGGAACTGAACCCATAACCCTGAAAGTGTTGGTGCCTCAGGCTGTATTCAACCTTTTCACTGTGAAATGTAAGAGGATCACTGAGACTGATCACTCACAAAAAAAAAAAGATACATCCAGAGGCTTAATTGGTTCATAATTTAATTTGTAAAACTAGCGATACTTTACTGCCATGTCAGTGATCAGTGCAACATATACGTCATAAATATAAAACACAAACAGCACCTGGTTTGCAATACAGATTTGATGCTAACTAATGGGGCTGTCACTTCTTCATTGGAAATTTGAACTACCTTTCAAATGTGGGGAAATATGATTCTATAATGATGTTAGTGTCTAAATAGGAAACAGTCAAATAAAGGTGATATATATGGAAGTAAGCTATGATGATTTTCTTTCATCGGAGACAGAAGGACACTGCAGAGACGACTGAGGAAAACTGAGGGACACATGTGGCATCAGAGGTCTTCATTTGTCCTCATTCATCACAGCTCCGATAGAGATGTTGTCCCCCTTGTGGAAGTATTTTTTTTAAACGCAATGTGATGTGTTTGCTGTGTGGATGTTGTTCACTGAGAGAGTTCATTTCAACCCATTGTTGATTTATTATTGCGGCAGCATCATGAGAAAATATGGTACAGGCAGGGGCATTTTTTTTGCCAATGCTAGGTATCTAACAAAAGTCAGAGACTATATTGTATTAAGTTGCTGTGAGCTGTAAACACACCATTTCTAAGGAGAAGGGTGGGTCCAACCAGTGATTGTCCAACCAATGAGAATCTGGTCGGAGAAGAGCATGTCAAAACAACCAATCAACCACTACAGCCCTACTGTCAACTTCTGTATAACTGTATTTGTGAACACATTGTAAGACAGAGAAGCTTGAGGCAGGAAGTTTGGCAGCTAATCATCATCTTCATCCACTGCAGGTAAGAAAAACAATGTGCATGACTGGTGATGCTCTCTCTCTCTCTCTCTCTCTCTCTGTGTGAGATTGAGCTCTCTGATGAGCGACTTCCTGTTTGTGTCTCTGCGGTTTCGAATCCACAGGTCACCCTCTCCTGCAGGGTAGGCGTGTGTGCGCGCGTGTGTTCTCGCTGCAGACATCAAAGGAGCACCAGACTGATCCTCCCACCATGACACCGATGCCTCCCCTTCCCTCTGTCCTCTACTGACTCCTCACCTTATCTCCTCTTTTCTTCTCTCACCTCCCCTCCTCCCTCCTTCCCCTCATATTGTTTTGCTTCCTTTTCTTCTCTCTGAATTGGCACCGCCAACACCTCACCTCTTGGTCTTTTTTTGATTTCACTTTCTTCTTTTCTCTCCTCTCCTCCTTTTGCCTTTTCTCCTCTCACCTCCTCATTTCTCTTTCTATAGGGGGTATGGCTGCTGATTTTCTCTGTTTCCTATTTTTCCTATTTTAAACAAAAACCAACAATGAACCAATCTACTAACGTGTGGTGCAAACCCCAAAGAATATTTTTTGGGGGGGAAAAAAAGTCTCCAAACAATAATAATTCTCATTAAAATCTCCTTGAATCTTCTCAACCTGATTGAGCTTTTATGTTTACTCTTTGTGTTGTTTGATGTTCATCATTATTTTCTTGTGTTCTTGTATTTTTTTTTGGAGGTGTGTTGAGGCTTTAATGCTTCACTGAAAAACCAGATTTCCTTCGGGAAATACATTCATTTAAGCCGAACAATGTAGTCCCAGCATTCGCACATAACGTTTTACTTTGAAGATAATTCTTTCAGTCCCTTCTCTGTTTTTCCCCGAGCTTTGAATCTGCAGCTAAACACGCTTACTGAGACCATTGTGAACACTTACTGTTGTGTTGCTAATGTGTTGCTAGCATGTAGCTAATGTGATATGACTGCTGTAGACTGCAGGTGACACACTTGTATGATAAAAACGTTCCCCCCGAACGGCACGGCGGCGCTCGACTTTGCCACGAGGAAAGACTTTCTGGGTTAAATCCAACCTCACTTTTCTCACCTTACTGACTGCAAGTCACAATGGAAGCCCCCGACCATATCAGCAATTAGCCCCCGCCCCCGCCCCCGCCCCACACATACACACACACACAAAGGAAGGCGCAAACACATCGGCAGTAAATTGCTGTCGTCTCAATCCCGTAAACTGAGTGACTCTGAGTCACAGCCACCCCCAGGCGCTCTGCGATTGGCTGGAATATGTCAGCTAGTTTATGTGTGTGTGTGTGTGTGTGTTTGTGTTGCCCAAAGCATCCTAATAGGTCTTGATAAGAGTCAATCAGAACGGAGAGAGAGAGAGAGAAAATAAAGACAGATTGACTACACAGAGGCCGGAGGCGAGAGACAGACAGTCGCTGAGCAGAGTGAAAGGACGAGCGACGAAAAATATATAAGAGGAGAGAGCTGCGGAGACAAAGGGGCGAGGGACATAGCGAATGAACGGCGAAGACGGAGAGAGAGAGAGAGAGAAGGTTGGAGGGGAGAATTACCGCTCACTCAGGCTCCCAAGAGGAAATGATGAGGAGTGTCCACATCAACGAGAGCTGACACTCGCTCCCACACACAGAGAGTCACAGAGTATTGGGGGACTTCGCTTAAAGGGACACCTGAATACACTCCATCAGCCGGATGCGAGCGCTGATGAGTGTAATATGGAGGATTATGAGTCGCAAACGTCTTCATTAATAATTCCGCAGCATGGAGGCAGTTATCGCATGTGACAGTAACAGATGTACATCAGCCCTGACGATTAAAAGACAAAACTCTTCCCCACCCCCCAAAACACTTTCCCACCGTTGGATGTCATCAGCCTGTTTCAGTTCGGCACATTTCAGAGTGATGAAGTGTGCCGTGATTGATTTGAGGTAAAAGACAAGTTAGTTTAATTACTAGCACTACTTATTGACTCTTGGTTTGTCTTATAAGCCTACACATTGTTAGAGTCGGGGATGGTTCATTTATAAGACACTATCTTTACTCATATTATGTCTCATTACCTAATTGAATTACTTAACATTTAATTGAGTTACAGTTCTTCCAATCTAACTTCCCTGGTAGAATGACCTTTTGATTTCACTAAGGTCGTATCAATTACTGTTGTATTTTTTTTACATAAGTGTACACTGAGAGAGAGAATATAAATCTATTATACACTTTTTATTTTACTTCATCATAACGCTGACTAAACCATTAAAAAGAAAATCATTTTCATTACATTTTGCACAAAACTTCCAAGCCTCATCAAGGTTAACTTAAGTTTAGAGTGGCAACGATTAGTCGATGGATCGATTAGTCAATCATGGGAAGTCCCCTGGCAGTCTAGGCCTATAGCAGCATAACTAAAAGGCTAAGGCAAGCCTGGCCAACCCTTTATAGAACAAAGGACTAATCAATTAATCAAGAGAATAATTGACTGATTAATCTGCAGCCCTTGAGGTAATGATTTCTTACAAGTAAGAATAACTTTCAACAGCATGGGAAGGGTGTAAGAGTGACTTTTTATATCACAAAAAGGTGTGTTGGCCAGTTTTTTTTGCATTCATATATGCAATATGCATTCATGAGAAGCCAGTAATGGGCCTGAGCGGCACTGGCACACGCAGCCAAGTTTGATCGAAACACATTTTGTAGCAATGAATATTAAAAATACTGATTATATTAGAAATTTTGATTAAAATGGTGCTGTTGAAACATGTTGTAGGAAGTCACTGGAACAGCCAATTAGCTAGCTGCTTTTCAGGCCATAGACGCTTCTCTGGTTGAGCATGTTGGGTAAGCAGTGTTTTGCTGTTGCCGTCTTTGTGATGGAGAACGTTGCAAAGTAAACTTTTCACTTTGTTTGTCTTGTTCTTTTAACTTTTCATGAGCTGGACCGGCCGCTTTTCTATTCGTCCACCCAAAATACAGTTTTCTGTCTACGCCCCCCTGATGTGCTTGTGCTGTCAAATGATGCTGCTCTATCTCCAGAGACAGAGCGCTGCACGATGCTCAGTTCGTAAAAGTCATTTTTCAGTTTGCCTACATTAACTATATTTCTCTTCAGACAAAGTTTCGGTTGTCCGGCTTCTTCCACTGTGACCTGGCAGTTTGTAAAACAAGGTGTTCACAGCAACAGTTGAGGCAAAACAACAGCAAGTCAAATTAACAGGCGCTCCACTGACCTCCACTGACCTCTGTGTTCACTTAATCGGAGTGTGTGTGTGTGTGTGTGTGTGGGTTAGCTGTTCATGACTGCGTGCTATTTGTTCGAACCAGTGAATCTGTGATTTCTGTGATGTGTTTGCAAGCTTCTGTGTGCCTCATACATATGCTGAACAAATCTATTTATTACAGAGTGTTACTGTGTGAACATTTATGAGTGTGCGCATGCTGATGAAGTTGATCACTAGCAAGCAGGAGTAAGTGGGATGAAACGGGGGAATATAAATTATGAAATATTCTAAGGCCGTGATGTTACCACAGCAATCTATAAAATATTTGTCCAAATAAATAAAAAAACAAGTTCTTCTTTGTTTACATAATCCCTACATTTGATTTGTGATTTATTTCTTACAGAGTGTAACTGTCACCTCTTATCTCTGTATGTGTGCTTTCCTTGTTAACTCCTGTTATTGGTGCTTCTTTATTGCCCGGCAGGATCAGTGACAAAAAAAAAAAAAAGAAGAAGAAATCTTATCTTTGTAAGTGAGCAAACAAATCTTACATCCTCCAAATTAATTTCAATCTCCCATTTAGCTGTCATCTCCTCCAGAGTTATCATATCACAGCTGGAGAGGGATCAAAAATTAAAACCTGTCAACATGTCAGACAATTAAATCAAAATATAACAAAATCCAGCAAGAGGGTCCAACAAAGAGCGTATGAGCAAGAAGGATAGGTACAACATTTTTTTTTTATCATGTTTAAACCCAAATAAAAGGAGATTAAAGCACAAATCTTTTTTTTTTTTTTCTCAGCAGTTGAAGGTAAGACTGCTGTCAACTGATCTTTAAAGGGCAGTTCTGTCTAAAAATAGATGCTGTCAGTGTCTGGCACTCATATATGACAATGTAGAGTCTCTACATGACAATTTATACCCATACTTTTCCATCTATAATCATAATGAGATTCAGGATATCACTGCTATTTTGGACAATGTCAATTACAATGTTTTACTCTCTGTGGCTCCAAAAATGCTCATGTTTTGTTATCAGTCTCTTAAATATGCAGCGTTATTACTTTGATATCACTTATTAGTGTTGTGCTGATGACACACAACTGTATCTCCTTTTTTAATCTCAATAACAATCAACCTACATTGTGAGCTTCATGTCATATCACTGGTTCAGTCTGGATTTTTCCAGTGAAAGAACATTGGAGAAAAAAAAAAAAAAAAAAAAATCATTCGTATTTTGTTCAGGTGCCTCATCAAATCTCTCCTACCTCGACTCTGACGGGTCCAGAACTCTGCAGCGATCATGCATTACAAAATCATGCATTACATCAGGTTTAGCTTCACTCTATTGGCTTTCTGTCACTTTTAAGATTGATTTTAAATCTTTACGCTTGACACACACACACACGGCGCATCGTACGGCACTTCTGTGCTTACAGAGGTTGTGTTCTCTAACCTCTGGGAGCAGCCTCAGATCTTCAGGACTTCCAGATTGTTACATATGTCACACGTACATACGCAACAAAATAAAATAAGTGCAAAAGCAGAAAGATTATTGACGTTATGAGATACAGCGAGGAGCTGAACAATGCAGGAGGACCTCTATGTCGACCAGCTGCTCCTCCACGCTGAGGGAAGCCAGCGGAGGTGATGCGAGCACCTGGTAGGCCTCCCTTCGGAGATTTTCAGGGCTCGACCCTACAGGGAGGAGACCACTGGGGGCTGACTCAGGACAGACTGCAGAGGGAGCATCTCCCATCTGGCCCGAGCAGCGCATGGAGATCCCCCTGGAATAACTGATGGAAGCTGCCATTGTATAAGGATGTATGCTCACTCTGTTGTTAACCTGACCTGAAAATGGAGCCAGTTGCAAATGTTTAAAAGGTGACATTTGCTATGTTGTGACATATAATATAAAAATATAAAAATATAATATATAGATCTCCCTAGTCCTTCTACATCAGAGAGATTTTAAGCACTGACTTTTAGTAAGGGCATGTGAAGGGTGATTTTAAATCTAACTGACTGGCAGTATAGATACTTGGGACTAAGTGTGAATTATTTTACTTTCCTGGTGATGATTGAAAAGAGAAAATATGTGAAAAGCATTGAGAGCGAGCAGCGACTCTTTCAATGATTTAAAATACTGACGTAACATTAGTTTCACAATCCAGTCACGATCCATTTCGATGCCCAAGTAGTTAACAGGCTGTCGACACTGGAAGTGCTCGGGTTTCCATGATCTGTGGTGTGAGTGGACCCAGATGCAGACCAGGGGGACAGTTCAATAGCATTTGTAGAAAGGGATTTATTGCAAAAGAGGCAGGCTGATTGGCAGCCAGGTAGAAGTAACCAAGTCGTTATGACCTTGAGAGCACAGGAGAACATTAGTGCACAAAGTATAGAACATAACGTAACAGAAATAACTCAGAACTGCACGAAGACCGAGCGGCTGAGTGCACGTGACAGCAACCGCTGTAGCTGACTGAACGAACTGGCAAAGAGTGGCTGGTAATCTGGGGAAGATGGGATGATGGATGGCAGGTGTGCTGATGAGAGCAGATGCTGTGCATCAGGAGTAATCAAGGAGAAGTCAGAGGAAGGAGGAGCCATGCCTGCCACTCACAAACATGAACACATGGGGAGAGAAACGGGACAAGAAACACAAGGAAAAGGGAAACCATGGGAAACACAAGGTAGCATGATGGCTTATGTTTCACCAGAGCAAAAGTGATCCAAGGGTGCTCTCCCTTGCTCATGTGGTTTTCAGGGTTTTGTGATTGTTTTGATCAGTGCAATGTGTCAAAATTAATGTGAGATGAATCTATGTCATGTTGCAAATTTGGTGGAAAGGACGCCTTCTCCATTTTTCTTTCAAATTTTTTGCATGACCACAGGACATGTTTATATTTATAGTGAGAAGTATATAGAATGAACCAATGACACATACCACAACATTTATATCTAGCTAGTATGTAAAACAAATGTGTAATGGACTGTGAACACTGCCAAAATGTTTATTGGAGCCAACATCAGTACTGTGGCTGAAAGCATCCTGTATAAAAAGGTCAACGGTTCCTTCACATCACCCAATATATGCATCCCACCGTGGTCTGGCCAATCCGATTGCATCGTGATCACAATGCATTCTGAGTGCATTATAGAATATGAATATAGGTGATTTACACCTGAGTTAATATGTGGTTTTCCTCATCCAGATGACATATCCAGATACAGACTGTGTTTTAATGGTGGTGTCGTCCGCAGACTTCACAGCAGAGTTCAGGGGTTGCAGTCATGGGTGTACGGTGTGAATAGAAGGGGGCTGAGTACACATCCCTGGGGGACTCCAGTGTGCACCAGTAAACCCAAAGTAAAAGCCAAATTAAGAAGAAAGGTCTTTAAATTCTTTTAATTCCAAGGGAGTTTGTTCTGTGATTCAAGGGCTCGTTGTTCTACAGTTTAGGGCCAAAAAAACAGAAAGCAGCCTCACCAGATTTCTTGTGGGACACATCAGGAACTTCTAAAATGAAAGGCAGTCATTGGTGTATGAAGGTGCTAGATTATATAGTAGATAAGTT
Organism: Euthynnus affinis; assembly: GCA_029490765.1. Classification (NCBI taxonomy): domain Eukaryota; kingdom Metazoa; phylum Chordata; class Actinopteri; order Scombriformes; family Scombridae; genus Euthynnus; species Euthynnus affinis. The sequence goes on from CM055845.1 coordinate 4,023,721, forward strand.
ATCAGTTGTAAAAGATACAGGTAGTCAGTGCAGTGATGCAAGTAGAGGTGTTTTTTTTTTTTTTTTGGATTGGTTGAAATCCTGGCTGCAGCATCCTGGATTAACTGTAATGTCTTGCTGTTGAACACCTGAGTGCCATGAGGTGGACTAGTACGAGAGGAGTCCTTTTGGGCAGCATTCCAAGGATCATCACGATACGGACTGGAATTAACTGGAGCAATCTTTGATTTGGCTCCCGCCCAAGTCCATGGAGCTTCAGCTGGAGGAGGAGGCTCATCATGCAGCACTGTTAGGGTCTAGCTCTTTGCCTGCTGTAATATTGGCAGCGGGACTCAGGGCTACTAGTAGCTCTGTAGTCTTCTTGCCCAGATGGACACAGCTGTCACACGGCGGTGGAGAGGTAAGTGGTGGCATACTGGAGACCTGTAGCGACCGCATTTTTTCTCAGTGTGGGTCTGTGATTCAAAGAAGTCTGTCATCTAAGTAAAAAAATAGGCTGTGCCGGAGTTGAAATGAACTGTAAAACTTAGGAGCAGGAAGACGGTATTCAACTGCAACTTTGTTAACTGCTTTTTTCTCCAAGTACGAGTCAAAATGTGTTCAGAAAAATGGATGTGGGCCTCGCCAACGCCGTAGTTTTGATATGGATTAAAAGGATTGATGGTTGGAGCTTTTTAAAGCAGTTGTTCAAGTCAATACAAACACGGCTCATTCACTGAGTGCTTGCAGCAAACATCTGTCCATCTGTAAATCCGTCAATATAACAATCTAAAAGTAATGGCAAGATCTCTGTATTGTGACTTTGCTCTATCTTTATTAACTCTTTGGTGTTATTATTATTTTTTTTCTTCTAATTTTTACTATAATCATCCAGCTTTTTTCCTTCTAGGATCAATAAACAGCAGCATTTATTTCAATATTTCTGGGGTCTGAGCGGGATATCTGGTGGGATTTCAGACTTGCTTGGATCTTATGTGCAGCAGGAGGTAACATGATTTTAAATTATATATAAATACACTGTAAGCACACACACACACACACACACACACACACACACAGGATCAATAAAGTCTCTATCTATCTATCTGAGTGAACATAAGAACTGCATAGGTGGTGATAGAGGTGAATAAATCGCTCGTTATTTCCATCTGAAATTGCCGCCCCGTCTATTTATTTTCAAGACTGAGCGGTTCTGCTGGAGAAGACGAGAGAAATAAATTAGAATAACATTTCAGATTTTGTCTGTGATGCCTTACTAAAGGAAACTTTGACAGGACATACAGCTGTAGGATTCAACCTGACCTCCAACCCTGGAGGCCGCTACTGCTGACTAGAGAGATAAAGATGGAAACTGATTTATGGCAAACATTTTGAAGTTTCATGGAAAACTGAATGCTACTCCAGAGTGTCAGATTCCATCAGCTGCTCTGAAACAAACCTGTTAATGTCCTGGATGCCAGAATCTGCAAAGAGGCTTTAAAAAAAAAACTGATACAAAATAGCAAAGTACTGTTTCAGGAAATGGTGATATTTTCAGAGAGCCCTAAAAGTTTTGACTCGAAATGGTAGATTGAGCAAAACACACTTTGGAGTTTCAAAGTATCGACATGGAGCTGCATATGAATAGATTACCAAATGGGCTGTGCAGCTGCTGGTGCGGGGGGGGAATCAAAGGCCTTTGTGGTAAATGGCAAAAAACACTTTCTAAAATGACCAAAAGCCTGATACATTAGTTTTGAGATTGTCAGAAGAAAGAAGGCTTTTGGTCTTATTGAGTTGAGGTTCCAGCATTGACCTCACACAATATAGAAATGTTCTTAAATGTCTTTATGGATCCATTCTCCTTCTCAGCCTTACAATTCAGTTAAGACTGAACAAAGTGAAATGAAACACAAACCTTTTAGAACAAGTTTTGCAGCATCAAACACATTTCAGTCCAACATCTTGAGGAATTATGTTCATAATGGACAAATACACATCTCACATTTAACATCCAGTGCCAATGCAACAAGTAGCATGTGCGTTATGTACTGAGGCAGAAAGTCAAGGTGTAGAGATTGAGTTGATGGGTTTGCATTTGTAAAATACTTGGTATTCATCTTTTTATTAACCAAGTGCTGTAGTTGCCTAACCTTAAAAATATTTTAATCATTGCTTCTGCTTTCACTACTACTTAAAACTGCTATAATCAATATTTTTTTTATAATAACACCGTATGAAGTGTGTCATGTGTTGGCCGTGGCTTGTACTGATGAACCTACAGAGAATTATCAGCAAATCTGCAGCTCCTCCCAGCTTTACGGAGCTTTATAGCGACTCTCAGCTCATTGTTTATCTGTCCAGCTGCAACTTTACTGTTTTGGTTCACTCTCAGTGCTCTCATAGCGTCGTTTTTGGCCTGCAGCAGGCAGCTGTTTTCAGAGAAAAAGCTCTAAAAAGCACTACCTGCTCAGCACAAAATGGCAAACACACAGTTAGCTGTTGGCTAGCTGGTGAACATAGTGGAGAATTTAGGAGCTAAAGAGCTAGATATTCCCTTCAGGAGTTGGTAGAGAGCAAAAACAGAAGCTAAAAGAGAGAGAAGATTGGACTTACATTCACCAGATGGACAGAAACATGACTCCAAAAGAATGACGACGTTGGAAATAAGCAGCTGTTTGAGTTCAACATATCAACTTAAAAACTGATGTTGTGTTCACCACTTGTTTCAACTGAAAACAAAGGGCCAAAAGTAATTTCAAGAACATTGGCAATGAATATAAACCACGGTTCCGCAGACACGCTCGATATCAATGTTCTCGTCAAGTCACAAAGCTCAGGTTAAAAATGGATTTTAAAAGTCAGCTTTACATTGTAAATAACCGTCAAGTGTCAGAGTGGCTTTCCTAAACCTTGACATTCTTTAGGAAAAAATGACATCCAAATTAGACAGCGTGTTCAAATTTTACGGTTCAGCACAGAAGTAGATGCTCATTTATATTAATTTAAACCTGAGCAACAACATGAGCCATCATTTCTTCATTTGAAAAGTTTTTCTTCGAGCAAGCATTAAAAAAAAAAAAAAAAAATTGCATCGACTTTTTTTGCAGCTTGTTTCATTTGATATTGAACCATTTGCAGCAGATAGAGAGATACAGCACAATAAAGGAGTCGAATGGAATATCAAAAAGTGAGAAGGAGACTTGTAAGAGAGAGAGAGAGAGAGAGAGAGAGAGAGAGAGAGAGAGAGAGAGAGAGGCAGAGTGTGTGTTGCATATTTAAGATAGAAATGAGAGAGGGAATAAAAGAGGAGAGAAGGAGAGCTGCATGGAAGGAGGGACAGGAAGGGAAGATGGCAGACGACTACTAATGTCCCACTATGTAGATGGAGAAACTCATTGCTAACACACACGCACATACACACACACACACACACACACTTCCGATGGGCAGCCAAGAGGGGGGTGGGCTATCAAAGAAGGAGAAGTACTGAGGTGAATACTGATGCTGCTATCTGCCAGTTACACACACACACACACACACACACACACACACACACACACACACTCACATATAGATAGAAACTCTAAGAACACTGAGGAAAGGAGGAGATGGCGGTAGGAGACATGAAACATGAAAAAGAGAACAGAGGAAATGAGAAAGTTAGTGGAGAAGAGAAGAGAGGATGAAGGAGGCTGGGAGATTACACGCAAGAGAAGAAGAGGACGAAGAAGAAAGGATGGCGAGGAGAGGACGAGAGGAGCAAAACAAGAAGGGAAAAAAGAGTGAATGGAGGAAAGAAAAAGATGAGTGAAAGGGAAAAATAAACAAATGGTAAAGAGGAGAGATCATGAGGTGAGGAGGAGGAAGTGAAAGGAGAGTGGAGAGGGAAAAAAGCAAGGATGGAAAAGAGAAGAGAAAATCAGAGGAGATGAAGAGAGGGAGAAATGTAAAAGAAGTGAGGAAAAAGAAAATGCATGGAGACAAGGAGAGGAGAGTGGGGAAGGTGAAGAGGATCGAAGGCGAAAGCACCGAATGGAGGTGAGAGGAGAGGCCGGGGGGGGGAGCGCAGGGGAAGGATGCAAAGAGAATAAAAAAAGGAATGGGTGAGAGGAGAGGAGAGGAGAGGAGAGAAATGAATGAGGAGGTGAAGTGAGGAGACGAGAGAGGTAAAGAGCAAAAGAAAAGAGAAGTGAAGACAGGAGAGGAGAAGAAGGATACAGAGGAGTGGAGAGGGAGACGGGAGAAGGGAGGAAGTAGAGGAGAAGAACAGCAGCAGAGAAAGGAGGAAGAAGAGGGAATTGAGGAAGAAAGGGAGGAGTAGAGGAATATAAAACATGGGGGGAGGAGAAAGGAAAAAAGAAGAGGAGAATAGAGGGGAAGAGAGGAGGAGGAGGAGGAGAACAGACGAGGAAGGTATGACTGGTCTGCTCTGCTGTACTATAGGGGATTCCTGCTTATACAAGGACGCACACGCTCTTCTTCTACTGCCTCTCAATGTCCACTCTCAGCACATTGCTGACAGTGCATGTGTGTGCATGCATGTGTGTATGTGCTAAAATCCAGGTGGGCAGCTGTATTGACTCAAACTGAAAAATGTCAAGAATATTTAGCAATTCATATCAGCCCCATACTGACTGCGAAAACCTCATCTGACCACCAGGATTATTGATATTGATTTCTCTGTTCTGTTCATTTTTCTCCGTCCCTGTTTGTCAGTTCTTGTCACAGCAAGCATATCAGGTAAATATAGTAGTAATTCACACCTGTGAGGTTAAAATATTACAGGTTTAATCAAGATTTTATAACAATATATCTGTCATTATTGTGAGTTGTACATTTCTGTTATATAGCTTGGAAACAATCGCAGATTTTTGCTTCGCCATGTGTCTTCTGGCTCAGGCATATTTTCTATTAGTACAATTTTAATGTTTCTTGTCTCTCAGCACTTCGACTGTCAACTAAAAAAATTAAAAAAAATCATCTTCAAAGAGACTTAAACATGAACTCTTCCTGTACCTGAATATTTTTAAGACAAACTGGTGCAGAATTATACATTATTTTCTATCTACAGTATACTAAAATATTTGTTCAAAAACATTTTAAATAAAAATTTAAATGCGATGGAATATTCCCTGATATTAATCATAGTATTATTAAGTTTGAACTGTTTTGTATTCAGGCAAAATTCTTATTCTCTCTGTGTTAGGGCAAAATTAAACAGTGACGTATTGAGATGGTTGATATATTGTGATATATTGACATGAACAAACAGATTTGTATATACATTTTTGTTAATATTTAGCATTTTATATTATTAAAGTTTCATTTCGTATCAGCATTGAGACATTTGAGATGATACACAGCACTGGCTTAGTTGTCATGAGGCTCGGTCTATTATCAGTGATGTAGCATGTGCTGTATGCAACATCTGTGCTGTATGATTAAGATCATAATGTATCATATGAAATCAAAACCTTTTGATGTTAAGTAAGCAGAGAATTAACTGAAACTATGAACTAAAAATGGGTGGATATTTTGGATTAGATTAGATGCATACAGAATTGAATCATCTGCATATATAGAGATGCTCTACCTTATCACAAGATAGGCCTTGAAAACATGATGTAAGAGTTATTGAGACAGATTCAATTGGAGAGCACAGACAACAGAGGAGAGAGGGAGCATCCTTTACATAACCATTTAGATGAAATCTATGTTGTAGGGTGTTCAAATAATATTACAACAACAATGGGTGTTTGAGGTAAATTACAGTGCCACTCAAAAGTCTTGACACACCTTCCTGTTCACTTCAATGATAAGGTGTATCCACACTTTTGACTGGTAGTGAAAAGTTTGAATGTTAGAAAAAAAAGGCTAATAAGCAGCATTTTTCTGCAGGGCAGAATACTGAAAACCTTGTAAATGTAGCAGTGAGATGGAGGTTTCAGTTGCATTTGTCTTTTATATTGGATACACGACTGAGGCAGAAAGAGAGAGATGGGAGGTGGAGAGCAAGAGAACCAGACTAACTGCCTTTTTAGAGCTGTCAGCCCCAAATATATCAAGCTGTCTGAGCTGTGATGACATCTCTGGAAAATTTGAAAAGTAAGAAATAATTAGAAGCTTTTCTATCACCCACATTACTTTATAATAAAATCACAGATACCGAATGCAATTTGGGAGGAATCTGCATGACAAAGAAGCTTTAGCTGGGGGCTTATTTTATATCCATATTGAGTCATTAAATACTATCTCTAAGACAAAGAAAATACTTTGGTAGATATAAGAAGCTTAAACATAAATCCATATATCCTGACAGCAAAAGCAACACATATAGGAAAAGCCTTGATATCATCACTACTAAAGCTGTGACATCATACTCAGGCTAAATGCCATGTGGTCAAACTAGTGGATCCGTTTTTGTATGAGATGTCAATGCAGTTACTGTGCTTTCATATATTAGACCAGATTAAATTTTAATCATGACATAGTCAGGTCACCCATCATTTAAAAAAAAAAAAATCTCAAATATCAGCCTACCTGCGCCCACGTTATCCTTTATGCACTAATGTCATGTGTCTGAGAATGAGTTCAGATTACATCCTTCAACACATTTATAAATTTTAAATATTTCACAAAAACATAAAGAAAAGAGACCTCTGGGAGTTATGAACCCTGTTATCATTGATGCTATTATTAATATGAATATCATCACGTGTCACGTAATCAGAGACATGATAAAACTACAGTATATTTCTGGGCAATACTGAATGTGTGCCTACTTGAAATATCACCAATAATCCCTCATTGCTCAGGGAAAATGTGTATATTCACAACTTGCCAGTAGGTTCAACCAAGAATTCAGTCTGCAAACTTAAGTAGATGTCAACAATTGACAGTCCATGTAAGTTTGATTAACCTGGTGTTTGTTTAAAGTCTGATTATCTGACTGCAGTACATGTTACCCTGCCAGTATATGCCAGCCTCTCCTTTTCCAACACCTGTTTTTGGAAAAAAAAAACTTTTTACAGATACAACAGACTTTCAAAGTCGTCCTGTTGGGAAAGTTTCCCGGATATACTATTAAATACTAATAAATCAGGATGTAAATCCCACATTATGTATCAGTCACATACTCACACTCTTCTGTCAGGCTCTTGGAAGCAGTTTAAATTATTTTTTCCTGTAATTTGCATTTATTACACCATCTTTTTGAGCTCTTTCTCATCCTTGACGTCAGAAATTCTTGGCTGTCATGAATTTATTTCCTCAATGACAGAAAAACACGTTACAGCAGCCTTCAGAAACTCCTGCAGGTTAAACTGAGCTAACCAAACACTTGATGCTGACTGACTCACTATAAATAGACTGGAAGAAAATCACTAGGCTAGCAACATAAAGGCTATAAACAACTCATAATACAACAATCTCCATTCAAAAAGGGGCGTTGCAAAGCTTGAGAATCTGGTGACGTGGGATTAGAACAGGTTGAGTGTAATGTTAGCATATCTGCTAAGACACATGAACAAAGCTACAAAAATAAAGTTGTTACACTTTTGCACTCCTTTAGTTGGGAGTGGAAAAACAACCTTTTTCATTTTAGTTGATGTAATGTTTTATTGACAGTTGAGCCACAGTGACATGTTCTTTCCCAGAAACACTTTATTTTTTTAATATAACAATCACAAATGAGACAAAAATGAAGAAAATTTTACTTGGCATCACACACAATTTACTCCTTAAAGTAGAGCCATTAGATACAGTATAAATTTGAAAGTCATGAAGACTTGCATTATTATATTTTCTTCCAACATAAGAACTGGAACACTGGTGCATTTTCCAGAGGTCTCTAGACTCTCACACTGTACCACCACAATGGAAAAAGGCTATCATCACACCTGTTGCAAAGAAAAATCTTTCCACAGGAGAACAATGAATTTAGACCTATTGCTCTATTGTGATTAAATGTATGGAGAAACTCATGGTGAGCAAACTCTAGCTGGATGTAGGACCACAGTTAGATTCCTATCAGTTTGCATACAGACAACAGAGAGGCACTGATGATGCAACTAACAGCATTGTGCACTTAGTGGCTAAACATCTTGAGAATCCTAGGGCCTATGCTAGCCTTATACCTGTAGTATCATGAAACCTCCTCGTTTAACAGCAGTGGCGATTTAAGGGAAGCTTCATGGTGATATATTTTTAATAACATTAGTTTTGTTTAAGGTTCTGCCTTCTAGTCCTCCGGCCTGCATGATTCGATGAGGATCCGCCCCTTGAATTGGGATGCAGCTCTGGACTGCTGGGTGTACTTGAATGCTCTGTGGTTGACTTTGACCTCTGATTTCTGACATGGATGGTTGGGGGAAGGGGGTGTGCTGAAAAAAAAAACACAAGTTTTACATCACACATGCTATAAACAGAAGCAGTATCAGAAAGGGAGACAAAGATGACCGCTGATAATGAGCATCTGCTTCAAGAGAGAAAATGTGTATAGGAGAAAGAAAGAGAGAGAGGAGATATGTAAATAAGGTGTGTTTTGATGAAAAAAGTGTGGGTTTGTGTGTGTGTGTGTGAGCATGTTAGTGATAAACACAGCAAAGAGTGTGAGTGGGCTGGTGCGGCACTGGTGCTCATCTCTATTGTCTGCATGGCCCTGTGGGTTTGTCTGTGTGTGTGTATGCACGTTTCTCGATGTTTTCACCCTAATCGGCATGGGAGGCCTATTAGGGTGAAAACATTGAATTAAGTGCACTTACACACACTAAAAACATGCACATATGTATTGAAAATGTGCACATACACACTGAAAACACGCACGCTGAAATTTTTCACACTCCACCACCTTCACACACAGTGAGATATAGACTATTTTATGTGTGTGGGGGTATCTGAGGGCCTGTTGACACCTGGCATTAACATGCATCTTGGGTGATCTGATCACAAGTGGACCACTCTAAGAGTGCTCATACCTAGTATTAAGATGCATCTGCATATGCGTCTTGAGTGACCACTTGTGATCAGATCTCTCTTCCCCGCTCTATATGCAAATAAACACATACATCATTTCCATTTGCAAAGACTAAATTTGTTCATTTTTAACCGGCTGGAGGACTGTGGGTCTGTGTACCCTCTGTCCAAAGCTGTGTTCAACTCGTTTGATAGCAGGATGAACAAATATACAATGCATTCCTATTGATTTGCTCTAGCGCTGCATATGAACATATACATGTATACATGGGGGAATGGTCTACTTCAAGCACAGAGGAAGATGACTAGGTGGAAGAGGAGGATACGTTTATTGCAGCCACTGCAATTGCCCAGGCTTCATGAAGCACCCAACAGAAAGCCAAAGCTTCTTCATCACAGCCCTACATACGTGACCAGGCCCCAAGTCATTGTCATAATGATTATGGAACATGCATCAACCTCATAAGTGAGACATCAGATGAAGATAATGATACTGACCTGTACGGTGCTATTAATGCTAGTGCTGAGGATAAGACATAAGTGTTTGATGCATATGTTACTACAGTAGAATATCATGTAGTGGAAGTTTGACAATAAGTATAAAATACAGTTTGGACCATAAGAATTTAGACTATCACACATTTTTGTTGTTTGGCCTGTGCAGTCCAAGGAGTTGGATTGGAATGACCTAAACGGTTTTGAGGTTTAAGTGCCAACTTTCTGCCTTAATTTGAATGTCATTTACATTAGTGTCAGATGAACAGTGCTGCAGTTTTAGCTATATAAGCATTTAGACTGTCACAAATTTTTGTTGTTCGGCTCTCACTCTCACTAGCAGAGTCAGACATGTTTCAAGGAGCAGAGGGAAACCTCAACTTGGCTTTCACTTCCCCTAGTGGGTATAACAGCATTATTTCATTATATATAATGAAAGCATTATATATAAGAGTGTAATTCTTTGATAGTTTGTTTGTTCTTCTTATGATTTATTTAACAGGGCTTTTGAGTTTTGGCTAATGTTCTTCGAGGTGTAGTTTTTCAGGATAAAACACCATGTCAGGCAGCATCACATCCCATCATAATCAAAGTCATTCACTGATTCACCGCTGTTGTCATTACAATCTTCTAGATCGCTGATCTAACCAGCCGTGGTAGCAGCCACATATTCTTTATATGAATATGCTGTGCCTCCCCAGATATTTACCCACAAGCCACCACTGATTTGTTTTTATCCTGTTTACTGTTGACTTTTTCAGCTGTGCGGGAGGACAGGCATTCCGAGCTGGCAGAGAAATTGCTGTCAGCCTGGTACATGCAGACCCCCCACCACGTTTCCTCTCGAGAATGCTGTTTGCCTGCATAGCAGAGGGACCTGATGCATGCAGGCCTGTGCTAGAGGACATCACAGACCAGGAAGTCTATAGTAAACTAAAACAGGCGTGTAGAGGGTTTATTTTATTGCCGATACCAGTAATATTATGCATGGTTCCTGGTTTGCTTAAGGTATGTTATGTCTTTATTCAAACAACCCCCCTTCTCTCTCTTTGAGTTGAAGTAGTGAGCATGCTGAGCGGTTGTGTGTAAGTGGTTGTGAGTGGGTTTCTTTTTCTTTATCTGTAAATGTTGTAAATACTGTGTAGTTTTATGTATGTTAGGTGTTATGACCTAAATGCACCAAGCACAGATGTAGCATGACACGTCTGCTTAAAAGGTTGTGATATGCATTATATAGGTAATGTGTGTATGAGTTTATACATGCAGCTATATTGTTGTTGTTCTTATTGACATTAGGCTACTAAATATCTATGCCCACCTCACTGTACATAGTTGTGGTTACTTGAAATTATAAAAGTGTGGACATATCCTTGATAATTCTATAATGTGTAATTTATTAATGCATTTGTGATTCAGCTTTTATTACAATTGATTATGTCTTGCTTTATACTGCTGTGCTTATATTGTGATGTATACAGGTTATGAGTTTGAGGTGAGGTGATAGTTGTTGGGATGGGGGTGGGTGGTGTGGGGAAACAAGGCTGCCATTTTTGATTTTTGCAAAGTTTACTGTATGAAGCAGGGTATGAGATGACACCAATAAGCTACATTCAAGACAACGGCCCTAATAATTACCACCTCAGTGTTACAGCAAACCTTTTTTGGTTTGATGGAAGCTATGAAGTTAGTGATGTTGCCTTGACAGAAGATGATCCATTTGCTGTAGAGTCATCCTGAAGTACTTTGTCTTTTGCAACTTCAAATTTGGCGTTTACATAATGATAAAAAGCAATATGGTTAGGATCACACACAGCTGAAAGCACATGAAAATAAATTTACAGTGCACATGTAGACAGGTCTAATTCTGTAATTGGCAAATGCTTTAACTTTCCCATTTTCCAAAGTATCCCATTTGAATTCTTCTGAGAAAACACAGCTGGCATGCAACCACACACAAAAAAGATCGATCATCTATACATGATGTATTTCAGTTGTTATTTTGTTGGTGTGTATATAGGGGGTTATAGGGAGGTTGTGTGTTTGTTTGCAGTTGGCCAGCATTTGCTGGTCAGCATACCAAATGCCGGTATTGATCTGACCAAACTGACAAAGAAGCCCGGTATTAAAATCATGCTGGCTTTCTCTTGTTCAGTGGAAGACTGCAGTCTGGCCGTGGGACAGATTGTGGGTCACAGCAGCATTAAGTCTGCTGCTCAGATGAACAATGTGGTACTCATCTTTATATACAGCAGTGAAAAGGTGAACACGGTGGCGGAGAAAGGGATTTTGATTTGCCACACCAGCAAAAAAAAGTGACTTTGTCAAATATGCCTTTGTTCATTAGAGATGAAGTGTTGACACAGGAGTTATCTCAACATGGAAAAATAGTCTCCCAGATAAGGAAAGTCCCTTTAGGGTTATAAATCTCCTCAGCTAAAACTTGTAGTGTCACACAGAAGGCAGTTACAGTACGGTCTAGACGTGCTCTATGCGAAAAGTACCCTGAGATAACCTCTGTTGTGATTTGGTGCAATATAAATAAAGTTGACTTGACTTGACTACACATGACTACATCTTGAATAACAGGAGTGAAAAGCTGAGCTTGGCCTTCAAACTGAGAGTGGGTGACTTCTTGCAACATCAAATACTATGAAATGTTTTAGTTGTGATAGAGAGGGACAGAGAATGCATCCTCTTCTTGGCTTGGTTGGATTGCTTCTCCCATGTACTGATGGTTTTATCAGTGCTATATTGATCCAGGGATAAAAAAAAAAGGATACAAACTTTTTTGTAATATTTAGAGCAAGAAAAAAAGCTGTCAAGAGGGCTCCTAACATGCTTATCTTAAGGAAGCTTGCAGGTAGTGAAAATAAGATGTCTACCCTGCAAATATGCAAAAAATATGTGGAAGATATTCCATATTTAACCTGGAACTACTGAAAGGACAAAAGCGTAACTGCTTCAAACAGGTCTGAACACCTTTTGCCAACCAACACAGTTCCCTTGTCCAGGTAGAAAGAAATTGTTATTAATTATTAGTTGAAGGGATGATGAAAAATTGCCAGTCAATCATTAGCTTTGTTACATTGCTTGATGGACTCGGTGACATCCAACGAGAGGTCGTTGGGATTTTCTTTACTCAGCAGACACTTACGCAAATGCGACGGAAGTGGGGACGTCCAACCACGAAGGGATTCGAACCCTCAATCTTCTGATCCGAAGTCAGACGCCTTGTCCTTTAGGCCACGTGGTCACATATGGAGGGATGTGAACGTTTCAACGGGGGCTACAGTAGCAGTCCACCCACAAAGAGTAAGGAGGAGCAGGACTTTGGACCTTGAGGCTTTCGCCTCCATGGGATACACGTGTGAGATGATGTGGCACTGTCAGTCAGTCACTCTTGGGAGTTAGGAACAGGGGGAAGCTTACATCAACTTTCTTTCTTTCCATCCGGATGGAAAGAACAACAATCAACGCTGGCCAGTACAGGGATCGAACCTGTGACCTTGGCGTTATTAGCACCACGCTCTAACCAGCTGAGCTAACTGGCCTGGGGCTGGGAGCCCTCTGGCAACCACGTCCCTTATAGAGTGACAGAAAATCGATTGCGTTCCAATACTTTGCCAGCTGCTGGCACCTCTCTGGAAGCTGTCTTTAAGAGGGGAATTAGCTCAAATGGTAGAGCGCTCGCTTAGCATGCGAGAGGTAGCGGGATCGATGCCCGCATTCTCCAATGCCCTCTTTTCTGTCAGCCTCCACTACTTTTTTTTTTAGAGGTTGATGACCCACAGTCAGTCCCTAACAAAATAAGCAAGCCTGACCTTTTGGAGGACAGTCACCTCCCGTTCTCAGGCAGCTTTTGCATCCTCCTAAACATCTGGTCGAAAACCTTGAATACTGACAGCTGGCGAATTTAACTCCACGCTTAGATCCTCAGAGCCCACGGGGCGTGGCTAAGAGTTTCTCAAGGAAATACTGCATGAGCCATGCAAAATTCGGCACGAGACATAAAAGGGGAAAACGAGTCAATATCCTCATTGGAAATGTCCAGCGCCCGGTGAATGCTTCCCCAGGTGTCTTCTCCGGAGGGGAATTAGCTCAAATGGTAGAGCGCTCGCTTTGCATGTGAGAGGCAGCGGGATCGACGCCCGCATTCTCCATTGCCCTTGATTCTTTGGTGTAAAAGGGCTGTTTTCGCTGAAAGTCAATGGCGCACGGTTGTTGCAGCAGGTGCCTACTTGGCCTTCAAACCTTGTAATTGCTGTGCTCTTACCATTGGACGCCGTCGCCCCTTTGCAATGCAGATTTAAAATTTGTAGGAATTTCATCTTGATTGGAAGGAAGTGACGTGAAGTAGGATTCCTGGGAAGCGTCACTCCCGCTGAATGTGCCCGTAATAAGCAGAGCCAGGGTGCGGAATATTTACAGGTGCACTTTCTGATATAGTACGCGTTTCCTGAGGGTTTTAACACACCTTCACCTTGCATTCCCATGACTGCTAGTAGCTTTTAGGCCTAATCAGCTTTGTCACATTGCTTGACGGACTCGGTGACATCCAACAAGAGGTGGATTTCCTTTACTCAACCCAACCACGAAGGGATTCGAACCCTCAATCTTCTGATCCGAAGTCAGACGCCTTGTCCTTTAGGCCACGTGGTCACGTGTGGAGGGATGTGAACGTTTCAACGGGGGCTACAGTAGCAGTCCACCCACAAAGAGTAAGGAGGAGCAGGACTTTGAGGCTTTCACCTCCATGGGATACACGTGTGAGATGACGTGGCACTGTCAGTAACTCTTGGGAGTTAGGAACAGGGGGAAGCTTACGTAAACTTTCTTTCTTTCCATCCACAGGCGGCGGATGGAAAGAACAACAACCGACGCTGGCCAGTACAGGGATCGAACCTGTGACCTTGGCGTTATTAGCACCACGCTCTAACCAGCTGAGCTAACTGGCCTGGGGCTGGGAGCCTTCTGGAAACCACGTCCCTTATAGAGTGAGAGAAAATCGATTGCGTTCCAATACTTTGCCAGCTGCCGGCACCTCTCTTGAAGCTGTCTTTAAGAGGGGAATTAGCTCAAATGGTAGAGCGCTCGCTTAGCATGCGAGAGGTAGCGGGATCGATGCCCGCATTCTCCATTGCCCTCTTTTCTGTCAGCCTCCACTACTTTTTTTTTTAGAGGTTGATGACCCACAGTCAGTCCCTAACAAAAGGGATATCGTGTTCTGTCACCACCACATGTTCTCGATGAGAAACATAAGCATGCCTGACCTTTTGGAGGACAGTCACCTCCCGTTCTCAGGCCGCTTTTGCATCCTCCTAAACATCTCATCGAAAACTTTGAATACTCACAGCTGGCGAATTTAACTCCACACTTAAATCCTCCGAGCCCACAGGGCGTGGCTAAGAGTTTCTCAAGGAAATACTGCATGAGCCATGCAAAATTCGGCACGAGACATAAAAGGGGAAAACGAGTCAATATCCTCATTGGAAATGTCCAGCGCCCGGTGAATGCTTCCCCAGGTGTCTTCTCCGGAGGGGAATTAGCTCAAATGGTAGAGCGCTCGCTTTGCATGTGAGAGGCAGCGGGATCGATGCCCGCATTCTCCATTGCCCTCCATTCTTTGGTGTAAAAGGGCTGTTTTCGCTGAAAGTCAATGGCGCATGGTTGTTGCAGCAGGTGCCTACTTGGCCTTCAAACCTAGCAATTGCTGTGCTCTTACCATTGGACGCCGTCGCCCCTTTGCAATGCAGATTTAAAATTGGTAGGAATTTCACTTGATTGGAAGGAAATGACATGAAGTAGGATTCCTCGGGAGCGTCACTCCCGCTGAATGTGCCCATAATAAGCAGAGCCAGGGTGCAGAATATTTACAGGTGCACTTTCTGATACAAACAGAGAAAGCATGTGTTTCCTGAGGGTTTTAACACACCTTCACCTTGCGTTCACATGACTGCTAGTAGCTTTTAACCCTAATCAGCTTTGTCACATTGCTTGACATCCAACGAGAGGTGGTGGGGATTTTCTTTACTCAACAGACACATACGCAAGTCCGACGGAAGTGGGGACGTCCAACCACGAAGGGATTCGAACCCTCAATCTTCTGATCCGAAGTCAGACGCCTTGTCCTTTAGGCCACGTGGTCACGTGCCAAGGGATGTGAACGTTTCAACGGGGGCTACAGTAGCAGTCCACCCACAAAGAGTAAGGAGGAGCAGGACTTTGGACCTTGAGGCTTTCGCCTCCATGGGATACACGTGTGAGATGACGTGGCACTGTCAGTCACTCTTGGGAGTTAGGAACAGGGGGAAGCTTACGTAAACTTTCTTTCTTTCCATCCGCAGGCGGCGGATGGAAACAACAACAACCGACGCTAATTTTGTTAATTTTGTGTGATTTGAAAGAATTTATTCAAAATGAAGAGGGTTATATGGACTGAAGATTTGTCTTTTTGACAAAGAGCAAAACATCGTCTGCATAGAGCACAATTCTGTAATCCACTCCCGCCCATTCAACTCCATTAATTTCTTAATGCTTCCTAATAATTTCTGCAAATGGCCCAAGAGCTAGTGCAAAAAGGAGGGGTGAAAGGAGGCAACCACGGTGTGTCCCTATCTGGAGGTAGAATGGGTCTGAGCATGATCCATTGACATTAATCAGTGATTAATATGATATTTTCAACTGTTAAATGTGTCACTAGCTTAAACCTTTTCATCACATTAAAAAAAGTACTTCCATCCACACTGTCAAATGCCTTTTCTGCATCTAATGAAATGGCAAGAAATTTGGTTCCACTGGTCTGAAACTATTGTATAACATTTAATAATCATCACATGTTTGTATGGGAGTGTCTGTTAATAAATCCTGTGTGGACAGGACTGATCAGGTTTGGAAGAAATTTATCCAACCTGGTAGCCAGTACCTTGGCCAGTATCTTATAGTCTACTCCAATCAGACTGATTTAGCCTATGAGGAACGGCTCTCAGGTGCTTTGTTCTTTTTAAATATTGAAGATATATGAGCCAGATAGGAGGGAGACAACCATCAGCCTCTCACTAAATGCACCAATAGACTTTCTGGTTTGTTCCCACACTCAAAAAACTGTATGTTTTGCATAGAAAATTGCCATTTCTACTTTTTCAGTAAGAAGCTAGTCAAGGGAGGAGCAAGCCGTTTCAAGTTTCCGTCATGTTTTCTTTATAGGTGAACATTTCAATTAGATTTTTAGTTTATTTATTATATCTTCTACTTCTAACTGTGCCTTCAATGTTGTTGTTTCTTAGCAGATGTATACAAAATAATAGCTTTGGCTATTTTCCATAAAGTTGATCAAGATCCAGACCTTCCTCTTGCAATGAACTAATTTCAGGACACGGAGCCAGCATGCCACTGCTCAGTGACGTGTCTGTCTACTGGGTTATCTTGTATAGATTGGATGCAGTAACCCATGACTGAACACAGGCTGAAAGGCCAACTACAATTAACAGTTACAACTGTTTATTTATCTTTGAAAGGACAACATCATAGAGCTATGTAGGTCCAGGTTGTGCACTGAAATTATCTGACACGCACACACTCATACACACATATGCACACACGCAGGAGGCTCAGTGCCAGACCAGTGCCATGTCTGGAAGTCAATTCATTGCAACATGAAGGTCTAGATTTAAAACTCAACCTGCCTTCCTTTTACACTACTTCCGGGCACACTGAAATTATTTTACACGCATACACTCAGATACCCACACACACACACACACACACACACACACACTGTGTGTGAAGGGGTGTGAACATTTTCAGCATGTATGTGCACGTTTTCAGTGTGTGTGTGTGCACATTGGCAGTGTGTATGTACACGTATTTCAATGTTTTCACCCTAATCAGCCTCCCATAGTCCACAGGATGTAGAGCGCACAGCAGTCTAGCCGCCCACACACACCACCTATGTCACACACACACACACACACAAACAGACACATACACATAAAAACATCTATCAAACCCCACAAACAATGCTGACACACACACACACACACACACACTCAGATATAAATATAGTCTGTTACTATGAGTAGACAGATGGACTGACGCTTGCTCACTGCTGTCAACAACAACCAAATTAGACCATGCACCTGTATGTGTGTGTGTGTGTGTGTGAGTGAGTGAGTGTGAGAGAGAAACAGAGAGAGAGAGAGGATGTGTGTGTTGGTGTGTGTCTACCTGGTTCAGTATGGAACCTATTAAATAAGTCATGCAGGGGGTCACAGAGGAGAGCTGGAGGCACAATAACACCGTCTGGACTGTCACACAATCACACACGCGCACACACACACACACACACGCATGCACACACACGCGCATGCACAAAATAATATGTTATATATAAAGGATACATATAGAAAAATCAGAACCCAAAAATTGTGCGGCATGTATGAGTGCTATAGTAGGACTGTGAAGTAACGTGTAACTGTGACGTCGGTGAATCATCTGAGTCAGCTGACACTGACTTGTGAATCATAGCAAGTACAAAAAAAAAAAAAAAACATTCTCACTTTCTATTATGTGTGATTACCATCCTAAAGTTGGAACACTAATGCATTTGCACAAAGGCATGTTTTAACAGCCATGCAGAGCTTGTTATACTAATAGCAAAACTGTTATGAACAAGCTCGGAACAAACATTAAATGTATGTAATGAGTGAATCTAATTAGCTAAGAATCCTAAAATTAGCAGAGCAGCAGCCCCTCTTGTCTACTAGCAATACCTGCAGCAGCATCAGCAGCATATTTGTATGGGTTTTTTTGTCTTTTAGTGCATTTGTGCAACATATAATACACTTTGTCAGTTCAAACACATTTCATTCATTATGCATCCATATGACAGAACATGCCACTTTCAAAAAATCTTGTCAATTGGCTTGTTCCTCTGTCCCCTGGTGGCCAAACATAGATTAAAACAACTTTAACAAGACTTCTATTCAAGAAGTCAAGATAGATAGCGGTTAATAAACCCATCATTCTACAGACTCTAATAACACTTGTCATGACAGGCTCAAAAACCACGCAGATAATGGGAGGTGACACAAAAAAAGTTAAAGCAAAATGCCATTCACTTATTTGGAGTGATTAAAAATGGCAAAGACAAAGATGGAGAGCGTAAAGAGTAGGGAGGAGGGTTTCCCTTTTCTCCTTTTCTCTCTCGTCATGGAAGAGGTCGGGGTGTTCTCTCATGGTAATGGGAACACTGGGTCCAAATGTTCCCAATAAACAATTACCTGAACAAACCCGCTGACGTCTTCAACACAAAACACAAAAACAAAGACAAGCAGCCAACCCAACAGCCAGAAGAGATGGGGCTGTCACACACTGTGCTGATTTTGTATGAATGGTTATTCATAAATCCCTTTTTAATGTACTTTAATTTCATTTCATTTATTCCTGTCTGCTCTTGTTGAAAGACTAATTGAAAAATCATCCACCGCCATCCTCACAGTACCTTTCTTCTTTTTGTTTAATCAAGCTCATCCTCTCTGTTGTCTTTTTCTTCTTTCTTCTTATCTCCCCTTCTTCTCATTCCTGCACGCGGTCTCTTAATGAATTTCAGATAATCATTATAAATAAAGATTGTTATCAAAAATGTGCACACTGTAAATAAAATATAGACCTAAATATAGATAATTTTTCAAACATGTTCTTTATTCTTCTTTCCATCTGGCTGAACAATACAAATAATATTGTTAACAAGAGGTCTTTTGTCTGCTTTCTTGGCTCTTATCTGCTGCAATAACGGACCTGTGTATAGGTTACATCTAGATCTGTCACTACCCAGCGGTATTAAATGAAAGCTCCTTTTCTCTTTACTTTTTTTGCTGAGACCATTTTCTTTCATCCCACTGTGCCTAGTTCTACATAAGCTCATGATATCCTACATGAGTCTGTGGTATACTCCGCTTCCTTCATTGAACCCCTGAAAATCTGAAATTCATGTATCAGAATGTGTTTTGTGAGTTTGATGTTATCGTATCAAACAGGACAGATTATAATGTCACCTTTATTTTTTTTCCTACATGGCCTCTTTGAGAGAGATATCTCTATCTTCGAGAATTTCTGTTCAAAATGTTACTGCACTTTCATAACTTTTTAACATTGACATATTTTCCTCCAGTTTCTCTCCTTTTTTTCCCCTCTGTGTTAAGTCATGAAGTGGTGCCAAACAGATTTGGAAAAAAAGTGTGAATGCTATGCTTCTACTTTTCCAATTTGCGATTTGTCTTTGGCTTGATTGATGCTGCGGAGAGAAAATCTGGATGTGTTCTCATCTTTCCACCAGCTCCCCATGTAATCACACTACCTCCATAAAAAAACAACAAAGAAAAAGCACCTGTAGTCTGCAATCTCACCATGGCATGTCTCTTGACTAGTTAAGCATCCGTGTGTATTAAAGCTGCTGTGAATGATGAATTTCTAAAAAAAAAGAAAAAAATCCTTCTATCTTTGATTCTGAAGTAGTAAAACTGGAATCTGACATTTTAGTTTGAACGTTATGCACACAGAAATGTAAGATGACAGTGTTCTTATAAGGATTTTACCATTAAATATGTTTTGCTGCCAATGACATGATCTACTCTTAGTCATCATGGAAGCTTTTCGGCTTCTTATTTATCAACAGGAAATGTGGACATGTGGAAATGTGTGATTAATGTGAATACGCCTTCAGGGAGACCCTTCGCAAACTTGTGTCTATTCAGGATCTAATTTGAATGACAGCCAGGCCTGCTGTGCCTCCTACATGAGAGTGACCGCAGATAGAGCCTGTCATTGTGAATGCAATATTACTGGAGACCACAAACACAGAGAAGTGCCAAACACCCCCACCTGCTCTGCTAACAGAGGAGAAAAAACTGCTAGCTTCTGAACTTGTGGTGCAGACTAAAAACTACAGTACGTCTAAAAGGAAAATAGCTACAAACACAGAAGGGGAGGTACACTGACAATCAATTATTGATGTTCAAAATATAGCACCGCACAACATAGAGCAATTTAATATGCATGGGAAATGCACACAGCCTGCATTATAGAGTGTAAAGATGCTTTCAAACAGCAAGCAGTCACCAACAGACTGTATATTGGATTGGATTGGATTGATTGGGATGGTCTTTATTGTCCCTGAGGGCAATTTGGTTTTGAAACAGTAGTCAACACAACCAATACACCTCATAAAAACAAATAAAAATGCATAAATATATATAATAAACATACTGTAGATGTAATCATAATAAAGTTGCACTGAGCCATAAAAGCACAAAGAGTCCATCAGTCCTTTGTTAGAGTATATGTAATAGCAACTAGTCCTACAGCTTGTTTAAAAACCCAACAGCTGAAGGAACCAATTATATCAGATATCTGTTTGATTCGGCCCTCCTAGGGGAACTGTACCTATTCCCTGCAGGGTGTTGACGGTCCATCAGGATAGCCTTTGACCTCTGAGTGGCCACAATTATTCAGGTTAGTGCCAATAGTCTTTCGGCAAAGTTTAACTTTCTTTCATTGCCTATTTTTTTTAACCACGCTAAGGTTGCCAAAGCAACAAATAATTGCAAAAGTTAAAATCGACTCAATAAAAGATAAAACTTTTTCAAGAGTGATCCAACAACATTTTATATTTTATGTCTTTTTACTTGTCTTGCTTTTATATTCTGTTTTAATGCCTTTTATGATCTATGTAAAGCACTTTGAATTGCCCTCTTGCTATAATGTGCTATACAAATAAACCCGCCTTGCCTGTGTCATGGCCAGTAAGCTCCTTTTTACGATTTGTTCAAAACCTTTCATAAATAATAAAGGTAAGTGCCATGGGATGATAGTCATTCAACACCTTTGGTGATGGAACCTTGGCCACTGCATAACATGGGGGCTTTATTTTGTGACACACAAGAACAAAGCACAGTTTTTAAGCAGCCAGCCACTGATGCAGTCAGGCCCATGTCTTTTCTTCACATTTGTCTACTCAAGAGTTCTCCAGGCATCCATCTCATTGATCTCAGATTGCCCTCTAAATTTCACCTGTTCATCACTAAAATCATGGGAATCAAACAAAACTGGTTTAACACCACTGCCAGGACAGAGTCAGACTTATCAGGGTTAAAAACTTCTTTTTTTCTTGTCCTGAATTCCCACCATAGATTTGATTCCCCTTCTTGAGTTCATCCTCTACCTTGTCTTTAAACCAAAAAGAAGGAGGTAACCAGGTATGACGTCACTCAACAGCCTGAATTTAGTGGTTGAGGCTTGTTGAAAAAAAAAAGATTGACAATATTTCTAGAGAAAAGTTTAAGCTTTTTGAATGGGAGTCAACTAGAGCATCAGATAACCCTGGCACTGAGTGTTTGGCATTGCGAGAGATGGGGTAGATGTCACCTGCAGAGGTTGGTGCCATTGGTTGTTTTATTGCCCACACCAAAGACCTTCACTGACTTGTTTGTTCACTGCTGGTGAAGAGGTGCATCATTCTGGGAACTGAAATACAAATAAATCAGCATACGCAACATCACTGTGATTTCTGTGGTTGCCTAGTCGAACTGAATGACACAACGATAATTTGAAATATCATCAACTCAGATGGCGGTGGCAAAGAGCTGTGTGTGTTCATGAGAGCGACGGCCTCCCTCTCTCTGCCAATACAGGTGCCATTATGTTCAAACTGGAAACAATGTAGGTTGTGGTGGCAGCAGTTCACTGTCTTGAAAGCACCGCAAGGATAATTCTTACATTTTGTTGTCAAAAAACAAATATGTTATGTACAGTTCTGTTGGTCCTGATCTACTGTGAAGTTTTCCCTCAATAATAATCAGATTTTTGGCATTTTATTCTCACATTCACAGCATATCATAAGGTCTACTACATATGCAATCTTAGCCATGGCTCTGGGGATGGCAGTGTTGGGTGGTTGGATCGTCAACCACTTTGGTCCAGACTAAAATATCCCGACAAATGTTAGATGGATGGCCATGAAATTTCATCAAGTCATTCATAGCAGCATCCTGTTTGACATGTGTCAATTATGGTTCATATAGCACTCAGCAGTGGCATCATACAGACAGAGGTAGTCAAGGTACAGTTGCACACATGTATCTGGAACCACACAGGATAAAAAAAAAAATGCTGCTTTTATGGACAGTTGATGCGTGTCGATGCAAAGAAAAAAGAACAATGGCATGTGCTGACGCATTGATGCAGGTCAGCATGACGTGCATCAAAATGCCACTGATGTGTGGGCTTACATAGAAAGCAATGAATGCAGGGGTTTAGTCATGCGAAACACATTGTCAGTGTGTTATGTTTTGTGACAGTAGGTGGGCAGGTACCTAAAATGTCACCAAATGTTAGGTTAAAAAAAAAAAAAGACAAGCAATTATTTTATTGATAACAGCACAGCAGAGTTACATTTTCCATCAAACAAGTGTAAAGTTAGGGAACGTTAATGACCATTGCATAACTGGGAGATAAATGGTTAAACTGCTGTTCTCTCTCTCTCTCTCTGCAGTCAGACAGCAATGAACTGACAGCTGAAAATGAATAATTAAAAACACTACCCACTCACTCAAAACTCTGTTAATGTTGATGATGTATGTGTGTGTGAATAAAAAAACATTCTCCATTTGGTGTGTTTGTCCTCTATCTGTAAGTCCGACCAAACGGATGCAGCTTGACTCGGAGCCAATCTCATTAGACTGTTTTCCACCTCCAGCACTCGTCCAGCTCATCGAATCATGATCAGTTACTGAAAACTAATCTTGTTTTCTCTTCAGGTAAATCAGAGCATTTTTTTTTTTCTTCTTTTTTTTTTCCTGTCTGATTCTCATCTTTGAAAACTTTTTACTTTTGGGATTAATTTTCTCTGATAACAAAAGCCTGTTAGTGTCGATTTTGTCCCTGCTGGCTATTTTCTGTAATCAAAGCTGAATCTGTGAGATTCCATAAATCAATTTATATTTTAGGATGCGTGGTTTAATACTTGAAACAACTTTTTTTTTTGCTGTTTTTTTCAGGCAAGGAGAGACACAGGAGCTGTCATGAATATATGCATTTTGTGTACAATATGTAAATACATAAATAGAGATACATCCAGCAGATTCTACATAAACACCGATCTTTGTCATGTAATATTTCAGACACTCACAAATTGTAACATGCAAATGCAAAATTAGGAAATTAAACTCTCTCTCAATGTCATGTGTTACCTGACACACCATAGCTTTCTCTACAAACTGAACACATAGACACATTTATTTCTAATTCCTCACAGAGTAGATGTAAACTCATTTCTTGTAGCAGTTGAAGGCTTGCAATTCCTGTGTGTGTGTGCGTGTGTTACCTAAGATTGATTATAATGTCCAAAAGCCATGATCAAGAAAATGATGAAAATGTACCCAGACAAAAGAGGGAAGTAAATATTTAATGCTCAAAACAAAAAATACTGTAGATAACAGACAAAAACTGACACAAACGAAGAAGAAAACACAGAAGAATCCATGTAAGATTATGCAAACAATATCAACTGACTACATGACTGCAACGGCATTTGCAATTAAAAACATGTACAAGTCTAACTTATAATTTGTCCCAAGGCATATGTTCTAAAAATAGATGCAGAGTTTTGGCTATGCCTCTGTTGATTAAAAAAAAAACATTTTCAGAGCTATTTACTTTGAAGATAAATATGAAGGAAACTAATTTGAGCTGAGGCCAATTCCGTAATAATTCTGTAATAATTACAAAGGATTTGAGAGTGTACTGTGCTGTGTTGATGAGAAGAGTTGCTTTCAATGCTGCGTTAACCCTTGGAAATGTTTAAAAGGGGAGAAAAATATTCTATATACATATACATCCAGGGAAAAATGCTGAATCAGCATGCACACTTCAATGGGTGCAGACTCTTTGATGGGCCACGGGTTTGTGTCAATCAAAAGGTTCCTTAAGATTTGATGTGCTGAAAGTTTCAGGGTTTCATTGGCAAGCATTTTGATGTACAGTCAAAACAATAGATGTCTTTTAACATCATAAAAAAATCTCATTAATGGGTGAAATAATTATTATTTGTAAACAGTCTATGATCAGTCACCGTACAGTTGATGAAAGGACTGACAGATTCAGATAGTTGGCATCTACCCCAGACTATAGCTTCTATGTACAGGTCAACATACTGTAAAGGAAATTAGACAGAGATGTGGCTTGGAGAGCAATTGCACAACAAAAAAATAAATTAATTAAAAAGCATAAGAATACTACAATAAAACTAGATGACCACTTTGTTGCTTTAAAATGAAATATTTAAATGTCAAAGCAAGTGCTTTAGTAGATCTACTACTAGTAGATTTCAAACAGCAATGATGCTGTTATCCTTAAACGTCATGAAATGTCATGCTGGCTCTGGACAAAGTAGGTAAAAAAAATTCATAAAATGAAGGACTAGCCTTCATCCAATTCTGTTTCACCATGTGTTTCCCTTATATCATGCACACACACACACACACACTATCACTGAAAACAAACAAGTCTCAGTATACAGTATGTATCTGTATGCAGGTGCACAGCAAACCAAATGGTCAGTGCCCCCAACAGTACAGGCTGAATATCAACATGAGGGAACACAGAAACAGCTTTAAAAAGGATTGAAAAGGCGAAGTAGATTCACATAGACAAAATATAAGCAGTAGATAGAACAAGGTAAAAACACACTATCCTAAAAATGAAAAATACCAGATTTCCTGGGGTGGGATTGAATAAAGTAGATGAACTGCCAAATATAGCGCAGCTCAGATTCCAGATCACTGAACACCTAAATTAATTTTTGCTAAAAATCAATACAGGAATAGCGCGGGCCATAAAACAACCAGCAGCACCTACCTTTACAGGTGGGATCTACAACTGCAACTCCAGTACATGCACGAATCTGTCAAGCTCCCTGAACATGTGTGTGGTCAGTGTGTTCGGGAAGTGTTGAGTGGAGAGAGTCTCAGTAGTGGAGTCTAGTTTACAGGTTTTTTTAGTACTAAACGGTCTCAGCACAGCAGCGAGGCGAGCTCATGTAACTATGGTAATCCTTGAGGGACAAACAGTGACCGCCTGCAGTCAGTCAGTCAGTCACCACCTGCACTGCTTAAAGTCCATGTAAAGCTATAACAAATATGTGTTCTGAGCTCGTCACGCCGCAGGAAAATGTGTAATTAACCACCCGGCCAAATGTGAATGGTTTAAGAAGTGGCCAAGTATATAAAATGGATGGTGGGTTTACACCGTGATAGTATGTGTGTGTGTGTGTGTGTGTGCATTTTTATGTGTATTATCTCCTGGCTAGGGAGAATGTATTTTGCGGCTCAGTCCATTTGAGTGTGTGTGTTTGTGTGTGTGTGTGTGTGTGTGTAATGGGATTATTTGGCTGGATAGGATACCGTCTGGCATCTGGGAGGCTCCTAACCGAGGCTGCAGCTGAAATACATAAATTGTAAAGAGGGTGAATCACTCGGGATTGCACAATCATATTTCACATACACAAGCACACGCACGCACGCACGGCGAGCAAGCAAGAAACTGAAGCACACATTAATTCACACAATGTCTTGTAGGGGCATGAAACACAAAATGGCTCTCAGTTTTTCTTTTGTACACATGACCACACACACACACACACACACACACACCTCTTTCTTCCTCTACTAATTCTCTTACACACACACACACAAAGTCATTCACAGACTCAGTCGGCTGAGTAAAGGCAGAAATGCTTCTGTAGTGCCAAATATTCAAGACTGTCAAGTACCAAAAGTTGTCATTAACGTCTGTAATCTTGTTTATGTATTCACTGATCAGATAGTTCCAGATTCATTTTGAGATTTTGGTCAGTTTTTTTTTCAGTTTTTTCAAGCATTACATGAAATGAAATCTTCACGAACAATTCTGGAAATTCTGTTTGGAAACATGTCTTCACCTTTCTTCAAGACACACTACTGATAGCAATAATATAAGCACTAAGTAATACAACAGTCTGTGTGATAATGCTCTGTCTAAAACGAAGAAGAACAGGCAATCGGCCACTGAAAAGGCTAAAATAGAAGAAAAGAATTGAGTGCAGAGTTTGGATGAAACCCTGGACGGAGAGGCTTCAGTAATGTGGACTGTAAAGCAGATTTGAACTGGTAAGTGCACGTTGGATCGTATAATCTAGATTCAAAGGGAACACAAAGGCAAGTTTCAAGTAAAATCATTGTATTGACACACATTAAGAATCCCTTTTGAACTGGGTGAAATAATGTATGAATAAATAATAACGGGTTTCTTTGAACTAAATGAAATAGAATAGATTTTAAATAATATTAAATGACTATTAAACAGTTGTGAAACCACACGCATTTACAGTTTAATCATTAAATTGAGACAGGGTGAATATACATTTCCTTGTCACACTACCTTCTCATGCACGCCAGCAGCACACTGATAGTTTCATAACCCATGACTCAGCTAAATGACTCCTATCTCCGTTCACACGATGTAAATAACGTTCACATATTACACACATAAACATCCCCGTTCATTTCTATAAATGGAGAAACTCAGTGGCAGAAACAACACAAGGGCTAACGCTAGTTCACAGAGCAATTTTCTAGTGCACCGTGCTTTGCTGTTCGGTATCCACTGAGGATAGAAAAAGAATAAAAAGAAGATCAGATGTTCTCAGAGTCGCTTCAGTAGTTGACTGAACTCTTACACGCTCAAATAGTTGTTGTTGTTTTTTTCTCCCTTTTTACTCTACAGTTCTATATCAAGTACAAGCAACATCACTTCAAAATTTCAATGTCTCTGCTGTCCGCTCGCTACGCTCCACTTTTTCCCCCCTTCACACTAGACAGCGTGGTCCCACCCTAGGGTGAGGAAGGCAAGAGTTTGCTTGTTTTAACACCAGCAGCAATTGATTATTTTACTTTGAAGCAATAACTTAAACTTTCACATGCGTGCTGGCGCAAAATGACTATATGGACACTTTTTTTTAGCCCCCCATCACTTACATAGTAAGTGCATTATGAAGGGATCTTCTAATGGTCGGTATGAACAGGAGGAATGATTACAGCCATCCTTTAATCCTTTAATTAATTGTGGTCACGATTAAGAAACGAGCAAAACATGAATTGCAGGTCTGTGACAGGAGGAGAACTCATGAAAGCTTGACATGCTACACTCCCCTTAAGCATCCCGACACCTTCATTCCATCCCGCTATATATATATATATATATATATATATATATATATATATATATATATATATATATATATATATATATATATATATATATATATATATATATATATATATATATATATATATATAGGGCATGAAACTTTCTGCTTTCACACTGGATTTTTTTGGAATTGAACGCCAGTCAGGAGGGTGCAGAGTCATCCAATATAGATGAAATGCCTCAGGACACCGGGCTGTTAAACGTGACAAAAAAAAAAAAAAAATCTTGACACATCCACTCCAGGAGGAAAGAGAAGGCGGATAGTTCAAAACAAAGAAATGAAGAAGAGGAGTGAAAGGGAGGGAAGGGATAAATGAGCAGAGGAGACATGAAAGGAGAGGAGAGGGAGAGATAATTTGTGATTCGCAGAAAGGTAGCCAGGTGTTGCTGTCTCTTTGCTCTGTAGAACTGGACCCTCCAGCATATCCCTGCTGTGTGTGTGTGTGTGTGTGTGTGTGTGTGTGTGTGTGTGTGCATGCACTCACGTTGAGGCTACTTCTTGCTCTGCTCATTACTCTCTTAATGGAATAGAGACATCTGCTTCATCTCTCTTCCCCTCTTTCTTTCGCTTTATCTGTCGTCAGTTTGTTTCTTTCTAAGCCTCCCTGGAAACTTGGGAATGAGGGAGTGGATGGAAAAAAAACACAGAGAGAGAGACAGAGGGAGGATGTGTTACCAGAGTGCAAAAGAAGGATGAAAAAGAAAGATGGTGCTAAGTGACCAAATGGGACACTAGTGAAGAGACGGGGGGGGGGGAGGACGACAAGATAGCAGAGAGAGTGGAGGAAGAGTAGAGGTGTGAGGACGAGGGAAAGGAGGAGGAAGAGTGCCAGCTCTCTGCCCCAGGCTGGGTAATAATGATGCTAATGAGTTAGATCAACACAAGGTTTGAGTGCCACGATTAAGATATTTGCTGGCAAACGGCCTGTGCTGCCACACTGTAAAAAATAACGCCATTTACCAGGAAAATGTGGTTTGTGTTTCATCGTCTGCAGCATTTTTACAAAGTCTGAAAAAGTCAATAAACAAAACTGTACTGCAAGTCTGCCAATACAGATCATGGTATCATGGTTCTTCATGTGATGCTAATGTTTGTAGCATTGCTCTTGCTGCCAACACGTACACACAACAAAGAACTAGAAGACCACAGATATCGTGCACATATCCTAAGTTTTCTTCATAAATATATGCTATATCTTTGAAATGTGCAATTAAGAACATAAAGTGGGGGCAGTATATCACTATATGAAGTGATGTCAGCACGAGACTCTGAGCTACAGAGAGCTTTGCCTCATGTTATTCTCTCGTCCAGCGAAACCCTCACCATGGAGCCTTTGGATTTATATATTTTTGTTTTGATTTTGGACTAAGATTCCTGGATATAATTTAAGCACAACACTGTTTTATCTCTGAGATCCTTATACATTTATAAGGGATGCCAGCAATTCAATGCAAAATTAAACTAATTGTTGATGAAACTAAATGTTAAACTAAGTTTATTTCTTATTGGTCAAGTTTTTCCATCAGGTTTCAGTCTTACCCGGATAGGGACTTTATGTGATGGCAAGCTTCCTCTGAACCTCCATGTGGAAATGAAATTAATTGAACCAAACTCAAACTCAAACTCAAACAAGCTAAGATTAACCAAACTTTTCTGAACCTTCACTGAACTTTAACTTTGGAACTAAAGGACCAAAATCTGAAAGGCCTGTTTTGCATTTTTTATAATTATGTTTTAGTACTGGCATTATTTAAATATATCATTTAAAACTTACCTATGTCTTTGACTTCATTGGTATCCATATACATTGGACTCCCAACCAGACCTTCATCTTAAATCTTCTATAACACAGCTGGTTTCAAACATTCAAACTCTTAATTCAATAATGTTTAGCTAATCACATGTGCTACACTGGCCTAGCTCATCAGAGCAGTCTATAATCTTTACCTTTATAAAGTAAGACTCAATTTTATGTACTGATTATGTTTGAATCATTTTAATATACAGTTATGTTTACAGAATTGAGTGAAAAAACATAAAGGTTTGTGTTATGTAACATCAGCTTTTTGGCAGGTTACCAGACCGCCCATCCACCTCCAGAAGACGTCTCTTGCTATGGCTTGGTGGTGGTGATGGATGTTTCCTTCACTTGGTTGGAAACTTCCCCACTTATTCACACTGCATGTATTGCATTTCCACCTGGCTGACACCGGCTGAAATGCGATTCCCCCTCCAGGTTTTCTCCTGACAGATTCCATCCCAATTCTCATCTCCGTGGCCACTGTGAGCTTTTTAAACCTCATCCAGATAAGACATCCGGGAGCAGATTACATCTCAAAAGCTGATGTAAATATAGTGAAAATCTGTTGCAGATAAATAAAGGACAAAACAATGTGACAGAGAGTAGTGGCTGTAGCGCTTTTGCAATCTACACATGGACAAAAGAGGAAGGAGAAAATAGGTAGTGTGAGAGGTAAAAAGAAGGATAGAAGCAGAAAGATGGAGGCGAGGACATATTTATATTTATTTTTTATGTATTTCATAGTGAAGGGGAGTGAAAACAGAGCAGCGAGCAAAAGTAAACAACTGCCTGAGAAAATTACAGGATGAAGAGATGAAAATGAGACTGAAATATTAAAAACACGGGAGAGGAAGGAGTCGAAATACGCGCGGTGAACAGGTGTTGGATGGACAGATAGAGGAACGGAAAGAGAGAGGAAGTGATCAGGGAAGCTGAGGGTGACAGAGAGAGAGAGAGAGAGAGAGAGAGAGAGAGAGAGAGAGAGAGAGAGTAAAAATGAGGGGGATGACAGGCAGCTGCAGTGATACAAACAGAGCAGAAAAAGAGAATATAATAGATAAATGAGGGATATCTGATGCATTAGTCATGTACATTTTGTATGTGTCTTATATGAAATTTGTCATTTGTTCCTGAATACATTATGAATATGCATGCATGTGTATATTTAGCTGTGTTCATCAGTTATTTTCAGAGCACAAAATAAAACATTTCGGTTTGTTCTGAGATGAAAAAAACGTATTATAAATTAACAGATTTCATTTCAAGCTGAACACAGAGCTGTTGGCTTTTTTTGTTTCCCGAAGCACATACAGTATATCTACATAATCCATACACACATACATTAACTGGGAGCTGAGCATCGTAAACAACAAGCTCCATGAAATGATCTCAGATAATGTTTGTCTTTGAGTCCAAATCATTTGTTCATCATTTGTAAAAAAAAATCTTCAATCAGACGCAGAGGGGACGGGGGACGCTCTTGGCTCAATGAACCGTCGCCTCTGCGCGTGCCCTAAAATTTGGAGCGCACTTAAAAATGAATTAAACTGGTTGTAGGTCAAGACATACAATTTACACCTTGTGCTGCTCTACCTACCCTCTGTGCCCCTCTGCAATAAATGATAAACTGGATGAAGAGCTTAAGTATAGCCCTGCCTGTGCGGGATATTACCAAGAGAGGTAGCCTTTGTTTTTTTTTTTTCCACCTCAAGAGCACAAGAATTTTAATTTACTGATGTAGTTTCAATGATTTTCTCTGCCAAGTGTTTAATTTAGCATATGAGCAGAAAGCCACAGTCGGCCTCTCATGTTTAAGCTTTTCAGAGAAGAGATGACAAGAACTCCTTATAGGAAATTACACTGAGGACACAAAGTTAGTATAACAGGAGCAATGTTGGGCTGCTTGGAAATTGTAACCAATTAATGATTAAAATATGACTGATTTTAAAACGTATCACTCAGTAAATTGTTACGTCTTTTGTATTTTAACACATGTAGAAATAGAAAAATGATGTTTGCGGTTTAACAGCGGCCTCGGTGATGCACACAGTATCCCAAAAGTCCCGACCTCAGCTGCACGATTCACACACACACCGTCCAGTTCTGAAATAAACCAGCATCAAGTGACTCCTGAATGTAGGTGTCCCTGTAGTAAGCAAGCTAAGAACACACATGTGGATAAGACAGCAAGCATGCCGACCCCCAAGTGTAAAGAAAAGTAATGTAATCATTGAATTTCAGATTGCAATCCCTTACAGTACTTGTGACTGAAAAAAGTAATTACATTACAAACAGGAGCTGTAGCAGGTGGTGTGGCAGGACTTTGAATCTATTACCTGTACTTCTAGTTTCTAACCTCAGAAAAGCTGAAAATTGCAAACACAATCCAAACGCTGGTGAAACTTTTGGCCACTTCTGACATTTATGGACTAATACTTTGGGGATGTTGGCTGACGGCAACACTATTTTATTAATTCAGTGGAGGCTGACGCAAAAACCTCACGCACAACAGCCGCACATAACTCCAGCTCTTTTTCTGAAGATGGAATACATGCTGTTTATAATCAGGCCACATTATGCTTTAATTATACTCACAAAAGGAAATTATGCTTCCATTCATACGTTCCCTCACGTCACGTACAGTGATGTGGGTGTAAAGTTGTGTTATTTTTGCGTGGATTGAAGATACTGGGTTCTGAATCAGGTGCTACTACTGTGCTTAATGTTGATCCGGTTTACTGTGATTGAGAACGAGGCGAGCAGAAGGTTTGCAGTGAAAATGGCCTGGTGAGGGTCCAAAAAGGTGACAACGTCAACGAGAATATAAGCGTTACATGACAGCCAGGAACCTCAGAGCACATACATTTATTTTTGCCATCAACTGTTCAGCATATATTATTCAAATTTAACAAAATTACAATAAGTAACAAAAGCAGGATGTCAAAAGCGTGACTTTGAAAACAGGCTGCTTACTTCCAACATGTTTTCCAGGCTGTAGCTTACGTCTGTAAAAGTTGTTAGAAAAAGCAGAGCTGCCAGAGCGATGATGTAATGTCTGCTCACAAATATGACTATTAACACAGGGTGTCGTTGACGTACAGCGCTGTGAAAAAAGTTTTAGGCTCCCTAGATGTTTAGATTCTTATCCATTATGCAATACCACCAGGGAGGCGTCTGATCGGTCCCATATTTATTCATGACACGACAATGACCCCCAAGCATACAGCTGGAGTCATAAAGGACTATTTTCAGTAACAAAGAAGAATGCAACAGATGGTATGGTATGGCCCCAACAGAGTGGAGTCAATCTGGGCTTACATGAAGAAGCACCTGAGACGGCCTAAATAATAAATCCGCAGAAGAAGATGCTTTCTCCAGGATGGTTACAAACAACCTTCCTGCAAGTTACCATGAAAGCGAACCGAGGAGACCTGCTGCTGTTTTTAAAGGCGAAGCCGCTCACAGCAACATATTGATTTAGGTTTCTGCTGTTTGCTCAACTTTGTAAGACGTTAATTGATGAATTAGAACAATTTGTAGCAATGTCTTTGTAAGTATTCTCACTTTTAAAACTTTTGCACAATATTGTACGTCATCACTGAAAATGTGCAAACAGCTGAAGCCCACTTGCAGATGAATTGGATAAGCTGGATGGATATAAAAACCATTTGGCAACAAATTTGCACCCCTGAATACTAAACCTAAAGGGTTTTTATGATGTGTTATTTGTGCAGAAACAGAGCAGAACCATTTAGTTCTTTAGGTTTCTTTTTTTGCTGTTTCAAATCCCCCTCACTGCAGAAATTCATAAATACACAAAACAGCGGTGTGTGTGTGTGTGTGTGTGCGTTCAGCAACACTTTCTCCAGACACAACAAAAGGAGGAGGTTAATGGGGTAACCTCTATCTCCAAACCAAAGCATCTCACACGCTCACTACAGTTAATGAACACTACCACGTACACACACACACACACACAAACACACTGAAGGGGTTGATGGACTTTATCGGGTGTTGCCCTTGAAACAGTGATCACTGGTTAATGATAACACTCGCTCATACAGGCACTGGAGGACGTCAATGGAATGGATGGAGTCCACAGCTGTGAATACGACCCACTGCTCATGGGCAGCAATGCAAACACACACACTGCTGCTGTATTTCAATGATGTTCCAGCGCGCACGTGTCGAAGGCAAAGTGGGTATATGAGATAAAACATTGACACAAGAAACGAGGTGACGGAGAGGAAGAGATGGCGGTCTGATTATGCCGAGAGACAGAAAGATAAGAAAAGCCAGGAGACAAAAGACAAACACAAGTAGGAAGATGAGAATTAAAAAAGATGATGAAGGAGAGATACAGCAGATGGGGGGAGACAAAAAGACGGAAAGCGAAACAGAGAGCGCTATCATTACTCAATGTCTAAAGCTAATGATGTGCATATCTTGTCAAGCGCTCCGAGATTAATTAAATAAATCAAATTAAGATCCCACAATAGGTTTGGATGTAAAGGTCACAGTCAGAGCGTCAGCCTGTTCTATCAAATTACCATCTGAGCTGGATTAACCCTCATGTTGATTACATGCTGAGGACGGAGCGAGAGCCCAGACTGCATCAACACCAGATTACTGTGGAGATAACAGGGACTGCTTAGATCCACACAAGTGTTACATTAGTCTGACTGAAAACATATTCTTTGTGGTAGCATTTCTCTGAAATGTGGACCATGTTATGGATGGGTTCTTTGATGGGTCTGACCCATAGACTGTATATAAAGATGGACAACACATGACCACTTCCTGTCGCTATGCAAAGTGAAGCCAAAATATCTAGTTTTTCCAGGAGCTGCCGTGTTGCTTGTGTGATGTAAAGTCGGGACAGCCGGCATGACACACCCCCTCAACCCTCAACCACCTCAGTGGAGGTAAACCAGTCTAAACCAGCTGGTGACAGATCACCAGACATCACAGATGTGAACATACTTCAGCGTCTCTTTCTTCAGAATCTGCCGCAGTCTGCCGTATATGATGGAGGGTTGATTGCAGCTGTCAATCACAGCTGTCAATCACAACATCACAGCCCCTTTTTTATATCATCAAATAACTAATTAGAAACGAACTTATCAGAAAAAAATAGCACTTGGATACACATCAGCACTACCTCAAATGACATTAGTGTAGTGGTGCAATATATTAAAATAATAGATTAAACTTTGGAACATCTTCAAACAAGCTTTTTTTTAAATGTATAGCGTGTTATCACTCTATGAAGCAGTGCCATCTCAACTGATTTTGTGCATAACAGTGGGTTTCTCTCTGTATTTCTGCCACAGTAGAATGCTGCTCCGAAAACACACGTCATTGCCAGCTGGATTCATATTTTCTAATTGTTTCGGGTCCCCTACTACAGACACTTGTTGTGTTTTGGTCCGCTGATTTCTGACAGCAGGACTCGAAGCTCTGCGGTGTGAAATTCTTGTTTTTGATTCTCTGGGAACATTTTTGTGAATGAAACTCAAAGCCCAAAAAAAACAGAAGGGGAACAGCCCGTCTTATACGGACATTTTTAGGCATGTGGATGATGCAAATGATGAAATCTCAGGAACGTTCGCCTCCTCACGAACAGGTGACGTTAATCAGGCTGAAACGAGCCAATTACAACATATTTAGCCAGACTTGGAACGCTCGTACGAACGAACCTCACGGGATAAAGTCACAGAGTTTTAGGATAATAACACGGAAAAAAGCATCTTGCCTGAGGTCCGTCGTGTTTTCCTTTCCACCTGTGGCCGTCGTATAATCCCACAGGAGGGATAAGCATACACTGGTTTGATTTAGCGAGTAAACAGCAGAACACAGAATATGCCATCATGCAGAAGGAGTTACCACAGCTAGAGACTGTAATGTGATTTCTTCATCCTTGACCAAAGAAAAGGGATAAAACAGTAAATCTGTGCTGAAGGGGAGTTGACATTTTATCAGTGGAGGTTTCTGCGCCTCTTTCAGTTCAATTCAAAAGGTCTTTCTATCTTATTCTACTCAAATCTTCCTCCTCATACTCGCCTTTTTTTTTTTTATCTCCTTATCATCTCCAACTCCACATCTCTCTGTCCATCTCTCTTCATTTCTCTCTAAACCATTTATCTTTCTCTCCTGGCTCTCTACTTTTTTCCCCCCCAAATCCCTGTTCTCTCTGCATCTTTTTTCCAATTCGATTTGACCCCACCCTTCTCTCTGTTTCTGTAACTGTCTTTCTTTTCCTGTCTCTCTCTCTCTCTCTCTCACACTCTCTAACAGAGTGTGAATGATTGAAGCAGAGTAATAAAGTTTGAGAGAAGCTGGCCAGCCACGTCTCCCACCTCCACTCAGCAGTCACGCTCACATCCATAACCAGGTTAGACTATTTGTGAGTGAGTGAGTGTATATGTGTGTGAGTGAGTGTATATGTGTGTGTGTACGCTGTGGCTCAATTACCTACAGTTTAGTGTGTTACAAAGTGTGAAGTGTCTATATGACTCAGTTCAATAATCATACTACACACACACACACACACACACACACAACAGCAGCAGCAGGATGTACTTCATAACTAGGTTAGTGTGTGTGTGTGGGTGTACTGTCTGGTGTCTGCCTCCTGACAGTCATGCAACATACACAGCTATATAACATGATTACAGCGTGTGTGTGTGTCTGTGTGTGTGTGTTTTCTCTGGTCTTACGTCTTACAGTTGCAATAAAGACACATACTAATAAAAACTCAGCAGGATTTTTTTTCCACATTCAGAATTGACAACTCAAATGGCAAAATAAAAATGATGATTCCTAATTAGTTCACTTGGAGTCTCCGCCTGGTTTGACGCTGCTTCTTAACTGGAGGTAACTGCAAAAATCTCTCTCTCTCTCTTTCAGACCAAAATGTTCACTAATCTCTTGAAATGACAAAAACACCCAATCCTTATCCAGGTCTCCAATCTCATTCAGATTCCCCTCCAGCCAGGATTTCCACATGCAAGGTTTCTTTCCTATTTTAATAGACGGATTACTCCAAATAGAGGAGCATCTTGTCTGTATTGGGATATCATCACCCACACTGCTCTAGAATGCTAAAAGATTGGATCCTCTCCTCACCAATCAAAACTACCCACAGCATTCTGTGACAAGGTCTTGACTGGTTTAAACGGAGCTGTGATTTCCTTTTCTATTCATGTCCATATAAGTTTTGAACCATGTCAGGAAGGAAGTTGAGCAGGTGGATCTAAATGCAGTAGACACTGAACAAAGGTGAGTGAAACAATGTGAAACACATGAGGTAATCAACAAAGGTGGGAAACACAGGAAGTGAAGGTGACAAAACCAAAAGGAGAAAAATATTTCAAAATAAAACAGGGACTGAAGTAATCAGACAAGGCACAGGTGACACAACATAAGGGCTGATAGACCGGGGGAAGATACTAGGAGGAGGGCTGGGCTAACGAGGATAATACAGGGCAGGTGAGACGAGGAGCAAAGGAACACAGGAGGAGTGAAGGAATACAAAAAAGGGAAACACGGAGAAAACCGAATCCCAGAACACACAACACAACCACAAATGCAAGGAAGTCCTAAACAAGATCAACGAAATGACTATGCAACATAAGTGTAACACCAAAAAACCCCAAAAAACAAAACCACAAAGAGTCTAAACACAACAGAAACTCCTAGCAGGATGTGACAGACCATCATTGGCCAAATATTTGGCTAGCTTTATTATTAAGTTCTACACTGGGCAAGGCTAGGCCTCCTTTACTTCTTGGATCATAGAGTGTTTGCATACTAATTCTATGTTTCTTTCAATTCCATAAATAGTCCTAAAAGTATCTGATTGTACTGCTTCCTGTAAAACTTGTCATTTGTATCATTGATGCTATGTAGTTAAACTTAGGAACAACAAGATAAATGGTATTCATTTCCCCCCAAAGGGTAAGATTGATTCATTTCCATTTATCTAGGTTATTCTTTATTTTTATGAAGCAATGAAAGCTTGAATTACATTGTTCATCTCAGCACTCAGTCTTATCCCAAGATTCTTCATCCCTGATGGTATCCATTTGAATTTGAATGCAGTAACTGCTGCAGGATGACACACCTTGGACACCAGCATAACCTCCCGCTGGTGCCATTTAATTTTACTATATAATTTAACTTTCCAGTTGTTTCAAAAAGAATAGGGGCTGACAAAGTCAGGTCTGAGGATAGCCAAAGAATATCCACATACAAAAATAATTTATGAGCTACAAAACACCTGCCCAACCCAATTTATATTAAATTTAACCACTTCTGAGTCAATCACAATCCTGGATAGCAAGCATTATCAAGTGTCTTTAAAGGTTCTGGGTTATATTTGGAGAAACAGAGTTTGACCATCTTCTTAACATAGCCTCTGCTAAATCACACTGCTTCTTTTATAATTGAGTTCTATGGCTTTATGGTGATACTTGAAACTCATCCTCCGTCCTTTCCATGAAAAATGTAGCACCGCAGGGTAGGCCAGTGTGAATCAGACATCCATCTCATGGGGCGTCTTCCTGATATCAGAAAACTTTCGTCTCTTTCCACCACCTCATTGGTCATGTAAGGGAAAAAAACAAAATGTTCCTGCCTTGCCACATTCAGCCCTCGTTCCCGCTCCAGGTAGCTGTGAAAGTGCATGATAAATGGGTCTCGGTGGGTGGCCCTCGTCGGACACCGGCGCCAGAGAGTGATGCACTTGCGGGACCTCATTTTCAGGCCAGGTGTATTCCCAGTGTATCAGAGATCTCACACGCTCCCACAGCGCAACACTCTCCAGGTTCTCCTTAAGGCCAACCAGGCAGAGGTTGAGTGTCTGTCTCTGTTAGCAGCATTCTGCACGGCTCCCTGCAGGTCTTCACATTGTATTGCTCTCTGTTTTATTTCTTTGAATAGCCACATAGCCTCTATTTTTAGCCTGAGATGACTTAACTGATGAAACATCAGACTACAGGTCCTAAAGGTTATTGGTAACTTGAGACATATGCTGTATGGCCTTTTGGAGAGTTTCTTGAAGCTGATTTGTCAGCACATTTATAGCGATAGTTGGTGTGCTAGCTTCCATTGTTGAGGATGCTGTCTTGTTAGCTGGTGTGCCACTAGCCATATTAGCATAGCTCAATGCCACCATGTCCATCGTTTAATCACATGGTTTTAAAAGTGGGCCAGGTTACTTTCACGATGCTTCTTTGCCTTCACAGTCAGTGTTATTCTTCATGCAGTTTTTAATCAACGCTGATGATGCTCTGCTAATTTGGTAAGGAACATGTTTCATTTCCTGTAACTTCTTCACAGCAAAAGTCTCCTGTTATTAAGTCATTTAAAAGCTTTTAATATGAAGCAGAAAATTAGGAAATGCTGGGTTTTCATCAGCAGTAACTTAACACATCTGTCTTGGTTTTTGGAAACTGTGTTTTTGGGTTCCTGTGTTCACTCTGTGTGTCAATTCCAGTTCTTCTTTATGGTTATTGAGCCTGTTAAGTTTTCATTCACACTATGGCTGTGTATTGGTTGCTATCCTCCTCTGTTCCAGAGACCTCAGCCTTTTCTCCCTGTTATGTTAAGTCTGGACTGTGTTGGAGAAGACTGATTTAAGTTGTTTCCCTAAAAGACTATCGGGCAGGATGTTAAGTTGCCTTTTTTAGTTAGTCTGTCTTTGTTTTCATTTCAGTCTGTACTCACACGGCATACCGAGTCTTATTAAGAGGTTTATAACTTCTGGGTTTTGAGTTTTCCCGCTTTGAGTTTCCCTTCTGTGTTCCTTCTAACCTTCACACCTGCCTTGTATCAAGTTCATCAGCTGTGCCTTGCTCTCCTCTCTGTTTCCCTCAGCCTATTGGCTCTCAGTTTGTTCTCCTGTTTCATCACTTCAATCCCCTGTCCCGAGCTTCTCCACCCAACTCCCCATCTGCACCTCATCTCCTCGTTAGTCTTTGTTGGATCCTCTGTTATATTATTCAGGTTTGCTTAGCTTTATGTTGTTCAGTTTTTTGCTTTGAACTTGAAGATTTTGTTTTTGGCCTGTTTGAGTCTCTAATAAAAAAGTTTCTTCAGCTTCACTGAGCCTGCTGTCTCTGCATTTGAGTCCATTCCTGCTACTCTTCATGACAACGACTCTGATATGGCTGCCCCTTGGCAGGCTTACGAAACGCTGGCCAATCA
Organism: Euthynnus affinis; assembly: GCA_029490765.1. Lineage (NCBI taxonomy): Eukaryota > Metazoa > Chordata > Actinopteri > Scombriformes > Scombridae > Euthynnus > Euthynnus affinis. Next base: position 4,063,479 of record CM055845.1, read on the forward strand.
AAACAGAGTGGAGCAGTTTTTAGCATTTAGCATATTATTTTCCATATAAATTTAACTTAACCCGGGGGGTGAAATGTACCATGTTTCCCTGTTGAGTCTATTTTTAGTCTCCTTCTGCCAAAATCTCAACAGTCACTTTGAGTACAGGTATGGATAGAAATGATGGCTGGAACTACGATAGTGAACTTCAAATTGTGATAAGCTGTAGTTTCCTGTAACATGTGCATTTAACATTGACTCAAATGATTGTATGAAATGGCAGCCAATCCCAGCACATTTTTTTTTCTCCTAGGATGCTCTCATAGGTCTGAAGTATGGAGGAAAAAAAAACAGCTCCGATGATGATGAAAAGCACAGTGCTCTTCCTTCTCTGTTCTGCTGTTATCTTCCAGTGTCTCTTATGGGCCAGGAGCCAGACTTTGCACAACACAGTTTTTCCTCTTTGTCCTTTTCTCTCACCTCAGTGCTATTAGTCAAATGTATGAAGTTGCCAACTACTCATCTGGACATTAGCACTAATTGGTCTTAATGATCTTAATAACTCTCCTTTTAGTAATGCACTAATGGACATCTGTTTCTTTGTGGAGAGAGCAGCTCTCATTACTCCATAAAGGAGGTCAGCTCATTTGGATTGCACGGATTTTTTATCCATGAGGCTTGCTCTCTCTCTCTCTAATGTTGGGATCGTCTCTCTACCAGGCACTAATGAACAGGGAGTATGTTTTAAGTGTATGCCAGAGTGTGTTCATGTGACGCACACATGAGAGACGGATCACATGTTCTGCGTGTTGGTTGTTGTGTTTGTGCATACATGTCCTGAAAGTCTGTTTAACCGTGTATGAGAGTGAGTGTCTGTGTGCATTTTATATATGAGCGTGCAGCGGTACAGATGAAAAATGAGAAAACAAGGCAAGTGATTTTCTCTTTTAACAGTATCGTGTCTCTGTCTGCAGGATTTCATTAGTGCTCATTAATTGAATAACAGAAGCTAATTAAGCTATTAATCATCAGTTTATGTAGACACGCTGCCCACCTTTTTCTCCTCCAAATCAGACTCTCTCTCTGTTGCCTCTTATCTGCTTCTTCCTTCCTTTTTCTTTTCTGTTTAGACTATACATGCATCTACCATACAATGGGTCTCCACAACATATTCTTAATCATCCTGCCTCATACTTTTGTCCTCTCCTGTCTGTTTGTTTTCTCTGCTGTCTCTGGTTTCTTTAGAAATTTTAAAATTAAACTAAAACTGTTTAAAACTGAGAAAAAAGGACGATTGGATCTTATTTTGAAAAAGCTGAAGTGGAACATACTAACTCAAAACAGTCTAAAATATCAGCCATGAATAATTCATAATTCCAGACCATCTTAGATATCATACAATGTGGAGTGACAGAGGGAAAAAAAAATGTCACTTGCAGACATTGCAGTGTTTTGTCATTGGGTTGAAGAGCAAGAGAGTTGTTTGTGCATTTTCAGTTAGGTTTAGTTGGTAACAACACACAAGGACACATGAAACTGGAGCAAGTTTTGGCACAAACTCAGCTGCTTCTTTTTCTTGTTTGAGGTTTTCTGTCTCTAATTTTAATTTTTACAACCCCTCCTATCGTTTTCACTCCTCCAACACCTGCATGATATCCTCAACTATCATGTTTCTTGTTTTTAAGCATTTTTTTTTTTTTTTTTTTTTTTTTTTTTAATTTTCTGAAATGACACTTACATTTCGAAGAACAAGTCATTTGTTTTGGGGATAAAGTCTGCGAGTCTCTGATGTATAACTGCATTTTCAGATTCGAGTTGTATTTGCTGTCATGCCAGAGACAACTTGTGAGACATAATATTATTGTGATTTATTTTAAGACCACTGGTGTTGTTTTGTGGCTTTGAAAAAGTTGATTCTTTAATGCTGAGACACAGGTACATGACTGACTTAGTCGTTGGAGCTTATTGAATATTCTACAAGAAGAGTGTTTCAAATTGTCTAATACACTCTGTTTTTCTTTTTCTTTTTCAGTTTACACTCAGAACGTGGAAGAAAAAAAAAGTTCTGTGTAGCACCTTTTTTCAATTACATGCCACACAATATTCAATACATTATTTTCTGTGCTGTATTCTTAACTTTTGTAAATTATCCTTCATCCATACAGTTTTTTTCTGTCTTTGATGATTAACAATCATACCTCCCATATAAAGTATAAAGAATATCCATTCAGGTGTGTAGAGGAATGATCAGTCTGTTGTTTTACCCCACTTCTCTCCCAGTGACTGAACAAACATGTTATGCATGTTCACATATTTTATAAACCGCTCCAAATATATAGCATTAGGTGTGTAATGGTACATGTATTTGTCCCAAACCATCACCGTATGGACGTTACTGACGTTACTTGACTGTTTTTTTTATTTTAACAAGGAAGTCCCTTGAGACTGAAATCTCTTTTCTGGGGGAGACTTGGCCAAAACAGCATACCAGTTACCAGTTTAAACAGAATTATTATTATTATATATGACATCATCAGATTATTAATATGAAGCAGCAGTGTGTAAGCAGCATGTTACTGGTGTAGCTGCTGGAAGTGGAGCCAGTTTGAACTATACAGTTAGACCATAAATCGACATAAAACAGCTGTCAACAGGTGTCCTGACTCCTTGCAGGAAACAAAGGTTCTTTACTAAACTGTTTTTAGTAATAGTTTCCACTGCAGCACAACTAGACTGTTCTAGTAATAGTTACAGCCAATGAGCCGTTGTGGGATGGATATATATATATATATATATATATATATATATATATATATATATATTTATATATATATATATATATATATATATTTATATATCAGTGTTTTGGGAGGGTGGATGTAGGGGGGCGGCTGAAATGGAAATGTATTTCTTCTTTGGTTGAAGGAAGGGGAATTGCCTACAGGTGTGTGCTCTGTTCTGTTTACAGGGTGTGAAATTACCACCAGCCAGTTCTGATAAAGTCTGACCACAGAGAATAAGTCTGACTGCTGTAACACAAAGTCAGTGCCGCTTCCATCGTGTCAGCTGCACATCAACAAAATCCAAGACTGCCACACTGTGCTCAGTGTTGACACGCGAGTCAAATTCAAACCAGGAAGCACATACAATCACTTTTTTTTGCTGTTCTTGAACTTTTTGGTCACATCAAACGCTGGCATTGTGAAGTCAAATTTCACCCCAAATCACAAATTTACCACAAAGGGCTTTACAATCTGTACATCATACAACACCTTCTAACCCCAGAGCCTCAGTTCAGATAAGGAAGATCTTTAAAGGAGGAAAAGGGAACGAAGGAATCTCTCTTCCAGGATGGACATGCAATAGACAGACAGACAGACCACATTTACAAAACTCAAGAATACCCTCCATACAGGTCCCTCTTAGCCTCCTGGAGGAAGAAGATCAAGATCTGAGTTGTCTGGAAGGAGGCACCAACAGCCAATGGGAGAGAGAGAAAAGATGTAAACACACAACTTGGGCTCTTGTGCTAGTCGTGGGCTGGTAATTAATCCATGCAGATAGTCGGATGATCTGATCTGTCCTGTCTGATTCAACATCTGGCAGATGAGAGTTCTTATCACTGGCAGCAGGACAACTGTATGTGCAGATCAAGTCTATCATATTTATTAGAGCTGCAACGGATGATTATGAATGAATCTGTCAGTTATTTTCTTCATTAATCATTTAGTCAATAAAATGTAAAAAAAAAAATATATATTTTAGTCACATCTAATCACGTCTCCATCACTACATCCTATCAATGTATGACGCAGATACACAATAGTAATAAGATAATAATAAGAGTTGTATTGATCATGATCAATGATTTATGGATTCTTCAACGTGCTAAGGCCACTCAGCTTGTTAAATATCCTCTTGAATATCTCAGGATCAGAAAAAATCCTGATCCTGCACATGAGCACATGGTCAGCAGTCCAGAAGCTTTTAACCACAGCTACACATTAGGTTTCCTATGCTCTGAAGCCATCTCTAGTGTGCTGAGGTTCTCTATTCTTCATTACCTCTTCAATCAGGTGGAAAAAAAGATCTCTTCCCATCAAAGAGTAAAGGTGGAAGGGATTGGTTTTCGATGGTGAAACTCTGCGAGACTTTCCCTGTCACACTCCTCTCTCCGCAGTCAACAATGATAAAGGGGGAAGCAGCGTTTTAAGAGAAGGGTCCCAGTGGACACAGCCTGACTTCTATTGTTGCTTTATTCTTGGCCAGCTTTCCTTTTTGAAAAGAGCTTCTTAATCTCAGAGGAGCCCACTAGCTAAATAAGTAAATAGATGCCATTTCTCTTATCTATCCTCTTTTCTTATCCCCCCACCTGCGTTTTTCTTCAAATCCATTGTTACGCTCTCATTTCTTACGCTCTTAATGTGCATTCATGTGATGTCAGAGTTATCAGATGGAATTCTTTCCCATTGTGAGCATCATTTTAAGTTTCAGTTCCCTCAAGTTGGGGCACAGAAGTCAGACAAAAGGAGATTTCAGGAGACATGCCACCCCTGAAAACTGTGTCATAACCAATAAGGGCTGAAGAAAACAAGGTTGTCTCAGTGCATTTTCAAACCAAAACTAAACCATTTGTTCTAGATGAGTTGTTAACTTGTTGGGTTTTCTCCTTGGTTCAGTATCTTGTCACAGAAAAAAGGATCACTAAAAGCCTGGCGAGGGCCTCGTCCAAACATCAAGACAACGTACTTCATTGTTAGTCCAGGTCGGAACTTGATTTATTCTCCGGCTAGCTATTGCAACTATTGATTTCCCTCACCCTCATCCCAGCATGCAAAGTGCACCTGGCTACAAAGGTCATTTAGCTCAAGTTTGCAGCCTTGAAGTCGGTCGGACGGAAGTCATATCACGTTCCAGCCACTAATGAACCGCTCCAGGATTTGATCTGTGACCAGACCAAAACCCACTTCCTCTAAAGTGTCTGTGTGTGGTTGTTCTGGTACAATTGCTGTTTTCAGATCCGCCCAAAGATGTCATATCGAGGGAGAAACAAACCAGAGTCTGATTAGACAGGACTAAAAACAACACAGGTTTGAAACACACCCCTCACATAACAATGCTGAGAAACTAAAGGCAGTTTCAGACTTCAACATGCCTTTGGGGCAACAGTGAGCGCCACCTTGTAGATACATTTTTTTTTTTGGTTGGGAAGTGTTAACACGCAAACCACAGGACATCCACTTTGAGTGTATGACAGCTTATGGTGAAGCAAAACCTCCTTACTTCTATATCTATTCTAATTGTATTTATTCTATGTTTTATTATATTGATAAGACAATAAGAAGATAAGACGATTGAGACACAAATGTAGTTCACTTAATATATCTATGATATCAACTACTGGACTCGGTAAAGTTGGACCCAAGCTGTTTCCTAGCAACACAGGTCCAATAAAATTCAGTGTCCTTGCTGTTAAGAAATGATTATCCATTGCTTTCATAACTATATGAACAGACTGACCAAGGAATGAAAAGCTAAGATCAGGCTCTGTTGTGCGAGCATCAGTGTCAGCTTTAAATGTGAGGAATCTACAACATCTCCTCTATTTAGAGCAGAAATGGTTGCAAATCCTCACAATTAACCTTAAGAAAAAAAAAGGGCTGTGATGTCAAAAATTCACAACAATTTCAAACCATGAATTCTGCAAGATTGTAGTAGATAGTACACCTATTACCTGTTGTCTCAACCTTGTCCACAGGCAAAATCGTTTTGTGGTTTTTACTCAGTCAGAGATATTACTGACACATCCATTGAAACTAATTTTTTTTCTTGCTTTGTTTAAAAACTGCAGCTGTAAAATCCCTGTTTAAAAAGCCAAACCTTGACAGTGAAGATTGAAGTGTGTATAGACCTATATCAAATCTTTCTTTTTAAAGCAACAAGCTACTTATATCCAAGTACCCAGTATCCAGATAGATTAGATTATTGCTATGCTGTTTTTACTGATCTTCCGAAACAGTCAATCGAAAAATGTCAATTTATCCAGGACTGTGCTAAAAGACTTTTAACCAAAATAAGGAAGCACATTACTCTGGTTTTAGCTGCACTTTGTTGGCTCCCAGTGTCTTGTAGAATCAGTTTTTAAGTCGTTTTTACTTTGCTTTTAAAGCTCTGAATGGTTTGGGACCGGTCTACATTCAAGACTCTCTGTTGTTTTTTTATAATCCTTGACAAGCTCTCAGATCTTCTTCTGCTGAGTTTTCAAATACACACAATTCTATGCAAAAGGAAATAGCCAGCAGATAATTCGGCTCCTGGGAGAAACCGGAACAAGTGTTAGCAGCGGCTTGGCTGACAGCCCGTATCTGACGTCCATGGGTCACTGTACATCGTCGGAGAAACACCGATCTCTTAGATGAAACAGCTTTATTCAGTGTTTTTACCTGTAATCACTGGGACCGTTTGTTCTGGAGAGGAGGAGACCTCTGCGGGTAATTTGGCTCCCGCTAAAAACATCCTGAACGATTAGGTCTGGAGTAATCATATCCCGGTGAAGCTGATTATTTAATAATGAAGACAACAACTCCCACAATCCCTTGCTACTTCACACCGTCATCACACTCCGTCTTTTGCCATTGTTTTGATTGAGAGACCCCAACTAGCGCCCGAAATGACATATCGTGCATTTTAAAAACACGTCGGGGAACACTGATGTTAACATGTTGGAAAAGACTGGAGAGCAGTAGTATTGACATCTGATTCCAACATGTCTGACACATTTGTCAGATATTTATAGGTGTCCAGATTCCTGCACTGTCTATCCATTTATGGTGCTTTGGGGGACACGTGGAATATGCCTGAAATCAGAGCACATGTTCTTTGTCTATGACATGTTTAGCTGCAGGAATGCTTTGTCACATCAGTCAGTGTCACCCCACAACAGCAGCTTGACAAATTCCATTTTCATCTCAGTGACTGACAGCGAACACAAAACACAACATGTCTCGTGGCACCAGTGCATTCTGGTCTACTGAGGCTATGGACTACTCTGAAGTTTGATGATACAATGTTACTCGTGTTACTTGGTAAAGAAGCCATCGCTGTTTGATCTTTAGCTGAACTACATGTTTGCTGTTTGATGTATCATGACCACTAATGTTCACAAAAAGTACCAAAGAACTTGGAAAATTCTTGCATGAACTTCTAGATTCACATATTTCCCTTATGTGAGAAAAAACAAATGCCCCCCCCCCCCCCCCCCCAGGGGGAATGGCAACGGCCACTTTATTAATCAACTTTGACATACATACATTGTTTCCACAAAATTTGAAGTGGAAAACTTCTGACCTTTTCACTCATTTGTGAGGGCAGATACTAGTTATATTGTATTTTATTGTTCTATGAAGCTCCCATGAGCTGTGTCCTTAACAAAGTCTGAATTAAAATCTTGCATAAAGTGATAACGTGGTGTTCTATCGTAGGCAGAGCAGATGGTCACAATGAACCTGATAGCATCCTACTACACAGGAGCCACAGACTCTGAACAACGACTCACATTAGCTTTCCTGCTAAAGTCTCCCTCTCATTTAACTTTACCAACATGAACACGACTTGTCCTGCACCTTAGCTTGTTGAGCCACCAAACAAACATTCACAGGGGAAAAGTGGACTACTAATGTCAGTTATGATATTTCGAAAAATACAAAAACTACATGAATATGCATTTAAAAAAAACAAGTTGACGTTATTTTTGACTGTAAACAGGGATGATTAAATGCGGCTTCAGTTGGATTTTAAGTAAACTGGACTGCTATTAAACTGAAAGTGGTACCATCCTGCCGCCTCCCACATGTCATCACTTTCACAAAACCAAAGCCCACTACTAGAGAACTTCCTCTTAAAAAAGGTTTCCTCTAACTTTTTCACAACTGTCACGTGAATATAACCATTTGAAAAGCAAAAGTTTAAGACTTACAAGCCACCTCACTCGTGGAAAGATTCAGTCTTTGCAGGCTTCAGCCGGGCTGATTGTGCTCCATTCATTATCCTTCAAATAAGTCAGTGAGACAGGTCTAGTGGAGCGTTTGTACACGAATCAGCCATGAGTCAACTTCTATTCACTTGAGATATTGCGAGTGAACTCCTGGACTGTGTGTGTGTGCGCTTGTATATTTCTATCTTTGTGAGGATCTTGAGTTCCAGACCTTGGGAGTGAGGACATTTCAGCGGATTACTTCTTCAATGGGTGCATTTTTGAAAGTAAGGACATATGGTTTGTCTTTGTAAAGTGAGGGGACATCTTAAACACTCCCAATATCTTGAAATGACATCTTTTGGAAAGTAGGAACATTTGGCTGAACCGCACTTCAAAGTTTTGGCCAGGCACAATTTGTTTTTTGGAAAAGTAAGAAAACATCTTGGCAAGACATGAGTTTTTCTTCAAAGGGCATTTTTGGAAAATGATTTTGGCTAGTCATTATTTCTCTTTGAGTAAGAGGATGTCTGCCACAGGCACAAAGCCAGAAATGGGCCTGGGCGGTACTGGCCCACCAACATATTACTCACTCACCTACCCAGCCAAGTTTGATCAAAATACATTTTGTAACCATATATATATATATATATATATATACACCAGAAAATAAATAAATAAACACTTGATTTATTAATGACTTGCTGTGTGTGTGTTGAATTTGTGTTCTGCTTAAAACAGAACAACAAGTACAAATTGTACCTGTGAACTTAGTTGTAGGTAATCTCCGGAGTGTAATTGATTGCTTTGGTTGTGACAAGTAGACCTTCCTGAACTACCTTCAGTCAACTAGCTAGCTGGATTTTCAAGCAATGTAACGTTAATACCACAACAATGAAGAAACAAAGTTGAGGAAGAAGAAAAGCCATTGCCTCCATTGGGTCTACCACAATGAGGTTAGCCTAGCCGCTTGCTCCCCTAAGACTTGGATCTCGGGTTAAGGTTAGAATTATATCCATGTTAGTGCTGGGGTAAGGCATTTGGTTGTGATGGTTAAATCTGGGGATTTATGTCAATTAGGGTCCTCACAAGTATAGAAGCACAGATGGGTGTGTGAGAACAAGAGAAAAACTGGGTTAGAGGTTTTTTTTTTCCCTCTAGGTTCACCCATCTTTAAACACATGCATGCATATACCCGTGGTTTTGTTGCTTTGTGTGTATTTGGATAAAAGCATCTCTGAAATGACAGGTGGTATTTTGAAGAGAGACGGGGTTGTGTGTGTGCTTGTGTGGGTGGTGATATATGGTTTTTTGTTTATTTTTAGGGAATCTTGGAAAGGGCTCACTACGCCTCGCAAATAATAATCTTTACATCACAAACACACACTCAGGATGACCTTCCAGCCCTGCATGATCTCCAAACTTAGTCATATTTATGTCTCTATTGGCATTGTTTAAATAATACTTCTATGACTTTTAAGAATATGTGTGTTCTGCAAAGGTCAGTCATGGGGTATGTTTTTTTTTTTTTTTCTCAGATGTGACGATATTGTGTGTTGCATGTGACATTTTGTGAATGGGGTTCAAAAATACAAATGCATGCCAGCTATTTACCCCAAAAGGACACCGAATCCAAACAGAGTAGAAAACAAGAAGGAAGCAGATGTACTGAAGAGAAATGTCAGCAAAGATTCATGAGATATCTCTCTCTCTCTATCTCCCTCTCTCCCAGTGTAAATCCCTCCCAAACTTAGAAAACCAGGGAGTTGAAGCTCTAATCTGTGATGTTGCCAAGATGTATAGCCCGAAGCTGCTGCACTGATGATAAATAACTTGCAACTCTGGTAGTGAAGTCTGCAGAGTGTGTTTTTATTTACACACAAAATGGGTTGCTATAGGCTCTGAGGCAGAAATGGAGACCTTTATTATAGGGAAAATGCTCACCCATTATCAATCCCATTTCCCAGTTTGATCCATTCAACATTTAAATGCTGGAATGGTTTGCTTTATAACAAAAGGTTTTATAAATTGTAATTAATGAATGTATCAATTATGACCAAATTATAAATAAATAATGTAATTATGCTTTACAGATCATTAGTAATCCATTAATAATAATAATAATAACATTGGGTTTAAAGGATGCTAAATATCTGTTGGAACCAAAGTAAAGGAGCTTAAAGATTGAATAAGATGGCTATTCACACACACAAAAAAAATCATGGAAAACCATCATGTCAATGCTAGTGGATATATACAAATAAATTCAAGTCCAATGTTTGCCCTATAATTGCAGAGGCCTGGTAAGCCACCAGGCTAACGAGAGCCCCGCCAGGCCAAGAAATATTTTTTGAACACCAGAAAAAAACATCAAATATCCATTAATTTAGAAACCAATAGTGTTTGGGAGCTTCTGTGCAGTTTCAAAATGAGAATCAACCTCTGTGTCACTGCCTGGGAAACTCTCGGTAGCGTAGCTCCTTTTTTAAGGAGGTAAGTGAGTGGTTGAGTGAGAGAGCAAGCAGAATGTGAGTGAAGAAGCAAAGGTTAGCACTAAGTTGTCAGTCTGGCAGTTCATTTGGGCTCCTGACGATGGTTTTAAGACAGATTCGAAAAATTGTGAACCCTTCCTTTAACCTCTCTAGCCAAGGAACTGGAGAAAGTACATATTCAACTTAATTAAACTTTTTTTTTTAATTGATTGAGCACTCTTTTGATAGGTTTCAGTCAGGTATTGAAGCTCATCATAGAATGAAATGTTGCTTAATGAGGATATTTAATGGTTTGGCTTAGGGGCATGATATACAGATGGGTGACAAACTAAAGGAAGAACCAGTACAGGCCTTAATGCTTGACCGCTACAGTAAGGGGATCCGGTGGCTCTGTTGTGCTTTGGGGGAGCATTTTGCTGACATGCTTTCGGTCAACTTGTCCCCTCAGAGAGAAGGGTCACTGCTAGTCAATACAAAGTTGTTCTGAGTCATCGCCTTTATCCTATGATGAAACATTTCTCTCCTGATCGAGTGGTCTCTTCCAGGATGACAATGCCCCAATTCACAGGGCACAAGGAGTCACTGAATGGTTTGATGAGTGTGAAAATGATGTGAATCATATGCTGTGGCCTTCACAGCCACCAGATCTCAACCCAATTGAACATCTATGGGAGATTTTGGACCGACGTGTTAGACATTGCTCACCACCACCATCATCAAAACACCAAATGAGGGAATATTTTTTGGAAGGACGGTGTCCCTCAGCCTTGGCATTGATTCTATAAGTCTCTGCAACTCTTCTGGAGGGATGAACACCATTCTTCCAAACCCACCCATGGACCCAAACCATGCCAGCAAAATGCCCCTCACGGCATAACAGAGCCACCAAATCTCCTCACTGTAGGGGTCAAGCATTCAGACCCTGTATCAGTTTTTCCTTTAATTCGTCACCTGTCTGTATAAGCCCCGGTGGTCTAAAAAATGTTGGAGGTTTGCAATGGCGTGTGTGATGCGTCAAATTCTTTTTGGTCAGCTGATGATGATGGTGAGTTGCTAAGCCAAAAGTGACATTTACAGGAAACCGGTGCATTGATTCTGTTCATATCTGAGTGTCTCTAAGTGGATGGAAACACTGAGAGAAGTTTTAAAAAAAAAAACAGTGTCACAGTGCAATCTTTATTTAAATAAAGCGTTCCATTTCCTTAAAATGACCTGCAGCGGTAAGTGTCTTTTAAAGCTGCTACAGAAGTTGATTTTCCTTCCCTGCAACCTGCTGCATGGTAAACGATTGCTTCAGGATGGAGATAAGATCACACCTTAATCGCTGTGCATCATTACAGCATCCCTAAACCAGGGCCGAGGAATGTAATCTCTTATCTTCCCGAGAGCAGAGGAATCAATAAAAACATACAGTTTATCAGAAGAAGACATGACAAAGTTTTTATAGATACCTCCTGTGGAAAGGTAGTGAATCAGTAAAAAAAAAAAAAAAAACATCATTTTTAATCTTCTCTCAGACACAGGCAGCTACTCAAGCTGACTTCATCTTTTTAAAAGCTGCATTTTTATTTTTTTTTACTTTGAAAGATGAAGTAATCTGAGGGAAAACGCAATAAGCTAAAGCTTGAGTGTAATTCTGAAGTCTTGTGTACCAATTATATAAAAGGCTTCACTCACCTTGGATCACTAATGGTCAAACATTAAGATGTTTCTAAAGGAAAGTCCTCCTGCTGCTAGCTGACTATTGTGACAGTGTGTTTTCTTCATTCATTTCCTTTCATTACTGTTTTGTGTCTCGCCAACAAATAGAGGTCAGTTCACCCTAATTACAAAAATCATACTGTCACTTACCTGGCATCCAGCCATGCACACAATTTCAATCCAGTGCAATGAAGTTTTGAGTTATTGGCCCCTGAAATTCTTCCACCACCCAAGTGTGATGGTTAAACCACTAGAATATGAATATATGAATTGTCTTTCTAGAAACCCAACTTACCCTGGATGATACGAAGACCTCTATGAACATTTTATACTCCAATTGTCTGCTTGGTAGGAAAGAGTCACCAAAAAAACAGGTGTGCTTGCTCTTCTGTCTCAGCATGGATTGGTGTATAGTACCTGGAGACTATCCCCACCAGAAAAACAGAAGCAGTGCTAATTTCTTACAGTGTGCATTACCTAACAAGGACCTCTAAATGTCTATAATAAATGTGAAGGCAGAAGTAGCATGATGTTCAGCCTCAAAAATGTGCCATTATCCCAAAAGTTGAATTGATATGGTTAAGTTGTCCATCAGACATAAGAGCGAATCGACTCTTTGCTCTGCTGATGTTTAAGCACTGGGACTATTTTTGTTGAACCAGCTCACACTGAAGCATAAAATTCACTTGTAAATGTACATAAATGCCTATATATTCATTGTCAGTATGACACAAATTAATGTAATATGTTATGCATTTTACTTGATATTGTTGTTATGCAACAAAGCTTTTTTTTTATCTGTTTGTGTGTGTCACCTCTCAAAAGCCTGTGCAGCAGGGAAGGAAAGAGTAGAGCTAGAAAAGGATCTGTGACCACATTGATCATAAATGAGCTGCAAATGTGTTTTCAACATGCTGTAAAACACAAAATGTCAGCAAACAGCTGTAAAAAAGTATTGGAAGTATGAAAAAGAACAGACTGTTTAAAGATGCTTCTGAAAGCACAGAAGTCATCAAGTCTGTGGCTCGCCTTTTCCTTCCCACAGTCAATACTGCTTTCTTTATACCGTAAAGAATCAGACATAATGAATGTACTAAACAAGAAGCTCCTTCTTTTAACTGCTCCTCACATCCAGCTTGTAGTTTCTGTGGTGAAACCTAACTGAAACGTAACCATAGAGATAACAGATAAGAGAACACTCATGAATAATAGTCATGCTGGCTCGGGAACACGCTCATCGAGGTTGTTTCAAAGGTGACACACTTTATTGTCATTCACTTTGGGGGGACTTGTTCAATACCTGCCAAGGCGTCCAGCATGTTGGATACATGTCCTCTCATGTTTGATCATTTATTGCACATTTTATTTATTTTAGTCGCTGTTGATCGCTGATATATCTGGCCAGGAATTGGAGGTTGAAACAGCATTTTGTTCATTTAGCCACATGTAACTGTTTAATAATGAACACTGGCTGCATTTAGTCAACCAGTTACTCAGCAGCTGGTCTTTAAAAATTCAGCTTTATTCTTCAAATCACTATGCTGTTGTCAGAGATTTCTAACTCATTTATTTCCACACATCTGTGTCTTTATCTTTCTCTACCTTTCTCTTCTCACCTCACTCTCTCTGACTTCAAAGTGTCGGTATAACAGGGTCCCTGACCTTGAGCAGTGCCAATAACAACCCTTTGAAACAGAAACTGGAAAGATCACACATTCCTGTCGTCACACTCTCACCCTGCACCTTTCTCTCTCTTTTCTTACACCCCCTACCACTGCGCCGACACTCAACTCTCATCCACTCTGCTGTCAATCACCAGCATGCAGCGGCTGCTGCCTTCTAGCTGCACCGGGTTTATAGAGCTGCCGCTCACAGAGAGTCGTGGAGAGTGTCTTGGGTTTCGTGACAGTGGACAGAGAGCTACTACCGTCACATGAAAGCAATGACCTTGTGAGGTTTGGCAAGATCTTAGAGCATGTTGTTTGGGTTGTGATGTTGTAAAATAAGATCCTCAGCTAAGCAAGCTTTGTCCTGCATGGTCAGATAGGTCCTACATGACTGCCCTGAGGGCGGAGCCGTCGCCAGAAGCGTCCTCACAGAGGAGCCCTGCAGCCAGACCCCTTTCGATCCCTTTCGATTGTTCTGCTTCAGTTTGTTAGACCGTAATCTGAGTGTAGTATTTAAAAGCCTGGAGAAAGTTAAAAATAGAACATTGATTTTCATCTTTAACTCAAGGAATAGAGAGCAATGCAAGTTTCCATCTCTCCTAATTCTTCTGTATTTGACTTCTGAACCGTCACTCCAAACAGTCTTATATATTTGTTATAAGATAGCTAGCAAGTGAATTCAGACCTCACAAGAGACTTAATATTAACCTTGTATTTTATTTCAAAGCACTCAAGGATACAGACACAGGGTGTAACCAATAGAGTCAGAATCAGACTAAATATTCAGTTTTGAAAAGGTGGGATTTGAAGGTGGAAAGAGAGTCAATATTGTGAATGTCTTGCGTTGAGTTCCAGAGGCAGGGGGCAGATGGTGACCCTATCCTGCCCTCTCCTTTTTCCTCTAAGTCTCTGTTTCTGCTCAAGTTGAAACATTCTCAATTTGTACAGATGCGCCCGGTGTGAATTCACATCTAATCACTCCTTTCCAGACACTAAGTATAATCGCGCTGCGTCTAAAAAATTCGCTGCACCTTCTGTCTGTACACAGCTAGATTTGACGTCTAGTCTGTTCACGGTTTGAATGTGTGAGAAAAAACACAAACTACAGATGTATGTTGTCAACTTACAAGCACGTTAGTCGATGGTGATTCCAGCAGCTTGAGGGATAGAGTCATACACGTACAACTTAGTGCATTACATAGCATTCACAAGAACACAATACCCTGAGTATCTCAAAGAACACCAGAGTAGAGTTAAGACAACTAAAGAATAGACTAGAGATACTGTTATCCACTTCTGCTTGCTGATGTTCAGTACACAACTTTTAAAAGGACAGATTTGAAACAAAGATGCTCCTGAGACAGTTTAGCTCATTATAGCAGGGTGCAAGATGCAGGCAGGAACAGTGTACATGGAAACCATACTCGAGTGTAGTGTACAGGAACATCTGCACTGTGTTATGGGCTTGAAGTCCCAAGGTCAGAATGGAAGACGCCTCCTAAGTTGGTTGAGAATGACCATCGGACATCGTGTTGATTGACAAACAACAGAATAAGGCAGCGGTGATAGATGGTGTAGCAATCCCAGGCAACAGGTAACATCAGGAGGAAGGTACACGAGAAGATTTAAAAATACCAAAAGCTGAAAGAGGAGCTAGAAAGGATGTGTGGGGTAAAGGCAACAGTGGTGCCAGTGGTAATTGGAGCACTGGTGGCTCCAGGTACAATATCTGAGGTCTCTGTCCAGAAGAGGGCAGTCCTAAGAACAGCTAAGATACTGCGCAGAACCCTCAAACACCCAGGCCTCTGGTAGAGGACCTGAGCTTGAGGAAGACACACCATTGTATTTTCTCTTGATGCCCTTTTAGTTTCTGCAGTTGACACTCTTTTGTCTACTGAGCCTTAAAGGCCAGCGTTGCTCCTGCTGATGTTCATGGTTTTCCTCCAACATTAAATCAACTGTCTGAACTCCATTGAAGCAGACAAAAATGTACACTTTACATGACCCCACTGTGTGTTAAATCACTTACACATCATCTGTGTTATATATCAAGTGAGGATACAAGAAAATAAACATGTTTGTTTATATGAGAATATAAGACATTCTTTCACAGCTACACTGCTGTCCTCTCTGTTAGTCATGGTCATAGAGCCACATTTTCCCATCTGTCAGTTTACGGAGCCGCTGTGTAGCTGCAGAACCCTTTAAACCTGTCTGTACTCACAGCACGGCTTACAAGTGAACTTGTATCTTCAGGACAAAACAGTATTCTCGTAAAACTGCCGTCTAGAGTTCATAAAACTTCTCCTGCTGTTATAGATTTGATGCAAATCATCCTAAAAACTTATCCACATCATTCCATTAATCTGCTACGTATCAGATATATCAGAACGTAAAGAGCTCTTTTTCAAAAGTTCAAAAACAAAATATCAGAAGAATCCATCTATTATGCTCTTGAGAGAACAAACTCACAGTGGATTATAATGTGGCTTGATTGGACTGGAGTTTGGACTTTTAACAACGTTTCTCTGAGATTTACCATCCAAATATATGTTCTGTATAACTGGAAATGTCCCAATCTGTCCTCACTTTTAGCTTTTGGGAACTCAGTGCAGCAGGTTTTTAGATTAGGTTTTGCACCCAAACATGAATTAATTTCATACCCAACTGGTCCCGGCTTGACAGGTCATGTCAAAAATAGTGTGATTTTTATTTTTTTAAGGAAGGAAATAAACAAAACAGAAATCATAAAACTCGATGCAAAGTAAATATTCTGTCCACTTTGTCAATGATCTGTGCAGCACTGTAACACAAACATGTGTGGCCGCCCCACAGCTATCCCTTAGTGGGCTCCTTTCCTGCAGGCAAATTTTAACATCTTTCTTAGTGAAGACACTTAACATTTAAAATGAAATTAAATGACATTTCATTTCATTTCACTCAGCAATCTCTAACTATATCTAGAACAATAAGCGGCCCTGCCTCAAACTGTCCACTGCTTAATGGAGGAGGTTGGATGGATGGCTGCAGTCCCAAATTTTAAATGATACTTTTGGTCCTTCTTGTTAAGATCTGTCATTACTTGGTTTGATCCCAAAGCAGTTGAGTCCTGGTGTGGCTTAGAGGAGGAGCTAGTCTCCCCACGGAGACTCCAGGATATCATTTACACCGACATCTCTATCAAGCAGTAAGCTGCAGTTCAGCCTTCTTATCACGCATGTAATTCAGTCTTGGCGCAACGCCCAGATATCATGCGTTATTCAATACCCATAGCATCAAAATTTTTTTGACCCTGTGTAAATATTATAGGGACACCATTTTTGCTAGTATATTTTATTTGAGTTGATTTCAGTATCATATTCCAAATCCAAATGCATTCAGATTAGGAGATTATAATTCTGAACCAAAGTGTTTCTACCCTTGTGGATAAAAATCAAAGAATGTTTGTGAGTCGTACGACAGATCTGAACTCTTTTCATTCCTACTTGAACCTGTGCAAGAAACGCGATGAATGACATAAAAATTTGGTAAAATATTTACATGTGCCTCATAAAAATCTGTTTGTGCAAGAGCTTCTGCCCGATGATTTTTAAGAAGAAGCGTGAAAGTGCAGTTTTGTCAGTTTGCACAACAATCCATCCAGTGGGGAAAGTGAAGTGCAAACAGCCCTAACCCTGATGTCTTGTCTGATACATCAGCCAAAAACATCCAACTTCAGGTCACAAGATTGCCCTTCTAGTATAGAAGAGTATACTTGGCCCCAGCGCACAGGCTGGTTGTCCGCTAGCTTCGAGCCACTTAGCCTTAGACTTGCCATATCAACTTAACTGAAGACAATTTGATTTGATCTGTGAGGAACATTTCACAGAATTTAAAGAAGGGCGGAGGGGGGGGGGGGGGGGGGGGGGGGGGGTTGTTAACACACTCAGGAAGAAATAAAGGGACACATATAGAAGTCAGACAACACGGAGCCTTCTCTCTAGTATAATAACACATCTTTCAGCTCACTTCACAGACTGTGAATGTATTCCATGTGTACAGTTTGGTGGTTTCAGTGCATTATCGCCGGTTAGATGCACCGACACTCCCAGCAGGCTCGACCAAGTTTGACTCCCTCTAACAGAAGGGGCTAAAATTTTTGAGGAGCGGAGTCAGCGTTCTTACCAATTTACAGCCATCATACATTAATTTACCGCAGCAGCCTTATAAATCAGTCCAGGTATTTTGCATTTTTACTGCATCATCCTGTAAGCAGCTTCAGGAAACACCACCTGTACAACTCTGAGACCTGCTGTTCTGATTTCCTCTTTTGACATTTTCACTTCTAGTTGGCTTTACCTCATCAGACACATGTCACATCAATGTCCTGAGCTTTCCTCTCAGCGGATCATCGGCACTGATGGTTCTAAGAGAAACAAGTCTAGTTAAGATGCCGTGCAGGTTTTCTCTGGGTAAAGATTAGCAAACAATTTTAATAACATGGTTTCATATTATGCTTATATGAAAGGTATTTACATTACCTTCACAGCCCAATGATTCCATTGCTACTACTGTGCTGACCTTTCTTTAAAATCAGCGGTTTCCTTTTTTTCTTTCCTAGTTTCATTAGTGAATCAGAGAACATTTGATAACATGGTTGAAGAGTTGCATGTTTATATCACAGGACCTGCATTACAGGCTTCACGGGCCCCCTGGTACCCAAGACAGTTACAGTATATTCAGTATAATCCTGTCTGGTAGGGTCCCACTACACCATATTTTGGATAATCTAATCATCATTGGGTATATTTCCTCATGCTCTGTTGTTTTCAATTTTTACTTTTTTTTATGAATACATAAATGTGGGTCAAACCAGTTCAAATCTGTAACCTCAACAGTTTAGTTTCAATTTGACTAATTATAGCTGCATTAATTGAAAGTTGAAATTCTGTCCTGAGTGTGAGAATAGCTCGTTAAATGACAATCCTATCCTTCACATTTGGATATTTCTTGTGTCCAAGTGGAAATTTGGGCTCGGTGCCAGTGCCAGAGGAAAGTCAGGAGGTCACCTGACATTAAAAATTAAAATATAATCACCACTTTTCAAGATACCATTTCATGTGCTAATGCATTAGTCATACAGAAGTTTTAACGTTGTGTTGGAAGATTAATATGCAGACTACATTTCATGGTGGTCTGGCAGGAAGTTGTTAAGATATGTGTGGACCAACCACGTGACTAAAAGATGTGTAACTGTGATGTAACAACGCAAGAACACTGCACACCAACATTTCATTTGGCTGTTAATGGAAACATTAATTTTAAATCAACATTTATATATTATACTTCCTGTGTCTTAATGACATCATATTATTTAGAATTCATGTTTGTGAAGGCAGAGATTGCATAGTTGTGTCGTCCCATTCAACCTGCAGTAATGTGACTACTCTCTCCCTATTAACCCTGCGCTTTTTTTTATTGCTGTCATGAGCTTTGAACACAGCACCGTCTCACAGTGGGGCAGGAGTATGACACACACAAACACACAGATACTCTGACTTTGAGAATATTTGGTTTGGAGAGGCAGGAAGCATTAATTCAGCTTCACCTGCATATTTCTGAACACATTTTGGAGACAATGGTGGCATTCTATTATGTTGAAAAAGTTGAAAATCGTATTACCTACATTTTCTTGTTTTGCAAAAGGCAGAGAAACCTTAATTTGTTTTGTCATGATTGCATTAAGATAAGAGGAATTTTGTTAATCCCTGAGGGGTGAACATGCCATTACTGCGAAGATGAACGCAAGTGCACCAAGGAGGATGAGCAGAAAGGCAATAAGCATCAGAGATTAAACAAAATGTAACAGGAAAAAAAAAATAAAAAAAAGAACGACAAGGCACATTCATGTTTCTGGTTTCTCGTATTCTCAGTGATTGCTGCTCTCAAGTGAGCAATTTAAACTCCTCATAGATATTTATACTGAAGTTCCATGCTGTGTGCAGAGAGCACATCCAATTATTAAAGTTCACTCAACCCATATAATGTGACCTCTTCATTCTTATTTCCACAGCAGTAATTATACTGTTACCAGCTCCGAGCCCAAAGTGATCCAGTGGTGAACACTCAGGAAGGTCAAGACCATTAACATCTGTGTTGAATTTTACGATTTTAAATATGTCACCTTTCATAGCGTTTCTCTATGACTTTTCCAGGCCTGTTTTTTCTATAAATTAGCAATCGTAATTAAAAGAAATTGTGGTTATAAATTTGTGTGCTGCATCTTAATTGCTTGTTGACCTAAGCTGCAATTCCATCGCATTATTTTTCCCGGGGAACAAGGAACCTTTCTGCCTGTGTTTCCATTGGAGGAACCAAGGTCTAAATGAAGTTCCAGGGAGATTGTTTTACCCCCCCAGAAGTCCCTGCTTGGAGAGTTAGTACTTTCCAGGAGCTTTTGGGCGGGGTTTGCAGGGGTTACTGTCACTGATTGGTCAAACACAGACACTGCAGCTGCTCCAACTTGTGTACCGCTTCATTCATAAAACAAGGAAGTGCTCCATTATCAATATAAGGACGAGGGGACGACACTTCTCTTCTCTTCAACGCAGAAATAAATGACCACCAAACATTCAACAGATGATCTACAGTGTCGATAATCACTTGAATTCAGTTTCATTTTCCTCCTCTGCGTTTCTCCTTCTCATTCATCCATACGTTCAACTCATGCGACAGTAAATACAAAGAACAAATGGACCAATCTGTGCTGTGGAAACAAACAGCTGAGTGGGATGGTTTGCTGTCAATTGTATGAAAGTATCGAGCGGATGCTATACGCTGGAGGGAACAGAGATGAGACTCTCATACCATATAGTCTCAATTTAGTGATCAACAATGGTTTCCTCAAACATCAATAGTTGATGTGATAGCCGCTCTGCACAAGCCCGCTGTAAACTGCATATTGCTGTCATAAAGAGTAGAACGTGCGTGTGTGTGTGTTCGGCGAGAGGTGTCATAGCCATTACCGAGAGCAGTTGTAGATCAGCGGGAGTTTTGCTGATAATAAGGACAGCTCTCCAGCAGCGTGTTTTAGCCTAACAAGAGCTGCAACCACTGTGACTTAAAGCCTGCTTTTTTAGCCCGGTGATACGAAGCCCTGACAAGCCCTCTTTAGAGCTCTAATCCTCCACTTTAAGAGGTACAATTGGTTGCCAGCCACCATATCATTAAAAGAAGCTCTAAGACATGCTGATGTAGCCGTCACACTACTCCCACTTTCATCTCGCACGGACTTTGAGGTTTCAGCGCATAATGACGAGGGGGAATCACGTTTTCAGCACGTGTGGTCCATGTAAGATGGTTAATCCTCAAGGTTTCCTTTTCCTTTCCGCTTTTGTCTCTTTGTGCTTACTGCATCACAATTTCTGCAAGTCGGCTTAAACCGAGTGATGTAGGTGGTATTGTGATGTCATCTTCGGTGAATGGAGTCTTCGTTTCTGTAGGTGTCGCTCTTTACTGTTTCCCAGTTCTTCTGTTTATTCTGACCAAGTTTTCATTCATTTCCTTCACAGTTTATTTCATATCAGCTGGAAAGCAACCTGAATCCCTTGTGGATATGATCTAAAAAATGGGGCATAGCATTAGTTCAGGCCGAGCACTGAAGTGGCACTGCCATCAGCTGCCTTCTTAATGCTTTACAACCAGTGGCTCTTTCATTAGTTTTTTGGTTACCAGCTGACTAGTAACATTAAATCATAGTCACGCAGGTGCAGCAGCAGCAGCCTGGTCTTCTCTGCTGATTCTCTGTGCTCTGTTTTTGGTATTTTTGACTTAACTCAGATCTGATGTTTGATAAAGGGGATTTGTTCTCTCAGCGGAATTGTCATGGCTTCATGGATTCTGCTGAGAGATCTCTTAAGGCGCAGAGTCTTTTCTGTCAAACCTGACTGCAAAGTAAGTAAAACTTTGTTAAACACTTCATAATCCTGGTTTTGAAAAGTTCTATGTAAATAATTAATAAATATATTTACTATAAATAGAAAGAAAAAGAAAAAATGTCAGTGTGTCATGTGTCTCTGACTGAACTGATATTTATTTTAAAGTTAAAAAGTAATCTACCCAGATCGTAACTCACCAAATGGCTGCTCCAGTATTATTAACTTTTCACAAAAAGGTACAAAAACCAAACAGCAAACACTATATGCTTCTCCTCATACTCACAGCTGAAGCTGATTATCATGACATCTTTACATCCATCTCATCAATTATCTCAAAGAACGCTTCCATTTCTGCTAAAAAAAAAAAAACCTGTCTCTGCTATTGTAATTAGTCACTTCTTCACATTTATGAAAGAAATGAAAAGTTGATCTGTTGTTAACTTGAAGCACCAAAGAGGAAGCAGTACAAGGACAAGATGCCACTGCAGTCAGTTGAGTCTGCTCGTGCTTGAGCATCAGTTGGTATGGCCATGGCAACAGGGCCAAGTGGGGCTAAGCCATGCTAGTGCTTCAGTTACCAACACTAGAGTAAACAGGGCCAGGCTATGACCTACGTCCCACACGGGTGACAGTCTTGTTGTCTTGAGCATTTCAATTAAACATAAAGCAAAGTTTCACTACTCTTGGTGCAAATTTGACTACCGGTGTAACTAGCCTTAGCTAGCAACACACACGGTAAGGATGTACAGCATCTGTGAAGTGTAGGTGTTTGACAACCCACAGTGTGTCAGAACTTAGCAGGAACTTCGGTTCTCTCTGTTAATTCCTCCAGTTTCTCTACTTTCTCCTCTTGTCTCTGTGCGCACATGAAGAGAAGTCATACAGCTTCTGTGTCAGTGCAAATATTTGGAAATGTTCAAAGTGTTGTTCAGCCCACACAGATGCATCCTTGCTTCAATCTCCACCACTAAGAGTGATTTTTGGTATCAGTTTGCATCTACTTGCATCTTCCTGTTGACTTTGTGTTGCCATCAGCTTATAACAGAATATTTGTTTGGTAATTTATAAAGACTGTCTATCCAGTGTGATTGAAAGTGAGGCTGTGGATACGGAAGCGGAATAAGTTTTCTTTGCAAGGTGGCTGGGCTCAACTTTGGCAATAAGTTGATGAACTTGGTGCTGCTCCTTTGCATCGAGAGGTGTCAATGGAGGTGGTACAGCCTGAACACCTCCTTACAGACATTGATTTTCTAGTCACATCCAACTTGGAAAACTCTCGACAGACCAAGAACATGCTGGGGGGATTACATATTCCATCTGTCCTTGGAGCGTCTTGGGATCCCCTGACATGTTAAAGAACTAAAGTACTCTGGGCTATCTTGCTTAACCTGCTAGCACTGTGACTTGGAGCTGGATAAGAGGTGGATAATGGATGTACAGATGTAAAGTATCTCTAAAATATCAATATACTATTTTTAATAACCTCATAAAGGGATCTTTATAAATGTATCCTCTTTGGTTTGGAGATCTGTTCCTCCTCTATGTCCCTGTCTTAACTATGTCTAACATGGCTACTGTGTTTGCTATGTAAAGATTCTGCTACTGCAAACCTAATGAAGAAGAAGAAGAAGCTGATGAAGAAGAGCTACAGGTGAAAGGTGCTGGCTGCTGTTTATGCAAACCAGTGAAGGTCCTATACTTGTCGAGTTAAATTTTTACAACGCAATCTTGACATACACAAAAATATCCATGGCACATTCCTATCACTTGGTCAATGTGGGAATCCTAGCCGTGTGGAAAAAGCAGTGTTATAGGGGCTAAACAGGCACCTTAAACTCTCTGTTGTTTCTGTGTAATTTGCTCTAGATCATTGCAGTTTATTAGCACTTTATCTTTGGGCCTGTGCCTCCTAACTGATAAAGACAAATAAAGCAAACTAGCCCGAACACACTGGAGTATTCATCCAGAGCCACAGAAGTTGTGACCTTTTCTGCTCAGTCTCTCCACACAGTGCCGGAGCCTTGGCTCTTTAAGCTGGCTAATGATCCATAGAGGAGCCCTGTGGCTCAACCTCTGTAATTATACTCTCTCTCTCTGTTTCTGGAGCTTGCCCTATCACTCTCTGTCAGCCTTTTCTTTCACTGTTTCACACACACATTTTTTTTTTTTTTTTTTTGCTCTGTTATTCTGCCCCTCCCTTCTCGCTTTTTTTCTATTCCTCACTCTGATCCACTACTTTCTTTTATCCCTCTGTTTGTCTTTGTTTCTCTCTTTTCCACTCTCTCTGCCTCTCCATCCCTCCGTCACTCTCTCCATTTCCCTCCCTCATCCCTCTGTCTCCTGCAGATTAATTACACTCTAATATATGCACAGCTCTCCTCCCAGGGAACACTCCTCCACATCTACCACCCCGACTCATGGGCAGAATAATGGAGCCGCCTCATTCGCAGCACGGGGCTGCCCACATGGGTGGAGTGGCAACCTCGAAGGATGCATACCAGAATAGATGACAATCTGTCTGTTAAGTCGGGGCTTTGGACAGAGAAATTTGATTAAATGTTTCTCTATATACTTTTGTAAACAAGATGTAAACAAGTTTGTTCTGTTTTGTTTGTGCAGTACCTAAAAAGACTTACGTTTACCTGACATGGACTTGACATTGTAGTACGTAACCACTGTCACTGTGGTAGGAACTTGTCAATCACAATGTAGTCAGGCCCTAAAGCATACCCCGCTTTATCATCTATTTAACTCTATTGGACAATAATATACAAAATGAACATCACGCTGTGTTGAAGATGACTTGAAATTAGCATTGAGACCATAAACTCATTAGGAAAATGTTTACTAAGATAATAAATCAAGTGAGAAGTAGGGTCATTTTTTTTCATATACTTCCATTCAATCTGACTTCTTTTTTTTGGAACCAGTAGAGACGCCCCCTGCTGACGATTAGAAATAATGCAGGTTTAAGTCACTTCCATATTGGTTTCATTTTTCAGACCGGGAGCTTCCTGCTCGTTTTGACTACAGATGTTAAGATGTGGGATCCTTAAACCTTTCTTTAGGTAAACCCAAGCAACATCGTTTTATACAGTCACATTAAAAACACTGTCTGAGCCGAGTCAAAACCCAAGCAGGTCCATTCAGTTTGCCTTGGTCTGACCCCTGGGCCAAATAAGCAGTTTGTCTTATCTCAAGTTAGTGACATATTCCCTTTCTATGGCAGCTCTGAGCCGAACAAGTAGGTCTCTTCTCCTTTTTTTCCCCACTATGTCCGAAAAATTCAAAAGACGTTTGTTCTTTTTAGCCCTCTGACTGCAGAAAGGACAGATTGTCTATCTTTGAAGCGCAGACATTTAACAATAATTGGTCTGGGTCTGTCATGTTGTTGGAACTGGCCAACTCTGAACATGTCCAGCCTCCATTCTTCAGGCCCAAGTTTTTCTCCAACATGGTTTTGATCTTCTTCTCAGAAGTTTCCCCAGTTCTCTCCCTGCTCATCAGCAGTGTCGCCCACAAGTATATTGTTTCTCCTCAATTGATTCTCCATATCATCAAGTTTGAATATAATACCATCAAGTTCCCCCTGCCACTTGTTGATCTCCACTTCCATTGTACATACATTTCTTTGTTCCCAGATTTATATGGCACATAATGGGAACATGACAAAGAGTCTTATGTTCCAATGTTCCCACAGTCCCATAATGACCGCATAGATGGATTTACAGTGCACTCCAGAGCAACCCATAGGAATGTCCTCTGATATGTCACTTTCAAAAACCATAGCAAAATATTAGGGTTGTGGAATTATTATGGTTGGGTTAAAATGGTAACTTGGGTTAGGTTGGGTTAAAGTTACTACTTTCTTAAAGTAAGGTAACTGTTGAAAATCAAATAAGATGACAACCATTGGTTTGGTTGTGTTTATAGAGCTGTTTTTAAGGCTTATTCTAATAAAAAGTCTGGATAATATTACAATATGCAAACACTATAATCTTTGTTTTGTTCAAATTGAATGATAATTTGTTCATGTCAAACCCTCATTTTAATTTACTTCATTGTGATCACCTCCAAAAGCTGCTGTAAAATTTGATTACCTCAATACCAAATATGCAAATAAAGACAAGAGAAAAGAAATATCAATAAGAGGATTTTTACTTAAGTGCATTCTGTAAGACAACAGAACAATATAACCATTGTTTTTTTTTTTTTTATACTTTACTTTCATTGAGCAAATTTAGGCAGTAGTCCTGTAGCAGTAGTCCAATAGACCTACAACGAAAGTGTAGTACATATAATGTGCATTACAAAGAACATTCTCAGGGAAAGTCTCTGATGAAACAGTGCTTGGCCCACTGGCTGTGAAGTTATCACACAGGCATACTGTATGTCTCAGCAGGGAAGACCCCTTGCCGGGTATTTGTGCCCACTCTACGAGAGCTTTGTCCTCCTCCACAGCTCTTCACAGAGGAATGGCACTGGCAGGCATATGTGCAGCTGCATGATGGGCTCCGCTGTGTCCTTTTAATTTGGTTCTATCTGCATGATAGGTCTAAGTTTTCTCTAACTCATTCAGTATTGAACGTGCTCAGTGACCAGTGACACACTGTCATCTTGGCGGAGGGCCGTTATGTGTGCTACAAGCTGACACATTGGGACTGAAACAGTGCATGCTTAATGACCGTCACGGCCTTACTCTCCCAACATAAGTTGGTGTGTGAAGTGTGTGTACATGTGCCCGCTGTGTGCACCTGCGCATGCCATGTGGTCTCATCCTCTACTCACCCTATTGAGGATCAGTGAGTTATTTTGCCCTCTCGTTCCCATTCTGCATATGTTTAGGGCCCTTACAATGCATGGTAGTGTATCATTCTTTCTTTTAAAATGTATTTTAAAATTGTAATCCTGTTTATAATCCCCATTTTTACTAAATGTATGTGTAATCTGATTGTCTATTTTTTCTACAGTTACCTTTTTTATCTTAACTACGTAACGTCATTCTATGTATTCCACTGTTCACCCGCCTGTATTCTTGAAGAATGAAGACTTAACTGGGTTAGCTATTGCACATCTAACAGTGTGAGCTAATCCAGCTAACATTATGTCCAGTCAGTAGGTGAGGAAATATGTACCGTTAGGCTGAAAATCAATAAAGTATTGTTAAAGTCAAGTCAAAGTGGGCCCGAACGATCCAGCACGGCATTCTGGCACCTCTGATTGATAAGTATATAAATCTCATTGCAGTTTCATACATAATTATGTCTGGCAAGTTTATTTTTCGTGGACAAGGGTTCGGCTTCAGCCTGTAGACTACCAGCATGACGGGGTTCAACGTGAGCGTCCAGTAAACCAATGGATGCCATCCCTCCTCCAACCACAATGTGGGTTGCAATGGCAGAGTGACACTGTCCATATTTCTGCTTGTTTACTCTACGGAAAATGAAGACGCAAAAGCACCGATTCAAATTTTATGACTTGACTTTGCCCCAAAATATTTGTGTGTTTTTATGTTTGTGGTTGAACAGATACTCTTCTTCTGGCCTTCAATAAGATTTCCCTGCCATCTGGTGGAACCAGATGGATGGGAAGAGACAATGTTGTTTTATCTCTGAATTTTTGTCATATTCATAACGTAATGTTATTCATAATCTCTCGATGCAATAACATTGATAATCTTAATTGGTAATAAAAAATAACCACCAACAACAATGAACATACTGCTCTGTCTCCTATATGTGTGACTGACAGTAAAATCACATTATTGCCTTGGATGTAGTCAGACAGATGAACTGATTCAGCCTCGCCGGGTTTTGTCAGATAATCAGTAGACACGGGTGTGCATGATGTAACTCAGTAACTAAATGATAACGATAACTCAGTAATATTTGAAGTGTGAGTTATATGCATGACTTGTGTGCATCTTAGTCTAAGCTGAAAGAAACTGATCTTGACTCTTTAGAGATGGACACTGGCAAAAGATAGAAGAGATAGCTTGTTTTTTCCTTTTTTTGGAATGCACATGCACACAGAGATTTACCAAAGTTATTGACCTTTTACACTGAAATGTGTTATTTTCATTTCGTTTCTCTCATGCTTACACTCCACTCCTAATCTTGTCTGTCTCCTGTGTTCTGATAACAGGTTGCAGGTTCAGTAAATCCAGATTTTTGCCTTTCCCTGTCTGAAATCAATGCATCCACGAAGCCTCCAAATGCCACAAGCAGGTTATCTGCATCATATGAGGAAAGGTGGCTGCTGAGAAAACGGCTGTACTGTGTGTGTGTGTGTGTGTGTGTGTGTGTGTGTGTGTGTTTCAAAGCAAGACAAAAGTGTGACTACAAAACAGCGGTTTGTAAAATTTAGGAAAAGTTAATTTCAGCATCTTCAACATCTGCATCAACACCCAAAAGTGCAACACAGCAGACTTAAGATGCTCCTGTGTGCTAATATACATGTTTTAAATCGGTACATACTGTACAATCCTTGCTTTTGATTTGTCCAGCGATTTTTAAAAATAAATTAGATGTAGATTAGCTTCAACCATTATTTCTCAACCAGGGATCCACCAACCCTGAGTGGTCCATGGTGTAACTACAAAGGGGTCATGAAATAATAAAATGTATAGTTTTGTGCTTTCTTGTCTCGCCAGTATCCTCGCCTGCTGTCCCCCGGGTCCAGCTCTACCCCAGGTCTAGCCCACTGCTACTATGATTATTTTTAGTCCAATTTGCCCACTGCTACCACTATTATCATAATTACTAGTCATATTTCTATTATTATTAATGTTGTTGCTGCTGTGCTTTTCTGTGTGTCTCTCTCTACTCTTTCCCCCTCCTTATTTCTCTCTCAACCCAGCCAATCAAGGCAGATGGCTGCCCACCTATAGAGCCCAGTTCTGTTTGAGGTTTCTTCCCATTAAAGCAGAGTTTCTCCTTGCCACTGCCATGGGGGAATGTTGGGTCTGTAAATTAGTATGTTCCAGACCTGCTCTATGTGAAAAGTACCATGTGATAACTTAAAAAAGCCTTTATTTACCTCAACAGCAGAAGGTAACGGGCCTTAATTTGAAGCAGACTTGTAATAGAGGCAGGCCTTTATTTCTAATTGCCACTGTTTGATAAGTATATTCATATCATATTTTGGTATGAAGCCTTGTTTTGATCTGCTCCCGTTTGTCCTGTTAAAGTTACTGCATTACACTTTTAATACAAACTCAATTCTTCATGTACCTGTTTCAAATTAAAAGCCCTCTAGCATTTCAGTGGACAGAAACCCTTCATTTTATTTGGCATATGGCACTTGAAATGTAGGTCCACGAACACAACCACGTTAACACAAAGATGAAGAAGAACTGTTTTTTCACAGTAGCATTAACAATATGGAGAAATGGCTAAAATGAAACAAACCACCACCTGTTTCAGACACCGGTCAAACAGATTCTGGTCCACAGGAAAAGAAAACCAAGACAGAGAGAGATTTTATTTTATTTAAAGTTTATATTTCCACATCTTGAAAAGTTATTCTGTTTCTTAAAAGATGACATTTACAGCCATTTTTACTTTCTGGATTATTATGATTTTGAAGGAGAGTGGCTGATCTGCAGAATAATAGGCTGCTTTTGACATTTTCCTCCCATTTTCTTCTCCAGTTTTTATGTCTCTCCACTTTAGGAACTCTCCGTGCTCACTGGGGGACCCTGTTAAATAAAGAACATTGCTCTCCAATTTATTTCATAATAAAAAAAAAAGCCATATGAAGGCAGGTACCTCTATGTAAGCCAGTATCCGCCGAGGCATTTTAAAGAACTTAAAGAATCTTTAAAGAAACCGGGAGACATGCTTTTAGGTTTAAAAAGCCGTCAGACTGGAGGAGTGTAACTCAATCAGATCTATTACTTCTCTCTATAACTACAAGACTACTTTGCTTGTTTTCTTTAAATCTGCTTGTTCTAATGTTTGATTAGATTTACCTTCATTCAGTTTATAAGTAGACTCAGTGCTTTGACATAATGTTATCTGGTCTGTTCATTTATTTTATTTCTTTTTCATTCTTTGTATAGATGTAGGGGGTGTAGTTTGGGATAGTGTTAGTGTGATAGTTTGGGATGTTACTATGTTGTTGTATTATTTAATGTATTATCATTATTATTACTGATGTATTTTGTTTTGTTTAAATGTTAACTTCGGTGTTTTGTGCCTGAGGACCTCTTTGAAAACAAGACGGTGCATCTCAAGGGGTTTTATAATCTAATTAAATTTTGAAATTAAATTTATGGTCATGGTAAATTGATGTTGTCAGCTCAGCTCCTAAACCTTTGATTACTGCCATGTATACTGACTGAAGTTATAGATATGATTCCTGTTTTGTTAACAAATAGTAATGGAGGAAAGATCAAAACAATACCGGGACCTCAGCAGAAGTTTGAGAAGTTGGTCAACTGCCAACAGCTGGAGAAGAAACTCCAGGATTTTTCCAAGTTTCCAAGATTTTCTTCAAGAGAAAATATAGAAAAGTAGCATTAGGTAATGCTATCCTGCGCTACCCCAACTGAAAGAAATTAAATGTTAACCCCACATAATGTCTCCAGCTCACTACTGCATAACATAACTAATGCCATAACAAAGCAGCAAAACATGTATATCAGATATGCCGAATGAGATTGCCTTTATATAGTCTAGGCAGTGATTAGTGAAACACACTTCCTGCTTTATGAATGCTTGTTGCCTCTAAAAATGAGCTGCTGCATTGCGCCATCCTTTACATTCTTTCATTCAATATGTGTAACTCACTTTCCCTCTTCCATTCCTTCTATAACTCTCCTCTCTCTCTCAGATACATTCATATATGACGGAAAAAGAGGGAAGCAGCAGGAAATGTAAACTTTATCTTTTCATCTTCTTTGGTCTTTTCTTGTTCTTCTCTGTGTTAATAAGAACCAGACTTGAATACAGATGAGTCTGCCCCACTAATAATCCCATTACACTGCAAATGATGGTGGGGCTGACATGGCTCTGACAATTTGTCAGCAGTATAATAACCATCTGCTTGGAATATCAGCCGGAATGTGAGTGTTGATGATGGTTTTATCTGTGAGATTGCAGAAAGATTAGAAAGCCTGATTCTAAGTTAGAGTCGTTGCATGAATTTACATGAATGGAAAAAATAAGTACAAAACTCATGATGAGATAGCAGGAGGTCCTATAGAGGGTGGTGGTGGTGGTGGTAACCTCTGTCTGTTATTGAATGTGAATGGTCTCCCTGATCTTTCTTCAGATGTCTACTGTCTATTAGTTGATTGAAAGCTGGAGATGTTTTGAACAATATGAATTCTTTACAATATGAAGTGCATTCCCGCACATGCACAGTGGCGTCTGCAATATACACAGGACTGCTCTCCAGAGACTGAAAATGTGATGGTTGCTATAAGTCTTTGGAGCTGTTTCTAAACAAACTAATGTGGCCAAACTCTTCATAATGAAGAAACATGTCACCCAGTGCAGCGCTGTGGCTCACTGATGTGTTTTCAATAGTTTTTTGGACAACAATGGAACTTTGGATACACACATAATACTTAGTAAGTAGATCAGTTCATCGTTGATTTGGCTCTGCACATGAGATTTATTGACAATAAGAAAAAATTATAATCACCATCACCATCATAATAAGCCTTATCCTTTAAAAAAAAAAAAAGGAAACTGGCAGTCATTATGCAAGTGTGCAAAATATAAATTTAGAGTAATTTTAATTGGTTATTATTACCATTATTATCATTGTTATGATGTAATTTATTTACCTGATTTTGGCATCAAACTTAAACTCTGAACTTGCTCAGATCATGGCAGGATAATTCTTAACTATCTATAAGTCATTGGTAGCTTTTTTATTTTACTTAATTTTATTTTGAATAATATTTGTTGGGGAACTGAAAGAACTAAACAAAGATTAGCTCAAAGAGGTTTTTCCCCCTTTGGAGAGAGAATTCTTTAAATAAGTTCTTTGAGGTAATTCATATGTGACATTTAAGAACAAATGAGAATGTATTTAAAAGCAAGTGAAAAACTGAAACTGCACAGTAACTTATATGGATTAGTGGTAGTTTGTTGGAATAACTCACACTTAACTCACATGAAAAATATCCTTGTTGCAGATATACACCTTTGAGATACTTTTGACTTCCAATCAGGAGCGTAGGCAGAAATCACAGTGTGGGTAGGCACAGAGAAAGTGTTCATGTAATGTTAAATCTTAACCAAATAGGTCATTACAACAATACTTTCCTGAATGCATCCACATTCAAGCCTTGTACATCATCAGAGGTAATGTTACAGGTACCAAGACGAACAGTAATAGCATCACATAACCTGGCACAGTGGTCACATATTCACACACACACACACACACAGCTGACAGATGCAGCAGCATCATTAATCAAGTGTATGGATGGAGGTACACTGGCACCAACATGCAAAGTAACGTTAAAAATGACACCTGAACATGGCAGCGCATTAAACACACACACACACATACACACACTGTCCCAGGTCACTTTTGGGGACTTGCCAAGCTGTCCCCAGTCAACTGGTTTTAAGTCTGAAATTTGTCCCCGAAAGTAGCCTATAACAGACATACCCCCACATATATACACACACAGATGGCAGACACAGCAACATCAGCATGAAATCCAGTTGTACACCCAACAAAAACTCTACTCATGAACAATAATATTGAAATAATCAATAGGCTACTACAGCCCAAAATTGTAAATTAGTTTACTTTTGATGATTACAGCAGCAGATGACAGGGCTTGGTGTTGAACACTGAAATTATTTCATTATAGTCCAATGATTCAGTCAGTTTCAAAAGGAGAGCGGGGACAAAGAGTTCACTCTGTATGTCATCATTGATGCCCTGATGCCAGTTTTTATGCAACTGATAGTTGTAAAGAGTCTTTAAACAGCACAGCTTGTCGCTGCTGCTAACAGGGAATGATGACTAAACCGATGGCTCCTTCCTCCTGCTCCTCACAACATCTTCTGTGACTGCTTTGTTTCACCATGGGTTATCTTAATCTACATTAAAAGCGGCTAGCCAGTGGACAGTGGACGTACACTGGGTGAAAGAGGGGGAGCTGCTCGCTGTTCACAATCTGGCATTTGCAAAATGCACTACCACTAAAAAACTCTGACTTACCAACATCATCCTTGGTAAACGACAAGCAAGAAAGTATTGGTCACATAGTCAGATAACTGAAACAATATTTATTACAAGCTATTACAAGCTGGATGATCCAGTGAAAAAGGAAGCCTTCTGATTGGGTGTGCATGGCTGCCAATGGGTAGGCTCAGGCGCCTGCTACACGCCTGCTCCCAACTCTTTCTCTCATTGATGTACGTATAAAATGGTCTGTATGTTATTTGTACCTCTTCTTAAGATTGACTTACATTGATAACTCAAGATCTCTCAAGATTTTAACTACGTGTCACACCATCAGAATTATCAAATACATCCATGTTAACATGTATGGGACTCAAGCTTTTCTTTTTTTATGCCATCACCCGAACAAAAGGGATGTATAAGCTGCTAAGCTAATTTTTGGAGTAATAACTTGAGTGAGTCCCCCAAATCCTCCCCTGTGTAAATATCTACGGCGGCAATCTATCTCATTTCCATGATAATAAGCTTACAGATCTATAATTTGCTAAGCTTGTCACTTTTTGCAGTGCACTAACAGCCTGCACCGCTGCTTCTGCTGCCATGGAAATGAGCTGAAGGCAAAGACAAACAACCGACTGTGCCAAGTTACTGTTTTGTTCGCCCGTTTTGCTGATGAAGTTGGATAAGTGCTGATTTATGCTCAGCTGAGAATTCATAGCATCTACTTGTGCCTGGAGCCCTCAGGGGAGGGTCTGTGTGATACATCCAACAGTCCATAACTCAGCTGGGGAGGGAAAAGTTACTTGGTGAAGAAACTCGGTAATCACCACTCATTTATTTTACTTTGAAACTTGCACATTGATCATGCCCTTTCATGTTTCAGCGTCATATTTAATGTTGCTCTTTCATGTAAATGCTCTCTGTCTTCCATAGTGGACAATTTGCAGATTGTTTAATTTCTTACTATTAACTGCGGTGTTAATGCATTTTTGATGAGCCCTTTGAAAATATACTGCAACTTAAAATTCTACCCTGTATCCCTAGAGAAACATTAGGTTATTATTATGTCCAGTGGTCGAGGTGCACATGCTCTCTATGACTAATGGATGTGACAGACAGCTCTGTGGGTCTCATGTGGACCAATCTGCCGTTGGTTGGGTCACAAACAGAATTGAGGTACTGTTGCATCTGTTTCCTCCTCTGTCACTTATTCCCCTCTTCTCTTTATCTCTGATATTCACATACAAGAACATAAAAGACACAAATATTTTCACTTTTAGGGAAGATACTGACCCTGACATTTTTTTCAGCCAATAACTTACAAATAGCTTTTGTTTCAAAGCTTAGTTATTCTATGAAAGTGCTGCCATTCATTTGCTTAACTGATCTGTGTTAAACAAGTGCTCAACATACTGTATGTATATAGCTTATTTGCATAGTGACATTCATACCTACATAAAGCAACTATGCGTCTGGCAGGCTTTTAAGGAACTGCTGCTGACCCATGAGGCAAAGTAAAGAGTTCTTAGAGTTCCTGTTGAGGGGCTTTTTAAGAGCAAAGACCTTTATGGCAGGTCTCATTTTTTTATTGCATTAGATTATGGTATACGGTACTTCTCTTATTCTCTTTTGATATGAATGTTGATGTTAGCTAACAAAAAATGAAATATTGTTTTTGAAATCTTTGATGAATGACCCAAAGGTCCATAAGCTCTCGATTCACACAGCCCTCCAAAGGCAGAGAGCAGTAAATACAGAAGCAGTGAAGCAAAGCAGTTTAAAGCTGACATACCAACTGTGCAACAGCTAGGAAGGTTGTAAGACTGATTAATTTACCCAAAGAAACCATTGTCATAGACCAAACATAATAACTGAAAGATGCATTCTGTTTTTTCAAAAGCTTCTTGGCGAAAACACAGTGGTGTTATTTGAACTTTCTTGTCCATTTGAACTTGCTTGTTTACATGTAAATATAAAGACATTTCATCAAATTAAATTACATGAATTTCACAAGACAGTAGCTGAGATGACAGATACTTAACCTCCACTAAGCTAGCTCAATTTAGCAGAACTAGTTTATCTGTTCTTTTTTATCATCATCTCAGCATTTGTAACAAATGACCACTTTCTGTAGTATATAGTGATAGCTTATGGGGTGAAAAATGTTCCTGCCATCTTCCAGAGACTAACGCCTACTGTGCTGGTAGATGTTCCAAATCGCAGTGTTTACCTGGATGACCTCGTTATCTATTCCTACCAGCTGGTCTCACCTGACACTCAACCTGGCCAAATGTGAATTTGGCAAGGCTACAGTCACATACTTGGTAAGGACGTTGGCTGAGGACAGGTTCGTCCCATCAATGCTAAGGTAACTGTTATCATTAACTTTATTTTTTTATGAATCTGGAGCACACTTCCATATTTTGACCTCGTCTAAGTTCATATATGGAGATTATTGTTGCGTTTAATGAAAATGTGACCCTTTAGTGAACAGGATCTGAGTCTGGTAAGGCTCGAATGGAGTCTGATTATATGTGAGCTGCACTGTATCCGAGATGAGTTGGATGTGTGTATGTTGCGAAGTGTGTTCAGACCCTTGCTTCATCACACCTGCTACATGTCCGGTGAGTTGTTTGTAGCATTGGCTCAGTCAGTGGTTAGGGAGGTCTTTGATGGACATAGAGTTGATGTATTTTCATCATCAGATATCTGCGCAGAGCCCTTATCCTTTTTCTTGATAAAACATAACAGGCAAATCCTTTTTTTATTGTGTTTAGTGATGGTGTAATCATGATCAGCTGTCCAAAAGTTTTATAAGAGTGTTTTTTTGTTATCTAATGCTGAGACTTTGCTGTTAATAACTAAGGAAGTATCAAAAAATAGTGCTATGCTTAGGCCTGAAGCCAGACTGAAATGGACTGAATGATTTCAACTGTCCATTAACAAGTGACTCAAGTATTTTTGCAAGACAAGATAGTTTTGGGATTGGACGATAATGCAGCAAAATGATTTAAAAGCAGTGAAAATTGTATGGCTATCCGTTATCTGAGTTAGGCCATTAATAACATAGGCAGGTAGAGGAGTGCTAGTATTGTTAGAGGTAGATTTGACAGAAATCTTCCTGAATTTACTAGGGTTATAAGAAGAATTAGTAAAAGAATGCAGATAATTGTCAGTTCTGGCTTTTCCGACAGCAGCATTGCATTTATTCCTCAACAGTCTAGAGGCAAGCCAATGACAAGGGTCTTTGGTGCATCCAGCCAGGGCCCACGCTTTGTTTCTGGAATAAGGTAGAAAGCTCAGCAGCGAACTAGAGAGAAGAGCTACAGTTTGTTTCTTGTCTTTTTATAAAAATGCATGTCTATCTAAAACTGAGTTAAAAACATTAGTAAAATAACTTCAGGAGCTGATTTTGAGCGCGTCAGCGATTTAACTAAAGTAAATGTCATGTGGAAGGGCCTGGTCATTACATTTTGGTTAAGTTTCTTCACTACGTGTGAATTAGTTTCCCTCTGTTTCACATTTCTAATACATATATTTATCTGGGCTGTTTGATAATATGAAGTCTATTAAGCTTGACTTGGAGAAATCTTTCAGGTGGGAGCGAGCGGAATGTGAAATAATCTGTGCAAAATTAATTAATTAAGTGTAAAAAAGTTCTTTTATTAGATGCTGAATTAAACCAGTCTCACCTGAGATCACAAAGAACAATCATCTCGTGATCAATAAATGTAATTAATTCAGACAATTTTTTGAGGGTTTCTGAGAGAGCAGAAGGACATCTGTAGACATATATTACAATAACTGAATTATTATGCCTCAGATCAATTTTCAGGGAAATGAATTCAAAATATTTTGGAATTGAGACTGAAGTCAGATCAAGTACAGAGAAAGATGATTTTACATATATTGCCAGACCACCTCCTTTACCAGCTCCATCTGTTACGAAAATACTAAAACCACTAAAAGAAATCATCAGTCTCGTATTCAGTGATCATATTTGTCATGACTTAGCAAACTACATAATAAGCCAAAATCACTTCTAGTCTTAAAAAAACCTGTGGATCATTTAAATTAGTGCCTGAAGTGACGAGTGCTACAGAGGACCCAGAAGTAGTTGATTATAGAGCTGAAAGAGCTGGCTTCAGGCGATTTTTGAGGCTGAACATTAACAGTAATGAGGTTCCTGGGACATGCGCTAGATTGTTTGACTGCAATCTCACAGGGCATCTATAAGTGATTATCACAGGGATGTTGAAAGGGATGTCTGTGTCTGGTCTGAGCCCAATAGGAAAGTTGCCAGTGTTAGATGTGGAACCAAACAAATAGGGACTGGGACCCGAAGAACATCGGTCTCCGACAGGCTGGTCATTTCCAGGCATGAGTTGCAGGGTGACATGGCTTCTGTGAGCGGAGGATTCCATGTGATAAATTGGCAGATGGCATCCAAACTCCAGCGTTGTTCAGGTGGAGACCATCTGGGCCAAAAGTCCCCCCCCCCCCCATTCCCAGAAGAAGATAACATTATCAATAAAATCCATGCAAAGGACTTCCAGATGTTCAGACTAATCATTCTGCTGAAACACCCCATTCCATGGTGGTTGTTTTGGAGACTCAGGGAATGGCATCTAAGAGCTTCCTGTCTCTGCTGCGCCTGGTTCTCCTGCCTCATCCTCTGACCTTTGCAGTAGCCAGTGAGTCAATCCCGAAACGTGAACGTGAATCAGGAATCGCTCTTGACGAGAGCGTTAGTGACAACGGAGATTTTCCTCCGCTTAGATTTGATTTGTTAAGTCAACGTAGCCAGATTCCTACCACTCAACCTCAAGTGTTAGCATGGGTCACTGAAGCCTGTAATCTGTCAGGGGACACATGAATCTCTTCACACATGAGTTCACCCCGATGCCATTCTGACAGTCCTCCTCATCTGGAAATGTTTCACATGTAAATGCATTTCGGTTTGTCTTGTCTTTAA
This sequence comes from Euthynnus affinis, assembly GCA_029490765.1. NCBI lineage: Eukaryota > Metazoa > Chordata > Actinopteri > Scombriformes > Scombridae > Euthynnus > Euthynnus affinis. Next base: position 4,101,338 of record CM055845.1, read on the forward strand.
TCCGTACTTCTTCTATAACGTCCTGGAAGGAGATGTTAGAACATTTAAGTCATCTCTGTTTCTGTCACGCTCTTATTTGTAATCCTTCCATATGTTTCTTTTTTTTCAAATCATACTTTGGATGCTCAAAAAAAAAGTTAGTTTTCCTGTCATCTACATTAAAAGAACTCCAACTGATAGAAGGCAAATCATGTGCTCCTTTACAGCATTGAGCCTTTTCTTAGCAGGGATCGGTGAACTGTAACATCTGTTATAAATGTGCATACAGTAGCTTAATGTGTCAAATTTACTTGCAACAGCATTCAACTTCTCAGGATTCTTGTGCTCATAATTAGCAACAGGGGTCAGTTTTACTCACTTTGATGAAAGATTAATAGATACAGGAAACACTCCAAGACACAAGTCTGCCGTTTCCAATAATCATAAACAACAAAGACAGTAAATGTTTTAGGTTTGGAACCCCTTAAAGATTTACTTACAAGGGACGTGACATGTTTTTTATGTAAATAATTTATCCGATGTTGTGAAAGTTTTCATGTCATATAGTTTTATTGTACCTCTTTAACATTTACTGATATGTTGTCACCATTTTCTAAACCACAAACAACTCAGCTGCCATCTGTTTACTTGTAGAATATTCCGGTCACTGGACACTGTATGGCTGCTGCATCATAGCCACGATCTCTGGTAGCAGCCGCATTGAACACTGTGGTGTTTTTTGTAATGTTTTTTTTTACACACTGAAAGCCTGTCAACCTTTTAGTAACGCTGGATTCATAAGGGTGATGCTGTCCCTGGTTAGATGTCCCAACGGGAAGGTCAGGGTCAGGCCGGTCTCTGTCTCTGTCTCTGTCTCTCTCATCGTTTGCAGCCATACATATTGTCTTCAGTACATACATTTCTGTCTCTCTCTCTCTCTGGCTCATGTTACATCCTTTAGCTGAAGCTTTATCTTAACACCTAAATACTGTGGGAAACATAAAACACACAGAATCTCTCCATGTCCCCCTGGATCTCTCTCTGTCCTTTCAACAATTTTATATAAGCCACTTGACCTATTTTTAGCAGACTAGATTTCCAGTAAGAATGAGTGCGTTTCATAGTATATATACATATATATATATATGTTTTGTTCCCTCTGAATGTTACATATGCTACAATAAGGACACTAGGACACTCCTTTCAAAGCATCAGTATCAGTATAATGCAGCTCGCTCAACTATTTGAACATAGAACAGAAGATTTACATGACAGTTTGGCAACTCTGTAGATTTTTAGATCTGTGGAATTTAACCAACTGTCTGCATGGTGACAAACCCACAGGAAATGATCCCCCTACTACACTTGACCAGTTCCCCTACAGAGCATTTCAGCATCTTTCATCTCATTGATTTGGTTGGCCTCACCAATCTCATCAGCGCTGTTTACAGCAGCAGCAGAAAATTGTTACTTGAAATGTTTTCAGTGAAAGAGGCTGTGAAAAAAAAAAAAAGTAAAATTGTACACTATCCGCTCAGCACCAAACAGTAGACAGATACAGTTAGTTGTAGACTAGCTGGTGAACATAGTGGAGCATTTAGCGGCTAAAGAGCCAGATATTTCCCCTCAGGAGTTGGTAGAGAGCAAAAAAAAAGAACTAAAAGAGAGAGAATGTTACATTTGTCAAAATGAATGCTTATGTTGCTCCGTGTCTTCTTGATATTAAAATATTTGGTAATATTTTAAATGTGCTAATGTGTTTACAGTTTGTACCTCAAGTGGCCAAAAAAATAAAAATCTAGATCCACAATACTGCTGAAAAATTCAATGAGGAGAGATCAGTTGAAAGTGTATGACAATATCTAATGAGATCAGTAACAGAGAAGGATATTTGGTGATTAGACTCCATCAATGTGAAGCATCTTCATAAAGTGTAGACTCATATGACGACAGAGAATAGGACAGTCTGGATGCTGGTGGCGGTGGAGTTGAGCTAGTCACACTCACACCTATACATCCAACTATCTACACTACCTGGCCAAAGGTATGTGGACGAATAAACATCACATCCACAAGCGTTCTGCTGTTATAACAGCTTCCACTCTGCTGGTTCCAGACCTTCCAGCAGATATCGGGATCTGGCCAAAGGATTCGCTCCCATTCAGCCACAAGACCATTAATGAGATCCAACACTGATGTTGGGTGATGAGGTCTGGCTCACAGTCGGAGCTGCAGTTCATCCCAATTAGGTGTTGGATAGGGTTGAGGTCAGGGGGGTCTGTGCAGGCCGGGCAAGTTCTTCCACCGAGGAGGGCAAATCACATGTGTGGTTTCATTGTTGTGTCCAGGCAGAAAACCCCAGAGCCAACTGATCCCTCCATCACTGCTCAACAAGGAAATCTTTCCGGAAAAGGAATTTCATACAGAAAAACAAAGAGGAGAATGATTTTTGAGATTAATAAACATTTCAGTGGCTTTTTCATCTGGCACCAGCTTCTTCAATGTGACTATTATCTGCTTTTCTTTGCTTTATATCAATGCAAACAGAGGGGGTTTTGATATATTATTATTTCACTTTAACAATTAAGTAATTTATGTATAAGAAAATGCTAAATCTATCTATCTATCTATCTATCTATCTATCTATCTATCTATCTATCTATCTATCTATCTATCTATCTATCTTCCATTTGTGGATGTTGGTTTGTGTCTGCTGTCAAATCTCGTCCATGTAATTAGTGCCCACTGGCGATATTTGTGCTCTCCTTCCCTCTCATCCTCTCTCTCACTCTCCATGTATTATCTCCGTCGCTCTCCCTTTCTCTTCCCCTCCACTCTACAAAGCAATAAAAAAAAAGGCTGAGAGCGTGGGTGTCGATCGCTGCTTCACATTGCTGCTCAGCTGACAGGCGGGAGAGAAGAAGAAAGGAAGGACAGGAGGAGGACAGAAGGAGACAGAGGGAGAAGCAACGAGATGGCGTAGAAAGAGGAGGGAAGAGAGCGAGGGAAAAGAGGAAGAGTAGGAGGGGGAAAGAGCGTTTTGTTTCTGCAGCTGCTCGGCTGACAGAGGATGGAGAACAGAACAGACTGTGCTCCATGTGTGTTTCTGTGCATTTAAGCGTGTATATTTCCATATACAGTACAGCGTGTGTGTGTTGCAGCCCCGTGCATTTCTTGTGTGAGTCTGCATTACTGTATGTGAAGAATAGAAGCCAAGCGGAGTGATGAAGAGCCTTGTTTCAATAGTGAGATGGAGGTAGCATTGATCTAAATACTAAAAAGCATATTTCACACAGAGGAAATGAGACTCTCAAAGCCAATGATCTGCAGCAGCCCAGCTCTTCAGCTAAACGGGATGGATTTAATGACTCAGGAGAACACTAGTTGAAAAATACAATGAATTATACAAGATAATTGAATACAGTTTTTTCAAAAAAATGATATGTCCTGTCACCTGAGCACATTTGTCTCTCAGATTAAATCTCAAATGAGCTACAAGAGAGGAAGGTTGACTCAAGTACACTGCAGCTGAATCTGATCCGTCTCCTATGGTAGAAGGGCCCATGTAACACTTAACGGATAGAAAAATGGACGATTGGAAAATAGGAAATAAGAAACGTTTCATGTGTCGACTGTCTGAGAGGGTGGGGTCCAAGCTCATGACTCAACTTCCATCTGCTTGGCTGACAGGGGCTGCTTGTCTCACCTTTTGTCACACCTGTATTAAAGAATGTTAAGCAAAGCTGGTTTTCTTAGCTCATGAAAGGTTTTTGAGATATATACAGTATACAGTTTTTCACAGGACAGTGACGACGTATTAGCTAAGGTCATCATGTTTGCTATTAAAAAAAACTTTATTAAAAGATAAAAGTGTTTCAGTAATGTGCTGTCTCTCTGTGATAATTATTTTATATGTTGCTGTATCTCAAACGCATGTCAAAGTATATATATATACAGTAATGTGCAAAAGTGTTGGGAACTTAAGCTGTTTTAGATTTTTATCCATAATGCAGTACCACCAGGCAGGCGTCTGATCTGTCCCAAATGCATTCTGCAGCATGACAATGAAACCCACACATACAGCTATAATGTCATAAAGAACTATAGTATGTTCGGCAACAAGAACAAGGAGTCCTGCAACAGATGGTTTGGGCCCCCACAGAGCGCTGATCTCAAACATCATGGAGTCAGTCTGGGATTAACATGAAGAAACAGAAGCAGCTGAGACGCCTAAATGCACAGAAGAAGAACTGTGGCGACTTACTGAACTGAAGTTAACTGCTAAAACTTTTTTGCACAGTACTGAATGTTATGTTTTATACATGCACACAACATGAGACCGTTTATCATAAATGCTGTGTGAAGGACTGTAAGTGCTTCAGAGTACGCCCTCTCTAGGTCGGGGGTTATTGAACAGGCCATTTTAGATTGATTCACATTCGAAATCTAGGCTGGACTCAACCAAAGCAGAGTAGATGCTCACAGATTATATGAATAATACATATGAGAAGTATAATTTGCTCATTATCTGGAGGCAGTTGTGGTTCAGTCCTGATTCTTTTTAGATTCTTATATTTGTTATATCTTATTATAACTTTAGATCCTTAAGTGTCCAATCACGTAAGAACGTGAATTAACTTTCTGGAGGCTTGGAGACTAACTGGATCGCAAGTTGTTTCATCAAAAGGACATATTTGTATCAAATCCTTTTACACAAACATACATATATTCCAGCATAACAAAGTTATATACTGGTGAATATGATGAAGTGGCACAGCTAATATAATTGCTTCCTACATTTTAGATTCCAGCTCTCTACATTCCCTCAAAGGTCAGCACTGTCAGGAGGGTTTCCAACTGACGTGAACTTGTGTGTCAAAGTTAAATTCCGCACAAAGCACGGCGCAAATTAGCTTTGCTTTCTGTGAGCAAATCCATTGATTATGATTCTATCTAAATGAATTTATCTCAGTCTGAAATGTCCTTTGTATTAATACTTCGGGTGTAAAGATAAGCCGTTTTGGATTTGCGATCCGAGCGCACCGGTCCATGCAGCCCCAAACGGTTCAAATGCACTATGAACGGTTCGATGGCCCGGATTTACGGCCGCGAATCGGTTTCTGGCTCCACTGGTTCACATTCAAGTCCATAAAAATGTTGTCGCTACCCGATTTGTGCGGACCTGCGGTGTGTGAACTCTCACAAGACTCCGGTGAACAATAACAAAAGACGGAGTGTGATGACGGTGTGAAGTAGCAAGGGACCATGGGAGTTGTTGTCTTCGTTGTTAAATAATCAGCTTCACCGGGATGTGATTACTCTGGTGTTCATGGTTCTGGATGTTTTTACCCGCAGAGGTCTCCTCCTCTCCAGAACAAACGGACCTGCTGATTACAGGTAAAAACACTGAATAAAGCAGTTTCATCTAAAAGATCAGTGTTTCTCCGATGATGTACGGCGACCCACAGACGTCACATGCGGGCTGTTAGCTGAGCCGCTGCTAACACTCATTCGGTTTATTTCTCTTATAACTTTACACTCAGACGTTCGTCCACTTTCTCCTGGGACCCGAACTATCCACAGGGGTCTCCTCTTCTCTAAAAAACTAACATACACACAGATTAAAATCGTTAAAATATTAATTAAAGCTGTTTTACCTTAAGCTGATTTTTGCATTTAGTACTCCTCCAGGTGAGCAAATTGTAAAGGTTATGTTGCCTGAAGTTATATTTTCTCTGTTGGATAATAAACATTTAATCTACTTTGAAATTTAATTTCTGTTTTTCTCTTTGTTCTCAGTAACAAAGCGCTTGAGAGATAAGTTGACAATTTGTATCGAATCCAACTGAACCTGATCGAATCGAATCGTACTGGATCATAGGCTGTGAATCGAGATCGAATCGGACCGTTTTGTGAGTAAAAGGTTCACACCCCTAATTCATACCAATGCAACAGCGCCCAAAGACAGAGAGATGGGAGAGATGCAATCATATATTTCACAAAGGGGAAAAACTGACTGACTCTAAGATGCAGCGATCTGCAGCAGCAACACCGACTCACTAACCGCAGGACTCACAGGGACTGTAGAGAATTTCCTCCAAACGTTTTATATAATAACTAACAATAAATTATACATTTTTATTTGATGCACTTTCAATGCAAAGTAAATAAATGCTGCAGGGTGTGAACATAATGAATCCAAACAAATGGAAATAGACAGAGACCCAGTGGTGTTTGTGTTTGTGTCTGTGTGTGTGTGTGAGTTTGTGTTTGTGTGGGGGAAATCACCATGTGATTTCTTTGTCTGCAAGTCAGTGTGAATCCGTGTGTTGGTGTGCAGGTTAATGAGTCCGTGTGTGTGTGTGTGTGTGTGTGTGTGTGTGTGACTGTAGTCTCCCTGCAGTGGTTCACGCTTCTATAAAAGCCACTTTATGTGCAGATTTATAGGAGCCAATGATTTTCTTATTTATGAGGAACATCATTTACTGAAGAGTCAACAGACCCCATAAGAGCTGGCAGCAGTATGTTTGTGTGTGTGAGGGGGTCTCAGCATATATATACCTGTATCTGCCTATTTTTACATTTCTCAAGCTCCATCCACACTCCTGTACAATATGTGCAGAGCTCAGTAATGACTTTCTTCATTTCTGTGTTTATCACACTTACATCTGAAACATTTTTTTTACACAATATTTACACAAAAATAGTTTTTGAAATGTCAAATATCTAAACATTTTGAGGAACAAATAACTTTATGGTTTGATTTTGGACAGATACTCATGGTCTCCAGAGGATACATCTTAGTCTCTCACCCTCTGACTTTTCCTCTAGTGCTACCAGCAGGTCAAAGTTTTCCTCTAGCACTGTATCTCAACATATAATGAATGGATTGGGACAAAATTTGGTACAGATATTCACGATGCCCAGAGGATGAATCCCAAATGACTTCAGAGCATTTGCCTACCATGCCCCCCATCTCTGGGATGACCTTCCATTACATGTTGAAGAAGCATGTTCAGAGATCTTTAGTTGAAATCTTTAAATCAAGACTGAAAACCTAGCTTTATTCACTACGTTACAGCCTCCCCTAAAACCTAGGCAGGCCTATCACCTTTTAATATCTATTTAACATTGATGTTTAAATGTGGTTGCTTTACTTTTAATATTTATTATTTTGAATTGATTGGTGTATGTTGTCTCTTTTAACTGTAAAGTGTATTGGGACCATGCTGCATGGTGATTCTGCACTTTGAATACAATGGATAGATAGATAGATAGATAGATAGATAGATAGATAGATAGATAGATAGATAGATAGATAGATAGATAGATAGATTCTCTGACATTTCACTTCATCATCAGTTCAAAATTTCAATACTTTGGTTTGGATCTTAAAATAAGTGTCAAAGCATAGTGGAGGTCCTGTAACAGACATGTCGCTTGTATCTATCTAAACATAACCCCCCCAAAAGGGTAGAGGTTGCTAAGAAAGGCAAATACCCTTGCATAGTCAACACTCGATGCACTAAAAACCTGAATTGAATTGATATTTCCACTGAGGGATTTTCTTATAACTGGTATCACATAACATGGAAAACCCACAGACCTGCTGGCCACAGAAGAGACATGTCCTCGTCTCCGTTACAGCATTTAATCAGCGTGTCAGTGATGAGAGGGGTCCTGACGGAGAGTAACACAATACGCCGAGACGTGCCCATTTCGTTTTTTTTTTTCTAAGTCTAATGAGAGTTGATGTGGAAGTGGGTGGTTCTAATGCCAGCGCTTTCTGTTAAACCCTCTAGAGGTGTCTTTGGCTTAATTCAATTTAACATGCAACTACCCGCCCACCGTTTAATCTGAAATCCTAGACGTGGTTCTGTGTAGTCACTTCCTGTTTATTTGAGCCTGTGTTATTTGAACCTAAACTCAAACTTTTCTCTTTCAATGTGAAATCTGTAAACCTCTAAGTACCGTGTGAGGTGTAAGGTATGCGGTTAAAGCTATTGGAGACGTGGGACATGTTTTCAAGATAAACTGCACCGTAGTTCCAGGTGCAGTTTAGCAATAAGAGGATTATTATAATATGCTGTCTAACATATGTCTTCCCAATGTTGTCACTAATCTGAGTAGAGTGTACTTTTATAAGATGATACAGATCTCTAGTTGTAGACACAGATGAATGGCTGGCAAGTTATCAAGAGCAGGAACAAAGGGGTCAAACTTTTGGTCCCTCCATATATTCTGTCATGAAAAATTGTTTTTAGAAATATTAGAAAGTCAGAAAGAAGATAACGGCAGTGTATCACAGTGAGTTCCAACAGATTACAAAATGCTTCTATAAGCGATTTATAAATGCTTCTAGAAACCCACAGCCTTCATTTTATTTACACTGTCGCCCCTCCGATTCAAATTAACATCATTTTCGTTTTCCTGCGGTTGCTTGGTTTCCAAATGTCACCACAGCAGCAGATGACACGTTAAGGTTTCCTCCCCCAGATCCATTTCCATTTTGCTCAGCCAAAAATAAGACCACTCCATCAATGCACAGGTCGCTCTGGATGCCAAATGCCACTTGTTAAACAATACGCCTACTGGTCGGAGGGAACCCACAAATCATTACTTCAAACAGCCTGGATCAAAAGGTGCTGTCGGAGCTGGATGGTAAATGATTTGTCGTGGAGAGACACTCCTATCTATTTTAGACTTCTGTTATCAAACCATGCGCCATGGAGGACACTATACAGATTTGCAACTACATGTTTCACAGGTGTTTGTCATTGAAATGCTCTTCAACTCAAAAGATTCATGTCACACCACTTTGGAGATTCACTGGCCTACTACAGCTTATATTTTATATCATTTTATTTAACCTTTATTTAACCAGAAGTAAATGACTCATTGAGATGGACCAACTCCCGAAGATTCGGGTAATTTTGTAACTGATTCCATGCTGAGGGAGCAGGATACTTAAATGCCCTTTTTCCCAGTTCAGTACAGACTTTAGGGACAGTTAGTTATTCCCTGGGAGTGAAGACAATAACTTCCAGTACTTTTTTGTACAATGTAGATCCATGGGTAGGAAGGAAGCACTCCAAAAATAGCCTTATAAGTAAGAATATGCCAATGTTAAGTCTACAGGTGGACAAGGCCAACCATCTAAAGGGCAATAGTGAATAAGGGCTTTGAGATTTTTTAAAAAGGGGACATTCAATATCCAACAATTTTAGGTTATGTTATTAAAGGGGATATACGCACATTTCTATATTTATCTGGGGCTCTTTTGGAATGATCTTCCCATCATTTACAGTTCAAAACTCATCATTTATCTCTCTTTAAAGCCCCCCATCCGAAGGAGCCCCCTCTGTTCTGATTGGCCAGCTTCAGGGAGCCGCGTCACAGCCGTCTCCTGGCTGCTTGGGAAGCTACGTCAATGAACCGTGAAACAAACAAGACTAGTAGGTTGCAAAGGCTACAGAACAGACGGCCATTTGTGGGCATGTGTGAACAATCTGATGTCATCTGGAAGTAGAGGTAACTTTGCAAACGGTGTGTTCAGAGCAGCTGAAGCTGGATTTTGGCTTGTTGGGAGTATTTTTATATACATTCACCTCATGTTTTGGAACATTATAACAGCATAGAAATAACATAAAATCACAAGAAGCATGATGGATCCCCTTTAAGTTGTGTATATCTTAAAAAGTGCATTTATAAGAAAAAAAATCAGTGTTCAGTTCATGATTTTCCTCCAATTTTCTAATCTACCTTTGTAAAAACATTAATTAAACCAAAAAAAATATTACAAAGACATCATCAGAGGTATAGCAAGTAGGGAGTTCAGCAACAATTAGAAAAGTCCACATAGCATTAGCCAATAATGTCCTTTCGATGCTTCATAATGTCTCTTAAAGACAGACAGATTGTCCCTCAAACAGGATGGAAAGCATTTTTGCTCCAGTCTGCAATTATAAATAAGAAACCGAGCAGACCAGAACAGACCAGAGCTTGTGACTTGATTAGTTAAGTGACAACTCGCTTGTGCATGACGGGCACATGTATCTTATTTTGTTCCTGCACATTCAAAGAATAAATTATCGCTCTAATGGGAAGAGGCGTTCCCTGACCTTCCTCTGCAGGCTAATTTGTCTTTGACGCCGTCCTTCAGGAAAAGTTTTCTGGATGTGACGATGTACAGTTTTTTTGTGCTCCTGCATTCTGCATTTATCTGCTCCACATCTCTACTATTGAACAGCAGAGAAACCAGGACAGTGTTACATAACATGTAGTATTGGGACTGCTGTCCTGGTTTTGTTATTATGCCGATGTTATTTAGTGGATTCAGCACTCAGGTGGAGTTTATAATGGGGAGCTGAGCTTGCTGTTTCCAAAACTATCAACCCCAGTTGTTCCCAAAATCCGGCTCTATGACACTCTGCGGGCCTGGAGAGCATCTCAGGGAGTTCCCAAAACAATGAAAAATTTTCATCTTTTTTGCTTATGAGAGCAAAGCCTTGTTGGTACAATTATCACATTTCTAAGCCGTCCTCATTGGTCCAGAGCTGATATATACGGTATGAGACACACACTCAGCGGGAGCTCACATGCTAAAAACATATTTTAATATGTGGAACTCCTGTGGATACAAATAATTGACTCATTTTTCATCTCCATGCCTCCTCTGTGACTGAAGCAGTTAAAAATGGGTTATAATTCAGAGATATGCTGCTTCATAGTACAACATGATCACAGTGTATCTGTGGTCATGTTGTACTATGAAGACGATCGATAAATGGCAGAAACTTACTGGTGTTTTGGTCTTCTGCTGAGACTTCTGACCACCGTCTGGCCTCTAAGAGAAAAACTCTTGACCAAGTGGGTTTTTCATCTGTCCATTTTTCACCCATATTTGTCTTGTTCAGAAGGCAGCAAGCAACAAACCGGACAAGTGGCCAGTTCATAACATGATCATCTACTTCCTCTCATTCATTCATTTTCAAAAATATCATCTTGAATCTTATGACTTTAGACTTGACTTTAACGATGACTTTGAGACTTCACTGCAACTTTAGCAGCATTTTGACTTGGAGGGCTCAAAGATTGATTGAATTATGTTATATATATATATTCTTTTTTCCCTAATAATGGTTATACTTTGAATCAACATCTGACAGCAGGCGATCGTGCTGTATAAGCAGGAAAGGAAAGTTGGAAATGGACAACATTAAAACATTCAGATAAGCAGCCATCTCATTTTTTTTTAGTAAATTCTGGCTAACTTGTCTGGCTAATGTGCTTTTAGGCTTACCTCTGACTTCTTTATGGATACTTTTGTTGCTATCGTATGGTTTTATTCCCAAATATAATAGTTTAAACATGCATTAATTGCTCAGCCCACTGGAAAAATGAAAATGAATTGTATCTTTCACTCTCCTTTTGGTTAGAGAAATAATATGAGACTAATAGGGCACTAAAATGCTGCAGCAGTGAGGCTTTGCTGTATATGTTTGTCTTACTGAAGACTGTGACACTCCGCACAACACTCCTCAAACTATGACAGCTCCTGTATATGCAGCAGCTTATTTACCGAGAGCTCCTACACAAAAAAATATATCCAAAATATAACACTGCTGTCAGAAAACAAAAAAAGTTTTGGGAATGTCATAAGATGCCTCACTTACTTTTATTTTTATGTAAAGTGACACAACTGGATTTTAAACAGATTTAAAGCTGTTGGGATGACAACCTTAACAAGCAACTTGTGCTACAGAAGAAAAAAAGTACCAGCTCAGACACTGAGTGAGTGGCTTTCTGCATGTCTCCTACACTCTGCAGTGTTGCTACAGATATGACAGCCCAACACAATGCCTCATTTACTGAGCTGGAAATCTGCTGCTATTTCTAGTCACCCTATATCACATACCGTGTATGTGTGTCTTTGCATGTAAGTGAGTGAATGTGTGTGTGTGTTAAGAAATGGAGATGTTAGGGGATTTGCTAGGAGCGAGTCATGTGTTTTCTTTCCTTTTTGCCAGCTATAGATTTTAGTGAAAGGACTGCTCCTCTGAAAAATCTATCTTGATTGTTTGAAGTTTGAAATATGGTTTGAAAATCGTATCTCGCTCCTTCATGTGTGGTCAGTTTAGATTCACAGCACTTACAATGGATTCTAACAGTGAAACACAGTCATAAACAAAAACAATCCTTGCAGCATAATGTTGTGTCCATCCATATACTTTCACTAACTTTGCTTCCAGGGTTAGCTCTTTTCATCTGTTGCAACTGCACTTGCTTATGTTGGTCACAAAAGTAAAAAAATACAGTAAATATGCTGTATATATCACTGTTGGAAATTCATTGCTTTGAATCTAAGATGACAGCTCTCGTGACTCATGAAGGAGCAAAATGTTTCAACTTTTCAGAGTCGTCTTTCAAACCTAGAGGGGGCGTGCAGATTCTCTGTGGAGTATTCCTTTAAAATAGTGCAGGCAGCTATCTATAGGTCACAAAGTGTCTCTACATGTTTCACACGTGTGAATATTTTGTATCTATTTAAAGACTTGTTTTGTGTGTGTTAAAGTGTTGTGTATGTGCAAATACTATACTTGCATCATCAGATTGTGTGTGTGTGTGTGTGTGTGTGTGTGTGTGTGTGTGTGTGCTCTGTAAATGATGTGATTGGAGCTGACAGCAGTCGTATGCTTCTTATTAGAATCAGACTCGTCTGCAGCCCACCTGCTGTAGACGAACCCAGACTGAACGGAGGGGAAATAATACTCCAGCTTCCCACTGTGACCCTTGATAAGTTACAACAAAATCAGCCATCGTGTGTGTGTGTGTGTGTGTGTGTATATGTAAGTATGCAACTTAACATTTTCTTTGTTTATACAGAACTTGGGATTATTACTGGCATTTATCTGAACATTTTAAACATTAGAACAACACATAAAATGATTACAAGAGTGAAAACCGTCATTTTAAACCATTTTAACAAACTAGAGGACTCATAGGCGCATAGTCAAAAAGTCCATTTTCTCACAATTGTTGTTCTTCATCTTCAATCATATCTGATATACCCATCATATTCTCTTCATATAACAAGTTTTATCATTTCTAGTTGTTCCCATCTGTAGATGATACTGTCTACTGTCAACTGGCATTTCTTAGAGTTGGAAACAGAACAACCTATGGATGAACAGGAACATAAAATCTGAGTGCTTTTTATGATGACCCCCATATATACCTGAATAATAAACAGACTTGATGTTCAGTGCTTCTCATGCTGAGATCAGACTACATAATATGGGACTGTATTTATCTTTGGAGATGGTCACTATGTGAGGTTAGGTTGTCAAAGAGTTAGCAATTCTCTCTATAGACAAACAGATTAGACCCGGAGGAATCAGAGCTTGCCTTTCAATATATTGGTGATTGGTAAGATGCCAGGGACTGACACCGCTAACAGCATCAATCCTCCTCCTATCGGTCAGTATAAAAGAACAAGTCATAGACATTTTCAAAAGAGTCACTACTCTCTCTGTCATTAGGTATCCCAGATGTTGCTGCTGTTGTCTTCCACTGTTACACAGTGTACAGAGTAAAACAAGCATTCCTGGCAGTCCATGTCTGTTTGGATAGGCCATCATTGGGTGATACCATCTGGAAAATTGAGCAGTTTTTTGATGAGCTGCTGTTATTATGGAGGTGTAATATTTGGAGACAGCATTAAACTGCTGTTTCCTGTAAGGCAAAAAAAACAACACAAAACAACAACAACAGTCATATTATATGATATTATGTGTGAAGAAGAAAACATGTAAATACCTGCTGAAACGATGCAACACTTTCTGTTTTTCAGCCAGATTTTTGGTGTCTACAGCGAGTAAACTGCAAACGCAACACAGAGAGTCTATTATCAGTGTTGCAGTCACAGCAACTGACACATCTGATCAGTGAGCTGCCTTAACAAACACTCTCATCTGAATAATCACAGTCTGCACAGCCCACTGGGTGACACTGGATCAGCACTAATAGGTCTGCCTGTCCTGTAGGCTCAACACACACACACACAATTTGCAGTCTAGTTCTCTTTCTGTTTGTATCTTCCTTCCTATCTATTTTAACCGTGCTTCATTAGCTTAGAAGCACAAAAGTACGTATTGCCAAAGCATAAAAAAACTGACAGATTTATTTAGTCGTCATGACACTGTGATATTAGCATCAGCAAATGGATGGAAAATAAATTAGTCAAATACTACATAAATATACAGATTCATTGGACAAAATGTTTTTTCCCTGCAGACTTTGGCAAGTTAATGGTGCTCTATGTAACATTTTGAAGCAACAGTAAGTTATTGTCAAATCAACTGAGACAAATGATACCACTGTGAAAATGACTGGTAACCTCTGGTTCATGCCGGTAGATGGATATATATATATATATATATATATATATATATATATATAGATGCTGCTGTTTCACAAAATTAAGACCATGTTTCCCTTAAATCTTGGACCTTCCACATACTTCAATGATTGAATTGGGCTTATATTAAAAGGGGACATATGCTTTTTGTTATTTTCTGTTATTTTTTATACTGTTATGATGTCAGATAGGTAAAAAATGATCCCTGAAAGTCAAAACCCAGGGCTTCAACCTGCTCTGAACACTTTCCTTGCAATGTTACCTCTACTTCTTCCTTGTGATGACATAAGATCGTTCACTTATCAGACCATCAGATGTGTGAACCAAGGTTGTTTCACAGCTTGTTAGAAACTCCACTTACATATTTTGATCATATCCCTGCCTTCTGAACTGCTCCTGTTTTAATTGGATCAACACTTCCTCGCTGTTGTCCCTAAAAAGGGAGCTTCTTGGTAAAATATAACACATTTATATGTTTCTTCATATTATCACTTTCATGGCTCACAATAAATTATGGAATTTTCTTTTTAATTTCAGCGAGGAACAGAAGAGCTGCACATGCTGCTCTCTCTGTCTCTGTCAGTCAGCCCTCCTCCCCCAACCCCCTGACACTGACTAAATTTACTCAAGAACACATCTGATGTGTGAACTATATGAGTCAGATATGATGTCTTTTTTTCATGCTGAAGCAGCAGGGAATTGATGAGAATTAGGTCACACAGGAATTTTAAACAGGGCTGTTTGCTGAACAATATTAAATCAAGAGTTTGCCAGAACCAGACAGGGAGTTCCCTGCCAACAGATTTTGATATATGGTGGCCCAAAGAATGGAGATTTACACTGTTTGAAATATACAGAGGGAGACAGTTACAGTGAGTGATAAAAATCTGTATCTGAAAAAGAAAAAAAAAAACAGTGAGAAAGGTAGGTGAAACTATATATCTTTTAAAATCCAACTGAAAAAAACGTATGTCAAAATGGTTTTCATATGTATTGATAATAGTTTTGTATTAGAATGAACAAAAGGTCTTTGGGGAAAATCAGAAATACTCCTTTTTGTCTCAGCCAGCTGATCGGGTGTGTCTTGTCTGTTGGGCTAGGGGGGGGGCGTGTTGATGTCTTTGTCTGATTGACAGCAGCTGGCAGACTGCTGGTGTTACAAAGTGCAGAACAGAGACAAAGCGACACTGCTGTAGTCATGGATAAACATGTCACTAACAGGCATTTCGAAGAGCAATGGCCAAATCAGCATCTAACAGGACCAAAGTAACATTTTCAGGTATGTTTACATGCTGTTTAAAGCACTGCAGCTGAGCAGCTAATCAGCTATCCAGCTTGCTAATCTTAGCTCAGTAGGAGGGTTTGCTTAAAAACAGGCTGCAGCATTTGTTAATATCTCCAGACAGCAGACATATCTAAGAAGTGAGATGATATTACATTGATGCTTGCTGCTTTCTTGGTTTCCGGAGATTTTAGAATTGACTTTAGTATGTGTTTTAAGCTTTACATACTCACACTACAGGCCATTCAGGCCACTCCCCATGCCTCGTCAACAAAGGTTGCTGAACTGAAAAGTGAATTGCAATGAACAGGGATGTCTTCCAGCAGCAGACAGAGATGTGTTCTCAAGGTGATCAGGGGGTAGGGGTAGGACCAGGTAATCAACTATTCAGCTCACCTGCATTCAGACCGCTCATCAATGATCAATCCAAAACTCAGATCTAAGTTTGTAGTGTACAAAAGCAACCAAGTCCTGAGCTTTTAATTGTTGGAGACTCTATCACGCAAAATTTGACCACTGCCACTGGGCTTGGTTTTATTAGTCATTTTGATTCCTTCTGGACCAATTGGGACCTGTTCAAATTTGATGGACTGCACCCTAACAGGAAAAAGATTGTTTTTTTTTTTTAATTTATTAACTTGATTGCTTTTAGCCCTAACTAATGGTTTCCCCAGGAAGACCCCATCCAGCGTCATGACTCTGTATTTCATAGCCCTGTCTTTGGCAATGCAGATCCTGCTGTTGCTGGTTTTGTCTCTCTTACTAATTCATCCATTCCTGTTATGATCACTAAAAGGCGGAGTATGCAATACCAAAATCTTCTCACAGTCCACACAGAAACAATCTTATCACAGTTAATACCACTTCTTCACTTCCTGCTGTTAAATCAGCCCAATTCTGATTACTCAATGTAGATCCCTTGCCAATAAGTCTTTTATCTGCCAGGATTTTATCATCACCAATAATATTGACTTTTTATCATCGCTGAGTTCTGGATAAATCCTGATGAATGTACCCTTCTCATTGAGTCATCGCTCCCAGAATATTTATTTTTCCAACAGCCTAAAACACATTGTTTGATAGGCCCACAAGTGAACAAAATGCCCGCACTGTGGAGGAGATTGTAAGTGTTTTCCACAAATATTTTAGATTCTACAGCTCCAGTTAGTTCTCTGCTGGATTTTAAAGAGACAGTGAAGGAAGGCAGAACGACAATGGAGGAAGGGTAGACTCAGTGTCTCCCTGACACTGACCTACTGCTTGCAGCCAACACTGACTTGTACTCCATTTTAATTGTCCTTGACCTCATCTCAGCATTTGACACTGTGGACCATAATGTCAGCTGTCTGAAATATTACGTTGGTATCAGTGATGTGGTACTGGATTGGTTCAACTCCTATCTGTTGAACAGGTCTGTCTCTGTAAAGCTTCGAGATGCCTCCTACTCTTGTGCGCCTCACTTTTGCGGGGTTCCCCAGGGGTCTATTTTGGGTCCCCTCTTTTTCATGAATTACATGCTATGCCTAGGGAAAATCATGCATAGCTACACAGATGACACCCAATTGTCCCGTTAAAGCCTGGTACCACTGATGTGTCGTGTATTATGTCCTGCCCCACTGAAATTAAAAATTGGATGCCCAAGAACTTCCTACAGTTGAATGACTCCAAAACGGAAGTTTCCCCTCTGGCCCAGCACTAACAATATTAACAATCTCTCCTCTAGTCTGGGTGCCTTATCTAATAATGTTCATCAGGAGGTCCACAACCTAGGGGTTAATTTTGACTCTGTTTGTCTTTTGATGCTCAGGTGATCAAAGTATTGCAATCTTGTGTTGCTTAATTGAGACAGCTAACCAAAATCAGGTCATTCCTTTCATCTGCGGGCTTAGAAAAGGTCATCCATGCTTTTATCTCCTGCAGACTTGATTACCGCATGCACTTTATTCTGACATCAGCAGGAGTAACACTACTGCCAGGCGCATTTAAAAACCACCATTGGTGTAATGTGGTTGCTTCTCTTATTATGTGTTAAAGCGTTGAATGGTCAAGCTACTGCCTATATTTGTATACTGCTAACTCTTTATGAGCCTGTTCCCTGCATGAGATCCTCAAGCAGGGCCCAAAATCTCGACTTGTCACTAGAGCGGACTGGGCCTTTGTTGTTTGGACCCCTCAGGTATGGAACTCCCTGGTTGGAGATCTAAGGCAGGCAACTCAGTGTCATCTTTTAAATATCTTCTTACTTTTATCATAGGGCATTTTCTTAACTGGTGGCATTTGTTGTGTTATTAATTTATTGTATCTTTTCTATATCTTTGCTCTATTGCTTTACTTTCAACGTTTTTACTTTTAAAATGGTTTCAGTTGTTTTTCTCTGGTGTAACTACAGGCCAGTCAGAATTGAGTCCTGGGGATCCTTATAATTTGTATCCCAACATAATGACAAATTGATTAATCTCACTTTAATCAAATTAAAGCTATTAGAGATCAACTATTTAAAAGTAATTATAGGTTTCACTCTTATCTCTCAATTATCTCCCCACATACCACTGTATAAAATCAAACACTACAGTAAGCCGACGACAAAAACGCTCCCATTTGGTTCTTGGAAATTTTAATTAAAGTGACATAGTGTGCATGTAGGAAGTGAGTGGCTTGAAAATCACTAGTGAACCATCTGCTTTTGTCCCCATTTAGCAGTGCAGTGAGTAACCTTCAACTTAAGAGCAGTAATTAGTGCATGTTAAAAATCTTACATTTACACATTCAGACACAGGACCAGAGGTTGGTTTTGCCTGTATAAGATTACAAAATCAATTTCTTTGTCCTTTTTTTTCATATAATTGAAATTCTCTGTCTCTCTTTGCCCCGAATTAATGCAGCAACAGTGCATCTGATTTTCATCCCGACGTGACTCATCCATTTCCATGTTTTGCCAGCAATGAACAGATGCGATCTGGGTCATGGAGAAATTTTAAACAGCACTGGTTACTGAACAAAATTAAAACAGTGACAGTGATATCAGCTATGAACGCAGCAGCACCTCATCATTGGAGGACAGAATCTGCATAGGGGGAAAGAGAAAATTGAAAATTGGATTATGGAATATTTTATTGATTCCTGTTGAATAAAATCTATCCATATTCAAGATGCCATCAAGAACCTCACATAATTCTGAAAACATCACATTTGGAAATATTTGCTTTTTATGAACTTGAATGGGAGAAGAATTTCACCATTAAGCCATAAGGATGCAGTTTCAGCAGTTAAGCCTGAATCCAAGGCTCTCAATTTACAGGCTGATCTCTCATATTGAGTTCAGAATCATGAGTTCTGGGTACTGACTTAAAGAATGTGATGTTGGAAACAGGGTGCAGGGTGGCTGCAGCAGTGGAGGCAGAGTGAGGAGCCCCGATAGCTCAAGGGACAACTTCTGCTCATTCATGTTGAAAGGACACAGTTTAGGTAGTTCAGCGTTTGATCAGGACGCCTCTGGACACCTCCTTGAATGTGTTGTGGACAGGTCCAAATAGGACATGCCTGGGATATTACGCTTATCCTGCTATACCTGGATAAGTGGAAGACATGTAGATATGAGTGAAAAGCGTGAAACTTTCAAGAAGGACAGCAACAAATTGCACATGTGTCCTCCTTTCTTCACTTACTGGGGTTGTACAAAGGCTCCTAAAAAACTGTTTAGTAAAGGCTTAATTTGTTCTACAATAAAAAAAAAGCTTGGGTGCAGTCCCGGTGTGTGCAGTGGGCCTGATTAGGACTATAAAAACTGTAAGACACCTAGACAAAGAAATCCTGCTGCTAATGACACACGGCTGTGAATTATCAATATCCATCCAGCCAAAAGCGTCATCCAAATGTGATGTATTCAAAATGTTGTGGTGGAAACTGGATTTCCATGAATGAATGGATACTCGGTGCTAATTTTAAAGAAAACGCTTCAAGCTTTCCTAAAATTCAGAATCAGTGGTAACATTTTAATAATATATTAACATATTCATGAATATGATTGTCAATGACCTTTTTTTTCCATGACTAAGGCCAGAAGATGACAAGACGGCACCAATGTCATAAAACACTGTAGATCAACATGCAATATTGTAATACATAAAAAAACTCCCAAAATCTGTCTGCGTGTCTACAATGGAGGCGTTCAGGTGCAGTGTTGAGTGCAGGTCTCCCATATTTGGAAGCACTCCGAGTCCAGAGCACAATGACTGTAATCACACACTTCAAATGGAAGAAAACAGACTTGTCACTTTTACATGTATATAGATATTACAAATTTCCACCTCTGACATTCAGAGAAGTGAAGGATTTGTATCCTGTCTAGTAAACACAGTGTACCTTGAGCACTTATTTTGCCTCTTTAAAAAGCCCGGAGACTTGATGCGGCTTTTGATTTCCCTGAAGTGTTGGAGGACAGAGAGTCACACCCGAGTACACCTGAGTCGATGTAAACACTTTGTTGTCTCAATAAACCAGTAGACTCCATTTCATCGACGGAAAGGAGAGAAAAAGAGAGGGAGTGAATGATAATGAGGAGACAACAGAGTGCAGAGAGAGAGAGAGAGGAGAGAAGAAGAAGCAAGTACAGATTGTGTAAAATCCCATGACACATGTGTGGCAATGATGCATAAACATAATTAATTATCAGTTTATTTAATGAGATCTTAGCTTTCTGGCTTGTTAGAACATCAACCGCCTTCATCTGTTCTTTACAGAGCAGTGATGTAGGCAAGATGTCAAAATAAGTTGCACTGTACTGACTTGTGACATAAACATATGATCCAGTCTCTTAAGTGAGGTGGCGAAATGTGAAGGCAATGAAAGCTGTGATGTATCTGTTCCTTGTCAAAGAAAATAAATGCACAACATGGGTTACATAACATTTACCACAGATATCCATCAGCATTTACTCTGTATGATCAAACTGTTGTACTCTAGTCTTTAGTTTTATTTTGCGCTCAGCTGACAGACCGGTCCAGCATCAACAGGAGCAGGAGGTAGAGGGACCTCTGACAAACCATGAGGAATATTTGATCTGGTAACTCAGCATATTTCATATTTAAGCAATGTGTCTTCTTAGATCCTACATAGCCAATGTTAAGGCTACATTCAGGAACCAGCTTAGAGTTGGAGGACATTTGTCTGTCAGCGGAACTATCGAAGTATCGACTGACTGCTTGTTTGTCCCGTCTGTGACCTCAGCTCTACCATTTATCAAAAAAGCCTTTTTCCTACTCAAACTGCATAAATATAAATCAAAGTGTAATTTTTTTTTGTCTGCACAGAATGATAAATTGTTTACCCGCTGTGAAACCAATGTTTGAATCCAATATCTCCAGAGACTGTGCAGGCCACTGCCCCGGCCTGCAAGTGCTGGTGCAGCAGAGGAAATGAACGGAGCGGAGTGAGGAAATATTTATTTTTATATTTATGTTGGATCTGTGAGAACACACAAAAAGCTACCTTATGCTTTTAGTGCGACTGTGCTTAAATGTAGGATCTTTTTCTAAATAATTTGATTACATTGAGAAATACATAATGAATCACTGATTATGACTTATTGACTGCCATAAGTCTAACTCACTGTGTATTCTTGTTAAAGTTATCTCAAAACCTCACGAGTAATACTTGTTTCAAAAGCTTTAATATTGGAGAAATATTTAGCAACAAAACTATTATACTGTGTAATCTAACATAGATACACATATGATCATCTGAAAAATTATTTGCATATGAAAACTGGGTGTGTAGTGAGAAGTCACGGCTTGTGTCTGAGGATTAATTTCAAATTTCCAACCTTCTGTTTATTAGCTTCTTTCACACAATCCACTCAAGTGCTTTGCCCATCAAGCACCACGAGGACCACCCTTACGTGGATAGAATATCCCCCGCTATCAGCTCCGCTCTGGACAATTCTGGTAATTGTGTTATTCATTGCAACTGGGAGCCTCCATCTGAACGCAGATTAAAGAGTCCGCTGACAGAGTTGATGATGCCTCTTGGTGATAATATTGCCATGGCAACAGTGTTGTAGGGGGGGAAGAATGGAGGGAAGATAGATTGCATATTTTAAATGACAGGAATAAAATCCAAGAGGAGGGTGTTTCTAGAGAAAATATAAACCTAAAAAACAGGCAGAGAATGCTTTTATGTGCCAAAGGAGCTGGTTAGCAGCATTTCACAGAAAACAGGTTCCACTAATTCATTAATCTGGAAATGGATTTGAAACAACAGAGTTTGTGCTTAGCTGCACAGATACTCAATAAAGTGGATGGACTTTTCTGGGAGAGTTTCCCAGTGATGCTGTTAACAATTTTACTGAGAAAGTCTAATTATATAAGACTACACATGCTATATAAAACAGGTACTAGTTGTAGCATCAGATGAGTAACAATAAAGGCCTAAGTGGTGGAAAGTAGCTAAATACATTGACTCAAGTACTGTATTTAAGTACCATTTTGATGCTACTTTCTACATTTCAGAGGGAAATATTGCACTTACTCCACTACATTTATTCGACAGCTTTAGTTACTTTTCAGATGAAGATTTGACACAATGGATAATATAACAAGCTTTTAAAATACAACACATTGTTAAAGATGAAACCAGTGGTTTCCAACCTTTTTGGCTTTTGAGGTCTTACAAAAAGCAGTGTGTAGTCGGGGTCACATTTCACATGTCTATCAGTTGTTAACAGCTCCACCAGATAACTTTTCACATGCTTTCATTTCAATAAATGTTCAAATTATTTCATTCATTATTTCAGCAAAAATCAAAGATTAGAGGA
Organism: Euthynnus affinis; assembly: GCA_029490765.1. Taxonomy (NCBI): domain Eukaryota; kingdom Metazoa; phylum Chordata; class Actinopteri; order Scombriformes; family Scombridae; genus Euthynnus; species Euthynnus affinis. Next base: position 4,123,829 of record CM055845.1, read on the forward strand.
AAAAGTCCAAAAACTGAAAACAGATTTGTGTATCAGAACTTTTTTCTTCTTTCCTCTCCCATTAATCATCTCATGACCCCTCAGATTTATCTGGTGATCTTTTGAAGGGGCCTAATCCCTAGGTTGGGAACCAGTGGACTAAACTAGCTAACTGTATATAAAAGAAGTTGAAACTATCTCCACCTCCAGCAGCTACAACAGTAACAGGCTGCTTACGTACAGTTTGCTGATCTACTTTTACTTGAGTAGGATTTTTCCTGTGGGACTTTTACTTGTAATGGAGTAATAGACAAGTCCATCTGAAAGACCCTTATATTTGACTTAATGTTCTACTATAAATCTTTCTTTATTGTTGGTTATGGATGGATCTGTTTTTTGAAGTACAGGGCATCACCCATCTGCATTCATCAGATGGAGATAAAATGGTAAATTTCTAGCAAGATGTGTGAATTTCATTGTTATCTGACAGAATAAGCAGTGTCTCTGGAATCTAGGAAAAGGTTGGCTGTTTGTTGTTTTTGTTTGTTTGTTTGTCTGTTCAAAGCTTTTGTGCTCACCATTCTCTGGGTTATCTGAAATCCGTTCTTACAAATGCTGACATCCTGGCTTCCAGACACAAATGTAGTTCTGTCATCAATAAACTGTCAAACATTTCACCCTACCTGTTATAGGAAGTGTGTTTTTTTTTCTTCTGAAAGCCTCGTTCTAAAGTGTAAGGGGCATTTTCACATCTCTGATGGTTAGTCAGATTGAATTTGACTGAAATTGATTTTGGATTTGTTTTCCCCCCTTGGTATGATTCATTTGGGCAGCTCTGAACACAGCAATCAAATGGATTCAAGGTCTGACCTGGACTCACAATGAAGTAAGTTGCCTTCTTGATTTATGGGCAGGTAGGACCGTTCGGTGTTTTAAGGAGAACTGGATGTCATGTTCAAAGATGGATGAAGCATTGGGCCCATAGAGCAACAGTCCCTCTCCAGCTGAGATAGTTCAGGAGCACAGCTTCTGCTGGCATACTTCTGGTTGGTTCCTTGTTCACTTGAAGGGGATAAAATAATTTAATCAAGTGGCTCTTTTAGATTTTCCATATACTGGATCAAATGGATCAAATTCTGCTAATATAATGCAGCCACTCCTGTTCAAATGTTTATGTATGGGAAAAATGCTTTTTGGGCTAGTGTGCATCATGTGACGGACCCAAATTAGCTTCACAGCACAGCGCTGCTCCTAGGGGCTTGGACAGGAAATCCTTCAGGACCTTCTTCCTTTGTTTCCATTCTTGCTCCGGCCCCTGACAGATCTGACCAATGAGAGGGGAGAACATTCTCACCTGGCTTTTAGTGATGCTTTCGGTTTAAAAAAGAAATTGAACCAACAAGTTTACCGACCAAGTCCCTGAGTGTGTATCGGAAAATGTTTTTTTTATCTTTATTCCTATGAGACCACTGTTGAGTCAAGGTTATGTTTTTTTCTTTTTAATCAATGTTTGAATAAAAGCACTGTTTAATATTCTTATCACTGCAACCTTTACAGACACAGTATGTGTGTATGTTTGTATGTATGTATGTGTGTGTATGTGTGTGTGTGTGTTTGTCAGAACTCCAATTTTCTCTTAATGTTCCAGATAAAGTGAGTGTGTTTGTTTTTGAAGAGTGTGTGTGTGATGAGATAAAACTTCATTGATCCCCGTGGGAAAATTGTGTGTGTGTGTGCGTGTGTCATCAAAAGTTTCTATCTTTTTAAGCAAATGTGTGTGAGTGAAAGCAAGTTCTCTCTTCAGTCTTTGGTGTGTGTGTGTGTGTGTGTGTGTGTGTGTGTGTGTGTGTGTGTGTGTGTGTGTGTGTGTAGTTATCTTGCCCTAGCAGAGTCCCTGACTTCTGACAGAGAATCGAACTGCCGGCTCGTCTCTCAGTCTGCTTTCCTGCTCGTCACATCATCAAAACTGACAGCTCACGTCAAAGCTTGGCTCCGTCTCCCCCTTACTCGCCCTCCGCTCTGCCTTCTAGGCAGAAGAGCCGATACTCCTGCTCCAATCTTCATTTCTTCCTCTATTTCTATTCCACCAGGCACCTTGTTGTTTCTTTATTAACACCGTAACATTTTTTTTTCACAAGGTCTGATCAAAAATCAAATTTTCTCTCTCTGTTTGGGTCCACTTCATTTTAGGCTCCAATTTTTGTTGCCTCAATATGGATGGCGTTTCACTGGCCCTGAGTCTCCTCTGAATCAAGTTTCTTCAAATGAAAAACACTTCTGCACTGGGTTTGGGTTGGTTTAGGTTCTCTGTAGTTAATTCCTTTTGATGTGTTGTGTCTTGGTTGCTTTTTTTTTGAGAATTACTGTTCTTTTAGAGAAACTATTGATGTGATAGACAAAAATTATACACCTTCTCAGTCTTAACTCTGTCAAACCAGAACTCATACACAACCTAAATGTACCCTTCCGCTGGAAACTGCTCAACTTGCTTGACACTCCTTGTAATGTCCTGGTTACTCAGGATAATCCACAGACATAGGAATCATTTTCTATCAAACGGTTAAAGATTTTGAATTTTGAAGAGAGTTCACAGTGTGCACACTTATTCAGTCTCAGTCTTTCTGTCTTGCTTTTCCCCCCTCTTCCTTTCTTTCTGTCATAAGCTGATCCAATACCAATCCCCAGGTTTCTCTCTCTCTCTCTCTCTCTCCCTCCATGTGTAATATGCCCATGATTATGTCACCAGACCATGCAGAAATATATGAGGAACTGTGTGTTTGTGCATGCGTATATCCATGCAGCATATTGCAGTCATCTGTCTTGTGTATGATCCAGTAATTATGATCCAATAGACCACTAGAGACTGAGAGAGAGAGAGAGAAAGAGAGAGAGAGAGAGAGAGAGAGAGAGAGAGAGAGAGAGAGAGAGAGAGAGAGAGAGAGAGAACCCGGGGGCTTGAAATAAAACCAACATTAGACTGTGAGTAAGAGCCAGAGAAGCAGTGATGAAAGGGGGAAAAAAAGAGAGGTGGTGGATGGTTGATGGTGAGAGAGAGACGGAGAGAAAGAAAGGACAAAAAGAAAAAAGAAAACATTCGTCTTGAATTTCAAACTCCTCTCCTATCTATTCCTGTACTCTTCCTTCTCTTGTCCTGCTTTGTTACAGTGCAGACAAAGAAGAAAAAACAAAAATATTGCAGAAAAATGCAAGCGTAAGCGAGAGCAAATAGCAGATTGAGAAACTTCAAGCAAACTTCAAGCAACAATTCCTGAATACTTATGAATCACTGGGTCTATAATTCTTTGTAGATATAGTTGGCTTTTTGCCATATTTCAACATTTTTATGAACTCCTCAATACTAAAAGGAAGGCCTACCAGTGATTGGAAACGTAGTATTAGCCAAAGCTAAATAGCTGCAAGATGTGCCCCTTCTCCGCAGATGACTTCCACAAACTTCTACAGATGATTGCGGTGCTAGAAACCAAAAATCCACTGTTTTACACCCAACTGTGTAAAACATCACACTGCACATGGGTGCCAATGATGTGAAACAACAGTCTGAAGTACTGAAACAAGACTTTATTGATCTGTTGAACACAGTCAGCTCCTCGAATGCTGAGGTGTTTATCAGTGGCGGTGAGAGGCGAGAGGAGTTGACATTTCAGCAGATTGGTAGCAGTGAACACATGGCTCTCAACTGCATGAACTGTCCATTCACTGCATTTTTATTGACAATTTCAACTTTTTCTTGGACTGCAGACATTGTTTTTTTTTTATAAAAGGCAAATGGACTTTGACTTAACAAGTCCGAAGTAAAACTGTTCACCTCGAACTTAGTTTACTTCCTGCATCACCCATCTGTTCCCTCTGCCAAGGACAAGAGACAAGAGGAATCAAAACAGAAGGAATACATAAGACAGTGTAGCAGAAACCATGAAAGAGAGCTGCCTCAGCACCCGCCTGAAGAGAGCTTTAAATATTAGAAACATCAGAGCTGAAAAGAAGAGTCTCCACTCCCCTCACTTGTTGGTGACAAGGGTAGAGACTCTGTGAAGATTCAACTTCTTCACCCCCCCCAAATGACACTCAGGTCATCCTCCTCTCCGTTCACCTTTTGCCCCTCATCCCCCCTCTTGGAAACCCCCATCAGCATCCACCTCCACCAGTTTTGACAAAATCGTCACAGCTTCAACGCCCGCCACCCCCACTCCCTCCACAACAGAATCATAATCACCCTCTGTCTTCGCAGCCTGATAAAAGCACAGCACGTCCAGCTGTCTGTGTCGAAAATACAGAAAGCTCCGACTGATATGCTCTGGAGCCAGGTTGCAAGTCTAATGGCACTCATAACTCTTCCCAGGAAAAGCCGGGACCCGGTGTGCTGGTAGCTTCCTGAATTTCTGTCTTGATTGGTAATAGAAAAAGAAAGGTGAATCCGCTAAGACATCCAACTGATTCAGCAGATTTATCAAATTTAGCACCCGTTCCTCATCAACCGAAGCCAAATAAAGCTTTTAGAAATAAAAATAAATCCAGTTTGATTAAACGTCAAGTCTTTGGCAGGAAAAAACGTTCTTAATCAGAGACTTTACTGTTTAGTAGGATCTTGACTGTTGAATGTTTGTAACTGAAACTTACTTAGACCAAGATAACAGTGCAGCTGTTCTTAGTGAGTCAACAGCATTCAAAACTTCAGTTTTATGAATGAAGCTAGAGTGCATAAGAATGAAAATTATTGCCTCCGATGCAAGCAGACATGTTATGGAAATGTTGCTTCTTTTAACTATGTGGCTCTTTAACTGAATTCCTCTTCTCAAGCTATTGTGCAAACTTTTTTTGATGACTTTGCTGAACTGCTGTCTATAATCTGTATTGACTTTGACTGTGTAGTCATTGTTGGTTAATTTTAACATCCATGGTGACAACCCCCAGGACAGCAGCAGTAAACAACTGTGTTGTGTTCTTGATAATTATGGACTGACTCAGCATGTGACAGAGCCCACACACACACACAACACGGGGAACAGTCTGGACTTAACCTGCTCTAAGGGTCTGAACATTTCTAAGGCTGTTTTGACTGATGCTGCTCCCCTGTGTTTTCTTTAAGACTATCTCCGGGCACACAAATGTTCATACAGAAGTAATCACAAAACGGTATATTACTGAAAAACACCAGTGAAATATGTATTCAGGCTTTCTATTCTGCACAAGCCCTCTAATGGGTCTCCCACTGAGGTGAATGTTGTCTCTGTTAAGAAAAGATCTCTATGGAGAAATACCATATATGTCAGAATAGAAAAAAAGGGTGTCAAAAAGCTGAATGCAGGTGGTGACAAACGAATCTCCAGGTTCATTATGACATCCATAAAGAGAGATTTCGCATTTACAATTTGGAACCGAGAAATGCAAAGTAGTCCTTCTCTGACATCATTGCCAAAAACAATAATAATGCAGGTGCCTTGTTTGCTGCTGTCGACAGACTAACAAACCCTCCTGTGTCAGTAGCCTCAGGACTTCGATCTATCAGTGCTTCCAATGAATCTGCCTCCTCCTTCACTGACGAAATTCAGAGAACAGACAGGCAGTCAGTGCATCCACATCAGGCAGAGGATATGTGTTGTCCCTGTGTCCACTTCAAATCAATTCAAATAGTATGACACAATTTTATCCAATCATCCATAAAAACCTGGAGGCTATAATGCAGCATCTGAAATCCTCCTCCTGCTGCCTCGATATTCTGCCAACAAGCTTTTTCAAACTGCATGGCCTTAGATCTTCTACAAATTGTCAATATGTCTCTTCTCTCAGGTTCCCACAGGCCCTGTAAACTGCCGTCTTCAAGCCACTCTTAAAAAAGAACAATCTAGACATGTCACTGATGAACAATTATAGGCCCATATAAAACCTCCTGTAAAATCATTGAAGGAGCTCTTTTTCAACAGCAAAACAACTTCTTGGCACTAAACAACTCTTTTGATGTCTTCCAGCCAGGATTTGGACCACACCACAGCACTGAAACGGAAACAGAATTTCAGTCTTAGTATCACTGGATTTGCTGCTGCATAACCCTAACCCACAACATATTACTAGACAGACCAGAAAACTGACTGGGACTTTCTGGCACAGTACTAAATTGGTTTAAATTGTACTTAAAGAACAGTGACTACTTTGTGTCTATGGGTAATTTTGTCTGAGCGGACAAAAATTACATGCGGAGTTCCCCAAGGCTCCATTTTGGGGCCTCTTCTGTTTGACATCTATATGCTCAAACTAGCTCAGATTATGGAAAACAACAAAATATGTTGCCATAGTTATGCAGATGACACACAGATTTACATTTAACCATATCACCAGGGGACTATGGTCCAATACAAGTGCATTGAACAAATTAGTGATTGGATGTGCCAAAATTTTCTTCCATTAAACAAAGATGAAACTGAAGTTATTGTTTTTGGAGCCAAGGAAGAACAATTTAAAGTCAGAGCTCAACTTTGGTCAGCAATGTTAAACACCACAAAACCAAGCCAGACATTTTTGTTTAGTCAGACCTGAATTTCACCAGCCACATTAAGACAATTACAAAGTCAGCCTACTATCACCTGAAGAATATATCAAAGATTAAATGACTTATGTCTCAGCAGGACTTAAAAAAAAAGAAATCTTGTCCATGTATTTATCTTCATTAGATTTGACTACTGTTATGGATGTCTTTACAGGTCTCTCTAAGAAATCGATCAGACAGCTGCAGCTGATACAGAACGCTGCTGCCTGAGTCCTCACTAAGACCAGGAAAGTGGATCATATCACTCCAGTTCTCAGATCTTTACACTTACTTCCTGTGTGTCAAAAAATTGATTTCATAATATTTATAAAGCACTGAATGGTTAAGATCCAAAATACATTTCTGATCTGCTGACAGGTCTGCTTTCTGACCCCAGAGTCAAAACTAAACATGGAGAAGCTAGTGTTTAGTTTTTATGCTCCACATATCTGGAACAAACTCCCAGAAAACTTCAGGTCTACTGCAACTCTCAGTTCTTTTAAATCAAGGCTGAAGACTTTTTCTGTTTGCCGCAGCCTTTTATTAAATTAAATAATGATTCATTTCTCAATTTCACAATTAAAATACAAAAGATGGATTAGTGAGTGCCGTTGTTTTGTTTTGTTTGTTTAGTCTTAATCACAACTGTGCACCCGACATTATCTTGAGATTTAGGAGTTGTGCGCACTGTTTACCAGTTCCTCTTCAAAGGAGTACCAGTTCCTCTTCAAAGGAGGCCAGAAGAAAAGTGATGGTTTAGTTTGGATATTTCTCTCTGTTTGTTGTTCAGCGTGGTTTTAGCTGTCAGTCTATACTACATTTGATTTTCATTTCTTTCACAGTTTGTTGTACCGTAGGTTGTTTTTCGTGAATTATTTATGCTTGTTTTGAGTCTTAAAGATTAATACGCTGTGCTCTACATGCAATGTGTAGAACAAAACATCCCTAAAATGTACATCTACAGTATGTGTGCTTGGAGAGGAGGTTGATAGCTGTAGGGCATGTTGGTAAAGGCCCATGTGAGTTTGTTTGTGTCCAGGGTCTGTGGTCATGATAATTCGTCCATGGTGGTGCATCAATTGTGATCCAGATTTTACACAATTATAATTTGTTTTTTGGCTTCATATTTTAAATGTCTTTTGATTCTGGTCTCTAAATCACTGCACTGTCTGCTGATCCCAGAACCTGACAAATATTTGTTTGATCAGTTGTTATCAATTAACACCTCCTTTGTACTGTGGGGCAGTGTGAGTTGTACTGATCAACCCTGGAGGTTTCTTTCTTTTCTTCTTCTTTTTTTTTTAAAAAAAAAAAGGTAAGGTAGACATTTATTATCTTTGTTTACATTGGTCTTTGTAGGTCTTATGGTGATCCCAAAGTGGTTTTCTATAACTGCTGAGTCTTTTATTTTATTTTAGTCATTCCTAACATTTCATCTATTTGTTTTGTTTACCTGGCAGAAAGAGGCCACCATATATTTCATATGCTTCTGTAGATTGCTTAAAGGAACACCTACTAATCAGAGAAAAGTGATTCTTTGGCCATAGTAAATGGTCAGCACACTCTTTAAAATATAACACCAACAACAACAATAATTAATACATGGATTCAGCTGTGTTTTGGTTTTCTCCACATTATCCTTTGGAGCTGCACTGACATGCTCCTCTCTTTATCTCCCACTGGGATCATTGTTTGTTGGCTGACACAGGTTTTCCAAAACCAAAACAACATTTTCTCCCAAAAATAACTCTCAGTGATGTTTTTTCATGGAAACACAAGGCTGCATTGAAAAGGACTGACTGAAAGAACGAATAAATATTTCATCACGTAGTCCATCCAGTCAGGTTTGCCTCTTTCTCTGAGGTTATTTTGTGTCAAAGAAGATGTACTGCCTTCAGGATACCATTCTGACACTGTTAACCAACATTTGCATTTTTAAACATCACAAGAAATTTAGGTAAGAGATATTCTCATATTGATTCATAGATACTATTATTATTATTATCATTATCATTATTGTTATTAAACAAAATCTATGATTATACTAAAGAAAATGAATACAGCACTAAAACAAATCAGCAAACACATAGACAGCTTGTTCCATGTATAGAAGAAGCCCTGAAGCCATGACAATCTTCAGATATTATACAGTATAATAAAGCTACAGCTTGATATGAACTTACTCTCAAGCTGTTACAGCTGATGTTCTTTTCCTTCTTTGTCCCAACTCCCAGCCAGCTCACAGCCTCAGAGCACTGTGAAGCATGTTTATGAGAAAATGTTGTCTGTGTCCCCTCAACTTTCTCTCCCTCCAAACCGCCACTGCCTGAGGCTGATGCCACCACTGTTTCTGGTGAGTCCACTCAATAAACGGTAGCGGCAGTAAACTGGCTGTTTTTGGGGCCACTGGGTCAAATAGTTGAAGAATCTTGGTTTTCCAGAGTTCACTAGAAAGTACAACTTCCACTGTGTGGACTTCTGCTTCCTGTAAAACTCTGTAGCATTTGCACTATCAATTTGAAGCAAAATTTAAAAAAAACAAAAACTCAAAAGACAATCAGCTAGTGTTATGAGAGTATTCTCAAAAGGATGTCATGAAATTATAAAGTAATAGTACTCTAACATTTGGTTGTAACATTTTGTTGCAGCTTCTGACTTAACATGGACTTTACCGTTTTGATTATTTGTGTGTTTCTTTTGTCCTTTTCCTTGTACATACTGTCAGTCTAATGTTTTGGCCGATGGTCATTTCTATTCTTGATTATTGTCTTGCAGTGGTGTGTAGGCCTGAAACGGTGCGTGGAAGCTATAGTAGGTCAATACTGTGCCAATGCTAGTGGAAAGAAGATGTGGAAGCATGTTATATGTTGTATGATAATCCTCAGCAAATCACATGATTTTTAATTTTCAGATTCCATTCATGTGCACATCCAAAATGTGTATTACTGGAAGTTTACTGTAATTCACCGGTAAAAGTGGGGGTTTATTCACGTCTTTCTCCCTGGTCCAGCCTTTCCTCTCTCCTCCTACCTCCCACCTTATTACATTCACCCAACCACTGCATGCATTAAGACTTTCTATTGCACCCCCTTTCATTCAAAAATGGTCTTTTTCCTAATTGTCTTTCTTGCTTGTCTCGCAAGCACTCCCTGCCACACTAACTCCACCTAACAAGCTCCATACCGGAGTCTGCGCCAAAATGTTCCTAATAAATCATGTTCATCTCATATTTGTGTGGTGAGGTCTCTTCTAGTTGAATTACAGTTGTACTTAAAAGGGTACTCTAGTGATTTTACTGCCATAAAATTGGGGAGACGTGTGAAAAGACAAGAGACTACTTTAGGCATTATAAATCAAATCAAATCAAATTTTTAAAGCACATTTAAAAACAACCACAGTTAACCAAAGCGCTGTACAATAGAATATCAAGAATAAAGAACTCAGAGAACTTTAGGTTTAGCCCCATGCTGTGTCCAGGAATCATCTGGGACAGTAACCGGAGGAGGAATATCAGCACTTGTATGGCGAGCGGTGACATCAGGTTCTGGTGGAGAGGCAGCTACAGCGGCAACGACAGCAGGGCAGGGAGCAACATCCACGGGCATTCGGGCACCTCTTGGCCCGGTATCTGCTAGGTCCCGAGGCTAAAAACAAAGTGTAGTGCTAACCTCAACTAGCTGTCCAGACTGGTGAGCGTACAACTAAAGATCCAAGTGAATGAATTGTAAAGACTTTCAACTTCGTTAAAAAAAAACTAAAGTTACAACAGTGAGGAAAACAGCCAGAGACTAAAACAGCCAGGGACTAAAAGTGTAACATAAAATGGGGATCTAGATGAGAAGGAAATATACAAGAGGACTCCTGGCAAACACACAGAATGCCTAAAAGTCAAGCTCCATAAACACTGGATCCTACACATCCCAGAATGCAACATAACCTCCTCATTAGACCCTTCCTGCCTGGTAAATGCTACCAGTTTGTAACGCAAGCTTTCTCCAAACTCAAGCCAAGATGACATCACCTGGGCTATTTTGTCAGACTGCACCAGAATCATAGAAGACATTATATATATATATGACTGCTTTTAGTGACTGAGTAGTACCCCCGATGATGAGTAAAGTGTCTCTTTAATAGGGAGATCTTAAAAGCAAAAAGGTTTTGAATGGACAAAAAAACAGAAATAACTCAAGACTGTGATCACAGGCACATTTTTCTTGCACAAATATAAAGAAGTTTCACTATCATCAGATAATCAAAAGATTTCAAAGAGCCTCTTTCTGTCATGAATATATCTAGGTTAACTTAGCTCTGTTTAAAAAAGCTCTTGTAGTTGAGTTTATTTTGTCATACATACTGTCCCTGAGGTCAAAAATTAATCAACTCATTTTAGGGTATTTGTACAATAAAGATTCAGATTTCATTTTTTTTTTTCTGTAATTATTTTCCCATCTGACCAGTTTAACCCTGTACTTTACCAACACAATGAACCCCAGATATGATTACCAGGCTGTTTAGGAGCCAACAGTACTCAGTGGTTATACTGGGCAGCTTCCAGTGGCCAACAATGCAGGGCAGCAGGTGTGAATGTTTGGCTGCATTAATGTGAAGTAGAAGGCTGTGGGAAAAATGTGTCAGGAAATGAAATGATGTACATCAGGAAAGAGAATATGCGTGCTGCAAGCCAGGTGTGTTTCAATTTGAGTTGATTTCATGTTTAAAAAGAGCAGTATAGTTCCAAAACGAGAATCCTATAAACACAAACACATTGAATTTTATTGCTTTCAAAACGTGATACATTCATTGTGACTATCCACGTGGGCATATTGGTAAATAAATAGGATCAAGTGGGCCCAGGTGCTGTTTGAGATTATAAGAAAATCATAGGTCCGCTGCATTGCCATGTATGCCATAATGATATCACACACAATTTCACCGCGTTACCGTGCTCTTTTGCTAATGTCTAAAAAAAAGAAAAAGAAAGAAAATTCAGAGGCAAACATCTCTATATTAGTGATAATTTATGTAGTGTTTAGAGAGAACTGCATGGCCACAAGGAGGGGAAATATGTGTTTCTCCTTCATGCACAAACATGAAAAAATAACTTAACGTTGAGTCCCAGCCTGAGCTCTGACCGCGGTACGACCCTGAACTTGTAGTGAACTCCACCCCCTCCCTCAGTGTGTTTGATAATGTCCTTGGATCTTGTTTCAACTGTAGCTGATCCACAATTCTCTCCAACCCAACACCTTTTATCCCAACTTTAAACTTGGAGACTGGGACTCATTCTCATCGTTCAGGTTCAGGATGGGCTCAGAGGGCATACTCCCCCCCCCCCCTGACTGAACTATAGCAGTATTGATTTTCAGCCTACATCTCACCACAACAGGTACAGACTCCATAAAACATTAACAGTTTCTTATATAAGATCACTATGTGAAAAAAAATCATTCATTTTCACTGACAAATGTGTTGAACCATATAAGCATATCCTAAATTCTCATTACTTGTTCCTGACAATTACATTTACTTTTAATTTCCCATTCAAACCAACGTAACAAGGATTTGTACAACTGTGAACTTTTGTGCTGAGTTCAAAAAGTTTGATTAGCAATCAGTCATGATACATAATTGGATAGATGGATGTGCTCCACCACTGTCTATTAGAGCTGAAAAAAAAAAAACTCTTGTTTTAGTTAGTCTTAGTTGGTGTGGTAGCTAGCTTGTTTAGCAGCTAGCCAACATCTGGTGTGACCAGAGAGTGGTTAGTGGCTGTGGTGTCGGTTGCTTGACACTTAACACTCATTGAAAGACTGTTACATTGGTCAGTCTAGCTCAATCAAAAGTGCCTCTTATCAATCCCAAAGTTTCAACACCTACTGTACATATCACACCTTTTGTATTTTGTAAAAAAAAGTAGCAAACAAGTCACTGCAGTCACTCCCATTAATCATATTTTTCTTATACATACCTTAGTGTGCTATTTTACCTGGCATTGCCATGTCTACAGAAGAGGCTGTAATTTTTGAAAGGACTCTATGGTGTAGATGAGAATTTCAATTTCTTTTCTATCACTCAGTTTTAGAGTGTTTAATCAGGGATGGTATTCAAGCATGGTATGTTAGCCTGTCAGTCCAATTAAAATCCAAGCCTGCTTGTCTTGTGCACACTGCCATGAAGGTTATAGGGCAGGAAAAAAAAAAACAGCATTCCCTTCAAGTTATATATGAGCAGTGTATGCTTAGAGAGGCACAGAAAATAATGAATGATTCCTTTTGCATTCTTCATTTTGAATAGGAGTGTTTACCACTTTCCAAACTGCAGACTGAACTGCTATAGAAAATAAAAAAAAAAAAAAAAAATGCTCCATTGTCCAGTAGGTTTTTATTCATGGTCACAGAACACGTTAAGTTGTTGGTCTTATGCAATATTCTGGTATAATGTGTAACACTGGTGCGATATTGTTGTTGTTTTTTTTATTATTTCTGTATGAATGACTGTAAGATATATATGTAGGGTATGTATATAAAGTATGTATGTGTGTAAGTAAGTAATAAATGTTTTTTTAGTGATGCTGAGCCAAAGAACAGTTTCCCTGAAGGGACAATAAATGTTATCTTACAAGGACACCTCCCAAAATGTTGAACTAATGGGACGTTACTGGAATTAGTAGTTTTATTTTAATCACTGAATTTGAAACGTGTATTTGTCATCTCTATACCTTAAATTATTAGAACGTGTTGCAACCCAACACTCACCAGGAACCTAAGTGGCTGCAGCCCTGACAGACCTGTTGTGGTTCCAGTGTTATTTAATGGCACTATGTAAAGGGTGTGATGTTCCAGTGTAAATGGACTCAGAGAGCAGGTAGTGTAAAGTTGTTTTTATAGGCTCCGGGGACAGAGCTGGTCATAGCTGTTTCTACTAACACGCTGCTCCTTTTTGTCTCCTCCATTCAGCCCCACAGTTGTGTCATTATCAGCTCACACACTCATAACTCCTCAGAGGTTCATACAACCTTACACCACTCACTCTCAGTACCCTGAAACAACTTCCTCCTCTCCCCCAAAACCTCAATCTCACCGGTTTCTCCAAACATACACCGACAGCTTCTGGTCCCATTGGAGACAACATGTAACTCGTGTCTCAGCACACTTCCATCATGCTGTTTCCCTTCCTCATGTTTGTCATTGACCTTTTCTCTTCCTTATCACTCCCACACTTGGAAACCGATTTGTCCCTTCTCCACATTCACATCACAGTTCCAACACTGATGTCACAGAGAATACAAAACCACTGTCTCTTGTCCTCCTCCTTTTTTACAGACTATTTCTACTCCTAATCTGTTTATAGTCTATCACTAATTGTATTGAGGTAAAACAGGAAGGAACATAATCACCATCTTACCCACTCAAATTATTCCTCTCACCATTACTCCACTGGTGTCTTTGTTGTTAAAGGAGACTTATTATGCTTTTTGTGGTTTTCTGTTATTGATATACTGTTATGATGTTGGACATCTATGTTAAAAATGGTCAAAGTTCCAAAACCTGAGGTTAACACATATAGAAATGGTCCCTGCAAGTCAAAAGCCAGGGCTTCAGCCTAATCTGAACACTTGATTTGTGAAAGTTTTTTCTATCTTCCTGATGAGTTGACGTCAGACCATCGCACATGCCCCATGCTCTAATATTTTTCTCATTTTCTCAGATTACCCCCCACTCATATTTCAGAGCAAATTCTGGCTCAAATGAACGGTTGGATTTGAGAAGTTGACATTTTGAGTAAAGAGACCAAATTAAAATGAACCGACAAGACAGAACTGAAAACCAGGGCGTAAATACACGAACAGAACTGACGAGGGAACGGGGAACAGGTAAAGGGATCAGGTGGAAACACTTGGGGTAATCAGACAGACACGATGAGGAAGGGTAAGTGACTAGAAACGAGGAGGAATAATTTTCAAAATAAAACAGGAAGTGACAAGACAAAACATGGAGACAGGACAAAAACCCAACTAAACTTCACCACGGCGTGACACCCAGCGGATGAAAGTCGGCTGTGATGCAGCTTCCAAATAAGAACAGAGTGGGCTCATTGGGAGAGGTGCCTTAAAGAGACAGGAGCTAAAACGGTCCGTTTAAGATAAATAAGATGTTTTTTGAACTGTGGAAACTGTGGATCATACAAAGCTACTCTAGTGGAGTAAAAATATGGAACTGGAAATAAGCATAAAAAAGGTCCCCTTTAAATATTTCCTTTTTCTATTGAGATTATGGGAGGATTTCATGAATCTCAAAGTTCTTAACACATTTTACAAAACAATTACCACCAATTTGTCTGTTGATCTCTTACCCCAGCTTACCCTCACACCATGCGAAGTCCTTCATACTCAAACGCAGATTGAGAAATCCACAATTTTGAGGCAGAGCACTATGGCGTAAGACTGGAAGATGAATGGAAATACCTGAAACAGTTGATATTGGTGGATCAGTTACCCTTGAAATAAACCAACAACTTAATTAGTTGTGTGCCTTCCAGCCCTGAGGAGGGGAGCAGTTTTCACACGAGGGGTGTCTGGTAACGGATGAGCAGCCTGAGAAGTGGAAGCCAGCTCAGTATAATAGAGCTTAGAGGAGAAGACAGAATGACAGACACATGGGTTTGGAGGCCATCCAGTGCGTGAACGTACTGTATGTGTTTGTGTGTCTATGCATGACTAAACTAATCCTGTGTGTAAAGATGGTGAAGTGTCTTGGCTATGAATGACATAGCCACAGACTACAAGCTGCTGCAGAGTGACATCTCCATCCAGAATCTACCTCCCAGCTGCACCACGTGGTGCCAAAGTCGTCCCGGTCCAACGCGTTTCTCCCAGCTGTACCATTCGGGGGCCAAAGTCATCACCATCCAATATGGGCCTTCTGGATGCAGCATCTAATGCCAAACATATCAAAACACAACTTGTACTCTCAGCTCAACTATCTTAAGAGACACTTCAATTACCCTCTAGCCGTCTCTATATATGCCAACAAACAAAGAAAAAACATTCTTCTCAGCGCTGCACACATAAAGCGTGAGATAATGAAACGCGGTCATTACCCTCCAGTCATTTCATCCAAAAGACATAAAAATATCATCTGAGTTGTGCCATCTAAAGCAAGAAACAGTTTATTCCAGTAATTACCAAGCAGCTATTTCATCTAAAGCCATAGGCATCACAAGCTCGCATTCACCTCTCAGTTCCATCTGAACACACAGGCATAATTGTTGCTTGTGGAGGTAACATCTGAAGTAAAAGTCATCACAGTCCAACATGTATAGCCTGTACTGAATGTTTCAGCTTCTTATCTATTATCTTGTGTATTTTTTGTTGTTTTTTTTCTCTTTTATCTTTGTCTAAGATGGATTTTTATTATAAGCAATAAAGTGAATTGTACCCTACGGACACCCCGTTTAAAACATGTGTCTCCTACTGTAGGTCAGCCATCTGCATATCGTAGTCCCACATGTGCCTCCAGGCAGTTCAGTGCAGAGCCAATTAAAATATATATATATATATATTGGTTAGTCTTGGCCAATGGGAGAGTGAATGACTGGGGAGATGGGTAAAAGTATGAACATTTGAGTTGTATGTTCTTATTAAATATTTACCATGAAATCATCAAAAAAGCATATACTAAAACATTAATAATACCAACATTGACAGGGCATGTAAACCTGATTATATCAAAATACAAAACAGAAATATGCTTTACACAATATTTTAAATTGCTGTATTTCATAGTTGAGTGTTGTTTGATCCTACTGACAATTTGTTTGGGTTCATCATGTTTGTAGAGGATTTTAATCTTTACAGAATCTCTTCAAGAAAACTTTTATTTATTTTTTTTTAATTAGAAGTGTGCAGCAAAAACAAAAGCTGGCTTGGATGAACCAGAACCGACTGGAACAAAACAGAGGATCCAACAAAGCATGGCCGCAAACCAAGGCTTGCATACTAACTGAACTAATGCACAAGAGGTAACAACAGGTGGCAAGACACAAGGGCAGGCTGGGAGTGATTGGCTGGGAAAGACATTAGGAGCAGGGCAGCACTGATAAGGCTGATACAGGACAGGTGTGAGGGAAAACACAGAGCAGGGCAGGGCTAACGAGGGTAATGCAGGGCAGGTGAGAGGAGGAATACATGAACACAGGAGGAGTGAAGAACACAAAAGGGAAATAGAGCAAACCAATACCCAAAAAACACCACTCAACAACCCAGCATAAACCAAAACGTCTCTGAATGAATGAACCTAGGAACACAGAACAAGCTAGCCAATAATCTCATAGTCTTTCCAAGAAACAACTCATCACATCAGCGAGCCACACTGCCGCACTGGATGATATGTTCCTTCATTACCATGAACACACACTGTAGTTTATTTTGACTCAATCCCACACACGGTCCTGCTGCCAGAAATAATCACGAGCGCACCAAATGTGTATTAATCTGCAGCTGGAAATAGTTTCAATATTTTGTCCTGTTTAACTAATGTTTGTTAAAAAAAAGTGACCAGCTGATTTTAGGAAATGGCTGAGTCTTTTTTAAAATTGGAACTGTATACTTGTGGGCTGTTTATGCCTTCAGTAGGAACCACTGGGCTGACTGCCACAGACTAGACAGGGTAGACAAGTCAAAGTATTTAGAGATGGACGAACACGCTGCCAGTTTTAGTCTTTTTGTGGGATTTGTTGACAGTAAGAAAGTGACTTATGCTTTGAAATCCAATGTTTCTGTCTTGCCAAAACCTCACCAGACCTTAACCATGAGTGATTTGCAGTGACTGTGGTCTTTCCCTAACCTTAAACAAATGCTTGTAGGTTTCAAAAAGCTGCAGACAAATGACCGACTTTGTCCCAGAGGTACGAGTGCGACTCGCTGAAGTTGATGGATCCCTCCCAAAAAAAATAAAGCTGTCTCAGCAAATCTAAGTTGTCCATAATAAAATACCCATTGACATAAACCTTCACCTTCCACATCTAGTGTTTACTAGAAATCAGCTTGACACATCCTTCACAGAACCAGGAGAGATCCACGGGGACCATAAACACAATTTGGTTGGTATAAACGACTACAGAAAAGATGATGAGCCCAAATCCTCCTAATCTATAATAAACTATCAAAGAGATTCAGTGTGTCATAAAACTGTCTCCTGTAACTGAGCCTCATAGAGCAATAAAAGCCCATCTCTACACTCTCCTAATGTATTAAACCTAAATCAAAAACTCTTGTCTGAAACACAGATAAGAGAAACAGTTGCTTTTCATTACAGTTCCCTCCATATTCAATGTTGAAGAAGCTTCAAAGACACCCAATACAGTGATCATAAAGTCTTGAAAATTTTAGACTTCATTACAGAGAGTACATGAGGTTTATCCACATCTACATCTGAGTAACAATTGTCCCATTTCGACACCTAATAAGACAGGAAAAGAGGACACTACACACAATTCTCTCGGCTTTAAATAAGACAGAAATATGACTCACACCAATACTCATGCCACTTATTACTTCAAGTTATCATCCATGAAATGTCCATATAATGTATGCTTTGCTGCTTCTAATCACTGCCTACATTTATATGCACATAATCAACCCATTATGGTCAACAATCAGAATGAGGCATTGTCCAATTATGTGTCCTTTATTAACTATAATATAAATAATTACTCTC
This sequence comes from Euthynnus affinis, assembly GCA_029490765.1. Classification (NCBI taxonomy): domain Eukaryota; kingdom Metazoa; phylum Chordata; class Actinopteri; order Scombriformes; family Scombridae; genus Euthynnus; species Euthynnus affinis. The sequence continues at coordinate 4,142,066 of CM055845.1, forward strand.
ACTAGATTTCAACAAGACTGTCTTGGATCATTATGGAGTAAAGATGTTGTTTGATCTACCATACAGAATGTGTAGATTGGCAAAGATGTTTTTTTTTTTCTTTTTGCACAATTTGAATAATCAGCTTTGATGATATATTAAAATGTACTACAAGTTTGTGCATCATCTCTAAATTCTTGAAAACTATGTCCAAATGACAAAAGATAGTCCATTTTTTTTTAAATTTGGTTGACCCACCCTCAAAATGTAGTTGTTTTTTAAAGATTAAGCTCACAATGTTTCAGGTCTTTATTATTATATTATTAATAGTGAGGTGCTCATATGAAAACTGAAAACAGGTTTTCCTTGCTTTAATCATTCTTACTGTTCATATTGATCATTAGAAATGTGACGGGGCCAAAATCAGAGTCACAGTCCTCATTATGAGAAAAAATGTTTTTCCTGAAGCTAATGTGAAGCTTCAGCCATCCAAGTTAGTCGACTAGAGTGGCTATCTTCCACAGTTACAGTCTTTTTACTAAAAAAAAAAATCGTGTCGTCGAACAGTCTTTACCTGTATCAGCTGCAGCAGAAGGATAGTAAGAAAAAGAGGGACTTTGGGACTAAAAAGACAAACTCTGAAAGATATTGACTTAATTTTATTAATGTGGACAGCTGAAGCTTCCTATTAGCTTCAGATAACCTTTTTAAATACATTTTTGTGCAGAGGGAGGACTGTGGATTTTGTTATCCACCACTTAGATTAAAATAAAAGGATCTCTTAATCCTCAGTATGAACAGGGGGAATAAAATAAAAAAAAACATATCAATGTTTGTTTGGGCTCCTGACTGTTGTTTTTTTAAGACAGACTTGGAAAAACTGTGAAACTCTAAGGTCTCTCTAAGGTGTTAAAACGCAGACAAAAACTTGCTCAAATGAGCCACAAAAACAAGCCATTGCTTCAGGGTTTGTTTGATTAGTGTTGTTTGGTGTGACAGTGCAGCAGCTGATGACCGGAAGCTGGGAGAAGAGAGGGCATGTTAGAATGTGTGTTTCTTCAACTATAGCTGACAAGTATCCTGACACAAACACATAAAAAAAAACACACATTTGGCTCTCACACTCACATCAGGTAAAAGCACCTCTAACTGCAGTGGACAGGTAGCCCTTTTAAACTCCTACTCACTTTCTGTCCACACTCAGTCACACACACATCAGGCTACAGCGCTGCCAACTCCTGTGGACAGCTACCCTTTTTGACTCGCTTTTAGACACACACACACACACACACACACACACACACACACACGAACACCCAAGTGAGTGTGTGTTGGATATTAGTATCGCTAACAACAGGAGACGGGTATCTCTCTCTCTCTCTCTCTCTATAAAACACACGCACACATGCACACAAAGGTGCAACCGACCACATTGGACAGGTATCCGCATGCTCGCCCTTTCTGTCACTTCCTCTAAATGTCTGTTTGCCTCACTGTTTATCTTGCGTGCACACACACACACACACACACACATTCGATGGTGTTTTCGGCCAACAGGAGTTGACAGCGATTTTCTCTTTCCTCTCTCTTTTTTTTTCTGTGTGTCATCTTAATGAAGCTTAATGAAGCTTAATTGGCGATATTTTTTTTGCTACAGCATCAACATATATTTACAACATATGTTTTACATATGACAAATTCACCTGGGTGTTTATTAAATGTGGGAAACCATTTTGCATGAGAAACATTCACCGCGGGTTTCAGAGATCTCACGTACCACATGTCCAAACATGTCGCATGTGAAAACAAAAGTTTCACATGTTACATCACATATGAAACAGCAGTTGGCATGTTTACTTTCATACAGTGACATGCATACATTGAAGATGTTCGGAATTCTCCCGAGAGGGTTGCCTGGTGACAAGACTCTAATCACAGCCAACCAATCCTCTGACGTTGTCTTATATTGAACTCACTCACTCAGTATGAGCTCCCTCCAAGCAGCAGCTACCACGGTCTGAGGCTGAAGTACCTTAAGCACCACCGACAGCTGCTAGACACTCCAACTGAATCCCATTCAAAAAAACTCAACTGCTCTCTAGAATTATTAAGTCATTTTTTTTTCTTTTTAATGAGTCGTTATGGTCTCACTGTGTAAATTCAGGTCCTCTACTAAGTATGCTGATGGTCACTTTTGGAAATTATTGCTCCGTAAATAAAATTTGAAGACTTATAGTAGCTTTGATGCCTGCCGAGTAAGCGTTGATTGACAGCTGTGATTGACCGTTGCCTCACCTGCTGCTCTCTCAGCTCCAAGACTCCCACTTGGTCAGACTATTGTCATAATATTCTACTAAATGTAATGTTACTTAAGCCCCATTTTAATAAAAGTTCCAGGTACTTTGGACCTAGAGGAACTAATCTCAAGAACTAAATTTAGAACTGATGTGCAGTCCTGTTTGCTTTTCCACTACATCTGAGGAACCAGGCAGATCGCGGAAATTAGAACCATGAGGACTTTAAAAATTACAGCACAGATTTCTCTTTTTGGTCTGTATATTTATTGCTGCATTGGTTGGATGTAATGAATGAATGAAAAGGAGAAATGCATTGGAGGAAAATGAAACTAAGAAACCCGTATGTTTCCACAGTAAATCATCTGCTGCGTGCTTGATGGCTATTTATTTCTGCGTCAGAACATAACTGCCATGAAACAATCACAAATTAATGTTTTATTTCTCTCTATTTATTCACTGTTTTGTTTTAGCTACCGCTGCTCCCTCTCCTCGCTCAACCACAGCTGTTCTGTCTCTCTGGCTTGTGTTTGCTCACATTGTCTCTTTTTCACTCTTTTTTTTTTTTTTTTTTAAACGAGTCAGGAGGATGAAAACAAAGTCTAACTTTACTTTTTAATGTAATCATTCTTTGTTTTATGAGTGAAATGGTACACAAGTTGATGCAGCTGTACTGTGTGTGTTTGACCAATCAGTGACAGTCATCCCTGCAAACCTTGCCCCCAGTGTTCCTGTAATTTTGGAAAGTACTAGCCTCTGGTTTTGAAATGCCCACATAGCTGTGAGGCTTACAGCCCTGTATGTCAAATGATTAATTTAATGGAAAATCAACTCCTAATATGATATTGCCATCTAACTGAATAACCTAGTGTAATATAAATTTGTACTCATGTTTTATTGTCTTAAGATTATATGCACTATCTTATATTAAGCCTATACTGTCTCATGGCTTTGTCTCTTCCTCCTCCCATGTGATCATGAGCTGCCGGTTCCCAGTGATGCTAACAAAAGCAAGCTGTGGGATTCGGCCTTCAACTTTTACTCCTCAGCAGACAGAGGCAGAGAAAGAAACTCCCTATGGAGGAAAGACAGATAAGCTATGAATGAACAAAGGACAACTGTGTATTAATTAAAAAGACACCTGTTAGTCTCTGTGAGTGATAGAATGCTGTGGCGTATGAGAACTGTATGTAGAAATGAACGCTGAACTTCAATACATCATCTTTCAGCCTTAATCCATTTGCAGATGCTGGTGTTAATATTGCAATACAGACTGTTAGAGACAACAAGCTGTTTATGAATTCTCCTCTATAACAAAAAAAAAAAAACAAATCCCACAACAATTAACGATTATTTTTAGATACTCGACACAACATGCACGATTGCACACAAATTTAACTGTGGGACTCATAGGTCCACACTCTAAATAATTTCTGCTTTGCAATCATCTATGCATATGTTTATTCAAATCTTTTTGTCCCAGCAGACGTAAGCTTTAGAATTACAGAATATGCTGACGCGTTTACAAACAAAACTCATTTTCCAAAATAGTCCACACAACAGCCATGTCGTCCTGTGCGATTACCTTGCAACAGGTTGAAGTGCTACCCTATTGTTGACCAGTTTAATGTCAGTTTCACCACCTTGTTGGTTTCCTGGAGGTTTAGATTTGAAGTTTACCATAACATACTCAACTTTGCAGAGCGGCTCACCGGGTGAGTGACATGTTTACTGTGTGTTTGTCGTCGTCACGGCGGCATATTGGTTTGACGCAAACCACAACCAATGGGAAGTGCATTCTTTGTTTGAATAGTGGAACATAACGTGACAGACAGGCTGAGGGATAATTGAGCAGGAAGGTTCTTCTATCTTAATAGTCTAACCTGTAATATTTTTGTCCCATAGACTGAATTGATGATGAAAAATGCAGAACAAAGCACATCCAATATCAGTTCAATACAGAACAAGTCTTATAGTTTACAATTGTTGGACTATTCCATATTCTGCGGGGCGGGTGGCAGCCCTACATATGTCCCTGGTTTGATTCTCTCCTCGTATATTGTCTGCCTCTCTACTATCATCTGTAAAAAATAAACACAAAAATACCAAACAGAAATGCATATCCATTCCTCCCTCTGAAGAGCTGAACATCTCCATGTGTTGCATCATCACGTCAGATGATGACACAAACTCATATTTGTTACCACGGGAGGAACGAACACTAAAATCTGTACAAACTGAACTGTCATGCAAAACAGGAATAACATATTTGTCCAGTGAAGCTCGATTTTTTTTTTTACTATATGTGCCTCCAGCGTGTAGCATGTGAAGTCACAGAAGGTGCACGCAAGGGATATCATGGCGCGGCGCTACTAAGCTGCATGTATACTGTGTGTCCTACGAACATGATCAGGCCTCAGGCGAATACAGGCACCAGACATACATGTCACGTTCTATCAAACAGTATCTGTGGATAAATAGTGTCAGCTGTCATGGCTTGGTGCATGTTCCAGTGTAAGGACATGTACATTGTACTGGTGGTATTATGTGGAAAGACAAAAGAAAAAAAAAACACGTGTTCAGTTTTATTTTTGTGCGTCGTGTTGCTGGTGGTAGAATCAGCTCACTGTCAGTTCATATTAATGCAGGTTTGTTTTTTTCACTTCTTCTTGCTCTTTTTTCCCTACTGCAGATACACACATGCATGCCTGGAGACAGGCTACCAGCACAGCCACAGTGTCTGGGTGTCAGGTGTCTCCATCGAGGACATTATGAGTTAAGAATTAGACCCATTTTGTCTCATCCTATTAAAAACAAGAGGTTGTTAATCGATGTGAGTTGTCATCTTGTATGTAGGCTTTGTATATGAATAATTATTATAGACTTTATGTATTAATGATGCAGTCAGTTAAAGACGTTTAGAATTCAGATTGTATTTTTAGATAGTTGGCCAGTGACCTATATTTATATGCGCACATGACCTCTTTGATTTAAAGCAAAAAAGTTCACACTTGTTCACTTGGGATGTTAAAAAGGCATTCTGGGAAATGTAGGAAGCCACTAACTGAATTAGGAGGTAGATGAGGGAAGGCTGGGGGGTTCATTTGATGTGCATAATGATATCTAATTGTGTCCTGAGGGAATCCTATTTTAAATTTCAGTTTAATCTACCAATAGAATTTTTTTTTTTTCATTTTATTAAAGCAGGATTTCAGACAGCCCTCTACTGAACTTCACTTCACCTCCATAGTGCAAACTTTACTTTGTGTTTTTTTTAGTTGCAAAACTGCAAGAATTAAACTTAAAGATCCCCCCCAGACATGTATTAAGATATAAAAAAATACTCCTCTTGCTTGTGTCTGATATGTTTTTTTTTTCACAAAAAAAAAGTATAATTATAACATTAAAATCTTTAACATGGCATCTCATCCTTCTCCCTCATTAAAAAGTCCAGAATTCATAAATATGCAAATCTTTCATTTCTAAAGATGAACTGCTGGACACAGGATGTTCTCAGTGTTTGTACACTGGAGGATTCGAGGTTTCCACATCACACTTGTGTAAATTGAATATTGGACCAGGATTGGCTCCCAGTCTTGATGTCACATGCATGCACATAGACCCATCCCTAGAAATCAGATTTTTTTAATGAGGACAGAGAAACTTTCCAACTTTAAGCGGATGAATGTGACATCATCCCTCTAGTGTCAAACTCTACATCATTCTGCACAATAAGGCTCAAACATCTCACTGTAGGAACGAGAAGAAACACACTACATAAAGAAACACACAGCAAATACAAGAAACTCTTAAAGTCTCACATGATACAACAGAAGTTTGTCAGGACACTAACAGTATGACTAATGCAAGGTGTATAAATATCTCTCAATAGATTGGAATCATATAGAGGATATATGAATATTCAAACTTAAGTAAAGCTTCATAATTCGTGAATGTGTGGTTCACTTCAGCAAATTGTGTGTTTGGAATTAGTTTTTTGTGTTGATCAGGCACGTTAAGCCTGCTTGTTTCCTGTATTACCTTTTGTTTTATATCAACTGACTTAGCCCTGTATAATCTGTGTTTTTATCCTTACTTAGTGACAAATCTGCATGCACATTGTTGACTTTATTAGGATTATAATGATAAACAGTGTTCACTGTTAGATGAAGAAAACAGAGAGAAAAGTAACATGCCTGAGGTTGCATACAGCACAGTATTGTAGAGGCAAAATCATCTCTGTTACAGTGCACGGAGCCGAACTGATATCTGAGCTGACAGTGGGTTCACTTTACCAGCAGCAGACATGATACTCATGATGCATAAACGGTACAGACATGATGTATGATGTCTGCGAGCAGACTGACAGCTTAACAAGCATGTGAAGCAGCGGAACAGTTACACACAAACAAACAATCATATCATGTAGAGATCATCTGCTGCATACATTGTTTGTTTGTTTCAGTCAGATGTGACTCCTGCGACTTCTACTTTGACTTCTCATTCAAGCTTCGTGTGTTGTTCTTGATTGTCACAAAAATCAATCAGCAAAAACTTGCTTTTAATGGTCATTTTCCACTTACTTGGATTTTTTTTTTATGGATTTAATCATTAACTAACGCATTAATTGATAAGGAAAATCATCTTTAGTTTCTGCCATAAACATAGATATGAATCAAAACCCAGGCAATCAGACATGGTTGTTGACCAGCTGCTTTAGGGAATTACTGAGCTTTTTTAAAAAGTAAAACTTTGAATGAATGTCCTCAGTGGGAACTAATGGGGCGCCGACAGGGTAGAGAAGTCATGGGATTTTTTGACAATAAGGAAAAAGTGTTTTTTGTTCAGAGACAATAAAGGTATAAACAAATGTGTTTATTTTACTTGACATGTTTCAGACAAAAGTCATGAAACTTAGCTTTTGCTTCTTTCTGAAATATAAAAGATCAGATACAGAACATGCTTCAATTAAATGCAGTTCTTCACACGTATAGTTAAAAAATCTATTGTAATTTGTTTAGCATATGTAATGTGCTAAAACACACTATATAGAATTAATTTACTTTTTCCTCTGGCTCGAGATGTCCTTTTTCATGACAGAAATCATTTATTACCCATTTCCGGAGTTAATTATGCATAAAGTTGCCAGATTTTCACAAGGGACTGCTGGAGAGCAATATCTTGAACACTAACTACAAACTGCAATTTCCATCCTGATCCTCTTAACATCTGTTTGATGGATTAATTGGAGCTAAATACAATCAGAAGTCTTTGTTGTGTTTTAAGCCAAAGGATAAATAGTAGGTGGTTGGTTTTTTTTTTCTTTTCTGATCTTTGGGACTGCTTGAAATCCCAAGTCACAAACAACAGCTGTGATTTTCAAACTTCCAAAGCTACTGATAGATCAGATAAGGGTGTTTGTGTATATTTAATGCATGTGCAGATGGAGGACAGAGAAACAAAGCCACAAGAAGATATTTCTTTCTATGTGATGGTGCATGTATGCATATGACTGTGTGCGTGTGTGTGTGTGTGTGTGTGTGTGTGTGTGTGTGTGTGTGTGTGTGTGTGTGTGTGTGTGTTGCAGAGCCGGTGGGAGTTTTCTAGGTTGGAAGCTGTCACTGTTTGACATGACAGCACTGTGATAACTACTAATGAGGACACAGGAGAGAACATGTCATTAGACTCAGAATAAACACATCAACACACACATACTGCAGATGAAATCCAGGCTTAAGATGCAGCATAAACACACACACACACACACACACACACAATGTTATATATACACTACATGTTCCCAGAAAGCATTTAAAACATTTTCCTGCCTGAAAATAACATCAAAGATCTCAGAAGTGAGCAGACAGCAGAACAGATGATATCAGTGGACAGACTCATTCATTCAGATTCTCATGCAAGTTTAGAATTCAGGTTAAGTTATTAACATGAACCTTTGATATCGTGGGACTGAGCTTCCTTTTTTGCCATGAATAAACCAGCTCCCTCTTTAACTGAAGTCAGACAGCAGAACAAGAGGACGGCAGAAATTTACTGAACCACATGTTTGCATATCAGCTCCTTGGGAAGACATTGACAGTGTTTTGTATTTATTTATTCACTGATACAGTTAATAAGCCCTTCCCCATCATTCAGTGGGTGGGACCATGAATCACTGACTCTACCTTTAAGTCCTCCTCGCTGTCAAGCTTTGCTGATATAAAAATGTATTTGTGGTGCAATGCGAGTTTCAGTTTGAGATTGAAAACCGAAAATGAAAGTAGTGCATGTTTAAATTGTTATGTAGGTAACCCTGTCTTCTAGAAACATGTTTTACTACTATTCTGTCTGGTGTCCACACTACGCTTTGTCATGAAAACACACATGAGAAGTGACACAGGAAATGTTTCCCCCTCACCCCGTGTCTTTGCGCCCTCATTGCCGGTCACAACACTTTTCACACAACAAAATTTAGACTCCCTGACAGGCATCTGTGACGCACTGGTGAGGCTGGGATCACATCTCTGACTGGTTCACACATAGCAATCGAATAGCAATCGAGTGAAAGCTGATTTGCCTCTGATTCGGGGCTTTTGTCGGCGATCACCAAAAAACTGAGGGCGAGTCAGGAAAATCAGGGCTACAATTGTGTAGTGTGAACTGGGCATTAATCATATACAAACATAATTTCTAGGAGGGTTGGATTAGTAGGGAAGCAGAGCAGCAGTCTGCAACAGATTTCCTGCTTTGCAATAACCTGGCTGATTTGGAGCTGAACCATGTGGCTGATTTTACACACATAGAATCTAATACTTAGTCAGAATTTGAAAAGAAAAAAAATCAGGAGACACATAAAGAGAAAAATGTATACATGTTTTGATAAAATATTTTTAAGCTGGACTACTTTCTCTACATGTTGCTCCAAGCTTAAATTACTATCCAGATGTTTTGTAGCTGACTTTATGTTAGGAATGAGGGGGCCAAGGAGCGGCTGCATGTTGTGAGACATGTTCAGGGCCAATGATGAGAACTTCTGTTGTTGTCAGTGATAAATTTTAAGATGTTTTTGGACATCCCACTTTTTATATCATGTAGACAGCCATGTAAGGAGGCTAATTTACTGGTGTCAGACGGTTTAAATGACAGGTATAGCTGTGTGTCATCCACATATTTGGATGATACACAGTAGTTTGGAAATTGGCTGGGAGTTTTTTACTGTTCAGCCAAGACCTGAAAGACTTCACTTAAACATTGACCCCCAAGGCCTTAAATATATGTGGTATTACTGTCCATAGATGCTTATTACCACTTCAATTTAAATGTGCATTCATGGTTACCAGTCAAAATGTCTAATTACATGTTATTTTGACCATTGGAGATTCGAAGTGGTTGGTAACTTGACATCTAGTAGCCTTTGAGGCCTGTGACACAAAAGTGTAAGTTCAAACTGTATTTCAAGTACAAACAGGTTTCTGTGTGCCTAATTTCCAGTCTTATACATTGTGAGGTACAGCAGGGTAAGAAGATTACTTTGTAATAACATTGTGGCAGTGTGTGTTTGTGTCAGATACCAGGAAACTTGGCTTACAGGTGTGATATTTCTATATTTATAGGTGTTTGAGTGCACTTCTGGAATCCCTGGAGCAGTGAAGAGAGACACACAGACAAAGAGAGAGATGCTGTTAACACTTGATAAATAAATAGAAGTTGACACCACAATGTGCACAGAGGTTTTTCACACATTCTTGCCTTTCGTGGGCACAAAGACAGAAGAAAACAAGTGAGAATAACACAAGAGAAACAAGTGTGAGTTGAGTTTGTGTCGGAATTTTTTATTCAGCAGTTTCGGTCTTTCGGAAAAGCAACTGAATGAAAGCCTATATGAAGGGCTTAAGGAGCATCTTAATATCCCCTGCAAATATTTTTTGTTGTTTCTTTGTTCCAGTGATTGAAATCCTCATCTTTTGGCAGTGATGTAGAAGTGTAATCCAGGGTATGTCGGTACAGTGTGACATCACTGTTGGGTGTGGTGGTCTTTAGAAAAATGGCCGTGTAACTGGTGTGCTGCTGCTACAGCTTCAGTTGCCTGGCTGCAAACACACACACACACACACACAATCAGTCCCTTCTCTTGGCTCAGACAGTTCAGACTCAGTAATTTATACTCTACACATAAAACAACCCATGTTATATGGAGACACTTTCTTTATCTATGAAACTATAAATACATTTTTTTTAATGTATTAATGCTATATTTGAAATCATAACATTAATTTTATCCATGCGATCAGCTGTTTGGAACAAGAAGTGCTACTGTGGCATAATACAGTCTTTAACTGCCATTAAATATACTGTAGATTCAGATTCAGTGGTTTTAAAAACCCATGACCTGTCCTGTATTTCCAACAGGGCAAATTTTGCATTACTGCTATAAGAATCTCTAGTAGTAAAATGATTGTACATAATGTTTGTCATATTTTTTGTCTCCTCAGATCTCTCCTTTCTCTTTCTGCAAAACCTTACCTCACAATTCCTTTTTGTTTGTTGCATTTTAATTTTTTAAACAAAACAACTGTGCGAAATCATTTGTCATCTGTCACTGATTCCAACAGAGAAAGAAAATCAAAGTAGATACAGAAAGATCTTGCGTTGCTGTCAGTCTCTGTCAGAGAAAAAAAAAAAAATCTGTAGAAATGCTGTTAAATGTCTCTTCAGATGAGCAGTCTGTAGGAATGAATTTCACTGTCTGAAGACTGATAGAAAAATGCATCAAAAACGTTGATGGAATTACCATCAATTGCTGCATTTCTTCATCCAGAACTAATGGGAATGTGTTTAATTCAACGTGAAGTAGCAGGGGCCACATTAACAGCATCATCAGGCTAATGGGAGATTGACTCAATGAACACGCAATAAAGAAACCTCTGGTCACACAGCTAATGTGTTGCCACAAACCCATGCTATTAGACAGAGACATGATGCTTTCTCACACACATACAGACCAATTGAGGGCCATTTAGTATGTAACTACACACAAATACACACAGTAGAGGGATGTTGTATGTATATTTAAAGCCACTCAGTGCTGGATTTGAAAGTATATATATAAAAAAGGCTGCTTATCTCCACCCATCCTTGAGCAACTGAGCATTAAAGCTGCCAACTGACTCATCCAATTTTCACCAGGTTTATCCCATATTTCAACAAACTAACCTATGCAATCAGAATAACTTAAAAGATGTTACCTGAGGGGATAGTAATTATTTAATTATTCATTCCCTTGTAATTCTAATTTTAGCCTAATTTCCAATCAAGTTTGCTTCAGAAATGAAATAGTTACTGTCCTGAAACCATGAAGTAGTGTTATCCAATCAGCTTTTTTAAAATTGTTGTCTCTAGGCAGTGAAAATGTTAGCTGGCTTAGTAACCAATTGGGCTATAACCAAACCAAGCTAATCAAACAAATCAATCGGCTCTAACCAATGTGGTTAGGACTTCATAACCTGGACGGAAGGCCATAGCCATGCATGTTTGTCTAGAAGGTGATGGGTGAATTAACCAATCACTTTTTGATTTATAGTGGGTGGGACCAAAAGTCATTGACCTTGGATTTCTCGAAGCCCAGAGCTATCCTGCTTGTAGCGTAGACGAAGCAGTGAAGCTAGCTCACCATGTCCACAGCTACAGCAGAGGAGAAACCATTAGAAACCCTGAGGCCTTGACAAATCTGGGTTGCCCAGTCATTTCACTGCTTGAATGTACCAGCATGCTACTACATGATGTTCCTATGTCAACCGTGGAATCCCTAGAGAAGATCAGCAGCTATCCGCAAAGGTGGCTCGACCTACTAAGGAGCTTCAGCAGTGCTGCTCTGTATGGGTCCAACAACGCTCTACAAAAGAGAGAAGGCTCACAAGAAGAAGATAGACAAATACCAGTCCACTGTGTATGAGCAGAGAGAGGACGCCTGGAGCTCTTTGAATTAATTTATTGCAGCACCACAGAGAGAGAAGGAGGAATTTTGACTCCATCTATGAGGACATTATGTGTGAAATTGGGGTTCCTAGTGGGCACAAGGCACAGAGACATGAAGATGTGTGCACTGTGTAACCAGCAGCTACACAGTGAGATCCCGGACAATATTCTCATTCAACTAAAGAACAGGTTCAAGGACCATAAAAAGCTCTAGTTCCTTGCACTTCTGGACTCAAAGAAGTTTTCAACATACAGAGAAAATTGAGTTTGAAAGTGTTGGGAGAAATTATAGGCTGCATTTCAATCTCCCTAAGTTCAAGACTGAACTGACAGTCATGTACAACATGACAAACTTCAAGAGAGGGAGCCCAGCAGACCCGTTTCATTTCCTTACACAGAAGTAAAGACTGAGAGCATGGCTTGGTTAAAGATGCAGCCATCTCCAATTTGCATCTCCCAATGAAGGAACAACAGTATCAGAAATACAAGAGGCTCTGAGTTTAAAGTCGCACCCCAGCCTGAGGTTTAACTAATCTTAACCCAAAAATTGACCACACACCAAATGTGAAGTCCCTAAGGCTGCATTCAGACAGACAATCAGTAGCCCCGTGTGAAAAAAGGCAGACTCTTCTTGTAAGCTGAATACAACCAGGTCTACCCAGTGCAAAGAGCTCTGGCAAAAAAGTCAAGGTCAACTAGCAGAAAAGTTAACAGGCTCTACTTTTTCTGAAATGCAATGTCATCTACAAATGCAAAGTTCTGGTCGATTCATTTGTAATGTGAATATTTCCACATTTTATTTTGTGATCATTGTTGACAAAATAAAAATAGCCGCCGTGATCATTTTTCTGATTTGTAAAATCAGATGATTTTGGTCTGAATGCAGTCCAGATGTGGCCTGGATGCTTGCAATGTGCTCTGTATTGATTGATACCTGCTTTAACAAGTATCCAGATCCAGATCATATATATAGCTTGCATCTTAATACTAGGCTGAAATGGATATGTTTGTGAAACAGGTAGAAGATATTTGTCTGTAGTTCCAACTGGGGTGACGACCTTTCTAAATGTATATCAGTATGTTAGTTATGGTATAATCAGGTCAAACTGAAGATGATTAAAATGTTAATTTCACTTCATGGAACCTTTTGAACAGAGGTTAATCAATTGTTACCACAGCTACACTCTAACATACCACACCGACACTAAACCTTACATCTTACAATTTCATTTAGAAGACGCTTTTATCCACATCAATGCACATCTGAGAGCTGATACAACACAAGCAGGGATCTAATTAGGAGAGGACAGCATGTGTAAATGCTATAAAGCTAATATAAGTCCAATAGGATGTAGATGCCAACAGGTGGTGCACAGAGGCAATGCATAGAGTGCATAGAGCAGATTTTTTTTTGTATTTCTGTTTTTTGTCTTCCTTCAGTCCATGAAGTGCAGGATTTTCCGAAATAGCTGGATCCAGGAGGACAACAGGTACCATTATGTGCTGTCATCAAAAAAATAGAAATGGTTTTAAAATAGTATCCTGACTAAACTTAGACATATACTAGTCTGCCATAATCCATCATCATATTTCCCTCTGATCTCAACTATAATTAAAATAATTCATAATTTAATGAAACTATTTGAAACTTTTTGTCCTGCCGGGTCAAAATTGACCCGAGGACAACAGGTGGGTTAAAGATTGAAACAAGGTCCATTCAAACATAAAGTAGACACAGTGGTGAACACCACTCTATAAGGCCTATTGAACACTGGTCTACAACACTACACAAGGTCTACTCAAACATAAAAACAGACACAGCGGCCGCTAGATGGCGACCAACATTACGACATATTGTGTTGTTTTTCTTGGGAGGAACGTCAATGCCAGCTGTATGTCTTTCTGTGTGTGTGTGTGCATGTCTGACATGCAGCCTTTTTGCTGTGAAGTATTCTGTAAGCATTGCCTCAGGTCTAACAGTTTATCACATCACCACATCAAAGACCCCGTGTGTGTGTGTGTGTGTGTGTGTGTGTGTGTGTGTACACTGTAGGTAGGTTGTGTTAGGTACTTGTATTTTATGGTGATAGTATATCTAATTTACTCTGAGTTACACACACACAAAGTAGTTTAAAGTTTAATAAAGTAGTGTTTGTGTGTGAAACGAATAAAACCTTGATGGATTTTTTTTTTTCTCTTTTGCTTTAATGGTCATTTAACCTGGCTGAGGGGAAACACTGAAGCAATGTGAACATGAGACTCCCAAAAACCACCAGCAATAAGGAATTACAGCTCTCAAGGGTATTTATTTCACACTCTGGTTCGGGACATTTTGGCCTCAGGGTGGGTTTAACAGCAAAATAAAAAAAAAAAACAAACAAAATGGAACTAAATTAAGCAACCTAAAATTACCTGCTTAAAACAAAAATAAGCCAAGATAAAAAGCTCTTAGCTGAACTTCTAACTTTTTAAAACAGAAGAACAACAACGATGCAACACACCCCTACAGATACTTACAGCATACATATTTCTATTCAAGCCAAACTGCTGTAAATTTTGTTGTTATTTTTGTACACTGCATCACATTCAATTAAACCTGCACATGTGTGGCAGTTTAGGACCTCGACAGTGTTCACACCGGAGTGGGATACAAACGAATGTGCACCATTAACACAAAAACATCAGGTCTGACTACATAATTGGAATTGAGCATTAAGGCCTGTAATGTGAACATAGTCATAGACCTCTGAGCTGCATGAATGGACAATAGATAAATAGATAGATATATAGATTTATTTGACCAAAAAATTAAACATACATGACAGGCTTTCAATTCAATACAGATGAATTGAAAGTACCAACTTTATAACACTAACAATCTGCCTTATATATAATTAATCAGAGGGACAAAAAACTGTCAAATTGTCGAGTCTGACACTCGAGGGCAATTACATATTTTATCTAAAAAAAATTTTAAAAAGCACAGTGGACCTGTCATTTTAATTTGTTCTGATATGTGGGTCTAAGTCTGCTTAATGGAAATGCAACTTCAATCAGTGAACAGTGACAGAATTCATTCATCACTCAAACGCAACAGTGACACCAAACAAACACAAAATCCAGCCGAGATGACCGAAGGCCAGGGGACTAAGTACACACAAGGTTCTGATGAGATAATCGAGTGCAGCTGTGACGGTTGAGCTCAGGAGTGCAGGTGGGCAAGAAAAGAAGGATAATCAGTTTCCAACACTGGGACACAATCTGTTAAATGAACTGCTTGTAAATATAAAACACAAATTACCCTAAAGAAACAAAACAAAAAAAACATTTTATCATTGGAGTAAAATGGTCTTATTTCCAGCACTGCGATGACCCAAAGAAGTCCAGTGAATTGTGCCAATTTCATTCATTAAAACATTTGAATTCATATTCATCAGAATCCCACAGTTCTATTCTGATTATTTTGAATGAAAAGCAAAACAAATTTTGGGGAAAAAAGCTACTTTATTAAATGGTAGTTTGAGTATTTGCCAGCCTGTGGCAGTATTTTACTGTCATTCTGTTGAATTTGAGTCTTATCTGACTCTCAAACCAAAACCACAACCTGAGGCAGAAACTGCTCATTTCCCCTTCTCTCGTCAGGCAGATGTTTCGGTCTTAATTGGCACTGTCACTCTTCCTACAGGCTGGCCTGTCCGTCATCCCCGCTCGACAATATCTGACACTCTTTTCTAAACTCAACCTGTGAGAAGCTGAGACAAAAAAAACTCTGAACGCAGATTATTCACTCCGGGTTTCCTTTCCCTGTCTGTACCGTGTTGTGCATCATTTTAGTCATATGCAATATTGTCTCCAGTGTTTAACTTTTGTTTACACCATATGGCATAACAATAGACTACCGGGTGTGTGACAGAAAAGATTATTTCTTTTCTGAGGACTTTTAGATGTGTAGTGTGCACTAGAGAGTGAGAAGATAAATAGAGAGATGGGGGGGAGATAAATATGCAGAGAACAGATGGATGGATAGATCATCAGCAGCTGATGAAATGCAAAATCAAAAAGATTAGCATATAAGATAAAAAGGATCAGCCGAAAATATGAAACTTTGCACTCTCTCTCTCTCTGTCTCTCTCTCACACACACACACACACACACAACATAAAGTGTCTCAGTAAGGTGTTGGCCCACCATGTGCTGCCAGAACAGCTTAAATGTGCCTTTGTAATGTTTCTACAAGCCTCTGAACTCTTCTGGAGGGATATACAGCGTTCTTCAAAAAGATATTCCCTCATTTGGTGTTTTGATGATGGTGGTGGAGAGCGCTGTCTAACACGTCGGTCCAAAATCTCCCAAAGGTGTTCAATTGGACTGAGATCTGGTGACTGTGAAAGCCATTACATATGTTTTACATCATTTTCATCAAAAACATTCAGTGACCCTTCGTGCCCTACGGATGAGAGCATTGTCATCCTGGAAGAGACCACTCCCATCAGGATAGATGCAGATGCACCGCCCTCAACCATAAAGCTCTGCGGAGGACGGTTAGATCAGTGCAACACATCACAAGCACTGAGCTGCCAGCCATCCAGGCCCTCTAAAACTCCAGCGCTGCAGGAGGAAGGCACAGCGGATCCTCTCTGACCCCAGCCATCCCAGCCACAGACTCTACATGCTCCTGCCATCTGGCAGATGGTACAAGAGCATCCGGACATGAACCAGCAGGTTCAGAGACAGTCTGTACCGGCAAGTCATCAGGCTACTGAACTGCTGACACTTTTTGCTTGTGTACACACTATACACACATTACAGTAACAATGGCGCACAATACCATGACCCCAATACTTCACACATTGAAAAGATTGTGTAATCACTGTGACAGAATGATTAGTGTTTACATATTGTTTACTGTTACATTGTTACATTGCTTACATACACTAAGTCACTTTAATTTACATACCTGATTTTCCCAAGACTATTTAAGATACTTAAGGTGTAAGTACATTGTGAAGGAATCTTCTAATGGTCAGTATGAACAGGAGGAATGATTACACGCACAGAATGCAACTCAATGTGCTTTACAATTAAGCAGCAAGTTCATCAGCAAAAAAAAAGACCCACATCTTTTAAAACTAAGAGAAGGGAGAAAATAAAAAATAAAATCATCTGGCCATCTGACTGTTCTTTTAAGACACAAACAATTGTGAACCTGCCCTTTAAGATGCCAACCACGAACTCTGTTTCAAGTCTGAATGGAGATTTTAGATGCATTTCTCTCCCCCTCCATTTCCTATCTTCTCTCTACTGTCTGTAATAAAAGCATAACAATACCCCAAAAAGTGTTAAAAAATGTCTTTACTCTCAAAATAGGTTTTCACTTTCCCAAAATGTCCTCATTTTTCAACATGTTTATCTACCAAAAATGTATCTTCTTTTCAAAAAATTCACTTTTGCCATCACATCCTTAAATCTATGCTCAGCTGTGTTTCCAGGAATAACAAGAAAGCAGCGTTTTTGTGTGAGATTGTTGCTTTGTTGTTTGGGTTCTGATGTCTCTTGCAGTAATTCTTGAGGCTTTGTGATTACATTCTTCCAAACTTTGGCTGTTAGATTCAGTGGCAGAAATAAATATTCTTAATAAAAAAATGTCCCTCTTTCCAAAAGTATCCCAACCTTCCCAAAAGTTCTCTCACTTTGAAAGCTTCACCATTTATCAAAATGTCGATAGGCCTCATGCACAAACCTGTGCTTAATCCATGCATACATACCTATAATACACAGTTGTCATTTAAAAATCAACATCATGAATGAGGCCCAATATTTCTCTGAAAATGTCCTAAATCGTCAAAATGTTCTATTCTAACGAGGACGTCTGGAGCCATGACTTGCTTACTCACGCAATTACATGCACAAATACACACAGTGCACAAACCGGCATATATACACGCTCCGCTCCCTAACAAGGTCTGGAAGCCAATCCTTCACAATGAAGCCTCACTATCTCCAGGAAATCCAATTCTTAGAAGAGCACTCAGACATACCACTCGGTAAAATATAGCTTTCTCACTCACACATAAATGCATGCACACACACACACACACACACACACACACACTTTTTCTCACTCTTTCTCATCTGGGCTGATATCCAGTGGGACAAATTGCTGCCATTCACAGTTAATGTCACTGTCGTATCGACGGACCTTTTGCAGCAGCTCTGAATGCCACGGACTCCTGCCTACATCGACTCACCTCCTCAACTTCACAATGAACTTTTGCAGGAAGTTTCTTCACCGTCTGTCACTGTGGACTTAATGTCACCATTTGTTTATATTATATAGTTCATTTACCGCTTGCAGCGAGCCCACAAACACCTGACAGTATCGCTTTGGAAAATGGATTGAAGTGTCACCGAGGTGCAAGAGGAGTCAGCTTTCTGTGTGGATGTTAACTTCATTTTGTTGCTCTTTTTCTCTCTAAAGCTGTATTACTGATCACGAACCATATACATCTTTTGTATTTAGTCAGTGGACAAAATTACTGAAGTATTGTACTGTAAAGTTGTTAAATACTTCTACTTAAATTGAGTATTTCTATTTCATGCTATATAATTTTACTTCATTACATTTTAGAGGAAAATCCTGCACTTTATCCACCACCTTATTTATCTGACAGCTGTAGTTACTAGATATTTTGCACACTGCATTTTGTGTTATTCATTAGACATGTTAAATATGATGCATTGTCAGAGATTTAAACTGCTGTTTATAATATTATAAAGTAGCAGCTCCACCTCGACCAGCTACAACATTAGAAAGCTGTTTCACAGCAGTGCATCAGTGTGATAGATTATGTTACTGCATTAATAACTACTAACAGAGGCCATTCTAGTGCACAATACTTTAAATTTTAATACTTCCAGTACAGTTTGCAATTGTATACTCCCGTACATTTTACCTTTCAAAATCTTAAATGCAATACTTTTACTTGCAATTAACTGTGGTATGATCATTTTGCTTACATTTGCATTAACTGATTCTTTGGCCACCTGGGTGCAGTGGAAACAAGCTATGAACATTTGACATATTATCACCTTTTAAATTGATATAATGAATTTATTAATGGATTATTGCACACTGACGATTGCAGAGCTAAAATGTCTGTGTGCACTCTACAGTTATTGCTCACATTGGTATTATCTGAAGGAAGAAGTGTCAACAGCCTGAATTTCCAGCCTTACCTCCTGGAAGGCCTTAATGGATGGAACCAGGACCATGAAGTTGCATCACTGGCACTCAAGCCTCCATCACTGTTCAGCTACTCAAAGGACCTTGTTCACTTTGTCAACACTTACAGTGTCAAGGTGCTTGGAAGTAAGCTTGTCCCCTCTTTTCAGCCACCTGCTGTTTACACTGGTGAGCTTTAGCTTTCCATCAGGATGAGGTTATTTTTTTATATTCATAAAATAGAATCTTTTTATGAAATTGCTGGAAGCTAATTTTCCTCTTTCTATTCTCTTGTCTGTCTCAGGGGAGCTGATAGGTATTGATTACCTACACTGCCAGACAGGAAGGGCCATGAGGGATGTGCATCCTGACTCAGAGGAGACTGACTAGATGCTGGAGGTTGTAGGCACTGAGGAGTAGTTGGAAGATGAAGGCTTTGAAGATGCTGGCTTGGCCCCCGCCATTGTTCTACTGGACCTGTCCTCTGGCCCGTCACCTGTCACCTCCGGTTCAGTCAGCATTCCAACTCCCACCTCTCTCTAGGCTACTGCTGGTCCTTCTGGGCCTGCATCTGATATCACTCCAGTATGTTTGCCACATGCTTTTATCATACTATGTTAGTGGATTTACAATTAGCTTACAATTTGTTGTTTTTTTTTTAAATTGTATTACTTTTTCTAGATTTTGTCCAAGTGCACATATATTCCCTCTGGCCCATCAGCCCTCCCTACCAGGTCTACACCAGACCCCCTCCCAACTCCCACCAGCCTTCCAGCTACTCTCTCAGCTGCTGCAACTGCTGGTCCCTTTGCTTCACCACCCATCATCCCAGCAGTACCTCACCAACAGCTGATAAGTGTTTTTGTCACATGGTTTGTCACATGATGATGTGGAATGCTTTGTCTTTCTCTTCTATTGTATTCTTTTTTTCCCCTAGACTTTGGATTTGCTGACCAGGGTGTCCTCTGGCCCATCAGTTGCCACCACCAGCTCAGCCTGTGTCCTTCGTCTTCCCACCACCCTCACAACCACTGTTACTGCTGCTGCAGCTACAGTCTTTTTGTACCATATTGTATCATAAAGTGTCAGTGGTATTATTGTTTTGCTGGTAACAGTATGCTGTGATCACCAGCTTAACTTCTGACCTTCCTTACTTCACTGCTCTCGCAGCAACTCTCTCTGCTGCTACAACTGCTGGTCCCTCTGGGCCACCTGCCATGACCCGAGCAGCACCTGAGCAGTAGCAGTCTTTTTGTGATAAGATACACTGTGACAAATATTATTTTTCTGCTTGTGATATTTTTTGCTTGTATGTTTTTATTTTTTTTATTTTGATATACTCTTATATTTACCAGGCTGTGGTCAGGGACATGTCCCAGGGATGGACCGAGTGGACAGCCTGGCAGAGTGCTTGGTGGCACTGAGTGCTGAAACTGGCCAAACACTTAATTACCTGCAGGCCAACACCCTCATAGTTGTGTGGCAGAACCTTCTGCCATACAACCAGCAATGAGTCACATATGATGGGCAGCACAGGGTAAGCATTAAACAACACAAAGTATAACTATTTGGCTGTAAAGCATTCACAATAAGCCACCATCCTATTTGTATGACTTCAAGTCAAAGATTCATAACACTTTGTAAGATTTTGGGTTAAGAGAGACTGGTAGGGGATCATACTCATAACCTTTTGATACATAGCTCCCATGCCATAAGTAAAGTGTCATGTTTAGACATATTTCTCAAACTAAAAGGATAGAAATGCGTCCTATAACTTCTGATGGGCAGCAGAGTCCATTGTAACTTTCAGTTCACTTCATTTTTGTTCAGTTTCTCAACTTTTTCTCTCTTTTTCTTCATTTTTCTCTTTCCTCTTCCTTCGCTTTCTTGGATCACGTTCGTACCACGAACAAGTGGTATGAACATGGGTTTGTTTGTAACCAGTCCGAGACCTTGTTGAAGAGGTGGTTTTGGTCCAGTTGTTTTGGTCCACACCCAAGTGCGATTGCTGTGTTCACACCTATGCAAATGAACCACACCAAGGGGGTAAACACTCCAGGGTTTGATTCAACAAAACTAAACAAGGCAGGTGTGAAAACAGCCTCAGTCTCTTTTCCTTTCCCCTTTTCATCCCAAAGTTGTAGATGCCAGATTTTCATAGCCTACTGCGACCTATGTCCCATTGTGGACCTAGATGAAGGTGAAGACAGCCCCGCACACTACTGAATGTGTTCAACAGGGAACACAGCCAAGCCAGAACCTTCACTGCCAATAAATAAACCCCACTTCTTTTATCCCTAGAGCAACCCAGGCACCCAGAGATTGAAACTCATTATCGTTATAGTACAATCAGTGCGGCAATCTCCATCAGCATGTGGACTGATTACAGGATTCTTCTCTATAGTCCAGTCCAGTTTTCTTTTGGCCGTGTGTTCACCTGCAAAAATCTGATTGAAATCAAAACAACACAACAGACTTTTGAGGTCAGAATGACTTGCTTTAATGCAGCTTCTTTCAGTGTGGAGCTTCATTGAAATTTGGGTCTGTGTCGTTCACTCACAGTGGTGTATCTACCAAAAACGTGCACTGTGTATCTCTCTGGGTGTTTTGCTGTTTTTGTATTTTTGTTTCTGGTCATTATTGAAACTTTAAGACTGCAGAAAAATAGCAGTTACATCCATCTGTATTTCATAATTGTTATCTGTTGGGCTGGTGGGGCTGCTGAGGTGTTTGTGTACAGTATTTGAACTTTAGCAAATAATACATAAATAAATATTTTCTATTTTTAATGTTACTGTTTGTTGGTGTTTTTGACTATCAGGTTTATCTGTGTGCAATAACTAAACATTACAGTAGCATGTAAATAATGTTCATCTGTCCCTATAATTCATATACTATTATTGTCCAGTTGTCTTATTATCCAGTCTATGCAAGACAGTGTATGTATAGTATATACCATGTATAGTAAATACTGGGTAAAATATAGCTTTGGTATTACGTTAATTAAGGTCTTATGTACTGTACTGAGAGCATTCATGTCCCTAGCTTTTGGAAAGTTAAAATCAATCCATTCTCTTCAGCAAAATTATTTCAAAGGACTTTCTGGCTCTTTCTCTGTGTTATCATGATGACCTTTGATAAAGTTATCTTCACTGGCCAAGGCACCTTTTAGTTGGTTCATGAAACCACACCTGGGATACTGTCATCAAAGACAGTCATTGAAGTATGTCACTGTGGTTACACAATCCTCCATCAATCCATTTCCTGTTGCTTATCCAGGTCTTTGTTAAGGTGGCAGGCTAAGCAAGATGGTCCAAACATTCATCCATGTTCTCGGTCTCCTCACTGCTGGATGTGCAGGAGACATCTAAATCACATGCATTTCCTCTCTCTCTCTCTCTCTCTCTCTCTCTCTCTCTCCATCTGTAAACACTGTGATAAATAGGTAGCAATTCATTCGGCTGAAATTCAGTTTTTCTTGACTGAACTCTCCTCTCGTATTGGCAGCCAGTGTGAAGTCACAGATGAGGCTAATTGACTCTGCAGCTCACACTCTTCATGGTTTTTCTGTAAATCCAGTTAACCTGGGCAACCCTGACACAACCTTGAAAAGATGGTCATTTAAGCTGATCGCAGCTTTAATAATATGAGGGAGAGACACTCTCTTTCAGTAAAGATTCAGCAGGAGACGGAGGGCTTCAGTGTGTTTGTATGTGTGTGTGTGTATGAATGGACTGATTTTTATTGTTCACAACTATTTTTTAACCTTCAGCTCTGCAGTACCCTGGCACTCCAAGCTTTTGCTTATACTGCCAATGCCAGCCCGAGCATATCTGATTACAGGTCGTGTTACGAGTCTTAAATGAATAGGTAAGGCAAGTAATTGATTTAGAGATAATTGTAAGTGGTGAATTGGTCCTGGGAAACAGCTGCACATGTGCACATTTAGTTTAATGCAAAAGCCAACATTCAGTCCTAAACGGGGCTGCCAAGTCTCATGCAATGACCGTGAGACCAAGACACTTCACATGCTTTTCTCACACCGTGAAAAGCAATCATAACTGATAATGTCATTGTGCAAGAAGAGGACACTGAGAACACACAGACAGACAAGGCAGAGCAGCACAGTGCAACAGCAGGGAAAGCAAGGAATATACACAAATCTATTATATTGTCCTTTATTCCCATGTATGCTGCTCAGAGTAATTTCAGCCAGCAGCTCCTTTGGCAGCAGCACAGCTTCTCTCCCTCTCCTTTCATGCCATGTGCATGCAGGAGTGAGATGAGTTACTATGGTTATAGGGACACCGTGTCTCTGTCGCTCAGAAACTTTCTTGCGATTCCCAATAGGACAACAGGTTTTATGTGACCTACTACCATTTTAGGCTGCATAATGTTCTTATAAATGCAATTTCAAACATGAAATAACCATTCTTCTAATAACCATTTTTGTCCTGATCCACCCAATTATATACTGTTTTAGATGCATTATTGGATTTTATAGCACCCTCAATCTAACTAATCTAGACTGTTGCTGTTTCTTGACTTAATCCAAAGATAAGGTGGTGTGGAAATGCAGGAACTTTGTTTTACATTACTTTTTTTCTGGGGGAGGAGGAACAATAATTTTGCTGCCAATAATAGCAAATAATAATAATAGCAAAGGACAACAAGCTAATGCTAATGTTAATGACAGATAATACCAATGACTGGTTATAGTTAGAACCACTGATGTTAAAGGGGAGTTTATTAAAAAACACCTATTGTGAGAATGGAGTTTTACAAGTTGAATGGACAAAACACCTCTGAGTTCAGTATGACCATGTAGGATGACAATGTTGACAGTCTTCTTCAGTCATCTTTTTTTAAATATAGTGACCAGATGATTCCTCTCAGCCCTTATTGTGTGCGGGGTTTGATTGAGTTGCTCTTCTTGCTCTTGCAGTACATGTAATTTCCAACAGAGCTCTACCACCAGTGACCACAGTCACCAAATCATGACAAACACCACCTGCTGTTTATCCAGGTCTTGATCAAGGTTGCAGCAGGGTATGTAAGGAAACGTCTTTCTCTGCAGCCACTTCCTCCATCTCCTCCTGGCGGATTCTGAAGCGTTTCCAGGCCAGAAAGATAAGACTTTATTGATCCCCAGGAAATTCACAATATGTAATCCCACCAAAGTCCACTTTACAGGTGGACGTGCCTGGAATACCTCCATCAGGAAGCCACCAGGATGAATCTTGATCAGGTGCCTGAAGCACCTAAACGGCTCAGCTCCTTCTTTACCACAGAAGACCTTGAGCATCATTGTTGATGTGCAGTCAATCCACTTGTACTGTGTTTAGTTAATTGCTGAGATATGAAAATGCACAAACACAGACGTAGCAAAGTGTTGCAGTAAATGTTTCTTGACTCCAACACTGCTTTTTTTACATAATACAGAAAGATTGATGCACTCTTTGTAAGAATTTGTAGTTGAACAAAAACAAGAAGACCAAATCTTTCCTGGCCATCACTACACTGCACCCCTCCACCACTGCTTATTTGTAATTCTAAATTTGTTCCATTTGAAATCACAAATGATAAAGAGCTGCTTCGACTTGACAATAAAGTAAACAATAGTCTGTCAAGTTGTACATTTGTTTGTGACCGTGTTTCTAACCTGCGTCGCACAGAATGCTAAAAACAATATGAAAGACAGGGACTGAGACAAGTGGCGGACAACTGGAGAATTAAACACATCAAACGGAAAGACAGGAGGAGGAAGTGATAACAAGTGAGACATAAACAGGTAATTAAAGACAGAGAAACAAAGAGTGAAAGAGACAGGCGGGGAGGAAGAGAGCAACCGACCATCTGTCTATCTGACCAGCAGATAAAAGGAAAGTGAGTGACAGCGACAGCAACAGACAGACAAAGAGACGGGCAGGCAGGCAGGTGTAGAATGAAGCAAATTAAAAGATGACAGGTTCATTTCCCGCTGTCTGTCTGTGTGTCAGTGAGACGAGTGGTTGGTTTCAGTTTCATTTTAATGTGTCACTCCACTGGAGGACCTGATGGAGGAAACCCATCCCTCCATCTGTAGGGACACAGTCCATCGCAGACTCTGTGTTTGTTCTCATAGAGAATCACAACTTAAATGCACAAACAAGCAGTGATGATGCAGGGGTTTCTGGGAAAATGAGTCCAGAAGAACATAGGAAATTAAAAGCTCATATGAAATATTATGAAGTCTGTTGATTGTCCCGAGTGACTATGATAATAACAGAATTAAAACTTTATTTTTAATACCACATTTGAAACAGAATACACAAGGGCAGTTAAACACACTGTTTTCCATTAACTGATCTGGTCTGACATTGAAGTTCCTTAATTTCTAATCACCCATATTAATTTTGCAGCATGACAATCATTCCAAATGTACAGCCAGAGTCATAAAGAAATATTTTCAGCAACAAGAAAAAGAAAGATGGTGCAACAGATGGTTTGGTTCTCACAGAGAGTCCTGACCTCAACATCATGGAGTCAGTCTGGGATCGCTTGGGTTTCTCCTGTTTACTGAACTTTCTCACCAGTTCATTGATACATCCATCCTCACTTTTATTTTTTACTGTGTGAAACTCTTGTACAATACTGTATATGACAGACACACATTGTACACACAGGTGCACACGGGTAACAGGAGGTGCCAAGGTCCGACTTCTGGGAACAAGAATGTCAACAAACAATAGTGTTCAAAGTAGCGTGTACAATACTGGCTGTCTGGTTGCCATAGCGCCACAAACCTCTCCTCCGGGTTCACAGTTCCACCTCACAACATGAGCAGCCCTTACAGCATCATTCCTTCTTTCCACAATGCATGTAAAACACAGCAAATCATGCCAAAAACCCAAAACACACATAAAACTGAGATAAAGCATTTAAACTTTACATGTTATTCTCAATAAATGCAATAAAAGTGATAAAAACCCAAGTTATAAACAAAAATTGACATTTCTGGTGGCACGTAGAAGTTGTCGTGTTAGATCAAAGACTCACTCGTCTTTTTGTCAGGACATCGCAAGGCGTTCCAGACACATCAGTTGTCGTCGACTGTGATGCACTACAAGGGATAAAACTATCAGCTGTCACGCCTGATGCCCAATTTGTGTCTTAACACCCAAACCTGGCATTAGTCATGGTCGGTCTCGGAAGAAAGAATGCCGCTACACTTTTTATGTCAAAGAGTCATGTTTTTATATTTTGTCAACATTTCATATCATAGGCCGCTAATCTCATTTCCTAATTTGATACTGGATGCCTAGTTTTAGATTCAAACCTCAAACCTATAAGGCAGGACAGAAGAGCATAAACAATGATACATTTTTGTATGAAACTATTACAGAAAAGTTACATTTTTGTCATTCTCTTTTTTTTTTCTCTCATCTTTTCACTAAAAAGCAAAAACACTCAGCCTCAGTCGTACGGCACATCCCACCGGAGGATGATGAAAGGGGGAACAGGGGTTGAAATGAGAGCAGGGAGAGAACGGGGATCTGCTATTCATCACTTGAGCAAGGAGACGGGTTGATTAAATATTCAGTTTGATATCAGATGAGTGTTTAACTCGCTTGACACTCATCCCAAATGAGCCACAGCTGCAGTTGTGCTGTATGACACTCTGCAGCCTGAATGCATGTTGTGACTGAACAGTGAAGGGATATTTAAAAACTTCTAAAGACACTCGACTCAGGGAAAGAAGTGCCACTCTGACAAAATGGTTGGTATCATAAAATTAGCACACATCATCAGAAGAAAAAAATGAAACGAGAATCAGATGAAACGGAGAGTTACGTAAGTTTGCGGTTGACAGGGTCATTTTTAGAACACAGCTCATAATGTTTATGTACGTCCGTGTTGTGCAGAAACCAGATCTTAGACTCTTTATACCTTTTTTTATGATAGATGAAGTTACATTTACTGGAAAAAAAATCATCCTCTCTCAACATTTATATGATAATTAAAGGTCAGATATTGAGCAATTCAAGGTAGTAGAACAGAATACTTTAGCTCTTGAGGAAGTGCAGGGAAAAGGCAAAGTGATTGTGTGTGTGTGTGTGTGTGTGTGTGTGTGTAGCTGCAAGGAAGGTACACATCATTTTTAAGTCATTTATCAACTATGTGGATAAATGAGTTATTGCCATTTTCAAGAAGAAAAAAAAAATTGCAAAAGTTTTATGAGTTAGAAAATACATTTTGTTAGACTAAGGGAACCTTTTATTTAACTAAGGCATTTAAGCACTGTTGTAATTACATCATTATGTTTTTATTGGTCAACATTTCAGCAAATAGTTTGCAGCAGAAGTTATAAAATCCATAACAGGTGAGCTAGTGTTTCTCAGACTTGGTGCATCTCGCATATTTTCTTTGCTACTTTTGAATATTCATCAACGATTTGCATACAGTGAACTGGACACATCGTACACCTCCTCAAATCCAAACTGACTTACAAATCTTCTCAAGAACTGTGTTGTTGTTTTTTAAATGTTCAGAGTTTAACTGAAACTTTGTCACTTAACTTTTCCTAGAAATCTCTCAGCCTACTTTTCTTCTTTCTGCCCTCTTTCATTGATCCATTTTCTGTCTCTCTCTGAGGTAACATAAACATGTTCTGTGCCAATATGGTAATTGTTATGTAAAAAAAAATGAAGAGAAACAAATATAGTGTTGTGTGGTAACCCTCCAAAACCCTCCTCACTATACACACTCTGTTTGAACAGTGTATGTGCATTTATACCACACACAACAGATTGCTACCACCCATGTACTCCGACCTCGTCACGGAGCCAAACACAGCAGGTTGTAGGGATGCCTCTACCCATCTGACTCTCCAACTTCTTGGCTGTTGGATGGAAACACCACTAAGACAAATATAGCAAATGATGAGGAGAACCAAAGGACATAAAAGTGAGACAATATCCCAGAATTGATTAAATCATCACAGTCACAGACACTGATCTATTCTCAGCAGGCTTTGGGTTGGGGATGCGGGGAGGATGGGGGTATGTAGGGTTGGTAAAAATGTACAAAGCACCCCAGGGAGTGCATCTTTGGATGCAATGCAAGCAGACCTCCTACCTCTTCTCGCGGCTATGGGAGGAGAGAGCAGCTTTGCAAATACATTCCAGTAAGAAGGAAGCCGCAGAAAGTCTAGATTCAGAAGAGTGATGACTTTCCTCATTCACTCAACATGTTCGCTGTTTTTCAGCAACTTCTGGCCCTTCTAGACCCACTAGTCTGAAGAACTAAAGAGTCCCATGAACTGAAATCTACAAGACTCTTGTTAACTTTCTTGTTTCAGTGTCCACTAAGCACTAAGAACCACTGAGATAAGAGCTGGATTGGAACTAACAGATAGCAAAGGCTTTTTTAAGACATATTTTATTATATTTGTACATTATATATAATATATATTGACTCTCCACCTCATTAACAACCTGATTTTAAGCATGGAAACATAAAAAGTGGACAAGTTGTATTTTTTTCTAGCATGAAAGGATGCAGCAAACAGTTTCAAGTTAACTCCTTAAGTTTTTTGTCTTTTTGTTTTTGTCTTTTTTCATGTCTTTTGTAATTAAAATGCAAATAAAAATAAATAAATGAAAAATAAACAGAAAGACCAAAGTCCAACACCTAGAAATAGGCATCCCTCACTAACCTGTAGAAACACACACAAACACACACATCCTCCCTCTCTCTCTCTCTCTCTCTCTCTCTCTCTCTGTCTCTATCTCTCACACACATACACACAGACACACACACTGTCTGCAATGACGGCGTTGAACTGTTAAATACACAGTCGCTATCAATCACTCTGCTCTATGGGTATGTACACACACACACACACACACACACACACACAGTATCTATCCATCACTGTGTTGTTTTGGCTTGTTCTGTAGATGGTAAAATGTCAACCTATAAATAGAAAGAGATGGGTGACAGAACAGAGCAGCAAAGACAATTGCACTCCCCTTTCTCTTTCTTTCTCCCTTTCAACCTTTTCTCTCTCTCTCTCTCTCTCTCTCTCTCTCTCTCTCTCTCTCTCTCTCTCTCTCTTTATATTACTATATATCCACTATTTAATTTTTAAGTGCTCAGTGGCATTTTTCCATCAGCTGCGTTAAAGAGAAACAATCAGCTTAGTAAATGTCAAAAAAGCAAATGTCAAAACACAAACATCTGAGGACATATACAAAGACATGATTCAAGATTCATATTCATCATTTGACTCAAAATTTAAAAACGAACTGGGCGTCTTGTATAAAATCGAAGGATTTTTGTCTTCCTCCAACTGTAAAACCATTGTGCAGTCTACCTCCATATCTGTCCTTGACTATGGAGATATGTTGTATTGTCATGCTGCCCCATCCACACCTCAGCAGTGTATCATAGTGCATTACGCTTTATTACAAAAGACAAGTTCACAACATTGGATGGACTTCCTTACAATCAAGAAGAAAAAAAAATGTCTCATGTTATTCATCTATAAAGCTTCCAAACTACCTCACATCACATCATTTTTTTTATTAATTCCTCATTTATTCTGTCTGCTGATTGTTTTCTTGTCTTATGAATGTTTTTTTTTCAAGTCTCTCTTGAAAAAGAGATCTCAATCTCAATGAGACTCCCTGATTGAATAAAGATTAAACAAAAATAAACGGCAGTGCACTTATGACAGAAACACGAAACGAACACAGTAGTGATTTTACATGTTTTGTTCTTACTGGTGCTCATATATACACTTCTGTATATTTCTGCTGTCTATTTTACAAGTCAGGTCATTAACTGTTTGATTGATTTCCTTCCTTCCAGGCAGCCGTTGGTCTCAGTTAATTTCACTTCAAACTGCTTGTAAAAAAAATGTTAAATTTGCTCTGACACTTGAGACTTTCAGCTGCCAAACAGCAATCTTTCTTTTTTTACAGAAAGTGAGAAAATTCTTTCCTTAATATCCAATATCCTGTTAGATTTTATGAAAACACAGCTCATGGATGCAACACTGTACTGCAGCTGCCTCTCAAATCTTGGGTGTCGGATAGTCCATTTTTTTCTTTCTTGCAATAACTTGGTTGTCCTCTTCATGTAGATAAAACCACATTAATCTTTACCTCCTCTATCTGTCGCTCTGTCCATCATAGACTGACACTGAACACAGAGCTGACCACTGACATTTACAGCTGCCACTTGGGCCTTCAGAGTACAGAGGTTAACAGTTCATCTCTCCATCAGTCTCTCTTTCTTCTCCCTCCTCTCTGTGGACCGTTGCCCCCGGAAAGATGAAAAACTGACTAAACACTGTCACTCTCTCCTTCGGAATAAAAAACAAAATGATTCATTGTTTGTTGTCTTATTTATCGGCACAAATAAAGAAAGGAAGAAAGGAAAAAGAAAGGAATAAGAAACTACATGCAAGCTGGTAACTGTATGGTCCAGCTACAAAATAAATGCTATATACTTTGGTCCACTCATAAGCATACGGGAGCCCTGAAGGACTTACACATTCATCTGCAGTTTGCGTACAACAATGCATTGTGCAAAATTTGTGACATTGCTCGCAAAGCCCTTTTGTGAAAGAGGCCCTGCATGCCACAAATCTGGCATTATGATGTTCTTGTTCCTGTTTTGTGACTCATAAATGCATTCAATTTCCTTGCAGACTAGCAACCTTGAGAGTTACATGTATACCGGATAATTCTCCAGTGCGTGATTTACATCGAACGCCAACATTCAGCGCCAATGCAGGAAGTAATGTTCCTTTATATATATAGTGAGATGGAAAGTAAGTGGGTGGAGGTCAAGCTGGTCAACCCTGTCTCTTAGAAATTCTGTTTGTACACTACTAAATTGTTTTCCCAATAATGTTTTGCTGGCAAACATAATCGCTGCCTAGATTATATTTTTAGGCAGCGTTCTTTTTTAATGAATGAAGCTACATTCATACCGTACCAGTTAGGAGTTTGGACATGCCTTCTCATTAACTTGCATAAGAAAGTGTGCCCACGCTTTTGACTGTTAATGTATATCACTCCGCAGTAAGACGGAGGAAATGAAGGTGGATGGTGGGAGCTTCACATTCTGAGTCTTGTGTGTGTTTATAGGCTTAGACAACGAATGCACTTTGGTTCATGTTAGTGAAAGGTAGTGGTTTCAATGAAATGATTATAAACATGTTGTGCTCTCTGTAAACTTTTTCTGTGTTAAACAGAGACCATGATCTTTCCGAGACCTTAAATACAACTATAAAAACTTTAATATTGCTTTAATTTCTACAAACAGATATTGTACTGCAAGATCAGATATTTTGGTGGGGGATAAAAAGAACTACGTTGTCTAAACTTTTCACTATATACATTATGTTGATACATAAATTAAAATTTTCTCATTAAGTTGAGAGAAAACGCTGAGTCAGCAGGATGACTGCAAAATGTATTTGCTTTTAGAAATGACATCATGGCTTTGCTACAGAGGACAGTCGCTCACCACACAGCTTTTAAGTGACGACTAAGATAAAGACAATATTCAGACAAAGACAAATTGGAAAACGACAGGGAAGAGAAAGTCAGTTTACAGTGACGACATGCAGCAGATGCTGTCAGGCAGACTCAAACCTGCAACATCAGGAGTACAAGAAGCATGGGACCAGCTCTGCCTGCAGGTTTCTTCATCTTATGAATTTCAAAGTCTTGAAAGCTTGTTTTTTTTTTTTCTGTCTGTTTCTGGGGATCAGAAAACTCTGACAGTTAAAGCTGCAGGGGTCACTATCATTATTAGATGAGAACAAGCTGCTTTACTTTTCTATTAAAGTTCATTATCTGTGACAAGACTGCTCTATTATACTGCATTAAATGTAGCGTGGAAGGTATGCAAGAAACACGCAGGCGAGATATCGAAAAGATTGGAGGATTTGGATCCAAAAATAATGTGAAAACCATACAGATTATTTGTAAAAGTTATGTTCTGGTTCTATGTTCAAATTGATTGGTCAAGAATACAGTGGTTCCAGTTATGGGATCTACATACCTTCATGTCCTTACAGTTCAGCTTGTGTCTGAGGTAACTCATACCAGTATTTCTTGAAGTGTTTTAGTTTTCACTTGTCTGTCTCACAGAGCAGATGTTTCTATTTTTTTTTAAAAAAAAGTATCAATCAACACTGACTTCGAGGGATGTAACCTGACACATTTTTGTCTATTTAATTCACTTGCAGTCTTGCAGGTGAGTGAAGCGTAATCTTCACAGGCAACCGTCACATAAATCACATCCTTTCTATATGCTGAGAACATGTGAGCCTCATCTACAGGGATTGATGGAGTTTCTACCAGTGTATATTGTTCTGCAAGAATGACCATTTTGGTGTCTAGGTACTTTGTCTCTGAACATTTCACTCAAACCTTCAGTAGCAACATTTGCAACATGCCAAATTTTCCCACTATGTTGACAGAAAACATATTTCAGCCAGTGTTGCCATTGCACTTTAGTTGTATATGAATGTTATTTCTTGTAGACAGAGATGGGGTAGTGGATGTGTAGCAATGATCGCTAACGTTACATTACAGTATGTTAAACAAATGTTAAACAATACAGTATGTTTACAATGTTAAACAAACTTTTGCAATTTCACAGGACTCTCAATTAGTAACAATGTTGAAGTTCTTGTCTAACAATAGGGTTATTGCATGCCACTTTTTCACAAAAATAAAAACAATTGCAAGCACTACTTCCACGCATGTTGCAAACGGTGGCAGTGTTACGTCTTACAATTAGTAGACCAATTTCATAGCACACATTTTGACATGTTAAAAGCAGGAAAAGCACAAGTACAATCAATAACATTAATGATCAATCCCTTTTTTTTAAAATTTATCACCCTGGTATAGAAGCCTAATGGGTGACCATTATGGCTTCCTTGGACGCTTGAATGGAACTGAGCCATCATTAATGTTATTTGTCCGGATGGTGGTATCAGTCGGCCTCTTCTGGCTTTGGCCGGCCTGTTCACCTTTTAACATAGGCAGTTGAGGTTTTATGGTGTGTGTAAAAAGCTGGTTACGCTGGTCTGGCTCCAAATTGTAATACAGTCCCACACAACAGATCAAACAGTTGCCCCTTTTGGGATCATCTCAGCAAACTCAACAGTCACACCAGTGCCTCCAATCTCTTCCTACACATACTTAATGCATTGATATAACACTTGTTTCTCCTTTGTATTTTCCCTATCTAATAAAGTGTTTGTTTTTACTGAAATTATAAATGCAGTGTAGTGAAGGCTTTCCTATCCAACCTCAAGTCACTACTTCATCTCTGGACTACAACCGTCTCTCTTTTCAGGCTTTGAACTTGAAACCACAATCGTCACCTCTGCACCAGCCTACATTTCTCTGAACAAACGCAAGGGTGTCAGATTGAAGTTAGTCGTCCCACATTTCAGCTGACAAACTGACAGCGTCAATCTCACCTCAGAGATGACACACTAGAGGAGGAGACTGTCTGTTTTCCCTTCGGCTGAAGAGGAAACGTTGCTCTCAAAGTTCATAACCACTTTAGATGTCAGAGATGTTTTTTTTCTCATCTATCTGACAGCTGATCATCGTCTTAGGTATTTCCTCTGTGAGGGTTTTTTACACAGATGCCGCTTCTTTGGTGAATGTTAAGTAGCTCTTTATAAATACCAAAAGATGAAACAGGTTGCGCTTCCCACGCTGGAGGAAAAACTCCAGACGTGCCGATGTACTGCGAGCAACGGCGAGTCACAACTAGTTTTTTTTTCTTCTTCTCTCTCACCTTTAACTTCCTTAAGTCTCATTGTGCTTCCACTCTTCCTCTGTTTCTGTCTGTCGCATAGTTTTTTCCTCATCTCTGACATGACAACACTACACATATTTAACATTTTAACTCTTGCTTTTATGTACAAAATGTTACAACCACTTCTGACATTGATGGTTAGTAAGTGTGACATCCCTGCGCAGTAACTGCACAGAGGGCATACAGTAGGGAGGTAGTTGGACTAGATGGTCGGGCTCACAAAGGGCAGGACTTTTACACCAGGGTTCACGTCCTGCATCCTATGTGATGTTAGAAGATTAAGGTTAGGTTGAAAGGTAATATATAACCATTAGAACCTTTGGAGTGTCCCAGTAACTTACTGGTTAAGACACATAGCCTACCACATCACTGCAATATCACAGTTTGTTGCATGTCTTACCTGTTTCTTGAGTCGTGTTACCAGACTTGCAATGTAATGTAAATCATTGTAGATGAATGTAATTTTTAGGACACAGGATTATAACTGGCACAACAAATCCTCCAATCCTGACTCATTGTTGCAATTGTGACATTTAGGGTTGGAAATTAACAGCAGTCTCATGTGGCAAAGTCCACAGATGTTTTCAGGACCATGGACAGCGCTCACGGGTCAAGCTCTTTAAAGCACTGTTACGAGTGAAAGTGAAACTTTAACAGAGAAGACAGACCGCTTGTTTGCTGTTCACGGTTAATTGATGATGGGAAACTGGAGTCAGTCCGTCCCGCACATGTACAGTATGACAACAGTGAGTTCACCCTCAATGAACTGGCTAAATGTTAAATCACTGTTGTGTCACATCAGTTTGTGGCGGAGAAGCAAAAGAGTTGACAGCTGTGGATAATTACTTTATGTAAAATTCCAGTTTAATTAAACTTGGGTCTTCTTTAGTTTTATGTCCATTATTTCTATAAGACAAGTTGTATGAAAACAGAAATCTCACTTTCAAATAAGTAATTTAATAAATGATTTAATAGTATTATCAAGATTATTTTCGGAACCTACTTCTTTTCTTTCTGGCACTCTGCTGTGTAAAATGTCAAATCTCTCAAGATCCACACAGTACATCTACAGCCAGTATTTTTTCCTGGATTGAGCAAATACCATCTGAAAATAGGAGAAAAATGTATGCAACTCTAGTCTGTCAGCTTGTTAAGCAAAGAGTGAAAAAAACAGGCCGTTCTTGGGTTATACATCTATATTATTTACGTTTTCCATCCCTTCAGGTGTCGACACCATCTTTAGCTGGTGTCTGAGAGACAAAAAAATGATTTTAAAGTCTCTGAAATCAAGAGGTTTAACAACTTATAGGAGTCCACGTGTCCTCAAACCATAAACTCCTCCTGACTTGGCAGCTACAATCTGCCTCCTAACAGATTCATGTCATCTCACATGCATGTCACAGCCCGTTGCTGTATTGTTCCTGTCAGTTTATGCAGTCTAGCCTTAAATAAAGACCATTTTTCTGTGGCAGATCTGCTTCAACAGAATCGAAGAAGGCAGCTCTGTGATCATGTTTTTTAAAGTTAAACCCCCTTCAAGATATGGATACCTTAGCTTGCTGGTTGTACGTTTGACAATTTCTGCCTACAGAGGTTTTAATCAGTTGATTTTATTTCCCCCGTTCATCACTGTCCACAGTGGAAATGGGGCTCTTGATCAATTCCTGTAGATATAGCTGATATGTTCTCAACATATAGACAGTATGTGATTTATATGATGATTACCTATGTAGATTAAGCTTCACTCACGTCCAAGACTGCAAGTGAAAATGATGTCGGGGTATATCCCTTGAAGTCAGTGTTTACTGACACTTTGCTTGAAATAGAAACATCTGTGCTGTGAAACAGAAAAGTGAAAACTGAAACACTTCAAGAAATACTGGTATGAGTTACCTCAGACACTGTTCTGAGTTGTCTGCATGTGACAGCCTGTATACTGCAAACTGTAAGGAAATGAAGTGATGTAAATCCCATAACTGGAACCACTGTAATCATATCATAATCAGTACCCATAACTAATCAATTTGTGGTAGAGTTAGGCTATATTTATTGATAACCAGGTTAAACAATCATGTACTCTTTGCTTGGCTTTAGAAATTGTTAAATACTATTTTTACAATAAGTGTTTAGTATATCAACAAAAGTACATTTTCTATATGTCTTTATTAATAATGAACTCTAACTCTGGAAGTCATGTAGAATGCCTATTAACCACAGTGTGAGGTACGAATAACCAATCTCAGCTCACAACATAAAAGAGTTTGACATGAATGAATGTGTAAATTACTTACCACTTCAGAATTTCCCTTTAACGTGACTATAGCACCAGTGGTTTTAACTATAGCCCACAAGTCATTAACATTAGATTTACAGCAGTTTGATCATAAAAATAGAAGCCAAAGCAGATAAATTGACTGCATGGCGGCCCTGGTCAGGTTACTTACATAAACCAAACATAAGAAAGATCTTTTCCATGGATTTTTTGCATGTCTTCCACTCTACATTACATGCAGCATAATAGAGCACAGATAATGAACTTTAATAGAAAAGAAAAGCAGCTTGTTCTCATTATACGTATATACATATATGTATGTATATATGTATGTGTGTGTGTGTGTGTGTGTGTGTGTGTGTGTGTGTACCTACATACATACAAGATATATAATGAGAGCGACCCCTGCAGCTTTAACTGTCAGTTTTCTGATCCCCAGGACAGACAGAAAAAACAAGTTTTCAATATTTTGAAATGAATAAGATGAAGAAACCTGCAGGCAGAGTTGGTCCCAAGTTTCTTGTACTCCTGATGTTGCTGGTTGGAGTCTGCCTGACAGCATTTGTTGTACGTCATCACTGTAAACTCTAACTTTCTCTTCTTCCCTGTTGTTTTGCGCTGTGTCTTTGTCTTGTCTGACAGAGACTGTTTCAGATATTTCTGGTTGAACTGGGGAAAAAAACCCCAAAAAACTTCGATCCTAGTTGTTTTTATTCCCATCTAAATATCTGATCTTGCAGCACAACTGCAAAAACTCTGGTAAAAACTAGAGCTGTATTAAACTTTTTTATGGTTGTGTTCAGGCACTGGTAGCACTTGTTTAAAGTTAGACTAAGATTGTGTTCCTAATTTAATACAGAAAAACGTGTCCAGTCACTTGATGCAAAATACATGTTTATTAATATTAAATGGAAACCACGACCTTTTACCTCACCTTAACCAAGTGCAGGATGTGAGGATGTGGTGCCTGAGTCTTGCATCTTGTGTGTCCCCCATCCACCCCAACCTTCTTCCTCTGACTTCAGAGCAATATTTAAATGCAGCTTCATTCATATTAAAAAACATTACCTGTGAACATAATCCAGGCAGCAACACAACATAATTGGAGAAACATTTCAGTCATATATATGTAAGCATAAAGTCTAGGAGGGAGGCAGGGTTGCTGTCATAAACCATCACATAAGACTGTTTTGTAGAGCAGTTATACAAAACAGAGCAGATTTTTCTATTTTACTTTTTTAAAGTCATATTTGAATGTTAGCTGTCCCTATAGTAACTGTGCCACAGTGTTTTGGTCCCTGACTCACAGAGAACAACAGCATTGTTTTCATGCCCCCAAGACTAAAAAGGATTGAGCCTCCCCGCTGTGAAGAAGAACTGAAATCCACATCGTCACCCAGGAGCGACTTCCGAACTCTCGACGGGTGCACAGATGGCACTGGAGAACATTTCTGAAGCAAATGAATACTAAGAGATAAAGACAGAATGAAATATAAATGCTTAATTACATTTAAAGCCGTTATCTAGCGACCTCATCATCACCCCACTCAGACTTACTGAGCTTCATGCAGTTAGAAGTGAAAATAATCTCAGCAAGTGATGCATGATTTTCCCTAGAAGGGAGATCTCCAATTAAAAAAAGGTTTATCTTTCAGAAGGACTTCAAGTCAATTCAAGTCAAGTAAATTTTATTTGTATGGCCCAATATCACAAATTTGCTTAAAAAGGGTTTTTACTATCTGTAAAGCAATACAACATCCCCTGTCCTTAGAACCTTGATTTGAAAAAGGAAAAAATGTCTAAAAACTCTTTTAACAGGGAAAGAAGAGAAGGAGGAAATCTTAGGAAGAGCAACAGAGGAGGGATCCTCCCAAGATGGACAGACGATGCTATAGATATTATGTTCAGAATAGAACAAGAAAAGCAAATTACAGAAATATAGCATTGAAAACAGAATGGCAAAATATTACATAATGCATTACAATGGATTTATAATATATGTGAAGAATGTGATTAAGTGCAACACCAAGCAACTTCCAGGTAGAAAAGGACCTGAGCCACGCAAACTCCATCACCATGGAGACTTGGGAAGTGGACAGACCTCTGGAAGTGGCACCAACAACCAGGGAAGTGGAGCAGTTCCAAGATGGGTACTGGTTCCGCCAAGAGATGCCTGATAGAGGGTAAGTATACACAGGAGCTCTGCATTTTGAGAGTGGAGAGCTTAAGATGGAATATACGGTTTAAGGAGATCAGACAGGTACGATGGGGCATTTCTATTTAGGATTTTATAAGCCATCAGAGGCACCAAAGTCTGCTCTAACATGGATAGGGAACCAGCTGCAGAATTTTGAACCATCTGAAGACTTAGCAATGTTAATGTTATCAAGTTTGGATTAAACAAATGCATGCATTAGAGTTTCTGCATCAGAGACTCTTATAATGAGAATCTTTAATGACAAAAAATGTTTTGGAATCATTTAGATGTAAATATCCATCTATCAGTCATCCATCATTCTATCTATTTTTTCTTGTTTGTGTGGAACTGAAAAAAGTAATAATAATAATTTGATGTAAAATAAGGTTTTTACTTTGGTGTCCATGCTGACTAGGGATCTTGAACGCACCAGACAATGACAGCAGAGCAGATGCCTAACGAGTCAAACCTTAACGAGCTTTTAACACATAGGATTTTCAACATCTGCTGGAGATTTAATAAACTGCTCATAGCTGGTTTTCCTCTGCACTGAAATTGTCGCAGTTATATAACTTCCACCTCCGGGTCAATGACAGAATGTCACTGGATGAGTGGAGGCCAGGGTCTTTCGGTTCAAGTTCAATTTCTTTGAACACAAACATACAAATAAATGAATGCACATGCACACAGTAAACAAGGCCATTAAAGGGCAGCATTAGAGAAGGCAGATAAACATTCACCCACATACTGTATGTATGAGCTGCTCAGCTGTATTAGGTCCTCTCAAATACAAAAAGAAGGGAAAAATGGATAAATTGTTTATTTTTGTGGCATACCATTAAAATCATCCCACATGGGATTACATGACACACAATAATACGACATATAAATAACAACTTCTGACAATTGACATATATTTTAAAAAGAAATCATTGCTGCAAACCTCATACTTTATGTGTTGTGGTTGGAAAACATGTTTTACACAGAAAAAAATACTGTATATAAAAGTTACTTATACATTATATACATTATATTATACACATATTATACATATTATATATACGTATATTATACCAGGCATTTAAAATTCTTAATTTCATTTCACAAAGTGTAGAAGTTTTACTGATGAATCTCTTTATCATTTCATTTTCTTCTTTTATTAGCTGACATCCTGTATGTGAAATACATGTTTTTGTGTGTGTGTTTTTTTTATGTGTGTTGTGAGTGTGTGTTTCTGTGTATATGACTTCATACTGGGGCTCATTACTCTCTGCTGCTAATACAATAATGATAATAATACAGAGCTCCATAAGTCTCCTCAAGACTTTCTTTTCATTTGTGTGTCTAATAACAACAACATGAGATAATTTATTCACAGAAGACTAAATGTTCTCAGCTTGTTGTTTCATTTGATTTCAGAATAAAACTACTTTTCACTTAGGTTTAATTCAACTTTTAAAAGGAATTTTATCACAGCAGAAGTGGAAGAAGTATTCAGATCAGACCTTTATTTAAGTAAAAGTTCCAATACAGCAATGCAAAAATACTCTATTACAAGTAAAAGCATTGTATGAAAAACCATACTTAAGTAAAAGTGTATAAGTATCAGCAGCAAAATGTAGTGTCAAAGTAAGAGAAAAAACAACGTTCTGATACACAAATCTGTTTTCAGTTTTTAGACTTTCTCTCTAATCTTTGATTTTTGCTGAAATATTGGATCATTTGAACATTTATTGAAATGAAAGCATGTGAGAAGTTTAGAGGGAAAAATCAATATTTGGTGGAGCTGTTAACAACTCATAGACATGTGAAATATGACCCTGACTACACACTAGTCTCATCTTTCACAATGTGTTGTATTTTATAAGCTTGTTATATTACCTGTTTTGTCAAATCTTCATCTGAAAAGTAACTAAAGCTGTCAAATAAATGTAGTGCAGTAGAAAGTATAAAATTTCCCTTTGAAATGTAGTGGAGTGGAAGTATAAAGTAGCATCACATGGAAATACTCATGTAAAGTACAATACCTCGAAATTGTATTAAAGCACAGTACATGAGTAAATGTACTTAATTACTTTCCACCACCGTAATACGGATGGATATAAAAACTCTAAACTGGACTGTGCATCAAAGAGGGAGCCTGTTTTTATAAAATCATGAAACATTTCTGCTCCTGGATGCATGTGGACACTATATGCGGTTATGTATGATTTATTGCCACTATACATGCCCAAAGTGTTCAAACACTTTAGGCATGAAACAGGATTCATCAAAAATGTAAAGGGAAAATCCATTTCATGACATTTTCACATTATAGAGCTCGCTTGCCCTGTATTATTAAAATATGATGTAAATTTTTTATGGTTTGACCATGTTAGCAGTGACAAACCCTGCACTGTATGGGGGTGTGGACAGGCTAAATGCCAAGAAAATGGAAAAATAAATCAATTAATTAAGTTTTTAATGCATTGATACAGTGTATTAATAGTAAAGTAGTTGAGTGAACTTCATCTTATTTATACTATGACATTTTATGAATTTAACCTCTTAAACTCCCCAAGGACATTGGTGTCCTTGGCTGACATTACTGTTTTTCAGAGGCTGTGGTGGCCTTTTAAAGCTAGAGTGAACATACTGGTATCATATGAAGCTAAGACCTAAGGCATCCATTGGTACCAACCATGTCATGCTGGCTTGTCAAGAAGGTCTAAATAGCATTCCAAGGTTAAGCTAAATTTTGGCAAGGGAAATTATGTCATGGCAAACTGCCATTTTCAAAGGGGTCCCTTGACTTCTCAAAGACATCCGAATAAAAATGGGATCTATGGGGATCCACAAGTCTCCTCATTACTGACATGCCCACTTTATGCAAATCCCATGTAGTTTTGGCAAAAAAAACCATGCAGTTTTGTGAATGCAGTATTAATGTGTTATTTTCACCTCTTCTGAAAATTGTTTATTTTAATAGGGAGTTGAATTAAAAACGGAGTTTTTAATTTTTTAATCGACATTCATTAAATGAGATGGCATGTCATTGAAGAGACAATTTTACCAATAAATCTCTGTCGGGAGGATATTCAAGAAGTGCATTATTTTAGCTCTTGTTTGATTTAATAAAGCCTAAGCCCATGCCTCCTTAAAAAATGTGATTATCTGTTCAGAACATGTTGCTAAAAGTACCAATTATGTTTGATGAAATTTGAACACCTCTTAATCAAATATTCTTTCTAAAAAAAATTGGACATGTTTGGCATTTGCAGTTTGGAGCCAAAACACATTACCTGCTTTTAACGCTGTTGGGAATGTGTACTTACATGCCCTTTACTCTAAAGAAAAACATGAAAAAGAAGTCAATGCTTTAAGGAAGGATCCAGGTATATCTCCTTCTGTGTACCGATGACAGCAGTAGCTTAAAGCTTTGGTAATAAAATCTTTTCTACACAAAGTTTCCGACTTGAATTTCAACACCTGCTGGGAAATCCTCGTCTCTGGTGAGCCTGAGCTCCTTTGGCCTCAACTCAGCTTCAGTCTGCAGTTGCTACAAAGCTGTGATTTATCCAGGATGACTGCCTGAGTCTGGTTTAAACTTAATCCCAAACAGTCCAGGTGGAGTTAACTCCATGTGGTTGAAGTGCCTTGCTCAATGTCACCTTGGCACCATGTTAATTATTCATTCAGTTCCCCAAATTCAATTGTTTTCAACAATTGTCTTAGAATACAGGTTGCTTTTGTCACAGCTGTCTTTCAGCTTTGATATGACACCTCTGTGTCTTGACAGCCAGCTGCAGTTTTATTCATACATGGACACAGCTTCACCAGCTTTCCCAATTCTTCTTTTGTAGTCCTTTTAACTCCATGACATGTATGGTATGACGTTAAATATTATGTCATTATCCAAAATGAAAAGCCTCTATTACTC
This sequence comes from Euthynnus affinis, assembly GCA_029490765.1. Taxonomy (NCBI): domain Eukaryota; kingdom Metazoa; phylum Chordata; class Actinopteri; order Scombriformes; family Scombridae; genus Euthynnus; species Euthynnus affinis. Next base: position 4,184,765 of record CM055845.1, read on the forward strand.
TTGAATTCCGAAAAATGTGAATGCAGAAGATCAAGATAGAAAGAGAAAGGCAATTGGAGAAATTTGTTATACTTAATGTCATATTGTAGCATGCATATAAAATATAACACTAAAGACCAATATAACAATTTTTGCTGATTTTAAATATTTTCATTGCAAGTTATATCCTTGTTGACTGTGAATGAAACTTGGAGGATGGCAGGGCGCTGTGTGTTAGTCAGATTACAGGACATATTCCGTCTTCTGTTACAGATTCACCCACATAACTCACCCACATTTTCTTAAAGGGGATACTGCTGACAGCAATGTCAGTGATATCTGAAATCATATAATATGTATTTCCAGTAAAACATGGTTTAAACCAAGTGGCAACTATCATGGCTTGAGGCTGAAACCAATGCCAAAGTTCCTTAAAGTGCCAACAATGGCACTAGATGCTCCAACTGACTCCCATTCAAAAAGACTCAACTTCTCTCTATAAATACTAAGTCAATAATTTTTTTCAATGAGCTATTATGGTCTCAATGTCTAAATTCAGGCTTTCTAATCACTGTGCTGGTAGTCATTTTGGAAATCATTGCTCTTTTAATAAGCATAAACTCTACGGAGCTTAGCCTTTTTTTTTTTTTAGAGAATTCTCTGTGCTTTGGTCTTTTTATACATACAATATGTTGATTAGTGGAGCTTAAAATGGAACCTGGCTGATGTTGTTTGCCATCTACAATCATTGTATGCACTTTGAATTTAACACATGCAACACTATTCTGTATTCATAAAGAAAACATGATGAAATGGGACCCATGAACTTTGCCATTTTTGGGCACACGGGGCGAACACTATAACGTTGTTAGTGAAACACTTTTTGACAACATAGAAGACTTTTATCCTTAAAGCAACCATGAGTTCACATTTTACTGTATCGTGATTGTATCACAAGGAGTAGTTAGACAGTAGTGAGTGATGTGGAGGGATTTATGAGCAGCACCCTGCGCTCACTCACTCAGTTCCCCGGAGACATTACAAGACAGTACTGCCGCCTACTGATGCAACATGGGAAAACACGAGATTTGACAATGGCTAAACTAAATTAAAAAAATAAAATCACTTTTCAGTGGGTATCACTCTGCCTTTGATAAAAACCTTGAGATGAAACATAAGGAGAGGATTAAAAGCTAAGTGGAATGAAATTGACATAAAAAAACATGCAGGAGGAGGGAAGAGAAAAAGGCAGGAGAGGAAAGCAATGAGCATGTGTCAGCTTCCTGTGAACCACATGGGAACAGAAAACAAGGCCATCATCTGTGTGGTGAAGTGACAGCTGGGGGGATGTTTGGCTGCACTTCCAACATTTTGTCTGTTGTCGCTAAAATAGAGCAACTGTCTAAAGCACCGCAGCCCACCACTGAAAAGAGGATCAAGAGCTTTCATGAAAGGAGAGCCAAGGAATGGTTGTGTTGCACCACACACTACCTTGTTTCCTCACCTTGCACTCTTGTATTCAGGAATGACAAAGGGACACTCATAGGGTTTTGTTCAGGAATGTAAACCATCCGTTTTAAAAAGAAAGAACTGGGCGTCTGATTAGGTTTTTACCCTGATAAAAGGCCAAGGTCTTCAATTCAGTTGAATACAAAATAAGTTCTACTTTTATTTGAAGGGCAGTTTGACTTAAATTGATTTGTAAATTACTTTCAGCTTCAGAATTTCCCTTTAAAGTGACTATAGCATCAGTGAGTTTAATTATAACCCACAAGTCATTACCATAAGCGTTAGCCTGTTGTCCTTTGCATTATTGAAAGCTAAATTGTTGTTTTTGTCGAAGCATATTAGCAGTACTGAAATGCATCCTACAAAACAAGATATTTTTACAGAGAGTCATGGGCAAAATTGTTTCAATTTTGAAAATTTTTCTAAGCGTCAACATTTTCTATATGTCCAGAATAGCAGGTCTCAGGCATTCAGGACCTAGACCAGCATGCTCGGGGTATGTGAAAAACACCATGTGTATAGAGCATGCATTTTCAGTATGTGCACAAATTGTAACTAGGACTTAAAGTTGAGGTTTTATAGTATATCTCCAGAATGGAAGGTTGTAACGATTCAGGACAAAGACTGACATGTTCAGCATCCCCTGAAAGCCTCAGGCAGACCATAGTTCAATGTGTCAGGGGCACATTGTTCTCTACCCTAGAAATCCACAACGCCACAAATTTTCTGTCTAATCTGGACAATAGCGTGAAGGATTTCAGCAAATTTCTGCTGAGTGTCCTTAGGAAGGAAAGCAAGCTGAAATTCCTCCAGCTTTATGTGGACTCCCCACAGGCTCACATTCAGATACCATTCAAGCATCCTATAAGTGGTGCAATTGTGGATTGTCACACCCTAACTGTCAAACTGCCCTCTTATCTGACCTCCTCTATCTAATCTACCTCAAGGACAGATTGGTGTGTCAACTGGGATGCCACATTGGGCAGGTCCTGTGATTTGATGTAAAATCCCCACTTTCAGTGATCCTCCAGCCCACTTTGATTGATTGTAGTTGTTTTTATGAATCATCTTGCTTGTACTCCATTCAATTTTGGTTCTTTAAACAGTTTTGAAATCTTAACTTTATTTGCTGTGTAATCATTTATCGACAGCCCGATTCAAATATGGATATTCTCATTCAGATCTCTGAGTTACTGCCCTCTCTGGTGCTTAAATTTGATTGGGCCCTTATATTTGCTGCCTTTAATATTCATGTTGACAATCCTTTTAACTCATTTGCCATTTTTAAAATATTTCTAAGTCTTTTAACCTTGTGCACATTTTTAAAGGGCATACATTTGATTTAGTTTTTACTCTGAACTTGAACTCTATTAATTCCCTGAATAAGTTTGATTTTGACCACAACCACAAATGTCTTACCTTTGATACATCCTTACTACCTACTACAATAATTCAGAAACATATAATCCACTCTTTCATCTTTAATGAACAGTCCGCAACCACATTTTCCAGCTACTTTTCCAGTCTGGCAAATTGTCCTCCTCATTTCACTAATATTAATGACATAATTAGCTGGTTCAATGAATTGTGTACATCAGCCCCCAGGCTTTTCTTCTCCATAGAATTCCAGGGCTGTCCCAGTTACAACCCCTCGAATCAATGATATCAGACAGCAAAGAAGACAATATAGGAAAAGCAAACACAGTTGGAAAGAATCTAAACTAGAAGTTCACCACCTCTATATGAAGGAGTTATTGATTAAATTGAACCAAACCATCAAAGATGCACAAGATGCCTACTTCTCTGGCTTTATTAATAGTAATAAACACAACCCAAGGTTTCTGTTTAGTCAACCTGCTTGTAAATCCATCTATTCCTGCCTTTCCTGCTTCATCTTCTAATCTCTGTTTTTTTGTTGGCAAGATCAATAGTCTGAGGTCAAATTTTCCCCCGAGTATTCATAAGAGCACCTGTTCTTGCATCCCTCCGCTGGCTCCCCATAAAATACAGAACAAATTCTGCTGATAAGATGTAAGGCCCTACATGATCTTGCCCCTTGTCACATTTCTGATTTTCTCATTCCTTAATCCACTTCTTGACCACCTTGTTCCTTAAATCTTGGCCTTTTATCCATCCCCTGCTCCAACTGCAAGACAAAAGGTGGCCACGCCTTTTAGCCCCAACTCTCTAAAATCATCTACCCTAATCTGTCAGATTTGCTAAATCTTTGGACTGTTTTAAGGGGCTTCTAAAAACCTATCTTTATAGACAAGCCTTTTTTTAGATCTCCATCCCTGTTTTATGTTTTTGCTTGTTTTAATTAGCTTTAGTTTAGTTTGTTTCTCATTTCTGTTGTACTGTGTTGCATGGTTTGGTTTGTTCAATTTTTTGTCTGTTTTCCATTATGATGTGTTTTATATTGTAATTATTTTTACTGTTTTATTCATTCATTTATATTTTTCACGTGTGTCTGAAGCACTTTATAGCTGTGTATTTTAAAAAGTGCTATATAAATAAAGCTTTACTTATTTACCCAGGAGACTGGGTAAACACTAGGGGATCACTCTCTTTCTTGTATGATACTTATGATACTTGTGGTGTCTAATGACAAACTGAAAAATGATTGGGAACAAGAATTCAGTACTGATATCTCCAAAGAAGTATGGGAGGGAATCCTTGATAATATTCATCATAGCTCTATAAATGCCAGGCGTACCTTACAATTCAAAGCAGTTCACAACTGCTATACCCAAACACCTGTCCTTGATGTAGTAAGTGTAAACAAGAGACCGGGATACTTACCTTCTGGTCCTGCCCAAAATTAAATTCCTACTGGACTTTGACTGAAACTGTGACACCAGATCATCTACTTTCTGTCTTTGGATCAGTTGTTAATCCTTCCATTAATAAATATGAGGGGCAAGCCATTTCTCTCTGTACACTGTTGGTCTAACGTCTTATCCTTCAACAGAGGAAGTCAGAGGCTAGCTCTCTATTCCAGCAGTGGCTCTGGGATCTGGGGAATGTGCTTCATACTTACAGAGATAATATCTTCCTGAAAACATGGCTACTTCCATTTGATAAATCCACAGCTAGGTGTGATAAGGCCCACACCCAGATTGGAACCCCATGCCCTTGAAAACACTACATACAATTTTTATTATTTCATCCAATGCACATTGAAACACATTGTACATTATGTTGGCTGTCAACATTTCATTTCTAAATTCATTCATTTATATTTTTGTCCTTTTATTTTCATCATTATTATCATTACTTTTTTCTTTGTTTTTTTTTCCTATCCATAGTTTCTTCTGTTCTTATTGTTATCTCATCTCCCCTTATTTCCTATTATTCCTATAATAATAATAATATAAAGTAATAATATAAAGTCGCTTTGTAATCCTTTCAATATTGACTGGTTATGTTCTTTATTTCACCAGTGTCCTCTCTATGAAACCTGCAGGCACTGCTCACTGTCCAGAGAGTGAATCTGTGAAATATTGACCTGAGATGACTGTGTCACATGACTGATGGATGAGTCCTCCAATCAGCTGAGGTTTAACCAACAAGATTGATTCTTTAAAGACCCCTGTGGAGGTTTTGATTGAGTGATTATTGGTCCTTTGGGCACCCAGTGGATCTCATCCACATGGTCAAACCTCAGATCAAAGGCTTAGAGTGGCTGCAGCCCATAATGATCGCCTTCTTATCCCCACGCTGAATCAGGTCCCAGTGGAGCTGAACAGAATTATGGCAACATTTGACCTGCATGTCCTGTCACAGGATTGTGAGGAAGTTAAATAAAAAATAGAAATAAAGTACATAAAGTTTTGTTCCAGAATTTAAAAAATACGTATCACCAAAGTGCAGGATGTATTTTACATCCGTAGTTAACAAAATGCCATCATTTACAAACTCTACAAATCTTTTTCCACATGATGTGTCATTGCTGTTTGCTTTTTGCAGTAAAAACATCACATTTTGAAATGTCACCAGTAATTCAAGACTCTCGCAGCCGGAGATGACCCCAACGTTCTTTTTGTGCTTGATAGAAATAATGTGTTTGTCCTGCTCTACATTGCAATCACAGAAACATGAATTATGTCTCCTACCTGTCACCATTTGCATGTCTTTCAGAAAAAAAATGAAATGTATAAAAGATTATTTAATTTTTGAAGTGTGTGCATGTCTCCAGTGATGATGGAGAGAGGGAAGGATGGTGGCAGATAGAAAATAAAAAGAACTCTATGCAATTTGGACTTCAAGTGTTGTGACCTTTAATGGAGGGTCTGCAGAGTGATCAACATGATCCTGAGGGCTGAAGGAGGAGGGTAGGTTTCAGTGGTGGAGATGACAGAGTGAGAGAAAGGCTCCATTTGTACTTCTTGTTTAAAATTCATCATGTGTTCTGCATTCTATCTGCATCAAGATTAGATAGCATTTTTGCATGAACCACAAAAAGCAGGCAGGAGTCAGAGAGCAGCACCGTCAATGAAAACGTGTGATGGACAGTCATTTGAGGTGAAACTGCATTGCCATAATTTGCAGTCAGTAGCCATTTTATAAGATACACAAGATCCTACTAACCCTATCCTGCAGATATTAGAGGCCTGGTTATGTAAAGCCTTGAAGGTCAACAGTAAAATTTAAAAATCAATTTGAAAATGAACAGGAAGCCAGTGCAGGGAAGCCAGAATTGGAATTATATGATCTTGTTTTCTTGGACCAGTGATAATCCTTACAGCAGCATCTTAACTAACTGAAAGCAATACGAAGAAACCTTGAGTAACACCTGTGTCGAGGGCATTACAGAAATCTAAACAAAACAAAATAAAGATATGGACAACCCTGTGTAAATACTCAAAGGATAAGAAAAATCTAATTTTTGAAACATGATTGAACAACCTCCTTAACTTGGTCACCAAAAGGCCAGAATCAAATAAATCACAAATACTTTTCTTGCAGTTGGCTTGATGTTATGTAATAGGGCTCCAAGATTGCAAGCTGTCTGACTGAAAGAATTGGGTGTGGAAAACAAGATAATTTCTGTTTTGTCATTTTAAGTTTGAGGAAATTTTGAGAAGTCCAGCAGTTGACATCAGAAGGGCAGGAGGTAAGTTGGGTTAGGCTGCTATGATTAATGGATTGCAATGGGACATATAACTGGGTGTCGTCAGCATAACTACAGTACATTACAATTAACAATTTCATTTAGCAGACACTTTTATCCAAAGAGATATACATCTGAGACATATAGCTGATTAAGGACAACATATAAAAGGAATTTACAACATATAAAAAGGAGAACAGTAATGGCCCCAAGATTGACCCTTGAGATTAATGATCTGACATCATAAAAGTATAAAAATGAAACAAAATCACAAAAGGCATGATATGCCCACTTTAAAAGTCTTAATCTTTTTTCACCTGAAAATATTCTAAGTATACACCAAGTCTAAAAAACCTTGGAATCCACCTTTTTTAAAAAAAACTTTTGTTGTGTGTAAAGTTCAGGTCCCCATATCTTCAATCTGAAAATCAATCAATCAAAACTAGAGAGGGCATGACCTCTGTGTCTGCACATGGAGTCTGGATGTTCAAAATGGAGAGTAAATGGGGGAAAAAGAAAAGTAATCCATATGAATCTTTGAGAACTCAATCTCCTTGTTCTCATAAATACATTTTGGCCTATATTTGTTTACATTTTGACAAACTAGCACCATTAAAAGTATGCTGAATAAGCTATTAGCAGTTCCTGTTTGCAGTGTACCCGTGGATGTACAGACAACTATCACTTGATTACACTGATACTGAAAAAAACATAAAAACACGATTCTCAGGCAAATTCTGGAGCTGTGGGGAGCATCTTTTTTCTGTTATTTCTAACCATATTTATGGACATTTATTCATGAGGAGATGAGGAATCGTCAGGAAGTGTAAGTCACACTGAATCTAAAAATATGTGTGTTCAGGTTTCACTGAGTTATGACTCAAAGGAAGAGTTCTTATGCAAATTGTGGATCGCGCAATTTGTCCATCAGAGATCGGGCTAAGTGATGACTAACTTTGGGAAAAGTAATAGCCTGCATTGAATGTTTTGATGAAAAAGAAAATCACTGCTGCTTACATAGTGGCAAGTGTTGTGTGTAGTGTTTTCCACTGTTGGCTGAGAGCCAGTTAGTCATGGTGGAAACTCTCCTGTTTCTAGCTGTGAAGGACTTTGATTCAGTCAAGTATGCTCTATTTCTCCGGCTCAAACACTCACTTATAATTCGTCCCTGCACCAGTTCACCGCGACAAATTCCTGTGATTTCTCCCACACACATACACACACATACTCACTTGCTCACAAAATGAGTCACCAGGCTTTTCCCTTGTTAGGTTAGCTCAGGTTAAAAATACTGAGACAAGCCTCGGGGCATGTATGAGAGAAAAACTGTACAGAGACATTATTGTATAATAAACAGTGAACCTTAAAGATGCCTATGAATGCATTAAAAGATTTATTCACTTAATGGGTATTAAGTATTCAAATGCTTGAATTGTGCGTGAATTGTATATAAGCTCAAAAATGAAGTTGAATATGGCTCTGGCTCTCCACACTTTACTCATTTTATCACTTATTTCTTTTCGTGTTTATCCATTTCACTGTTTCCCATTGTTAAATTCCCAAACATGATGTGTGGGAATATTAATGTTAGTTTGCTTAGAAACGGCTCCAAAGACCAATAACTAGGATCACATTTTCAGTCTCCAGAGAGTATTACATTATACATTAAAATAACTTTAGTGCAAGGTAAAGAAGCTGTGATGTGCAGCACATCAAGCTAGCGAAGCTGTAAACAGAGCAATGTTCCAACACATGCTCAGAGGCATCTGCTTTACACAGAACTACTCTCACTGTGATCACTGCTATTAGTAGTGTTAGTGTAGTTAACGTTATTAGCCTGTAAACAAACTAACATGACCAAACTCTTCATGAAGAAGGAACATGTCACACAGTGCACTGGTGTGGCTCATTGACATGTTTTTGACAACAGGTATACAGCACAGAGGAATAAGATATATCAGGCTTTTGATGCATACACAACACTTATTAGTAGATCAGTCTGTTGTTTTGGCTCTGCACAATCAGAAAAATATAGAAAATCGCCTTTGTGAAAGTAGAATATCTGTATCAAATTCAATGTTCAATAGTTTGAGGTATTTCAGTCTGGATTAAACACTTGACATCCCCTGAGCCCTGCGGCTGCTGTCGCTACAAGTAAACCTTTACTGGAGAATGTTCAACCACACACATATTATGGATATTTAATCATTTCTGTATTGATTGGTAATAATCTTTATCCCCTCAGGTGGTTCTCTCTCTAAACCTGGAGATAGTGCTGACCATATTGTTGGTGTGAAATAAAAATGTGACATATTGATTTCAGATCAGTAAGAGACCTGTCATCTAGTTAGGTGGTCTGGTTTTACTGGTTAGTTCACACTGGTTTCTTAAAGGCCCCAGAGGAGATATTAACTGAGAGATAATTGGTCCTTTGGGGATCCGGTTCCTCATAATGAGTCATCAAATCAATCAACTGCTGCCAGTCATGATCAGGATTATTACTGCCACAGCAGTTTCATTCCCGGTGGAGCTCAAGCTTCTATTTTAACTTTTAGCTTTGCACACTGTAATTCTACAGTAAGAAAATATACTCCTGCTAGTGAGGTCCTTTGTGTATTCAGTTCAGACTTTAAGGGGTGGGGAACCATTAAAAATAAATAAATTAATAAATACACAATATCTAAAAAAGATCAAATCCGCAACTTGGTTCAGGGTTGGATAAGGCAAATAATACCATAAACCTCTTTTAAAAAAGAGAAGTTTCACAGTCACTGAACACATACTAAATTTGCGAGCCACCATTTTTGCTTGTGCATACAACTTGAGACATTGTCTGTAAATGACAGGTGTTACAAAGAAATGGAGATAAGATACTATGCTGACATTTTGTAATGTCCTGTTTTTGGAGATATTTGCACTCAATACCCCATAATGACAAAGTGAAAACAAAATTTTTGAAATTTTTGCATATTAGTCAAAAACAAAAAACTGAAATATGACATTGACATAAGTATTCAGACCCTTTACTCAATACCTATTTAAAGCACCTTTGGCAGCAGTTACAGCCTCGAGTGTTCTTGGGCATGACATGACAAGCTTTGTACACCTGGATTTGGGGATTTTCTGCCATTGTTCTCTGCAGATCCTCTCAAGCTCTGTCAGGTTGGATGCCCAGATAGCAAAATTCCTGTGGCCCTGATCTGGCCCACATGCCGCATGGAATGATGGCACTTGAACTGTTTCCCAGTTCTTGGCCACATGCAAGCCGTATGTCAACCAAGAACAAACCAGATAAACCAGAACTGGCCCACATACCTGAGAGCACCACATCTTTACCATAAAAGGCTGACATTTGATTTGGGATATTTGGGCCATGTTTGCTATTTATATACATTTTGTTCGGGCCAGAAGAAGGCCAGCAGTGCCGTATCATTGCCTGAAGTGGCCCACTTCCGTATGCTATCTGCGTGTTGTTCATTGTCCTGTTGGAAGGTGAACCTTCAGCCCAGCCTTAGATCTTGAGCACACAGGACCAAGTTTTCATTAAGGATATCTCTATAGCAGGCTGCACCATTGGGATGGTATTGGGCAGGTGATGAGCAGTACCTGGTTTCTTCCAGACATGACGCTTAGAATTGAGGCCAAACAGTTCAATCTTGGTGTCATCAGACCTGAGAATATTGTTTCTCACAGTCTGAGAGTCCTTTTTAGTGCTTTTTTGCAAACTCCAATGGGGATTTCCAATGTCATTCGCTGTGGAGAGGCTTTTATCTAGCTACTCTGCCATAAAAACCCAGATTGGTGGAGCATTTATGATGGTGATGGTTGTCCTCGTGAAAGTGTCTTTCATCTCAGCACAGGGTCTCTGGAGCTAAGCAGGAGAGACCAGGAGGAATCAGGAGGAGCCTTCCTCAGAACTGTCAGATTTGTGTCTCAACACAAACCTGTCTCTGAGCTTTGCAGGCAGTTCCCTCAACCTCATGGCTTGGTTTTTGCTCTGCTATGCATTGTCAGTTGTGAGATATGATATAGACAGACGTGTTCCTTTCTAAATCATGTCCATCAATTGAATTTACCACAGGTGGACTCCAATAAAGGAGTAGAAACATCTCAAAGATGATCAAGAGAAATGGAAGGCACCGGAGCTAAATTTCAAGTGTCATAGAGTCTGAAGTCAATTTGCAAAAAATTCTAAAATATTGTTTTTGCTTTGTTATTATGGGGTATAATGTAAATTGATGAGGGGGGTCTGAATACTTTCTGAACACACTATATGTGTGGAACAACTGATCAGAAAGCATAAAGTGTTTTCCCAGAACAAAACAAAAACAGCAACAAAACAGGAATCTTGACTTTAAAAATGATGACCACTAAACTACATTTTAGGGCCCCTGTGAAGTTTTAACCATGCCTCTTTTGTGATATTAAAGTTAAAAAATAGTAAAAACAAACTAACTAACAATTAAAAACCATTCGCCAGAATTTTATTTGCACCTTCAGATTGGAGAGAATCTTCAACAACTGACAGTTCTTCATAAGTTTAATACAGATTGATGCTTAAAATGTCCATTGTTAAGTACTACTTTTATTCATAATATTGCCATTGTAATTACAGTATATATCATACAGTATATACTATTGTATTATTACATAGAGATTACAGAGGTTTAACACGCTGACAAAAGAGAGGGAGGAGAGCAGCAGCTTATATTTCTGGGAATACTGAACTTAATTTTGCTAAATGATTGTTATAAGAATTCATTAGACTTTTATGTGAGCTTAGTAACAGTCATTGGATTGTGATAACAAGGTCAAATTAAATTATAGACCAGCCTTTAATTCTTACTGTGAAGTTGTTATTAAACTTTTTTCCCATAGTGAAAACCTTTGAGTGCCCTCTAAAAATGTCAAAGAGTTCTTAATCGCCACCGGCTAGAACACATACATAACTCTCTGGTGTAAAACTGCCTCAATCTCTCTCTCTCTTGTAATGTCCCTCTCTCTCTTTCTCTCTATCTTATACACAAATACACACTCTCTCTCTTTCTCTCTCACACACACACACACACACTCTCACCCAGAAACAGTCATGAGAGTAATTCACGGTAGGGATGGTGGAGCTATGTCCCTAATACTCTTCCGATTACCTAAAAGTGTCCCCACCACTGCTTTGATATTAATTGCATATGTGTTTAAGTCAAACATAATTTCCATCAGCTCTACAAAGGTTTAACTCCCTCATGTTCCCACTGGATATGAGAAATAGATTTATATGCAGCGATGGGATTGCTAGAGTGCAGTGTGGATGAATCAGAAACAGTGCAGTGCACTTAGAGGAGAGAGCTTGAGGTTAGAGCACAAGACAGTCAAGGCTGTTGTGTCACAGGTGCTTTGACGTTATGGAACGAGTATTAAAACGTTGATTGTTTAGTGATATGAAAGACGCAGTGGTCCTGGGCTGGCTAACTCATTATAGACCAGGAATTGTAATAGTCTTGCTAAGGTTAGCACTCTACAAACAAAAAATAGTCAGGTATATTAGTGTTATAGTAGTAGCTAGTATATTTAGCTAACATTAACAGATAATGTAGTTAGCTAGCAAACTAAATGTAGCTGCTGTCACTTTTGACTTGGCAAACATTAACTGTTCTTGTTCTTGTCGTGTTGACTTTATACTTCTTGGCCAAACAAGAGGAGCATTTGCAATTATTCCAGGATTACTAGTTTGTTATTCTGTCTTTGCCGGTTTCAAATCCCACCAGTGTGACTACAGGGGTACTGTAGTTCACAGGGGTTACATTTAATTATTTTCTGATGATTGATGGATTAAACCTGCAATATTTCCTCTTAATTCAGCAGTCTGGATTAGCATCATGGACATCAAGAAAAACATGGTCTTATTTCTTGGTAAATGTCAGTAGCTATGTATGTAGTAATAGGCTGAGTTAGTATACTTGTTTTATATCAGCAAATAACATTTGCCAGTAACCACATGCGTGGCGAGTTAACTTATTATCAAGTGTTGCATTGCAAATCAGACGTTCCCCTCATTTTCATAACTTGTACAGCAAATTAGGAGCTCCATTCATTTTCATTTAGTTTTGTGGTTAATACAGACATCAGAGAGAGATAGAAAAAGAGAGAAAACCAGGTCAGGAAAGGAAAGAAAAGATATAAACAAAAATGTATTCCATGGACAGATTTAGCTACTATGTCTGTAAACGTCACATATAGGAGGTTTGATCATGTTTTAAATGTAGAGTTGACCAATCAGATTGCTTGGTTGGAATTACCTGTCATATAATAGAAATTAATACACTTTAGCACCTTTACAGTTGGTTATTTTCTTGTCTCTTATGTTGAAAACCTTTAACAAACCTTTATAAATGGTTTTAATTGCTTAAACATAACCCGTTTACCATTTAACTGACCTTATGTTCACTAATTATGTTCACCAGGGATTGTGATGTTTTGAAGAAGAACAATTTTAATCACATAACTCATGTTTCAGACTGGCTTCTTATCTGTCTGTATTTACAGTGTGCAGATACTCTATGTGTATGTTTACAAGAAAATATTATTTAAGTTCCTGTACAGTATTATTTTTTATTTTTGTGTTTGTGAGGATGCACATTCATAGTGTGCATGACTGAGCTGTTTTACTACCTGAAAGCTGACAGATTGATTGACAGTGCTGAATTCCCAAGATAAACCCTGAGGTGGCATCTAAATGTTGAATAATGCATACTGTCAGTCTCCTCCAAACACTATTTCTCCAAAAAAAAACCAGGCTTTCTCGGGAATGGTGCATATCACAGGTTTATTTTCCCATGAACACCAATACTTTTTTTATAGACATGTAAACATTACATTATTGTTGATTTAGTTTGGTCCCAAAGTGACTACAAGTTTCCTTCAGAAGTCTGCTGTCAGCGCAGAATTTCTTCTGGGGTTGAGTTTCTGCATCAATAGAAACATTCCCAAACTGAAGTTTCTCATAAATCTCCTGTCAATCTTCAGTGTCCTTTCAGCTCCGGGACTCTGATTTTTGGTTTTGATTTCAGCAGTTGGCATTGTCTCCCGTTAGAACATAAAGGCGACTTGTGTCAAGAACGCAGGTGTCTGGGGAAAAAAAAAAAAAGAAACACTGAATCTCTTAAGATTCACAGTAGCTGCAATGCATAATACAGAATATTCCTGCATAATGTAAGTAATGTAAATATGGTTTTTACACCATCACATTATGTTAAAGTTAATATTTGAAATCAAGAGGGACAGTAGTTTAGATGTGGCCCCAAATACACACTAAGCAGCTGCTTGGGGCCCTCAAGCAAATATGAAGCGCTCTTTAGTTGTTATTTCAGTATTTTCATAGAAAGCAAACTCTACTGAATATTTTTCTTTGTTAAATTCATTTTAATGTGTATATACAGTATATATAATAGTTAATTATTATTCTGTATGTTTCAACGTTTAACATGTTTACCAGCTGTTTTATAAAAAAATGTGAAATCCTACTCAGAACCCCACACATTTTTGCCCCAGTCCATGGTTGGTTTCACTGTTAAAAGCATTGTGTGCTAATCTATTGTTACCGTCCTTTAAATAGGATTCAAACCAGTTTAACACTGTGCCAGAAAGTCAAACCCAGTTTTCCAGTTGGTCTAGTAATATGTTGTGGTCGACCATGTCAAATGCAGCTCCTGTAATACCAAGACTGAAATTCTGCCACTGTCTGTGTTTAAGTGGATGTCACTGAAGACCTTAACAAGAGCTGTTTCAGTGCTGTGATGTGGTCAAAATCCTGACTGGAAGACATCAAAACAGTTGTTTAGTGCCAAGAAGATGCTCAGCTGTTGGAAAAACAGCTTTTTTTTTTACCTAAAAACAGGAGGCATTTGATTATGTCTGTTGATGATTTTATAGACAAAATGATTAATTTAGAAAAAATAATTGGTATATAAATGGATAGAGATAATAGCCCTACAACAAATCCATGCATTCTGGTATGTGTAAAGATGCACCTTTTAAAACCTGCATGGTCACATGCACAAATATATAATCTAAACTCTAGGTGAATTCTGGCGCCATGAAGGCCTTCCATCCACCTCCCACTGACACATCAGAGTGTCAACTGGCTCTAATCCAAACAGAAATGTCCATCTAATAATATTAATTTGTTTCCCTCCTTCACGACAATCAAAAACATTCACTGTGTTGTGACGGTTGCTCTGCGGCACAGTATCAGACGTTCTGGCTGCGGTTTGATAGCAGAGCAAATAGCTTCTTTATGGCGTCTATCAGCCTGTAGTCAAACCTTTATTGCAGCCTGAATGGCCTCATTAACCTTGGCCTGCCCAGGCGCTCCGTATTAACATGGAGATTTAATGAACTGTCAAACTTTACTGGAAGAGACGACTTCACCGTGTGTGTATGTGAGTTTGTGTATGTGTGAGACTTTTATTACTGAGCTTCTGAGATAAGGCACCTATATGTATCTACCTGATGTGTGTGTTTGTGTGTGTATGTGTGTGTGTCATGTACCAGCATATTATAGTACATCAGATAGCAGATATCAGGATGTTCAACATGCCATCATCACCTCATTAAAACATCCAGGAACAGCTCTCTCTTTCCTTCCTTTCCCCCACATCTGCCCCTCCTTTATTTCCTCATTTCGCCTTTTCCTCTCGTCACTTCTCATATCTTCACGTGTCAGCTTTTCTTTATTTTCCTATTTCCTCTTCTGTCTATTCACTTGTTTTTTTTTGTCCTTTCCTCCACTTCAACTCTTCATTTCCTCTGCTACTCCTTCCTCTTAATTTTGCTGATCGGTGTAACTGAAATGTGTAAAGCGTGCAAAATTTTGCCCGTTGCAGAGGGAAAACTATTATTTAAGGTTATAATACAACCTTTGTCATTTTTTGATTACACATTCCAAATGAGTCAGCATCATTTCTACACATGGAAGTCCTGTGAACATGATCTTGTCAGTTTAAGCAATAGCAACTGCAGTAGTAATATATAGTAATATATAATATTGAATCTTTAAAGTGTCTATAATCCATATTTCTATAATGATGATATATGAAATGATGATGTGTATAACAAGTATTAAGTTCCTTGTTTAACGGCATGTCTGCAACTTAACTGTTTTGTTCAGTTTCAGCACTCTTATGGCGTCGCTTTCGGACGCCGCAGGCAGCTGTTTTCAGAGAAAAAGCTCTAAAAAGCCGTTGTACACTACCTGCTCAGCACCAAACAGCAAACAGACACATTCCGCTGTAGACTAGCTGGTGAACATAGTGGAGCATTTAGCAGCTAAAGATCCAGATATTTCCATCAGGAGTTGGTAGAGAGCAAAAACGGAAGCTAAAAGAGAGTGAACATTAGACTTACATTCATCAGTTGGACAGAAACACGACTCCAAATGAATGAAAATGTTGCTCTGTTACTTGCTAATGTAACCTGCATTGTGTAGACAAGCACAGTCTTGCACTGGCGTCAAACTCACAACCTTGGATATGGGATGCGAGTGCGCTAGCAAGATCCTAAGAAACCATGAGTGTGAGCATCTGTCGCCAGCACATCAATCCATATCAATAAAGTTATTAGTGATTTCAACTTTTAGTTACTGTGTGGGAGTTCCAGGTACAACTAACTGGATAACATACATTATACAGTGCCTGGTGCACCTTCTTTTGGGGTCGATGTAACGTGTCTGAAAGATGCATGCAGGGTTCAGCCCTGACTATGTTGGTGCCCTTGGCAAGATCTTTGGAGACCCAATAACCCATGAATTGCACACAAGAGTTGAACAAAATGCTACAACAAAAACAACAGTACCTCCAGTCCTAGTAGCATGATAACAGCCAAAATGATAGTTCCAATTATTTTGATCAATGTTATAATCAAAATTATTCTGTTATGGCACAAACTGAAGGATGAGAACGAATTTAAGGACACAGCTTTACTTTTTTTGAAAAAAAATACTACCTCCAGTCCTAGAACTTCAAAAACATTTATGCTTGTTTCTCTGACACTCCAACCACATACAGTGTGACTGAATGCAAACATATCAGCTCTGCTTGTCAGTCTGTTTCTACTGGATCTTCCATTTTGCCAAAGGCTCAGTTTGGGTTGCATCAACCTTTCAAAACTTTCCTGTAATGGTTCCACCATTTGTTTTTGACCTCAGCGCTGGTAGGCAACACTCTGAGTCCAACACTGAGGAGTTGATGTTGCAAAACTAATATATATGTGTAGAAATAAAAGTCATTTAAGTCCACTACTAAAACTACAGTTACAGATGTCAGTGTTATTTGGAGGATTTGATTCATGCTGCCTCACATGGTCTAACTTTTTAAATTGAAGACTGACTTTTTCCAACACTGGAAAGACACCATATGCACTAATGCTATGCCACTGCATATTTAAGCCCTGTCTACCCCAGGGACACTGGCACATGCTTCATTTCAGTGAGAAACTGGAAGCAGGTTTGTCATTTCACAACCCAACCTCAGCTGTATAATGCAGAATTTAACTGGCTGCATTATTCTCAGTGTTTGCTTGGTTTTTGACTTTGTGTAGTCTTTGCAAAAATGATGATTAATTTATAATTTACCCTCTTTTCTACTAAAGCCAAGGAGTCTGTCAATGAGCTGAGGCAGGCTGGTTCTCAGTTGTCAGCTCCTATCAGACAGGCTGATGTCACTCTTCTGTTTCGGAGATTTTACGAAAGCTTTTGGAGATATCTGGCACTAATCTGCATCAGATGAAGCTGAAGTGGCTCCACCTGTGACCAACATCCAAGCTGTTGTATGCTTCTTGAAATCAGACCTCATTTAAGCTACAAATTCCTAATCCTTTTTTATTAAAAATGTAATTCTTGTCTTGATGTTTTGTTACAGCAGTGAAATTAAGGGCACAATAGATGACTTGTTACTTACAGGTGTAACTAATAACATCGGTAATGGCTGCATGAAATTTAGGTTTCATTAATGTCATTAGTTACACCTGTGCTTTTCCTGCTCAAAATTCCCACTGAGAGGGTTTATCAATGCCAGAACAGGTTAAAAAGATGGCGATCACTTTGTTTTCACTGCACAAGGATAGACGAATATCTGAGGTTTTGAGATTTAAAGAGAACTGTAATAATTGAAGGTACTGTATGTTTCTAGGATGGGAGTTTGGGTGAATAAGTCATGTTGGCTGCCATCCTTCAAAAGATACTCAAAACTAAAACTGAAAATCAAAAAAGGATGTCTAAAACTACTTTCACTTCCAAACAGTGTGAGAGCTTTTGAACAAAACATCATTAATCAAACTTTTCCTTTCCCTAGAACTCTTTGGAGTCAAACTATTACATTTTCCAGATAAAGACATTTGCAATGACTGCTTTCACCAATTCATTCGTAATCGTACTTTTTGTGTTTATTTACTTGAAGAACTTAAATTGAACATCTATAGTGAGCAGTCCCTCCTCACATAATAAGCTAGGATATGACTAAAAAAAACCAGCCTGATCAGATATAAAGGAAAAAAAACCTACTCTATCAATAAACTCTGAGATAACACTGTGACAGAATTTGTTTCTCTCCCAAAGCTACAACAGTAATATCTTCCATGTGCAATTCTGAAGTCCTATAACTCAGTTAATTACAACTTTGGTTTTATTTTCATAGCTTGGGCCACTGGTCCATTGGAAATATTAACATTTCACTCATTAAGTTCATTGTTGATATCTGGGAAAACAACAGCGACATTCAACACAGTTTGACTTCATTGTCCAACCTTGGCCAACCTATGACCAGAGCTACAAAACAGAGCCCAAGTTATAATAAACAGTAATTTTCCTTGAAGTAAGTTTAATTATAAATATTCCATCACCACCAATTAACAGTTCATTTGGAAACCACATGTTTTCTGGTGGATTTTACTAAATGTACTGCAATAACATGTTTTTGTCAACCAAGTTTAGATGGTTTGTGTTTAATCTGAGTCATTCATGATGCTTATGAACATGCTTTTATGTTCTCTGCTGGAACAAGTTCGTTGAAATTTTCATGGAGAGAAATGCAGCCAATTCTCCTTCTTTCATTGCATATTACTCTGCAGAGGTTGGCCACTCACCATTCTGTGAAGTCTAACTAGATAATTAATGAACCTGTCAATCACACATCGAAGGTGAGGTCCTTGTGAGGGCAACGTTTCATATTCTATGTTAACTTCAACCCTCTAGTCCTCAACTGGTCAGAAAATGAGGATTTGAATCAGGAAACGGACGGAAATGAAACATTTCACTCAGTATCATATGCTTTAAAATATCTAAAGTACAGCATTAATTTCTTTTGTTTTCTCACCACTCATGGGCTAACGAGCTGCACCTGGAGTGCAAATTAGAGTCCAGTCAAACCTAACCACAGGTTAATCAATCAACAACTCTAATTGGAGGTAAGATGAGGACCAGCAGTGAAAGAGAGGCAAAGTCAGGGAGACAGCGAGAAGAAAACAGCAAGAGATGAGGAAAAGACAAAATAAAAAGAGAGGGGGGAAGAGACAACAAATACACGTTTTACAAAGTCAGAATATGAACACTACACATAAATCAATAATACTGTCAGCATGTGAATATTCCCTTTCAGCTATTCCAGCCATTTAATAGACTAGTGAGACGTTGAGTGCGGAAGTTTAATCTTCACCTTGGAAACATTAGTTTGACAAAAAAGATTTATGCATGTAAATGTGTATATCTTAAAAGATGCTTTCAACTTCCTCAGTTGATGGAGTTTTCCATGGAGAGCATCTTAAGACATATGGTATGCTGAGTTGGAATATGCAGGTTTTTATTATGTTTTTATTGGTGTGGTAGACAAATGAATTGCTCTGAATGGTGCTCTATTCCACACATTCTCAGAAACTGCACGTACCTGAAGAAGAGTGAAGAGCGCCTTTACTGTTGTGCTGTTAGGTTTGATGGACAGCTCCCTCCCTTCAATTTCCCTAAGGCAACTTTTAGAACAAAGATTTAACTCTCCTCTCACTCTGAACTGACAGGACACACAAAGCTGCTTTTTATAGATAAATAACGACGTAATTGCGGCAGATTCTTTAAAATTGTCTTTTAAAACCGTTAATGCTGAGCAAACACTGTGTTTTATTAATCTTGTACATTGTAGTAACACATTACAAGTTTTAGTTAGACTTCTTTTTTTTTCTCTCTCTGCAGCCAGAACCTGCTACTTTTATGTTCACACTGTACAGATCAATTGAGTGTTCACAATACGGAGCTCACACTGAGCTCGAGCATGAACCCCCGGTGGGTTTTGTCCAGTAACAATTCCAATAAAGTTTATTTTAAAAAGATGACGGTGTCCCCAATAATACTGAAGGAAAGAGAGGAAGGCAGCTTTACTTTGACCAGAAAGTAATAAGAAAAAATAAAATGCAGCTGTTGGCCATTTATTCTGCTGTAAAGTTCAGTTTTATATTACAGCAATTTCGTTCAAAACTACAGGTTTAGCCACAACATAAATACTGTTACAATGCTACTAAAACAAACTCCAGTTTAAAATGCATCTTTTGACAACAGCCATTGGGGAAATCTGATCCCACAACAGCTAACCAAAATATTTTTGACACACCAGAAATCCAGGATCAGGAATGACCCATTCAGGGTTAAAATCAAGCTAAATCAGTACAGCCTAAGACATTCATAAACACCTGATGAGTGTTTTAAATATTATATATATAATTACTTTGCAGTTTTGTTTGGGACAGTGGACACTTTCTTTTGAGAATATTGTACATATCAACAATTATCTTATACTTTGAAAATCCATTTACATAAATAATAAGGTGCAATGAGAAAGAGGCGGGTGGTGTTTCAAAATGATTCTAACACTCATCTGCATGTTACTTTTGACTTCTGAGAGTAAATAATTACACGTGTAATTAAATTAATTCAATATATGCAGATACATAAAACATGGTTCTGCTAATTAGGCAAATGATCAGGCTAGTAGTTAAATCAATACTTTTCAAATACACGCTTGTTAACATGCTTTTCTTCTCATAACTAATTAGTCGTATTAACATTCTGATTATTCCAGGTGCTTTCCATATTAAAATGCACATTTATGCAGGTCCGCATGTTAACCAGATCGTCCGCTCTGCAGGGGAAACTCTGTTGCTAGCTCGAAGTTTCTATCACATCTCGCCGTCAGCTTGTCGACATGATGTCCTTCATGCTGTGGATCACGGAGGAGGGACATCAGAAAGCCTATAACATTATCCTCTTCCTCTCTCCTTCTCTCCTTTTTCCCAGTTCTTTATGCCTCTCAAGCCCCTCAGCAGCAGCAGAAACGCATCCAAATGAATCAGAAATGAGGTGCTTCAGCAAACCCTGCATGGGTTCATTAGGCTGCTGCGCGCGCAGCGCGCGCGCACACACACACACACACACACACACAGAAAGATAAAGATAACAGAAGAGCAGAATATCTGTATCTGTATCTGTATTGGGTCTCAGTACAGCACCAGCACAGCATTGTGTTAACTTTAGCAATCTGTTATTGTCACCTAGTGTTACACACAACAAGCTTCAGCTAAGAATCGTCACAAATGTATTGTTTCTTGTATAAAACGTTGTGCATGTGACATTCAAAAGATACACAAGTTAACAACAATCATTAACAACACCGCTTGTCTTGGATTTCTGGCTGGCATTAACCGATGTTGGTGCTCTATTGACCCAAACTGAGTAAAACTTTAGTCCAGTCATTTTTAGTGTGTAGAAAAGAAAACAATGATTCAAAGAGAAGCACTGTGATGCCAATACGACTGTAGGAGGTCTTTATCAATGTCACTGTAAATGTAATTTTTTATGCCACTGCAGTCCCCGGTACATAACACTGTCTTTTTTTTATCACTGCATGTCCGGGTTGTGTTGTCTTGATAGATAACCTGAGTTTATGTATTGTATTTCAGTATCAGGAGGGAAATAGTCCCAACGTGCATCCCATAATAATTCTGTCGGACAGTAGTGACACATTGTAAATGATCAGCTTCCACAGCCAACTTCTTAAACTCATATGAAGGTCTTAATGAACAGCACTCCAGCACTCGCACAACAGAGCCTAATTCCTCCCACAGATGCGAAGGGAACTCATTCATGACAAAACTAAGAAATCCGCAGCTGTGCTAGCAGCTGTGCGACGCTGTGATGCAGCGGAGAGATCATATAAACCGACTGAGTCCTCCCTTAGCTGTAGATAGACACAGCAGCGCTAACTTTAGAATAACATGCTCACAATTACACATTTTCTTGATGATCCGTGTAATAGTCGTCAACATATTTTTACTCTAGACTGACCAAACGACTAACATTGCCGTCTCTAGGGCAGCATGAGGACTTCTCATGGTAAAGACAGCTTTAAAAAAAAAACCCTTTAGGTAAAAGAGAGTGAAGACTGGATAAACGCACAATTAACACACAATACTAATTTTAAAGGAGAAGTCTGGTGATATTCGATATCTATCTTATTGTTCAAATCCCTTGAAAAGACCAAACCACCGACGACGATTTGATCCTACACACAAGCATAGTGATAAATCTTATCTCTGTTGTTGTCAAAACACCATTAAAAACACATCAGTGAGCCACACTGTCGCACTGGGTGACATGTTACTTCATTATCATGAACAACACTGTAGTTTATTTTAACTCAATCACACACACACACACACACACACACCATGCTGCTGCCAGAAATACTCACTAGAGCACCGAATGTGGATTCATTTGGCGCTGAAAATAGTCCCCAATAAATGCACTGTTTCCTCCTGTTTGAGCAGTGTTTGCTAAATTGACCGGCTGAAGGAAATTACTTTTTTGTAATTTCACAATCTGAAAATCACAGGGTACATTTTTTTTTCTTTCCTTTTTTCTTGTCAAAGTTACATTATTCCTATTATTCCTATGTGGCACTGCAGTTGGGAGCAGGGGACTATTTACAAAGCTCTCTCAGCAGAGCGTTCCAGACTTCCCTGCATCATGCTGTAGCTTTAAAACAACCGTATTTTACATTTTACATTACTTTTTCCTTGTGCATCTTTAAACTTTAAACACCTCACTGCTGCCGTCTCCTCAAACACCGAGCTCTCGTCCTCAAGTTGAACTCTTTGTCGCCCCGGGATGGTGTTTCTGAATGAACTCTTGCCCGCTGTCTTATGTCCCAGTAGAGCTGACTGACTCTGAAACGAAGGGGGAGTGTACATATACTGTAGTGCTCTCTTAACACTGTAAAACATGTTTTTCCTCAACTATTTTTCCCATCACTTCCTGTCTAGAGTCCGTTTCACTAGTTTCTGTAACTCAATACAATCTCATTCAACTTTTCTTTCCTTGGTCTTTCTAAAAAAAATGAAGTGAATTCCTGGAGTTTACTCTCGAAGACTGTTCAGCTCCACTACAGCAGCTGCCAATAGAAATTTACACCCTTCTTATTTTAATATAATACGTTGGCTGTGTGCACAGAAAAAAAAAAGATGTATTATCAGAAAACTCCTGTCTTGTTGTTATTAGCATTGTTACAAATGTCAATGAGATTTTTAATGAGGTTTTCCTACTTCTGGAGCAGAGTCAAGAAGTTCCAGTTCCAGAGACTTTGGCTCTCCATGGTAACCACAAAGAAAACCCTGCAGAAAACATCCTACATCCTCCTTATTTAAAGAAGCATTTCCCATCAGCAGATAAAAAAAACCTCGATGAGTGGTCTAAAAACTTTGAAGACGTCATTTCAAAATCTGAGGATCAAAAGTGAGCGAGTACATGAGCCGTTTATGAGCCGATGCGTCTTCCTATAAGACTTTCTGGAGTGCAAACACTTTGTAGTGCTTGTTACCTGCAAAATAACATAACTTTGAGATAACATAAGATTAATATCTCATAATTCCGACATCATAGAACCATGTATCCCATAATAAGAAATCAACTCTTCGTTGTGAGAAAGGCATCTTATTATTATCTCATTATGAGGAAAAAGAGCTCATTACAGCTAACGCTGTGTCTACACAGAAAGCGTAGCGTGAGCAGCACATTTAGCAGAACAGCAGCATTTACTTAGGCAGTATTTAGGCAATTAGATAATTGTTTAATTCTTCTTTTTTTTTTGAGCATTTTCTAAAATGAAAATATGGCAAAATTATCTGGTTCCAGCTTCTCAAATTTGAGTATTTTCTGTAAACTGAGTATATTTGGTTTATGAACAAAACATTTCAGGTTGCATCTTGAGCTTTGGGAAACAGTCATCAACATTTTTCACTATTTCCCTGCATTTTTTTTAGACCAAATAACTAATCAATTAATTGATAATCAAAATAATTGTTAGTTGCAGCCTGACTTTGCATCCAGATGAGTGACATAAACAGTTGCTTGCAGCTAGCTGGAGAATGAATCAAGGTCCAAATGGGACTAGAGCACTAGAGTATGTTGCATTTTTGATGATGTCTAGCCAGAGGAAACTTCCCGCCCCAGACACATCTGACCAATAGCAGGAGAGAACACCCCTCATGTGACTTGTAGCGATGCGTTTCGGTTTGCTTGGATTATGCAATGTGTGAAAAGAAACCCCGCTCTTTAAAATGAAGGAGACTTGAAATATTAATATTTACAGAGATTTCTCAAATGGAAGTTTTTTTTGTGGCTGCTCAAAAAGTGCAGAATATGTTGTTCATGAAGCTGAAATGAATTGACAAAATAGCAAAACACACACACACACATTAGCAATGTATCTGTAAGAGCTTGGTAATGTATGGTGGTAATTAGACGGAGATGAGGTAGCAGAGAGTATAGACTCACACACACACACACGCGCGCGCGCACACACACACACACACACACACACACACACACACACATACATACACACACAGACAGACACACACTTCCAAAAAGATCTATAAATAGTCTGGGCTGTTACTAAGTGGATGAGAGAACAGAGTTATTAATATTCAGGGTCTCACTGTAATTTCCCCTCTAATCAAAAGACGGAATCTGCTGCTGAATCTGAATCACCACTGACCTGTAGAACACACACTCACACACACACACACAAACACACACACACACACACACACACACACACACACACACACACACACACACACACACACACACGCGCAAGTGTCAAAAATAGACACAAATAGCAGGAACAAAAGAGTAGTTACACACACACAAGCACAAGTATGCATTAATATAGACACACACACATTCCTTACACTCACGCGTGACATGATAGCAAGTTTGCAAGGCAGAGAAGCGCGCGCACACACACACACACACACACACACACACACACATTTACCTCAATCTCCTTTGCAAAATAAATTAACCACTAATGAAAACACTTAGGGTCAGAATTCTGAGACTCTGAGAGATACAATCCAATCACACACACACACACACACACACACACACACACACACACACATATCCTAGCATTTCAATTACATTACACACTGGTGGCTAATTGCTGCAGCGATAGTTTCTGTATAGACGTCTCAGGGAAAAATAGAATTAACATGCAGGGAATGTTTCAGCTGCCCTGATTGACCAGCAAACACACACACACACACACACACACACACACGGATACTTTACATAAACATAAACACAAACCCTGACTTGCATACACATTCAAAACTTCCACACCCACGTCTTTGGACTATACACGGAACTGTAAACTCACAACACACACACACAAAGTCTGACACACACAAACACTCCCACACACACACACACACACATTTCGTCGTCACAGTTCAGCTGAAAGGCTTTGGGGACAAAGCCAGCGAGGCTGCTAATGTTGCCGTCTTGGTTTATGGTTATTAAAATGCCTGGAAATGGCTGTAATGAAATAGTTGTGGATTAAAGTTTGGAGCGCGACGCAGGAAGGAAGCATGACCGCTCTTTCATAATGGAACGAGGCCCAGAAGGCTCAGCAGATTATTGGTTTTTATTTGGAGTTCTAAATTAACAGCGGAACAGCATGGCGGGTTTTTTTTTTTTTTTTTTTTTACCACAATCGTGTTTATCCCGGTGATGTTTTGTAGCTTTGGTAATTACAGTTAAAGGATGACTTACAGAGTTAATTGTTTTGCACCAGTGGTGAGAAACAGGGATGTGTCGGTTTACACATCTGTCGCTCTATTTTGAGCCCCGAGAGTTTGATCCGAGGAAAAAATCTGTCGCTCTGGGCCTCGATATATTGGTTTTTCTCTTTTCTCCTTACTTGAAACGGCAGGCTTATAAAAATGAATTCATGTGTTGACTGAGTTCCAAATGGTAAGCATTCCTCCCCCCCCCCCAGAGTACAGTTTTGTAGATATAATGGATGAGATGGCCAGCCAGAGGATTGGATTGTGTTTCGAGCTATGAGTGAACAAGAAAAGTGACAGTTTAGCTGCAAGTTTATGTATCGTTAGTGGGGAGTTTTTTCACAGTCGGTTGGTTATAATTTCACCAAATTTGCCACATGTGAGCTGAGGTTTGCAACATGGGATCATTTTTTCATCAAGTTCACTCACCAAAACAAGCACCGTGTGTGCGAGACGTGTGCGATCCCTTTCAGACATATTTCATAAACATCTGTCACTCACAAAACACGACGTTCTTTTACCTTTTTGCAAACTGCGTGCAAGCACCGAACCAACTGCACTGATTTGGTGATCTGCATGTCGGAGGATGTCTGGCTGTCTCGGTTTAAAATTGCACTAAATTCGATTAGAGTTAGAAGTCAATGTTTTGTAGACGTCTAAATTACATACGGCCGAGCGTTTAAATGACGAATGATGATGATGTATTTCAGTGTGGAGCAGCTCTTAACTACAAGTTGAAATATAATCATCAGATCATGCAGTTAAATGTGAGTTCTAAAAAAAACATCCACTTTTCATCAAGCGAATTCAGCTCAGACTTCTCCACCTCTCCATGACTTTTCACCTTTTTAAATAATCAAAAACTGTGCATTCTGGCACAGTTTAGAGAAAATGATGGTGCTGTGATGATCCCCGCAGTCCACCTCAGCCCAGCTCTCTGAGTTCGTTACCGCTTGATGTTGAGCTTTATACAACAAAATGAAGTTAACCCTGGAAAACGACGGCGCTAAATTGCACGGCCCGACAACCTTCCTCTTGTTATTCCGGTCCTTTTTAAAAGCAGACTCGCGTCGGACCGGCGTAACTGTAAAGGCAGCGGCAGTGAGGGAGGTGGACAGCCCCCCCCCCTTTGTCTCTTAACACTGAGAAGTCTTCACCGTGCGCACGTACAATATGATAACATTCAAAGCATCGTTTCGCCGCTCGCCCTGATTTTTTTTCGGACACGTGGCAGATCTCGGAGATTAATCTTCCCTCTGCTCCTCATAAATGAGTCATTTCCTGCCCATCAGCCGCAGCTTTTTCAGCACGGCCGGAGAGGAGGTGTCGGAGCTTAGAGAATGTAAATGAGAAGAGCGGGCAGAAGTCGTTCGGGTGAAGTTTT
This sequence comes from Euthynnus affinis, assembly GCA_029490765.1. Lineage (NCBI taxonomy): Eukaryota > Metazoa > Chordata > Actinopteri > Scombriformes > Scombridae > Euthynnus > Euthynnus affinis. The sequence continues at coordinate 4,211,908 of CM055845.1, forward strand.
TGCTTCGATGCACCTTGATATGTTGGTCAGATACAATCAAGGCCATTTGAAATAAAACCGAACAGAGAAATCTGATTTTTTTGGGGGGATATAAATGGTTTAAGTTTAGAATTTGTGTCTTTGTTTAAGAGTTTTTTTTTTTTGTTTTCTTGTTTATGAATGCAAATTAAGCTCTGGTGCTCTGCAGAAGCCCTTTCATCAGTGGCTTTTAAGAACATATTGTGTGACTCGACTCTGAAATGAATCCTCTGTGGCTGCCACCTGGAACCCTGAGGAGCTGTTTATATAGTTGGAGGACTCTCAACACTGTGTGTAACTGCAAGGTTCTGCAAAGGTCCAGTAGCTCTGCTCTGCGGCTCTCAGTTGCATTACAATTGCTTACAGCACAGACCTTGGCAAAATATTGTTTCCAAAGTGAAGAATGAATGATTATTTTCAGTGTTATCATTTGGAAGCTGACACCAAAGATTTCTGACATGATATACTATAATTAGACAAATATCCTCAGACGGACTGCTGATCTGTCTTGCAGACGTGAACAATATGAAACGTATAAAAAATCCAATACAAAGCTGTTAAAAGTTTGCTGCAGGCAAACGGACAGAATTGATGCATGTATGTGAAAGGTGTGAGGTCTGAGATGTTCTTGTGTCTGCGACTCACCCTTTAATCTCCCTTTTAGTCTCATTCTCTCTCTCAAGCTCCCAATTCAACTTTTGCTCTGATTTGCATCTCATAAATACACACTAGTGAGTCAGCACTCTACTGCACAGACATATACACACACACACACACACAATCGAGTGGTAGAATCTCAGCCAGACCGATGAGTTAACTTCTATGAATAATTAAGACACGGCGATATTTTATTTTGGCGGACTCTCTGGGGAAATCAGCGGCTTGGACGGCTCTCATCCTGCAACTCGACTCTCTCTCGTTCTCTTTCTCTTCCACTCAAACCTCAAACCCCTCACACAAGCGGAGCGCCGCTCTCTTTGTCTCACAGCCACACACGCCTGAGGTTAGCTGGAGTTTAGTCATTATGAGTTTGAAAATGTTACTTTTCATCACTCTTTCTTTCCATCTATTTGTCTTTCAGCCTCACCATCATCTCTCGCTTCTTTCTTTTCCTTTTCATAATATTTAATCAGCTTTGCTTTGCTGCCATTAGGGCAGTTTATTATCAGAGCAGTGTTCTATATTAAGTGATTGTGTGATTTCAGACATGCTACCGGTGGTATAAAGACTCAGGCTGAGTAATTGACCATCTATAGTAATTGGTTATAAGTGTTAGTTTCACTCAGTGGAAAAAGTTCTCTTGAAGAACTTGAATGTTTTTGTTTTACAGCATATTTCATACATATTTTGCAGCTCATTTAAATGCTTGTGGTGGTGAATATGACAACCTTTTTGTTACCTAATTTTCAAATAGAGCCGATCTCACTGCACAGCTGCTGTCATCAACCTGGAATTTTATCTGTTTTGTCAGATGTTTTGATCACAAAATAAAAGTATCTGCAGAGCAGCTTTTTCGGTAATGACTGCTGGTTAGTATTTAGTATTTATGAAGTGGGATCAAATTTCACACCACCTCCGGCATCTGATGGCAGAAACAGAAAAATATGCAAATGAGAACGGCTATATCTTGAATTTGGCTGCGTTCAAACATAGAGTATATGATCATAAAGAGGTTTGAACAGACCATCTCCTTCTGCTTTACAACACGTAGGCTATATGTGTTGAAACAAAGTCAGTAACAAATATAATGCATCATTGAGTTAACTGTCAATAAAAATTGGCATTCCTATGCATTCACAAGAGATGCAAGCCGGTCCAGCGAAGAAATAGATCCAGTGTGTAAAGATAGCAGAGCGGGGAAGAGGACCGCTAGAATGGCAGCAGATTGTCTCCAGCAGCCACAACACAGACGCTTGTTGTTGAAAGAGCAGGTGAGTCTTCTGTCGCCACCCAACACAGTGCAAGTACATACATATGAATTAACTTAATTTAAAAAAAAACACACTTAACAACTCTTTTCAGTGACATTTGAGTTACAGCAACTTTCCTTAAAACCCTGTTCTTGCATTTGTTTGGAGAACAGGTTAGTTAGGGAGCTTTACAGGTGTTAAAGGTGTATTTTTTTGACCCTTACATACCTTTCAGGTCAAATTCGACTAATTTTTATATTTAAGAACACTCTAAACACCTTTCTTGTAGCCTGAAATTTTATTACCTTTCTCTCTAATATACAAAAAAAAAATTTTTGTGCAGCTAATACACTTTTGTGTGTACATTGAGGGTGTCAATTTTCTTTAAAATCATCATTCAGAAATGTTTTTGCATTCAATAACATTATTTAAAATCATTATGGATGTTGTTATGGTTTCATGTTTTAGGTCATACAGGACCATAATATATTGTGGTTGTGAATGTTTTTTTTTCTTCATAAACAAACACTGTAAAACCTAAAGAATACACTCTATCTGCTCTCTGAAAGCTGGATTAAGGATTAATAACTGATGAGGTATTTATGAATTAAAAATACATTCAGTTTGGTATAGACACTAATTATGAGGGGATACTGTGAAGGGTGTGAGAGAGAACCAGGTTAGTGGTTTCTCTCTGTTTTCAGTCTTAACAATAAGCTTTTTGCCTCTTAGCTCCAGCTCTACACTTTGTATAAACCTTCTCATCTAACTGCAAAAAAAAAAAATACATGTACTTACCAAAATGTCAAACTACTCTTTTTAAAGGTTGAGTTACTTTTTCTGCTGATGATGTAATGCAGATGTAATAACGTTAGTTGTCTTAGGAGGTGGTGATGACAGTACAGCAGCTAACTTATATTTCACTGTGGTGCGAACTGCTCCTTTAATTTCGATGCTCAAGCTACAAACGTTGATACTCCAAAGGGATCTCACTGTTTACCCAACATGCAGCTGTGCAGCAGATGTTTCCTTGAATTCAACACTGATTCTCTTCCACCTGCGCGCTGCACTTAACCCTGCAGAGCGCACATATTATATAATAAAGAAACATCAAGAGCCATAATAATACACTTTTATATGTATATTAACACCATAAAACTGTTCAACTCACTCCCTTTTCCAAATAAGAAATCTTACATGTTGTTAATGTCTTATTTTATTTCCTTCTGTTATCACCATCAGCCGCACAGCCGCAGGCTTGCCAGCGGGGAGACTTTTCACAGAAGGCGCAATTTCACATCACACTGGAAAAAAATCTAACCCTTCTACCTTAAATTTCTTTATAGCCAAGCCAATCATTCTGGTAACACTGCCAGGACCTCTATGTGTATGTAAATATGTCACCAACTGTTTACCAGCAGGGCCAAGCTTTTCATATAAGCACTGATATGGTACTCAGTGTTCTTTATAGCAATGCCAACTACTGGCTAGAACAGAGCCGGCATGTCTGCGTCTGTGTAAATCTTATCACTGTCTGCCATGGGGCCAAACGCAACATATTAGCATTGATGTGCTACAATAACAGTATTCACAGCAGCAATGGTGGCATCCAAACACTGCAAATCAGAGATCAGAGGCGGTGTGACAGAGCTGGAGGTAAGCAAAAAAAAACAAAAAAACAAATGAGGAAAGAGAAAAAGGAGGTAGAGAAACAAAGAAAATGGAAGTGGAAGAAAGACCGATGTTCCAACAGGAAGACAAAATGTGAGAGATGATACAGAGAGTTTTAGAAGGGAAATGGAGGAGGTCAGGGGCGGCAGTAGGCTAAAGAAGACATAACGTATTAGACCGACTGGAAAACTGAGTGGGGCTTTCTGGCACAGTACTTAACTGGAACTATTTAAAGGACAGGGATTCCTCTATGTCTATAGATAATTACACATCTAAGCAGGCAAAAAAGACCTCTGGAGTTCCCCAAGGCTCCATCCTGGGACATCTTCTGTTCACTGACTACTGATTGGACTATGGTCCAATACAAGCAGTGAGTAAGTGCATTGAACAAATCAGCAATTGTCAGAATTTTCTTCATTTAAGCAAAGACAAAACTCAAGTAATTGCTTTTGGAGCCAAGACGAAACAATTAAAAATCAGCACTCAGCTTCAATTAGCTTCAATGTTAAAAACCACAAACCAGAACTCTTGGTGTAGTCATGCACTCAGAGCTGAATTTCAACAGCCACATTAAGACGAATCAAAGTCAGCCTACTATCACCTGAAGAATATATTAAGATAAATGCATGGAAAATCCTGCTGAGACATAAGTCTTCTTTCTTAAGTAGACTCAACTGTTGTAATAGTGTCTAGGTCTCCCTAAAAAATCAGAACATTGCTGCTTGAGTCACTAAGACCAAGAAAGTGGATCACATCAGATCTCAGATCTTTACACTGACTTCCTGTCTGTCAAAGAATTGATTTTAAAATACTGCTGTCGGTTTATAAAGCACTGAATGCTTTAGGGCCAAAATACATTTATGATCTGCTGCTACATTATGAACCATCCAGACCTCCTCAGGACGTCTGGATCAGGTCTGCTTTCTGTCCCCACAGTCAGAACTAAACAGGGAGAAGCAATGTTCAGTTTTGATGCTCCAGATATCTGGAACAAACTCCCAGAAACCTGGTGCAACTCTCAGTTCTTTTAAATCAAGGCTGAAAACTTCTCTATTTGCTGCTGCCTTATAATAAATAGTCTAAAAAGTCTTTTGGTTTATTTCTTATACAGCACTGCAACTTTTATTCTTGTATTTTATCTCTTATTCTATTTTAGCTTATTTTTTTTATTTTCCATGCTCTTAGCTCTTTGACAACTATTTTGTAATTGTATTTAAATGTCCTTTTATAATGTGTTTCTTTTGCACTTTGTCTTTATGCTTTTTTTAATATTTTATATATTATATATATGAATTATGAATTGCCTTACTGTTGAAACGTGTTACCAACAAACTTGCCTCGCCTCGCCTAAAGTTTTCATTCCAACAGTGCTATCATGCTGCTACGATGCTTCCATCAGCACCAGCTGCTGGCTATCTTATCCAGCTCGGTTGGACACCCTACAGGAGCCCAGAACTCTCGTGTTAACAACACTTGCTAGGTAAATTTCATGTTTGGCCCTGCTGTTGCTTGTTTAGTGCCAGGTTCTGGTTGCTGACCATGTGAGGCTATAGGCCCTCTGCATCACAAAGGAAAAAATGTCTGACAGATGGGGAACCTTGCATGAGGTAAGGTGGGAATATCAAATAATGGTCACTGATGTTCATATGTAGAGAGACTCACAGAGAGTGATGAAGCAGGAATTTAATGTCTTACTCAAGGACACTTGGCTTTTACAGCCATTGATAGTGAGATCTGTCGGGTACAGGGGCATCTCTTTACCCACATGCCTCCCTTCTGTGCTTGTTTCAGAGTTGAGATCTACAGTAAAACATCAGCCGTTATTATCAGCTGTTATATAATAATAATAATAACAATGATATAATAAAATAATCCTGCCACTTCTTACAAATGACTGCTGGGCGAGGCAGCGGAGCACACTAAGGCCGACTGTTAAACTTATGAGTCATTTTAGAGAGTTAAGAGTGATAATCATGACATTTTTGTTTTGCTGCTCTCTGATGCGGACTAACGTGGCATAATAGTAATTAAACATGAAAGCTTTTGCACTTGATGCTCTGAACAGCAGGTGTCTGTAAGGTCTCCACATTTTATGTGTGAAGTGTGTGTTGACAGAAAGAGAAGCAGAGTGCCTCTCCACTCAAATATTTGTTTTTTTCTTCTTGTTCCTGCAGTCGAATATTTTGGAGCTTCACAGTGCAGAATGATGTATGTATGTGCAGAGGGCTGACACTGGAGGGCTGTTTTCACACATCACATCACAACTACTTTGGAAGCCGGTTGAACGGTCCAATATTCAACTCGCACAAATGTGGTGTGGAAACCCGAAACCTCCAGTGAGGATGGATAGTGAACGGCGGAGCAGGAGACATCTGGAGTCCAGCAGGCGAACTTCTCAAATGGAATACGCTTGCATATTTATAGATTGTGAAATGTTTAATAAGAGTAGGAGGAACAGATGTCATTTTAACAAGATAAGTGAACTTTTTTGTGTGGAGAAAACACATCAGACACAAATTATTATTAAAAGTAGAGTCTTCTGTATACATCTTAAAACATCGTCTTTAACTTCGCCAGAGGAAAAAGAACATCCATGTTGCAAAACAGTTTGAAAGACGGGTGATTTCCAGGAAGTGCAGAGCAGGAATATCACAACACTACAACATCAAACATGAGGAGATCAATCAAACATGATACCAGAGAGGTTGTCGGTCCAACTCTGTGGTCGTTTGTGAGGCTGATTAGTGGTGCTGGATTGAATTGTCTTAAATTAAAAGGTGATTCAAGCCGAATCCAAATTACATTCAATCGACTCAGGTCGGGCAACTTGCTAGTATTTTGGATTGATGGAGCTCGTTAATGGGTAGAGCATCATCTGCTGCCAATGTTTATGCTCTCTCTTTGTTTAGTTTCGTTCAGATCGCATTTTGGATCAGGTTTAACCGTCCTCAGATCAGGAGCCCATTTGAGAAAAAAAGACCCTTACTTGTACAAAATGTGATGATGTCAAAGGAACACTTTTATATTTATTTTATTATTGTTTATGGGAATGTACTTTGATAAGGAATTTCTGGAAAGAGGTACATCATACTATTGAACAGCTGCTTTCAGTATATCTCCCATTTAAACCTCATCATTCATTTATATCTTTCAAATCTATATTAAAAAGAGCTTATCAGGAAATGTATTTTACAAGAAAACAGGCTGATAGTCCTTAACTGGAAAAAACAGAGATAAACAATCTTTAGGTAAGTGGATTAAGGAGATGGCATCTTATATAGCATTAGAGAAATTTACATATATACTGCAAAACAAACAGGAGTCATTTCAGGAAATATGGGGTCCCTTAGTACAGTAAGAGACATAAGTAGGCCCCCAGCTTGAGATATTGAGATGTTTTTAGTTAGAGAAGCATGTGTGCATGGATATACTGTATGAACATAGTTATGTGTATGTTTGGTCTTCTTGTCCTTCATCTTTCTTTTTAAACATGTGTTTCTATGTTAGTTGATTACTTCCTGGTATAAATTGTAAATGAGCTCTGAATTCTTACTATTTATTACCAGTAGTTTGTTTTGCGGAGTCTGAGGGGAGTGTTGGTGTGGGTGGGGTTAAGGGGATAATATGATTTTGCTTTACTGTAATGCACTTTTTTCAAGTGGGTTTTATTTTTCCATCTTATTTTACATAGGTGCTGAAGTCAGTGGTTCGGTAGGTTTGATTAAAAAAAAAAAAAAAAGATTGCAGGGTGTGTTTTTAACTCCCACAGCACCACTAAGGGTGGTTCCTTTCCAGGGCAGCGTTGGGTTATGCCCGACACAGACAAGTCCCACAGTGAGGTTAAACCCGTGGGAAGACGTTCTGGGGTAAACTGAGAGAGGCTTAATTTGGTTACTCAAGACCGGTGTTGAGTCTGTGTCTGTTGGGAAAAGGGAGTTTCTGATATGCTTATAGCTTCAGAGACCTAGGCACCAATTTATAGATTGTGTACACACGGTGAGATACTTTGAGTTTTTGCTTATTAAGTCTCAAATTACCTCTACGGAAGTATGCAGTCTATGTATCAACCTACAGTGGAGCTCAGACAAAATGCAAAAGAGAACTTATTTCAAGCACTTGAGCCTGCAATCGAAATCTTTCACTGCCCAGACCATAGATGCTTCATTTATATATCACATCTCCTGTCTGGAGACCAGGTTTCCCAGTGACCACAAGTGGAAAGTAGCTAATCCGTTACAGATTTCACTAGCTACCTGGTAAAACTGGATACTGATGGTATATTTAGCAGCTTCCTGCCTGTCCATCACACAGGCACTCATTATTTTTACAGTCATTCCTCTTTGTAGAGACATTTGAATAATAGATCCAACATGTTGTCCAGTACTGAGGCTGACACCTACTAAGGTGAGGTTTTGTAGGGGGAGGGTGATGCCACTTAGAGGAGGCAGACAACAAAGACGGGTGCTCAGGGACCTCTGGGTGCCACAGAAGAGATCAAACAGTCAGCAGTCCTGGCACTGCGAGAGCTGGGAATACATGAATACAAATGCTGGATGGGGAGGGATGGATGAAAGGGAGGGAGAGAGGGACAGAGATATATAGACAGATGAATCCCTAATGTGGGTAAACTGGGTTGTCGCAGAAGCAGATAACCTACTGGGAGACAGCAATGGAACGGTATATCCATAGATAATAATGCATTTTAAATGTAACAATAATAACAATAAGATAATGAGATAAACATTAATAACAATAACATAAATAGATACATGCCTATATAAGCTCCTAAGATGCTCGGTGTACCTCTCAGCGTTTCTGGCACAGTAAGGTGCCTTTTCATAATCATAAATCATCTCATTATAACCCTATTAATAAAAAAGCAACTGAAGTAAAAAAAAAAACAAAAAAAAACAGAATGGAATCCAGTGTGACCTGCGGATGTTATCCGTCCTGAAACTCCAGATCTGCTCCCAGCCTGGATCTCACACACTCTGACTCAGCGCAGCAACATCGCTCTTAGTATAGCTCTGATCATTTTGTGTGCTCTAACTCACAGTGAGTGTGAGTATGTTAGGAAGACGCTGTCAGTGAAATGTGTATGTGTCTGTGAGGTGGAGAGGGGGGGGGCATCCGCACTGAGTGGGTGTTTGCATTTGGAAAAACCCGTAAAGGAACACAGGTGGGGTCATCCTTTAAGGCCCGCCTCCTAATGAGTCAACTCTACTCTGATTGGCAAGCATCCAGCAGTTCCAGAGGCAACGTAAAAACGAACAGTAGTAGCAGCATTTCACTTTCTTTTTCTTGATCTTTCCTCAAAATATACACGCTGTACATGTTGAATTCCAAACCTAAGCCGAAATATGAAAGTTGACAACAACCTCAGCAACAAAAGCTTCGGAACAGACAGCCATTTGTGGCTTTGCAAACCGAGTGTTCACAGCAGGTTGAGGCCCTGGCTTTTGACTTGCAGGGAGCAATTTTACATACGTTTACCTCAAGGTTAACATCCAACACGGTAACAATATAAAATAGGAGAAAATCAGAAAAAAGCATATTTCTCCTTCGAAATAACACAGTGTAGCTCATGCTCAACTGATTTTGTTGTCTCTATGTCCTAGAGTCTACTTACATAAGCGTATTTGATGGAAACATGCACTGGCTGTTCAAAAAAAAAAGCCACATGAATGTAATTTAATGTGCTGTTTTCAATATGACCCTGGATCTGCCAAAAACAAGTGCTGCTGATTTTCAGGTTGGAAATATGTCAGTGGTAATGTCAACCTGCTGTTAATATTCTGTTAAGGCCACGTCTCTGCCTCCCCTGTGACCGCAGGGTGAATACTTAATGACTGCACCTTATACACATACACACATATGGATTCAAACGTTTGTATCGAGCCACACACACACACACATGATGATGCATGCAGACACACAGACAGACAGAGCCACACATCTGCCAGTAGCAGAAACACAGAGGCGTACACTTTGATATGGAAAGGTATGGACACACACACACACACACACACACATGACTAGAGAATCACATGTTGCATGCTGAGGTCGGTCGGAGCAGCTGAGGTGTAAATGCAGCCTCGCACTCTGAGGAAGACCTTTCTCTGATACCACACTGAATAATTTATACCGCAGGGGGTCTGAGATAGTGTGTGTGTGTGTGTGTGTGTGTGTGTACCTATGCCCCTTATTGAGGGGCCCAGGTGTGAGTCCTAGCAGTCCATCCATGATTCATGCACCCCGTCCTCAATTGCAAACAGCAGAGAGGGAGACAAAGTGAGAGACTGATGTCCATGAGGGACCATTCACACTCGTTCTTTGTGGTGGAGCCAACGTGTTGGTTTTAGAGAGGGAATCAAGTTATTTCATGCACTACTACTTTTGAGCGCTACTTGGCCAAAACTGATTCTGTGAGCATCACAGACAGACTAATGCACACTTTTGTAACTAGCACGTCTGTACATACAAGTGCAGGTGATCAAAGGAGTCAACTTTTTCAGCCTGCACATTAAAAACATATTCCATGATTGAAAAAAATACTAGTTTATTTTTTTTATAATTAGTTAAGACAGATTTCTCTATATGGAGTTCCCTTTTTCGAAACTGTTCACACAGCTCCACCAAAACACTTCATCCATGTCAAGATCATCTCCAGTGCAAGAACATCGACAACTAAGGCTGCAACCTGTCATTATCAAATAATGTCTATTATTTTCTTGATGAATCAATCAGTTGTTTGACATATGAAATGTCAGAAAATGGTGAAAAATGTCGACCCCTCTTTCTCAAAGCCCAAGATGCAACCTAAAATGTCTTTTGTCCCAAGCAACAGTCCAAAATTCAAAGACGTTCATAATCATACAGGGCTAAAGAAACCAGAAAAATATTCACACGCAACAAGTGAAGGTCAACATTTTATTCTTAAAAAGCCTGCTCGAAAAGATGAATCAATGGGCTAAATATTCCAGCGATTCATTTTCTGTCCATTAACTAATTGCTGCAGCTCTACTGGCAAGTTTATTTAAAATGCGCTTTCATTAAATTTTAAAAGCATCAAGACAAAAGTGCAAAAAAACACATTATTATTAAATGGCATTTAAATATAATGCAGTCATTAAAAAGCTAAAAAAAAAAAAATAGAAAACTAAAAATATTCATAGTTATTTGAATTAGCAGCAGCAAACAGAAAAGTCTTTTTTTTTTAGATGTACAGTGGATGAAGTATAATACAGCATATTGCATCTAATTTAATAGTTTTGACAGTAGGGTTAGGGTTAAGCATGTGGAAAATGGACTGTAGATACACAGAGATTTGGTGATGATTGAGTTTGAGTGAGAAAACAACAGGATCAATGAAAAGTGATCCACAGTTTAGACCTCTGTTGTGCTGCCTGTGTGAAGAAAAGGTGTGCTCGGTATTGAGAAATATATGTGTGACTGTAAGAGTTTTGTTTTAATCGGGTTCCGCGCTGAATATGTCTCATTCAGATGTGTCGAGGAAGATCCGGTGTGTGGGGGAGTTTTCTTTATTTTGGACTCGTCCTGATGAATGATGCCATAGGCGACTGTTGTTGCTAAAGAGTCCTTGAGCAAGACATTAAAACCTACTGAGAAAGAGGAAGCAAGAGAAAGGATAGAGATTGATAGAAAGAACAAAGGAGGCAGTGATTCAGAGAGATGAGCTGGCCGCTGAGATTTAACTGACATTTTTATCTTTCACCTCTTCAGTCCATCACATCTGTTTGTCAGGAGCTGTGTGTGTCTCCAGCCTGTCACAAGGTTAGAGCTTACACTGAATATTTAGTGTTCTTTTCTCACTAACACATAAAGGGATAGATATTCCACCATCTCCTTCATCAGTCACAAACTCACACACATATATACAGCCTGCACAGTGTTTATCTCTCTTTATTTTTTAAGTTGATTCTATGAGGCAAGTTGAACAGACTTATTTTGAGCAGCAGTCTGGGGTCAAACACAAATATTAGGATGTGACAGTTGCACAGATTAACCGTGTAGAGGTGTCTGTGAGCAAATAAAAGTTTCACCTTTCTGTTTGGATCTCCAACAGGTTTCGTAATGTGGCTACGTATGTGATTGAGAAGGGATAGTAAACTGTACCAGAAGCTCTCATGATATATTAATGAACTAGATAAAGGTTAATAATAGTGAATAAGATACAGTAGTTAGTTGTTATAGACTGCTGATATGAACAGCTAACTGTGATAGCAACAAACACTACAACTGCATTAAAAAGCGCTCTTGTATCTCTTGTGTTGTCATAAAGTTGAGGAACTACATGAGACAGAATTCCAATGAAACAGTAAAAAACTGAAGATGCAGAGACTGAGAAACCCTGACTTTCAGTCTCTGGGTCGAGCTTTAGAAACACTAGATTCTCAGCCTCCCATAATGCAAGTTGACAGTTGTTGTTGTTGATGTTCTTGAAAGTCTCTGGCCCTCATTTTGAAACACTGGGTTTCAGGCATAAATGTGTAGTCTCACCAGATAATCTCTGATGACGTCATCGTGGTTCATCGAGACTTGAAAAAGCTCCTCCAGAACCACAGAAATGTCTCACAGGCTAATTGTAAGTCCTCTTTTTAGTTACGAGAGTTAATTACATAACATTACTCAGCAGCAACAGTAACATTACATCATTCATTACCTTCGTTACTCAAACTTTGACCTCCATAGCCATATTCTTTAGTATTTAACACATGTAGAAACAGAAAATGAGATGTCTGTAGCTTAACAAGCGAGGAGGAAACAGTTTGGAAGGATTTGTTGGCCATCCAACAGCTAGCGTTAGCGTAGCACACAGACCTCAGCTGCATGATTCACACATCTTCTCAACTCCGAACTAAACTAGCATCGAATGACTCCACAATGTACCTGTGTAGGCGTACCTGTAGCTAAGCAAAGACCACACAACATGTGAATAAGACACCATTTCTCCTCATCTAGAATGTCTGTAAGCTGAATGCCACACTGGTATCAACGCTCCCTTCCCCAAGTGTTAAAGTAACGAGGCGTTACTGGGGTAAGTAACTGTAAAGTAATAACTGGATTTCAAATTCACCATAAGGTGTTACAAATGAATGCGTTGACTGCAAAACACTAGTACTGGTTACCACAAAACTGGTGTTAATGTCATTCCTCTCACTGAGCTAAACAATGAATTGACTTCCATTTGACTCAGATTAAATCTAAAATGCGATGGTTATAGATTCCAAAAACTCCAAGAATAGAATCATTTCATTGCTATGCTTCGATTCGGGCGCCTTGGGGAAGCTGTGACATGGTAAACTATCATTTCACAGGGGAATACAACTTCTGACCACTTTAAATTAGAGACTGTTTCAGCTGGGTGAGATTCCTAAGTCCTCCTCCTGTTGGTACCCCACTGACAGATGAAAAACCGAATGAACCTCAAAATTCAGCCTCAGATAATCTCTCCAGGCTGCCAGAGTCCCAGAGTCGGAGAGAATTTTTTTACACCCGAGTTTCCGAGCTTCTGAGTGGCAGAAAAGGTTTAGCGCAGGCACTGAGTGAATTCTGTTTGGAATTATGCTTTCATATCCCATAAATATGGCAATAAATCAGTTGCGCTTTGCTGCAGTGTACCCAGGGGTTCTGAAATTTCAATTTATTAGGTTTACAAATCAGGTCAGCGCTCAGATGAGGTGAGAGTGTAAGCTTACCGACCAGAACACTGCTCACTGAGAGTCTATGTCTATAAAACGCATATCATCACACGGTCAAATTTCCCTTTTGATTTAAGTGTAACTCACAATTGTGCGCTGATAAAAACTCATCCTGCCGGGACACACTTCACACCGATCGTCTTCGTCTTCCAGCTGTTTTGCTCCTGGACCACAGAAGGAGCTTAGGCTGCCTGGATCTCAAGCATCTTTAAAATCCTGTCTTCAGCTTCACTCTTTGACACTTTCTCTTCGTATAGTGATCCTGACTAAATGCTGGTAGTGTTCCTATTTATTTTCTACTTCTATCTAAAAATATCAAAACTGCTGTAAAGTGCTGTTAACATCTAACCCCTTAAATAGTAGCAGGAGTGTTTTGAGTTTTCAGGTCTTTGCCATTGTTCACCCTTTACTTTACAAAATAGCAGGGAACTTTAAAGAAGACATATTCTGCACATTTCCCGGTTTATATTTATATTCTGGGAATCTACTTGAATATTTATCCTTATTGATCTTACACTGGATGTTTAGGAAGCCCCTCAGTTCAGCCACTGTCTGAAACAGGCTGTTTTAACTTTAACTGGCCAGCTTCAGAAAGCTTCCTTTGGTCTCAGAAGCTATGTAAACAGACTATAGTAGCAGGATTTCTGTTCTTTTTCTCCTTCTTTATGCAAAATGTCAACTTCTCAAACACATCTGTACAGGTCCTATCCTAAATATACCACGTTAACAACCAATGGAACAACTTTAGCAAAAAAAGGTTATCAAATGAACAGCCTTTTGTGGGCAAGTGTAAACAATCCGATGTCATCTTGAGGAGGAGGTAATGGTAACAAACAGAGCATTAAGAGGAGGTTGAAGCCCTGACTTTGGATTTGAAGGGAGCATTTCACATATTCAACTAAAGTTCTGGACCTTTGACCATGTTTAACATTCAATACCATAACCATAAAAATAACAGATAATCACATATCAATTAATATGACCCCTTTTAAGATGTTTGCAGGTAGTGATGCAATTTATTCTTTATTTTCATCCCAAAATATTTGATTTTAGCCAACATGATTTAAGTGTTCATTATTCAACATGCAGCAATGCTATAATTTGATCATCAATGTGTCAGTGTACGCCTCAGAGTGCAAGGCTGTGTCTGTTTTCTGAAGTGCAGACTGGATACATATGAGACTTGGAGGTAGAAAAGATTTGTTTGCCTATTTTTCCCCAGCACTAATCTGTCCTACCATCCCGGCACCAAAAACTCAAAGCTGGATGCCCTGTTTCCATTTTAGGCAGAGGACGTTTGCAGAGTAGGTCCTGCTCAGCCCATGCATCATCCGCTCTGCTTCCTGGGACATGCCGCATCTTCAGTGTTCTGCACCCAGTGGTTGTGCTGCTAATCTGGTACACTTCCCGGTGGAGTCATTCACCTTGCCCTCAAGCAAAGGAGATTCTGGTGGTCCACCATGGGAAAGGGCACCTGAAGTTTGTTGGCATGATCGCACCTATTTTACCAGAAATTCTCTTGAAAATACACTGTGTCGTTTACAAGGTGTACAATATGTGTCAGACAGTTACATAGAAACACATGCATTTAAAATTGACGACCTGTGAAGATTTCTGCGCCACATAAATTGCACTTGGTTGTGTCATTTTAATGAAAACTGAAGGACTTGGTGAAGTACGTGGTCACATATAAATAGGAGCTTAAGGTAAAAATGTTCCTGAAAAGCAAACTTCATTAAATTTTCACTTTAAAAAATAAAGAATTTCAGAACAAATACATATAAATTAAATAAAGCGCAACCAGTGCCCAAGTGCAAAACATCCATAAAGTGCAGAGTTCAGTGATCCTGTGCTGTCGGTTCTAAAGTCCAGTATGGTCCGAGGAGGTGCTGAGATTTGTCCAGATTCCTCTTTCTCCTGAGTATCTGGTTAATTACGGTGTCACTGTCGATTACGGTCTGTTGTATTATCTTAGTTTATTGTAATTATTATTTTATTTATTAGTTTATTTGTCAGGGACGATGCAAAAAAACATTATAACATGTTAAAACAACATGACGCATCGCTTATAGGATTTCTAGCCAAGGCTAATTTGCAACCCCTGTCCCTGATCGGGCTTTTCTACTTCATCTTGTTTTAAAAATACAGTGCATATAATTATCTCATTTCTCATCTCAATTATCATTTCTCTATGTTCGGATGGCAATTTCTCTTCCATAATGCAATACATACGGACTGATTTATAACATAAATCAAAACGTACGCCGAGCGCTTTCACTTTATCCCAGACTTCCTGAGCTCTGTAACAGTCCATTAGAAGTTGCCGCTGTGTCTCATCATCATCGCAGTAAATCACTGGACTTTCTTTTGTTGTGACACAACGGCGCTAACAGGAAGTCTTCCCACAGATATCGGCCACCATCATTTCTAATGCGGTCTGACAGATTCATATTTTTTAAAAATATTTTATCATCTCTGTGCTTTCATGATAAGCTTTTCTTTAATGAATTCCCCTTTATTTAAAGTCATTTATTTTATTATAAATCATTTTGCTCCAGTCTATTTGTAAATGTTAGACTTGTATAATAAAATCACGGTACAATCATTTATAATATGGGTCATGTCTTGCCTTGCCTCTCTCTTTTTTTTTTTTTAAAGTTTGGAAGATTTCCAACCCAGAGAGCATTTCTGGTGATAGCAGCAGATATGTTTTTTTTTTACAAGGCCAATTTTGAATCTGTCACCAAGCTCTGCAGCACCCAAACCACCATATTATTTGCCTTTCATACATTAATTCTCTTTTGGTGACTTCCCTTGTTGTTCCCCAAATGAAGTTGGCACACTGTTTGTTTAGTCGGTTCATTATTTTGTTGGCTGGAGGAAAAAAAATATTTGCTAGGAAAGGGAGCTTGAATAGGATGAAAGTTCTGACAGTATTTATTATTCTTTTGTAATTAGTATCTTTGTTTTCCAATTTCTGTAGCTCTTCTCTAATTTCACACATTTTTTTTCTCTCCCCGTTTCTTTCGCTACATTTACTGTCACAAACCTTCAGAATATTTTAATTTCTTGTTTGACTGAAATATTCATCTTTAGTCTGTCACTCTCCGCTTTGATCCAAATTCCTTCATGGTTTGGTTAACATTTACATTGAACACTTGATTTAATTCTTCCATCTAAATGAAGCCATCAGGAAAGCCGTATGCTTTCATCAGATCCCAGACATCATCTCTGAAAATGTAGTCAAATGCTTTTTTTTTTTGGATCAGGACCAATAATATAGTAACACACATAATAAAACAAAAATAACTGCATAAACTAAACCTTAAAAAACTGATTTGTATTTCATCACTCGGTAGGAAGACAAAACCCTTTTCTTTGAAGAAGGCCATCAGCAAAGACAGGGTCATCATCCTCTGCATGTCTTTCAGTATCAGCAAGGACCATTAACTCCTTTGTCTTGAAAAACTGCAGCAACGTTCTTCATTTCCCAGCAATTGACTCCCTGATTTCTTTCCTCAAGTTCAATAACTGTAAGTGTGTTTGAAGTGTTGGATCCATGAACAAAAATGGTCATACTCCTTTTTAGCTCATGGACATTTGGTGAAGATGTACCATTGATTGTCTAACAGGTTAGTAAGACTAAATTCCATGAAATAATTTCATGTTTGTACATTTTTCTCTTACTATGTAGTGCACAATATGTGTATGTGCATGTGTTGTCTCTGCAAAATAATGAGAAATATTATAAACATGGTGCATTTTCCACCCAAAGCCATTAGTTTACAAGGGAATGCACTGAAACTACACACCAAACTGATCACCAAAGTATTGATCACAGAGTCTGACAAACCTTTGTCTACATTACCTTAAGGCCTCTATGCACCGGGGACGTGACGAATAAATGCCTGCGAATAGTTGGCATGAAAACTATTCACACTGGCAGCGATACAAATTTGTGACAGAAACACAAATTTGTTGAATAATTAGCGACAGCTCCTTCTGCTTTCAGTCAGCCTGGTGAAGGCAGTTTGTCTGTCCGCTGTCCTCTCTGAACGCAGATCGGAGTACAGATATAGTGCTCTCTTCTTTTTGTCCAGTGAAGAGAAGGATGTGATGATGATCACCAATCGGAGAGTTTGTGGTTATTAATACATGATGATAATGTGATGATACATGAATAAATATATTGATTCATTGTGAGGAAGTCTACCTGTCACACCTGTTCACAGACAGACTGGGAGCTGATCAATCAATGGAAGATACTTTAAATAACTTAAAATCACATACAGCGGGATATTCAACACCCCATGTGGGCCTTCACAGTAAACAGCTGCCTGTGCAGATTAGGCTTCATGATCAGTTGATGCTTTTATTCCCAGTGTGAAAAATCTGCCTTGATACGAAAAAAAAAATGGCGTTGCTTTTTTCGCTGTCTAATATTCTGACAGTTCAAAAAAATAATGCAAATTAATCGCATGAAAAAAAAAAACGCCTCCGGTGCATAAAAGCTTTTAAACACACAGTAACAGAGTGAACTGTCCTACTTTTTAAAAAAAAAAGTTGTTTCCTCCTGCAGTTTCAGAGTAAAATTCATCCACCTCCTTCATAAAATCCAAGACTGACCAGATCTGTGAGGCTAACAGCTAATTCTGTACTGTGAGCTAACTAGGAGGTTTCCCTCATTATGGGATAATGAATGTTTTTTCATTAATTACTTTGGTGGTTTCTGCAATTTGAGGCACACAAACAACTTCGTATGCTCATAGCCTCTCAGTCATCCTGGTTTGCAAGAAGAAACATTTTGTTTTAAGTTAAGACAACTCACTCTGTTACTGTGTGTTTAAGGCTGTTTAACGGAGAGTGACGATGTCCACCAGTCAGACTCTGTGATCAATACCGAGGTGATCGGTTTGACATGTAGTTTGTGTGTCTTGCATATTACGAGGAAACGGTATGATTGAAAACAGGAGTGCAGATATGACCAGACTGAGTGCATCTGTCCTGTGTAGCAGTCAAACAGCAGGAATTATATGCTAACATTGGTTGATGTTTGTGACACATTCGGTTCATTTTTTCACTTCCTGTACAGTTAACTTTGTGAGGCCTGTGTTAGCATCATCAGTGCTTCTAGCTGCCAAAGGTGGTTTGGTGAAGATTCCAAATTGCAAGGATGAACGTCCCATACAAACTCACCTCTAAATTGTGATATTAAAGGTTTTGAGAAAGTTTTATTTCTGATTTCTGAACATTGGAAATCTACATATAAGCTATCATGACACTGTGGCTATGTATTTTCTGCCCAGGAAACTGTCTATACTGATCCAGAGGGGAGAAACCCCATTTGGCTTTTGTATTTATTCCTGCAGCAAAGATAAACACAATGTCCAAAGTGCTCTTTATCAGAATAATTCCCTCCGCTGCTCCCTGAATGGCTTTTGTTAAATGTTGAGAAACCTTGACTTGACGTGGAAGAACACAAAGAAACCTTGACTTGTAGATAAAGCAGTCTCTTATTGAAGCAAACAACCTTGGACTGAATTTGCTTTAAGCTCATTTAAAATGGTTTAAGTCAAATGTGCCAGCAGAGATTGTTGCAGACTGCAGTCACTCAAGATAAGAGTTTAACTTGACAGATCTTAAAATAAACTTGATAAAACACAACACCTGCTTCCTTTAAAACAAACAAAATAAAGACATAGTTTGGAAAGTCCTCTTCTGTGTGTGCAGGAAAACAACCAGCATAGACCAACAGAGCTGGGTTTTGCTGGTCAACTTGCTAGTCTTGCTGATGACCTACTTAGAGAGTGTTTTGGGCACTTTTTTGTTGGTCATACTGGTAACCAGCCTATGGTGGTGGTGTTTGCTGGTGACCTGCTGGTTTAACCAGGTATTCGTGCTGGTCATGCTGATTATTAGCCCAGAGTGGTGGATTATGGCTGGTTTATGCTGGTATTCATTCAGGGACCAGCCTTACCCAGAGAGGATGGATGACCATGGTGAATTTCAGCCAGTTGCCCACAGCACAAGATTATCAATTAAGACCAATTAACCCCATACATGCACTTTTTAAAAAAAAATCTTTCTTTAAAAATGTCCTGTATTTTCTCCGTTAGGTATGTCCCCATGCTCGTCTTCCTTCTCTATTTCACCCCTGTCCACATTCTGCCGCTGCAGAACAGCAATGGAAGCAGCCTGAAGGAAAAAGCAACAAGACCAGATTTCATTGTTAGATCAGGCTGATTATGGGAAAACTGTATGAGGCAGAAGGATGCCCTACAGCTATGTTGCACCTCAGCCTGTCTGAGATCCACTTCAGAAACATAGGCTGACTTCTCTCATGAGTGCAGCCAGTGACAGCTACAACAGCCTGCATTCGCCAGACCGCGGCGGGGGGATTTAAAAATGGCTGCGTCTGATAACTTCCACTGACAAAAACGAAAACAAAATCCTGTCATATACTTCAGACAAGATCATCATGAAATGTATATACATATATATATATATATATATAGCCACATCCCCATGCCTGTCTGCTTGTGATGTTAATACGACCATTATTGTCTTCAGTTTTGTCGGGGTCAGGGGGGGTTTGGCTTCCACCTTGGTGGTTAGATACACTTTGCCTGTGAGACTCCTTGTTTTCAGGGTAGCTGTCAGTGAAAAAAGAAAAAGCCCACCAAGTGTGGTTACTAGTTCTAGATGCCATGTAATTATAATGTTGCAGGATGCACACTGGCCCAAAAAGACTTTATGCCATAGACTCATATTGTGAAAGAGATGTCTGTAAATCATCAGACACATTTTTCTGAGCTTCAAAACCCCTGCAAAATGACTTTTGACAGAAACTGTCATATACTGACTTTAATTCAGTTTTCAGCCACGTTTTTTACAATAAACTTTCTAGATCTTGGTTGTTTTTTAACTATACTTTTTAACCAGATGGAGGAGTTTAGTCATCAGACATCTGGAACTTAAGTAATCAGAGAAACTATCTGAACAATTGTCATTAGCCCCTCCCTGACATCCTATGCCTGCCAAACAGCGTAGGAAAAACACTTATTTTATACATGAAACTGCTTTGTTCAGCATTTTTAGCTGTTTTAATAACCAGGTCTGTTTGTTCTGGAGAGGAGGAGACCTCTGTGGATAATTTGGCTCCTGCTAAAAAAAAACATCCTGGACGATGAACACTGAAACAATCCCAATCCAGAGAAGCTGGTTGTTTAACAATGAAGACAACTCCCATGATCCCACACTACTCCACAGCGTCATCACAATCTGTCTTTTGTTATTGTTTTGAATGAGAGACCCCTAGCCGCTGAAATTACATATTGTGTGTTTAAAGTGGTCTATGCTGTTTTTTCAGCAGGAGCGGTACTAAGAGAGATAAGAAACTGAGCATGTACAATTCAAGTAATGAAAAAAAAAAGGAAAAGGAACAGATAGAAGAGAAAAAGTCGAAAGAAAAGAAAGGAAGCGAGCGGAGCAACTGAAAACGCAACAAAATGGAAGTGTGAAAAGGGAATAATGAGCCAGATTTGAATATCAGTATATGGGCATATTTTATGATTGGTTGGCTGTCAGTGTCTCACTGTGGGTTTTTTAAGGATTCATGTAGGAAGTAGTCTCTGTGGATTTCTGGAAACACCAATGAAGCGACATCCATGTTTCCCCTGTGAGGACCAGAGAGTGTATGGACATGTGTGAATGAGTGTGTGTGCGTGCGCTTGTATGTATGTATGTCTGTACCATCACAATTATGAATTTCATACAGTAGATCCCTCTTAATCTCTCTGAATAATCAGCGTAAAGCTTGAACCGTGAATTTAAGCACTCAAGTGCTTAACTTTTATAGTGTAAATGGATCATTTTACCTTTTAAAGTCAAAGTTAAAAAATAATGGCCAGTTTTGTAGTGTAGTGTCAGTTTATGCATATTTCAGTTGTGAATATTCAATTAGGTGAACGTATCCCATGTCAAACAGAAGAAAGTGTAACAAATACATTTAGACAACTGTTAAATTATTGTAATAAACTCCAGTTTTTTATTTGAATAAACTTAACACATTGACTTTGTTCTATTTTTTAAAAAGTGTTGGACTTGATTAGCAGTTGTGCTTATTTCTTTTACTTGTCAAACAGTTTTTTTGATTGATTCCCTCATGGATCACGTTATCCAATCACTACAATTTATGCTATTCTGCTAACAGCCACATTCAAACATGGATCAGTGCATCATGCTTTGTTCGGTCTGCTTTTGAAAACAGTACCACAGCTCCCTCACTAGTGAGAAATGAAGAAGTTGCAGCCTACACATGAAAGGGAAATTGATTTCCTTTCAAACCTACTATTCTGTGGTGAGTATTTTCCGAGTGTTTTGTGAATTGAACTTAGTTTTTCACTATAAACTAATTTTGGATCCTGCATTTTAAGATAAAGACAATATAACCTTTAGTCTCCCTGAAAGGAAATTTGTGTTGGACCATGAAAGCACACGGAGCTGCAACAACACACAACATCTAAACAACAGCAAAGATCTAATGCAAAAGAACAAATCTCCAAACATAAGGTAAAATATATAATAAATACATAAAGATTAGCAGCAGAGATATTGCACATGTGCCCAGTAAAACTGCTTACATCATGGCGACAGTGAGACTAAAAGATGAGTAAGAGATGCAATTAAATATGAAACAAAAATTAGATTTTGTGGGGGAGGTGAAAAAAAAAGGGTTTAATAATTATCTACACAGAATAAACTGTAGAAAACAAGGGAAGTGGGATGTTTCCTGTGTGCAGAATTATCCCCTTTGGACAAAGAAAACCACAGTTTCCTGCTGAGCGAGGAAACGCATGGGTTTATCCCAGGAGGGCATACTGTATGTGTGTGTGTGTTTACATACGAGGCAGATTGTATGCATTCAACCGTTCCTATATGTGTGATGGAAATATACATGTGTGCAGAAGTTACTGGGTATTCCCAGATGGCAGGACTGTATGGTGCCGTGTGTTCTTTCTGTGAGTGCTGTCAGAGCCGAGCTTCTGGCCGCTGAGTCTCTAATCAGCGAGCTACTTAGTTTGCAAGAAAAACTGCCGAGATGGAGCCTGCTGGTCTGGATAGCAGGTTTCTCGATGATTGCAATGAAGAAATGTATGGACTCTTTGGTTGAAGGTCTCCATCTCTCCCATCTTCCTGTGTATCAGTGGGGGTAAGAGGATTTCCCTCCCACTTTTCAAACTGTTTGTCCACCCCTAGTCTTTCTTCAAATCACATCTCCTTGGAGACGAAGCGAGCGCCCGGAGCATGGTCTCAAAGCCAAAGTGCAACACAAGTGTCTTTGCTACTTTAAGGCTGATGCAGCTGTCATTTCCCTGTCCAGCACCCACATTTGTTTAAATAGCAAATGCACTTGTGCCCATCAGAGCACCCATGGGTGTGTTATTGCTGCTATTTTGAGGCAGCAGAAAGAAATTGCACTATTGACCAACAGAAACCTGGTCTGAAGTCAATGGTGCAGCGTTTCACTGTTATTTTAAAGGTCCTGTGTGTAATATTTAGAAACATATTAAAAAAAAACAGATTGGTAAAAACTGAATAGATTATAAGAATATTTTAATTAGTGTCTAATCAGCTGAAAATAATTACTGTTGTGCTTTTGTTACCTCAGAAGTAACCCCTTTATATCTACTTGGGAGCAGGCCGCCCTCCACCAGGTGGCTGCCATATTGCATTGCCATGTTTCTACAGTAGCGCAGAATGGACGAACCTAACACAGATTAAGTGGATGACTACTGGAAATACACAGTTTTAAAATGGAGAAGAACAGACCAAACATTTTGTATTGTGAGACGTTTTTGGAACCAAAATCTGATAAATGGAGGATCATATTTATTTAGAAAATCACAGACGTGTCTGGTCAGGGGTATTTCACTATGTGCTAGTAATGGCTGGGAGCACATAGAGTCCTTAGTGTTGTTTTTTTATATTTTTATTTTGTGGCTCAAACTAGTAAATTACAATTTCCATAACCTGAGGGGGTAATTGATCCATAAAATGTACCACAATGCCCTGTTCTGAGGATCAGAAGTATTCCAACTGCAGAGATTTGTTTATGTTTATTTATACCGTCTGTTATTTTGCATGTTTAGGAGCAGATGTGCAGGAGGATGCAATTCATATGTATTACATTGTCTACCATTATGGTGTTGTTTTTCATAGTTCAATTAAAGTTTTGATGCCAAGCAAGTTAAGACTTTGTTGTGATCATTTCTGACAAAGAAAACAAAAAGAAGAGTTTCCTTTCAATTTTAGTAACTCTTGGTTAAAAATGTGCTTGTATTAGGAATAATGTGTTGATCTGTATAGATACTGTAATGCCCAATTCATGTATTTATGTGCTGTATTTTGGGAAAGATAATGGAATCACATAGTGCCGTCTTGCATTGCATTGAGAGACCAGAAGGTAATCCATGTGTAGCTGCTGGTGGGAGACTATTGTTTGTTTCATGCTGTTTTTCTGTAACAAAAATCAGATTGCAGGCATTACCGCGCAATTACAGACG
Source organism: Euthynnus affinis (assembly GCA_029490765.1). Classification (NCBI taxonomy): domain Eukaryota; kingdom Metazoa; phylum Chordata; class Actinopteri; order Scombriformes; family Scombridae; genus Euthynnus; species Euthynnus affinis. Next base: position 4,235,794 of record CM055845.1, read on the forward strand.
GTCGCTCTGTTCTCTGAGAGATCATGTAGCTGCCAGCTAACTATACATTACCTGTGTCACCTCTCCCACTGTGGTTGGATTACAGCTGTCAGGAACTACGTGTTTGTAACACAGTTTTGACTCATCCATTTGAGAGAGTGATTTTACAGGAACTGAGCTGTCCGGCCTCAGAGCTTCCAGCCAGCTTGCTTCATGTTTGCTGCCTCAGCGACCCCTTTGGCCAAGGATTCTTAAACCTCATCGAGTCTTTCGGTTTATCACAGGCCCTGACTGGCTCTACTCACTCAGTGCTCTATAAATAAAGTGTATCATTATGACTATTATTTATTACTGAGTTGTAGTCGGTCACTATATATGTACGCATGAAATGTATGTGTAATAGTATGTGTGTCTCTGAGTCTTGATGTATGTCTCTGTATGTGAGTGTATTATTCATATCTTTCATCATCCGTAGGACGTGTGAGTGTTTGGTTTTCTTGCCCGTATGTGCACGTCGATGTGTCTCATGAGCTTTTCCTTCCAGCTGAGAGCCTGCTTCTCACATAAAACATGGAATTAGGACACTCTGCTGTTGAAAAAAATCTGTTTTTAAACCGCACAATCGATGACGTCTTGTCGCACACAAATTGAATCATTCTTTTCTTTCATAGTTTTACTGTATCCTGATCAGTCCCGATCATAATTAACACATTTCCAGGAAATTGACAAATGACTTAGCATGTCTGTGGCTTTATCCGAAGCCATCTCCTAGAAAGACCTTTGATAGGTTCAGCCAACCATAATAAGCAATGTCATATTTATAGCAATGTAAGCTATAAATATGACATAGGTTGAAGCCACAGAGCCTTCTGACCGTGCTGGTCTCTCAACAGTCAACTGTCTTCTTGCAGCAAAAGGCACGGCTCACTATCAACTTTTTTTTGTGGTGTGAAACGACTGGTGTGATGTCACTAGTTGTAAATACTTTAATGCAACAGTTTCACCAATCATTTTCCTGCAGTTTATTCATGACACTTTCTGTGGAAATGAGCTGTTGAGAGTTTTTTTCCCCATCCAATCTGCATTGGGTTGTAAAAACACTGTTATTTTATCCAAGAAAATCCACCTATTATTTGCGTAGCTTTGAGCATCACTAAGTCACCACCAAATTCCTTTTTTTCTTGGGTGCTGTTTGCTGGTGTTTTGTAAGATAATCCAACAGTGAGAGAGAAAGAGTGTTGATGAGATCCAATTATTGGCCAAATCAAAATGTGTATTTCCAAAGGAATCCACAGATATTGTTAACTTAACATCACCTGAGCAAACAGTTGTGGTCGGACTGGATGTTTTTAAGTAAAAATATGCAACTTTAGTTAATTAACCTCAAGAATGTCTGTCTGTGAACTCGCCTCACTGCAGCACACCGCCTGTTTTTGTTTCTTTCTTTGTTTGTTTCGGACCTCACATTAAGGTGCGTTGAGATAGAAAGGTGAGGAAAACACATCACTTCTCAGATAGTTTGGTGTCATGATCATCAGTTAATCATTGTTTCAGATGGACTTCAGGTGCACTTCAGTCTGATTTGAATGTACGATTGGTTTGGTCAGGAATACAATCATTTTTGGGTCTTTTATACAACCATTTGGTTTTCAGCACACCGACGACAGCTTTCCTGTCGGCTGGGATTCCAACAGACGTTGCCACACCTCGGCTTTCTTACCATACAGTAGATTTAACCTTCTATCATCTCCTGTGATGTTGTCAGTTTAGGAGTCACTGCTATATCTGTCAGGTAAATGCCAAAATTATAATTCAAGGAGTGAGGTTAGGTGAGGGAGGCTGTGGTTTGAATTTGAATGAGAGCTCCAGCACATCCGATCTGTCCCTCGGAGTGTGATCCCATCCTGCCGAGGGATTCTGGGGTTAAATATCTTCCTGTAGCTTCTTCTCGCTGACGACATCTGCAGCCAGTCTGCTTGCATGAAAGAGCAGAATGAGAAAAGCCGTTTAAATGCATCATCCACAGACTGACTACAGGTTATCTGTAGAAAACACCAAAGAGTTAGCATTCCTTCTCTGGGGAGAGATTGAAAACTCTGTGTGTGTGTGTGTGTGTGTACGTGTTTACTCCAGGTTAACCCCTGAAAGGTAAACCTAGACATAGACAAAAAAAAATGGAAACAAACAGAAAGATCATGCTGCAGATTTTTTGTAACAGCCTCTTTCTCCCTCTTGTCCACCTTTTAAATTGTGAGCTTTCTTCAGAATCTCCTCCGGCTACAAACTACAGGCTCTGCCATGATCTGTGATGTGGCAAACACAGCCGTAATCAAGTCTGGTAGTCAAAGTTCTCAAACCATTACATCAAGAGCAGTTTCAGAAAGAGATCCTTTGGAGACCATGTCTCAGGGGTTAAATATAGTGACCAGATACGTTTGCTCTAAAAGGTATAATTCTGCTCCGATTGGCAAAATCTGCATTTAAATGACACCTGTCAAGCTCACATCCAAGACTATGACCAGCTTCTGCATCCACTCCTGCGATCAGTGATCTAATGTGTTCAGGTATGAAATTCATTACCAAATATGTTCCATCACGTTACATTCATTTCACAGATGTTTTTGCTCAAAACAACTTACAGGAAGTGTGATTAGGTCCGGGTGGTAATTCAGTGTATTGGATCAACTTTAAGTCAAATAGTGTTGATGTTATCATATCTTACTGTTTTACACATTTCTGTTAATAATATCTGATAAATGATCACATTTTTGACGGATGGAGGGTTTTGACGTTGGCCAATAACAAATAAAGGAGTTTCAAGATTTTTAAAATATCTTAAAGATCCTACACACATGTTAAACGAGTTAGAAGATCAATACCAGTCTTATGTCTTTACATGAAGAACATTGCTGGAGCCAGGAGGCAATGAGCATAGCTTAGCATAAATACAGTCCACAAAAATGGGTTGACCATTACTTCTAAAGCCTATTAATGAACACATTGTATCATGTTTGTTGGCAGTTAATGTTTCAGGGTTTCCCATACATTCATTCATTTGGTCTTGCTCACTCTTTCTTACAAACACAATTTGGGAATGACAGTTGGAAAAAAAAGGACAAAGTGGAAAGAAAAGCATTCCACTCTGGACATCTTTCTGAGCCTGTGTTTGTATGTGTGTGTGTTGAATTTTTGACCCTTCCCCCTCGGTCAGCCACCACCACAATTAAAATCTAATTCTGTTGGGAAACACTGTATTTCTTGGCTGGGAACGCTGGAGACTCTTTGTCATCAAGAAGTGCCGGGCAGATTGTTTTTGTCTGGCGAACTCACGACTGGAGAGTTTCATCATCTTGGGGAGCTTTTCTCCGACGTGTTTTAATGCCTTTGCGGTATTCATGATGCAATCCTTTTTTTTTTAGAAGTCACTTCCCACCTGCCGTATCATTTGTAAGCAGATCTGTGGTGATTAAAAACATTTCTTTACAGCATTTCTTACACTTGAAACAGCTCCGACGATTCCCTGAAAGAACGAGATTCTGTGCTGTTCGATTCATTTCTGTTTATGCAACTTCAATAAAATAATTGTTTCAAATAAGTTGCATGTATCGTCTGTGTACAGGTTGAACCAGTGCCTTTCATTTCTTTTTATTGTGCTGTGTGTAAATGAAAGCGTTGCTGACATCTGCTGCATTCCTATATTTACTGTCATGCAGAGAGAGATGATGATGGCGTAAACTGAGGTGCGCAAAAAATTAAGACTTGAAGCGTAGATGATGAAGGAAGGTGAGACGGAGAAGTGGAGCCAGCTGTGCTGCCAGGGACGAGAGGCTCCCCCGCTGTGTGTGTTTTTGCACCAGTTTGTTCGCTTGTTTATCTGCTCTTTGTTTGTTCGGTATTGTTGTCTTTCATTTCCTGTTGTACAGCGAGGCTTTGATGGGAAAAAAAAAAAAAGGCACATCTGCTCTAACCACAGCCCTCCTTCCCAACGCTACTTTTCCCACCCTCGTTTTAGTCTTTTTATTGGTCTTTCTGTACAAGTCCTCCCCCTGTCCTCCTCTTCTCCATCTCTCTCTCTCTCTGTGTCTGCCAACTCCACTCAACCATGTGTGAGATAGAGAGTAGAAGTAAAGACAGCTTAGAGAGCGTGAAATGCACCTGTGAGTGTGTGTAAATGGCTATATTTATTGACGATCCCCATAAAACTAATATTTAATGATGCGTTTAACACGTTACTGACTTTGTTTTGTGCGTAGAGCAAACAATTTTTTTCTTACTCGTATATATAAAGTCTCTCATCGTCGCACAACCGAAGTTTAGAAGCCACGACAGATCCTTCTCGAAGCCGTTCTGCTCCTTCTGTCTTATCCGCCAGTCAGTTTCATATTCGATAAAAAAAAAGATGCATTTGCATGAATGTATTCTCGCTGGTGACAAATATGCGGCAGGAAAAAAAAGAGAAATGAACGAGATGACACAAAATCTAGCCGTAAGAAAGGCCGAATCTGACGGGCGTGAGATTTCAGACAGCAAGGAAGAAGAAAAATACAAATGGATGAGTCATTTTCATCTTCCTGTGTGATTTTTGGGCGAGTCATTAAGGTGAAGAGCTCGAAGGAGAGAGAGGAAGACATCTGCTACAACCTTCACCTTCATCAAAACAAGCAGAAAGAGAAGAAAAAGACATTGAAATTTAAACTCACCAGAAACCAACAGCTTTAAATGATGTGCGTGTGCTTTTCTGGAACTGTTATTATGTCCTACTTTTTTCTTTTTTTTTTTTTAGAGGCCAATCAAACTTACTGTACACACACACACACACACACACACACACACATACACTGTCAGTACATGCATGGGGTCTCACAGGACAGGCCAGCCTGAAAGTTAATTGATGTATTATTTAGAAGTGTTGTGAGTTGGCAGGGGAGGAGGGTCTTTGAAAGCCGTCCTTTTTTAGATGACAACATCAGCAGAGATACATGGGAGACTTACATCACACTCTGTGCATTCGCTTATTGTTCGAACGCTCGGTCGCTGTGCGCCGAATGTGACTCGAGCACACTCGTGTTTGTCGGGTTGACGGGGAACGGGTTCACAAGGTGCAGGCGGTGCAGCAGTTTTATTTAGCAGGTGTTATTTACACAGTCCTGAACTTTATGAATATAAGAAGTACATTTCAGAATATATACTTTAGTACACTTTTTTTTTTTTGGGATGCTCTCCTCCTTTCTTCTCTCTCCTTATTTAACTTTTCCCCTGCTCTCGACTCCTCATTTGATCCTTCAGTTCTCCTCCCTTCTCTTCTATTCTCTATCTTCTCTCGCTCCGTATTATCTCTCCTCTCTTCTAGTTATTCCCCATTCTCTCCATTACATCTCCCCCCCCCCCCCCCCCCCCCTCCTCACAATTCGCTCATCCTCTACCTTCTTATCTCACTTTTTCCCCTCTCTACCATTGTCCTCGCCTTCCTTTTCCTCTGCTCTCAGGGTAGGAGATAAACCCACAGAGCGATAATCTGTAGCTAAATAGACAGCTGATCCCTTTAAAAGCCATGCTACGGAGGGGAGGAGAGTGTTTACATGGCCTCCAGCAAATGTGCTGCACTACTGGGAAATTAATTAGCCGGCCCAACTCTCAGATGCTTCAAATTCTCCCCGTCTCCCCCCCACCCCACCCCTCTCTCTCTCTCTCTCTCCACATTTCAAGTTATCTCTCCAATTCTTTCTGAGATTCTTTCTTTCTCTGTCTGTCGCCTGGTTTCCATCCAAGGAATTTTTTGCCAATTACGATGGAATTTGAAAAAAAAAAAAAGCTGCGAGAAAGTTTTTCACGCTTTTGAAGTGACATTTTTTTTCTGTCATTAAAAGGAATAATTCAATAGCTGTGATGGAAATGCATCTGTTGACAAAGTCACCATAGGCTCGGCACAGTCTGTCCGATTTGTTCAACAAATAATTGGGATTTCTGCAAAAGAAGTTATCCCCAAAGATGTTCAAACATCCCACCGCTGTTTTACGTCCAATAGTTCTCGGATTACCCAAATCAATTCTCAAAAAGACGAATCCTACTTCCCGTGTAAATGCATCGTTGTTTGATGTGGAGGAAGCTCATCTGAAGTTAATTTGTTTGCTTTAAAGTAAGTTCGCTCCGCCACAGCACTCATTAACACCAATTAGGATTATGTCCACGAGCAAAAGCAAAAGGTTTTGATGATACTTGCAAGGGGGCAGAACATAATGAAGCGAGGTAGACGATCATAAAAAAAAAAAAAAAAAAAAAAAAAAAAATCTCCATCAGGTGTTACAGGAGGTTGTTTAAGGACAGGTTCACAGTTGTTCAAGCCTGTCTTAAAACAACAGCGTGGTCTCGCCGTCATCATCCCTCCTGTTCATACTTACCACTAGAGGACCCCCTCTAAATGTGTTTAAAATGAAGATAATATGAAGCTTCAACTGTCTGAGTTAGTCATGTCAAGTGGTTTTTAGCATAAAAATTCCTTCTTTGGGTCTCAACGGTGTTTTCCTGTTCAGCTGCAGTGGAAGTATAGTAACAAAAGAGGGACTCTGGCACTAAAAAGACTGTAACAATGACTTAGTTTGACTAATGTGGACGACTGAAGCTTCATATTAGCTTCAGATAAACTTTTAAATACATTTCTGCACACAAGGAGGAGGACTGTGGATTTTGTCTCCTATCACTTACTGATGATGAACCTATCCTTTAAGTTATACATGCTCAATAGGGGACTCGCATAAAAAAATGTAATCATGCCAGGAATAAAAATTAACTGAAAACTCAACCGGACCCGCTTATGACTGACACGTCGCTGTCATGTTATCTCAGCTGTCGGTTAGCAACGGTTGTCGTGGAATGTAGGACGTAAAATGTCCAGTTGAAGTCATAATATCAAGACTCCAGAAGAATAGTTGTAAAATCAAACATCTTCAACAATGAATACAGTGAAGAACTCACTATGAACACTTAAACCAGTGTCTTCACACCTTTTTAAAGCTCAACTTTAAGGACTCGGTTACACAGTGAAGAAGTCACATCTCCCGTTAACACAGAAACGGTGTTCATGTGCAGAGTTGTGGAGTGTTTGTACTGAAATATCATCATGTAATGCACCCTCACTGGAACTTTGGACATGGTGGAATAAGTGGGCCAGTCTCTGTTTCTGGCACTTAAACTCTGAGTTAGATTTAGAGCAGTCTGGTGACTCTCTCGAGGTTTCTTCTTTTATCATTTTCACTCCATCAATCGATACTGCTCCCCTGCGATCCGTCTCTCTCAGCATAAATACAGCTGACGTGAGGACAGTCAGGCTAAGAAAACAGATTTGGATATATTTTGTTGGATGTGTGTGACATAACCTGCTGAGTTCATAAATGTCCCTGAAAATCTGACGGTGTTACTGACTGTAAATTCAGATTTCTGCACAGGGCCTATAAGATCAGGGTATTTTTCATAAGTTCCCTTTCAGCTCTCTGTTTGGTCGCAGCTGTGAAGTCTTAATATGATTTTGGCTCAAATTGTCTTGAGGCTCCTGAACCATAAGGTTACTTTGTCCTTCCAGCCAGCTGTCCATCTTAGACACTGCTCTCAAGTTTTTACCCTTCAGAACTCCACTGTAGTGACTCAAAGACACTGTGTGTGTGTGTTAAAAACAAGACACATGCTAAAAGCTATATGTAGACAAACAGAGCCTTACACAAGACACACAGGACATAATAATAATAATAATAGTAATAATAATCTGTCCAATATACTTTTATTTAAGTTGATGTGTTGAACTTGTTAGAGAACAGTTGTTTATTTCCACATCCAGCAGTTATGGTATGTGTTTCTGTCCACCTGGAGAATATAAGTCCATTATTCTCTCTCTTTTAGCTTTGTGTTTTTTGCTCTCTACCAATTCCTGAGGGAAATATCTGGCTCTTTAGCTGCTAAATGCTCCACTATGTTCACCAGCTAGTCTACAGATAACTGTGTCTGTTTGCTGTTTGGTGCTGAGCAGGTAGTGCACAGTGGCCTCTTGTTATTTGTCAAGGGATACGCAAAATTTTGCATATGACTTTACCTATCTATTTGAAACACTGATTTGTGTTACCATTACACTATTCTCCCATCTCCCTTTAAATCGCCCCAACGTTTTTTTTTTTAACAAAGAGAAATCATGTGCAACTTTTCCTGGATTTATGGATTTTGTGGAGAGAAGTGTTCCTGTGCACTTATTGTAGATTTGTCCACAGCTCCCACAACAATAACCAGATAGCTAAGCCAACTCCCGCATGGACAAGACTGGTTCCTGCAGAAGCATGAACACACTAATTGTTTCAGACGTTGAGCGCACAGCTGCGGAATAGATGCTGAGCCCTCGCAGGTTGGACAAATAGCAGGCTGCTGCGGTGGACAGGAAAAAAACAAGTCTCAGGGGGTTAAAAGTGTTGCAGTATTACAGGAGTGAGCTTTAAAAGGTTAAATGTGTGTTATATGAACCGTCCATCACCGCTGAATTTCAACTTTAGCTTTTAAACCACCCGGCTCACCGTTCAACGGACCGAGTTCAGACAGAGAATACATGGATCAGATGGACAGAGAATAAACAGGAGATGTTAGCAGGAGAGGGGAGAGCAGAGTGAGGGAAAGCACTACTGTGGATTGAACAGCTGGAGTGTCATGTGTTTAATTTATCCCCTACTTAACCTTTTCCTCCTTCTCTCCTCACCGTGTCGCTGCCTGCCTCGCTCTTAACAGCCCCGCTTTACCCCCTGCTCTGCCCGAGTGTGTGTTTGTGTCATTATTTACTCCCCGTTAGATCGTGCTCATGTTTAGCATCTGAGGACGGTATGTTGGCCTCTCCTGTTCTTTGAGTTTCCAAGAGGTAGCGTGGGAATATCTGTTGGCACGCGATAATAATTCGAGGGATCACCAGTTTCATTATGTATTTAGCTATTCTGTCTGCTGAAGAGTCTTTCTGATATAACTAATAAGAGTGGCCGAGTCAGAAATATTCAAATCAGAAACAGGAGCTTGAATTTTTGTGATTGTGACTTGCTTGAATCAGTTGTCTCACTTGCAAAATAGATCTCAAATAGACTTAATGGAATAAAACGTTTAACTAACTAACATCTGGAAAACGGGGCTCATGGAGCGCCCCGGTACTCGAATGGTTGACGTGCACACCTCATGACTGCAACATCACCGGTCCGATTCCAGACAGGGACCTTTGATGCATATCATATATTTGCTGCCCACTGTCCAATGCCATAAAATCTTCCAAGTAATATTACAAAAAAGAAAACGGGCATCATGCTTTCTTTCTTGCTCACCTCTTTTTAAGATTGGTGCAAATGTGGTCAAGCAAAGTTTTTAGAGGTAAACCTAGGAGACAGTGAACATGTTGTTTTGGTCTTTTAATGAGGTTCAATAACAATATGAAAAACATCGAATTCTACAATCTTCTTCTTCATCCTTTAAGTTGCTTTAAAATGTTTTAAGGATAAGATGTGGCTAATTTCAATGTGTTTCTTATTGTCAACAAACCTCATGTACAGAGCCAAACCAACAATGGATTTATCTACTTAGAAGTATTGTGTTTGGAGCCGTTTCCAAACAAACCAACGTGACTGTATCTTCGATCTTCGGAGCGAAGGGACATGTCACCTGGTGCACTGGTGCAGCTCACTGCTGTGTTTTAATAGTTTTCAGACATTTTCAGAGGACTACAGCACAGAGGGATAAGATACACACACACACACACACACACACACACACAATACTGGTTAGTAGATCCGTTTGTTTTTGATTTGGCTCCAAACATGAGATTCGCTGACAATAAGAAAAATATATAGTCAGCTTCAGGTAAGTTGAGTAAATCAACAGATGCGAGCGCAGAGAAACTTTCCTCTGTCAACAGATGAATCTGAAAACAAACTGCACATACTCCTATGTTGCTCCCTTACATGTCTCTGAAATTTGACACACACACACACACACACACACACACACACACATGCTGAATGATACACGGACACTTTAGCTTCACCTCAACTCAGATTTACTGCGTGTGGAAAAGCAGTTCAATGGTACAGACTGTCATACCAAGGTTCCACTAGTGCCGAAGAACATTTGGCCATTAATCATTACATACATAACATACATCATTCTGAACAGAGGAGCTCAAATATGCAACTGAAGGAACAATAAGAAAAATACATTTTTGAGTGGAGGGAGACTTTAAACCTTCAGTCCAAGCTGAACTCAGGACTCACCACATACTCTAGTTCTTTCTATCATATCCCTCCAGTCTTTCCTTTTCCTTGTCGTCCAACACTGTATGAGTCATGTGGTATGTAATCATGTGGGGGATTTTTCTTATTGGAATTGGCGTTCATCTTAATCTCATTTCTAATGCTGACTCAAAATATATCAGCTGTTGTCAGCCTCTTAAAAGTTCTCACCACAGACACAGAAAGAACAGAAAAAATCAATCTACTACATTCAAAGCTGAGTCGTGCACTGACTTTTGATTTGAAGTTATTTTTTCTCTTCATCATCCTTTCTCTTTGTTGTTTCTCTTTCTGTGGAATATAAACACACACACACACACACACACACACACACACACACACACACACACACCTAACCTATTTCAGTGATTGAGTTGTGTTGGGAGCTGCTGAGCTGAAACAGCTGGCTGCCTCTGCCTCGATAGCCTGGGCTCGCTCTCTTCCTTTTCGTTCTCCTCTGTCTTTCTGTCTCCCTGTATCTCTTTCGCACACAGGTCGGAGTGTCTGTCAGATTGTTCAGACTGACAAACACTGAGGCAGGTTTCACAGAAGCAGAAACAGCAGCAGCCTTCCGGCATTCACAGCAATGATGTGTGAGAAATTACCTTTTAGAAGTCAGAAAACCTTGTGCTGTAAAGATCAGTTGGCTTCACCTCATGGATGTATTCCTTTTCGAGAGCTGGATACAGTCTATTAGAGTCGGCCTTGTGGCCAGAGTGTCTCTCTCGCCACCGTACTGTAACAAAAGCATGTTCTCCATAGACCACCTTTAATATTGACGTCAATAAAAAAGAAAAAAAAAAGGATTTTCAGATTTGAATACATATGGAACCCTACTGGGAAGATATAAAAACCTCAAAAAAATAAATAAACAAATAAATAATGGGCCCGCCCTTTAAATGAAATAGCACTGGACCACTTTTAAATGCATTTATCTGTCTGAATGTGACAAAAAGTTCAGCTGGTAGACGGGGGAAAAAAACGCTAAGCATATCCTCCAGGGACAAATTACTGTTGACATTTCAGTTTGTTACCATCTTAATTTGACACCTTTCCGGTGCGGTGCGTGTCACACGACTTCATTAATTCAGTCTCTGTTTATCTCAAGTGTAATGCATTATGATTCATTTATTCCCCCGTTGTCACATTTTTCATCCCACACAAGTTGTATTTAGGTGTTAAATGGAGCCATTAGTCTTGTCAGCTGGATCTAAAACAAGGCTTATATTAATTCTGAAAAAAAAAAAAAAAAGTTTCTTTGTTTTCCTTCAAGCTTTGACAGTCCTGTGACAGTCACCTGACAATACGAAATGCATGTTTATCAGGGGGCTTTGTCTTTATTTCTTGATTTACATTTGACATTTATCATAGCGTGAGTCCTTGTCCCAGACCATGCATACAATCTGGCTGTTTTTCCACATCTGTTGATCCACCCAAACATACCTGAGACCGACCAGATGTTGGATGTAATGAACCATTTTAATGAACGGGAGGAAGAAGGAGAGATTTTGACATTTAGACTCAGAGAGGCGCACCTGGCAGAAATGTGCAGTGAGTTTTTTACGTGGTCAGAATGCATCACATTTGTGCCCAACAAACAGGCACAAAAAGCCTTAATAAGTGTGACCCTTTGTGTTTGGTGCACACACCCACATTAAGTCAGCAATCTGAAAAGCAAGTGAAGATGGAACACAATGCATTAACAGTGTGTTTAAAGTTGAACTGTGTGATTAGTCTGTGCGTAGCTTTTGTGGTTTGGTTTATAGCCATCAGGTCAAAACAGTACTTGCTAAACATCAGCATGTTAACGTTGTTATTGTGAGCTTATTAGCATGCTGACATTAGCGTTAGCATTATATTTTTCTTCCATTGAAGTAACGTCGCCAAATTCAGATCTGTTGTATCACAACCTAAGCCAGAGATGATCATTCATGCTTTTATATCACCCTGGCTCGACGACTGCGATTCCCTTTCAACCTGCCTCAGCATGTCGTCTTTGGACCGTCTACAAATGGTCCAGAACGCTGCCACAAGGCTGTTGAACAGGGCCAACATGACGACTCGCATCGCACCCGTCTTATCTCCTCTACACTGGCTTCCCATCAGGTGTAGGATTCAGTTTAAGGTCCACAAGGTCTTTTGGAATTTGAGGAGAGACACTGAAAGCAGCATTTCTGATCTATCCCCAATTTTTTGAGGGATGATTAAATGTGATTTAAGTTGGACTAGATTTTGGGTGGAGTGTCACGTTGATAGACATTAACATTCAAAGGAGCTAAATCACACTCATCATGAGATGAACAGCACCCTAAACTTCAGACCTTCCTGTCAGATGAAGGGAAACTCCCAGCAACATGTCATTAGGGGGGAAACCTCATTAGGATCTTCTAAAAAAAAATCCTCCTCCATTATCATCATCCTCCCACTCCGCAGCCCTCATTAGCACATAATCTACCCATTCACTCAATTCCGATTTGTCTGATCATTAAACGAGCGGACTGCGCCTTTTCGTGTCAAACTGACTTTGCCCAAACAGGCAGAGGTTGAGGACTCGGGGCTCACGCTGCGATAAAGCGACATCCTGGAGTTTCGCTTCCACTTTATCTCCCGGATTTGAATGTGTTTGATTCAGGGGGTTTTCAGAGGGGGGGAAAGCATTTTAAGATGGCTGTTTGGTGTGAAGTGCCACACTGTGCCGCAGCTCCTCAGAGGAGGAGTGCTGCAAATCAAGCACGACTCACCGGGGATATCAGCCATACTGACACTTTAAGAGTGGGCTTCATTCTTTGAAAACGCAGGGCTCATTTGTTGGAACTCGTGAGCTTGTGAGTTATATCCTAACCTTGACGTGAATTAAACAGACTTGCTACAGGCAAATATTAGGAAAAAGTAATGGGAAATAAAGGTAAAAAAATCATTTCAATAATACATTTCAGTGGATGGAAGAGGACTCTGTAAGTAACTGGGTTATGAAGACAAAAGTCAGTGAATATGCATCCACTGTGTGTTTGTGGGTACACCTCCAAGCGTTCTTCCAAAACTTTTTTAAAAAGGACTCAATTTTCATGCCTGGGAGGAAAATGCATTCATCACATATTGTATGTAGGCCAATATATCTTCATGTAGCTGGGGCTGTGACTAATGTTTATTTTATAAGTCTGTGGCTTCCATGAGCACAGATAAGCTGCTTTGTTGCTCAGGAGAGCAGAAGGGGTTTTATGGCTGTGAGACATTTAAGTTTTCGGATAACTGATGCTGTTATGCAGACCAACAAAGCTTTGAGCTGCAGGTGGACAGTCTGTGTGAAGGAATTGAATTCATCAAACATGTCCAATTGAGGAAAAAGTAGGTCAGTTAGAGAATTATAACGTTGGTTTTCGGTTTCTTTTAATAGAGTTTAGCAAATACCGCCATTTTTGGAGACACTCCACAGTTTTAGCTAAACAGTGGAATATCCTTAAGTTCTTAGATCAGTTTCTACAAGAGATGTGCAAGATTTTTCCACATTAACAGTGGATTATTGTTCTGTTCCTGACGCGATTAGCTACCAAGAGGAGGTCTGGACATTAGAGAGTGTGCTGTGTAACATAAATGCTGATTGTCTGACATCTTTTTAGGTATGGTTTGTGCTCCACCGACTCCTTAGACACATATTTGGCTCTTAAGCGGCGACTGTAGACGCTCTACTTTCTTCACCAGCTTTATCAACTTTGCCTGCTGTTCTGTGCTGAGCAGGTCTTGCACAGTGGCTTTTTATCAGAGCCCGTTTGCCGAGAAGTTGCAGAGTTGATGATAACTCTCCGCGGGTTCGTCCCTGTGAGCGACCCCTTACTGATTATACGTAGTCATCTGATTTGTAGTTATTACAGAAAGTAATGCAGCTTTAATTTTTGTGCGAGATTACATACATTTATCATTCCCCCCCCAGAATTAGCATAGCATCGCATCAAAGTAATAACCATCACTTGCACTTCTGGATGTATTTCCACTTTAAAAGACACAGTTTGATGGGCTGTGTGATCATAAATATTTCCTACATCATTATCACCAGACTATTTATTTCCTAAGTAGCTGTTGAGGGACCCATAACTCTATATTCTCACGATCAATAAACATTAACATTTAGTATTTTCCTAATTAAGCATTTAGTGTTTATTATCATTGCCAAGTTGGAATGAGCTTTAAATATCCCATTGCAGCTGGAGCTCTGAATAATGTTTATTTCATTAGTTGCTGTTGTTGATGTCTCCCCTTCAATACACACTGCAGAGTGAAATTTGCAACTAGAGTACCGAGTAATCAAATACTGAGCAGTTTCAACCATAACTGAACTTTGTATATAAAAAATAATAACAAAAGTATGTTTTTTGTATCATGAACACACAGATGATGGAGTTTAATTAAAAACTAGATCTGCATATATATATATATATAACAAATCAGGAGTCCCAAGAAAAACCACACAATAGGTCGTAATGTCAGTCGCCCAAAAATGACATATAGTTACATTTGATCCTAGCGGCCGTGGTAATTGTGACCCAGAGCTGTGGTGCGGTTCGGATGAAGTATATATATGTGGACAGATTTCCTCATTGAGAGGAAGAAGGGTGGATGGAGGCATTAATCCAACCAGTAGACTTTGCCACAGGAGACTGATGTTCATTTCCTGTTCCCAACCACCAAGTTGGGACAGTTTTATCTTGGGGGGTGCAGCAAGGGTGCCACCACAGCGGTCGTCTGGCAAAAAAAGTTCAACCAGGCTCAACTAAACTCAAGATCATCCAACAAGGCACTGCGTTAGCTAATCACATACACGCCATGCACGCTCCTCGTGGATTACTTTGCAATGTGAATGAATTGCAACTATTTTGCAATCATCGCAACAGAAGATAAAACAGTTGCTGCCGTGCCGACTTTTCCAGAATTGTAAAATCTATTCTAGTATTACAAACCTCCTCTGATCAACCCTTAAATGCGTTAATCTGCAGCTAAAACTGGACTTCCTGGATTGGATTTCATTGTTTCACCAGGACCCCAAACAACAACACCCAAACCACCACAGCCACCTAACCCTGTGGTTATAATTGTAGCCATGACAACGAAAGTGGTCTAACTTTAAGGGAGTAGTAACTTTACCTACCACATGTTTCTCTAATCTTTAACAAAGTGATCATTTTAATCATCCACAGTGTTGTCGCATCATAAAACATCATTATTTTTCAAGATATATTCGTACAGTAGCTTCGTTTTTTTACTGAAGACACAAAAATACTGGTCACCGCAAATTAAATTGTATAGGCAGTAAATATATTGGGAGCAGATATCTCAAAACTTCAGCAACAACCAAAAACTTTATGCATAGCTGAGACATCATTATGGGTGAGTGGGAAAATATGTTGAGGGGAGATTTGTCTTGTGAGGACCACTCGCAATAATAACGTTGAGTTTAAAACAAGAGGATTCAGGTGAAGCCAGTTCAGCAAACCGACGTTGTTGTGAGCCGTGAGAGTTCATTTATTTCACACAAACACAGACTCCTGCCCTTTGTGATATGTTCCGACACAAACAGCGGCCTCTGTACTCGCAATATTTCTCCTTCCCACAATGCCATATTGATTCATGTGCATCATCTACATTTAGTCTATCGATTGTCAGACTTCTGCGCTGTTGTCTGATAATAGTTTGTTCATTATTCTGCTTCTCCGCGCTGCCCTGAACAGACAGCTGCTGTTTTGTCGGCCTGAGTTTATTGAATGTTGCTGTTTGTTGTTGCTGAAAAAAAGGACTTTGTGGTTTGTGGAAAGTTGTCAGTTTGAAGTGGGAGAAAAAGGGAGCTCGACTGCATTCTGCCATCATTTAGTCACCAGTTTTTTTTTTTTTACTTTTGACTTTGATAACGGAAACAACCCATTTATCCTACCACCCTGATAGACAATGCCCTTCCCAAGTTATTTTGCAGAAAGTAACTGGGTTTTTTATATTCACATAATAACCAGAGTTTAATATGACATTAATTCAAAAGGTTTAAAATTGGACTATTATCACATCCTGTGTGTGTGTGTGCGTGTGTGTGTGTGTGTGTGTTATGCATGCATACATGCAGGTTGGGGTTATAAATGATATTCTGTGCATGCACTGTATGTCTGTGTTTATGGCCTGCAGCCCATCCAATGTTTGTTAGTATATCATAAATACAATAACACACAAATAAATAATGCACCATAAAGAACATTGGGTTGTGCTATTGTGGAACCGTTGAATTATTAAACCAGGTGCTGAAGGTCACTTTGGATGAAAGCACAGGATGGACATGACAGATGAACGTTTTACTGTGTTAGTGTCTAAAAATCCTCTGAGGTCAGGTGTCACATTGTTCTGGATGACACTTATCAACCTCCTGCTAAGAGAACAAATAATGATTAATCAAAGTATAATATGTGTGTGTGGTATGTCTACAACTTTCATACCAATATGGCATCCTGACTCAGACCAAACAATTGATGGATTTTTTTTTAACATGGCCTTGATTGTTCCCTAACAACTTAAAGCAGCTGTAATCAAAGCTTTATGGTGAGTTTGAGCTCATTGTTCAGCTGTCCAGCTGTAACTTTACTGGTTTGGTTCACTCTCAGTGCTCTCTCTTGGTAGAGAGCAACAACAGAGCTGCTTCTTTCTGTAGTTTTTCTACGATTTTAACATTTCCAGGGGTCTGTAGCTGCTGCAGCCATTAATGTCACACCCATAGTGTCATCCTTACAGCCTCCTTTCTCTACATCTGCACGCTAAAAACAAAACAACCCAATTCACAGCTACTGGCGGCACATCTCTCAGCTTTCGGAGGTGTCGGCAGCTGGTAAGCCTCCGCTGTAAGGGAGGTTTTGTCAGAGAGGATGCGATGAAGTGCCTTTTCAATGCAGAAACAAACAAACAAAAAAAAAGAAAAAAGAAAAATGAAAAAGCCCGTCTCAGTAGTGACGCTCTTATCCGCCACCTCAGAAAGCTTAATCTCATTTCCACAGTCGACTGTGTATGTGGTGAAGTAGTCTGTGCTGTTTCCTGTTGTTCTGCCTCTTCAGAAGTCAACCAAGGAGAGGTTTATGAAGAGGCCGAGCAAAAGGAGAAGGGGGCAAAAAGAGATAGTTTGCATCTGCAGCGTGCAGCTTTTCTAATAACAAAGAAGAAGTTGAGGGGAAGAAATAAGCATACTGAATTAAGGAACAGGAGCAAAGGAGAGACAAAATGTAACGAAAATACAAAAATAAGGAAACTCGAATATTTGAATCTGTATGTAGGTGTAAAGTCACGTCATGTAGCACGCACTGTCATATAGACAGAGGCAGTGGTCCATTTCTTTTTATTTTTACAGGAGCCATGACTTTATTGAACAGTTTGTATGTGTTTATGTGGCATCCTTGTCTCCTAGAAGCGATGTGTGCGTACTAAAAATTTGTTTTCTAGCATTAGCAAACGTAACCTTTGCCTGGATTATGTTCAAAGACAACAACTTTTTTGAATTAATGAAGCAGTATATTCATATGTCTCACTGAAGTTGTAGGGAGGAGGCTGGGGTGGACAACACACAGGACGCTTTTTGTGCACTGACTTCTTCTGAGCAAATCTGAGACGAGGTTTTTATTTACTGTTTTGCTGACCTCTGATTCCGATTTTAGTCTCCACTTCCTCCTGCAGAGCCTGGGCTTTAAGTGAATGAATCTGATCTTATTCGGTAATACCTTCACCACAAACCCACTTTTGTGTATGTGTGTGTGTGTGTGTGTGTGTGGAGGCAGGAAGGTGTGCGTGAAGATCTGCGATGTGTGAAGCTTCCGTGTTTACGTTGAGACGAAGAAGAAATACTTAACCATGATTATTTTTGGGGGAATAGATATGGATTTCAGTGTTCAGTGTCATTAACAGGCCAGAGAATTGGATGAGGGTGAAATAAATGTTGAACAATGTAAAAACTTGAATTTGGAAGTTTCAGGAAGCCGCCAGTTCTGAATCTGGAACAACAAAGAATTGTCGGAGCAGATCCACGTCCCCTGCAGTGTCCAGTCTTTCATTCCAACCCAGTGTCTCAGCTGCTGAGTCCAGTAATTAGAAGTCTCTCTCTCTCTTTACTTGAAGAAAATTAACAAAATCAGCAGCTGCTGTGTTTGGTTTTGATAAAAAAAAACTCTGCAAATATTGCGACGCTGTAAACACCGAGCTCACAGAGGAACATTTAGCTCCAATCAACATCTGGAACAGTTCATTTACATTATTTGGTCGGATGATGATAACAACAGACCGTACTGGATAACTGATGTATTCTAACTAGAGAAGTGTGGTGTGTGTGTTTGAAACTAAGACTCAGAAATTGTGTGGAACTCCTGACAGGATAGGTGTAGCGGAAAACCTCCCAGCATGCACTGGAGTGACAAGTTTATGGAAATCCATTAGTAGACATGTTCCCACTGTTTATACACTTCATTTAGAGTTATTTCAGTCAGTTTTAAGAGCAGATATTGGTAGGTTTGTTGACATGCTGTGCTGATACTGAGAAACTTAACTTATCTGCTGAGGTCTTATGAGAGACAATCCTAGTTTCCCCAGCTGTTTTATTTGCCTGTGGCTCTACTTGAATATGACAACTCTAATTTTCTAATGTTTAATATTAAATATCACTAGAGCCGATCTCACTGCACAGCTGCTGTCATCAACCTGGATTTTTTATTTGTTTTGTCAGATGATGTGATCATAAAATAACTATCTGCAGAGCGGCGTTTTGGGTAATGACTGCTGCTTATTATTTAGTATTTATGAACTGTGATCAAATTTCATACCACCCCTGGCATCTGACGACAGAAACGGAAAAACATGTAAATGAGAACAACATTTACATATCTTGGATTCGGCTGCATTGAAACGCAGAGTTGGTGATCATATAGAGCAGCAGACTGAACAGAGGTTGAGACAGAGCCGCTCCCTCTTTTTCTCAACACGTAGCCTATGTATGTTGTTGAGACAACGTCAGTAACAAATGGAATACATTATTAAAAGTACATTTTTAGGTCAGCTGTCAATAAAAACGGGCATTTCTATACATTCACAAGATAATTTTACACTTAAGAGAGATGAGCTGGTCCAGCCAAAATAGTGCATAAACAGCAGTGCAGGGAGAGACTCGGTGGACACAAACACGGGCTAGAATGGCGGCGGATCGTCTCCAGCAGCAGCAGCAGCAGTGGTGCACAGACACTTGCTGTGGGTTATAATAGTCCTATAACAGTCCTAAGTTTGCATGTCCATGGTTGGTTTTGTTGTGTATGTTGTTTTCCTGGCATCTTTGGTCAAATTAACTCTAGCCATAATTTTAATAGCTTTAGTTGTCTGTTTGATTTTATCCAGATATTAGCTAAGTGGTTTGACCAGGCAGTATTTAAAGCTACTGTTTAGTTCAATTGACCTTTTTGCATACAGGCTGGGGGTCCCATCTGTGTCACTGAGTTTTACTTGTTTTGCATTTATGGCATGTATTTTGAAATTGAGAAACAGAAAAGAAAGCAGAGATCTGAACCATGTTCCTGGACTTTTATGCTCTTTTCGGGTCCTCCAAACCTCACAGAAGTGCTTGCCAACATCCCTGATCAACGGAGTTGCAGATATCTACACACCTACACCTACACCTACTGGCGGATGGTTGCAGTATAGGTCTTAAATCCCGCTACCTCCATGTTAGCAGATGGGACATGAGCCAAACTAAAAAAAATCAAAGTGCATGTCAAACAAGTATCCCAAAGATGGCCTCTGTCATTTTTAGATTTTCATCACGCTGACATATGTTCAAATGCTCATTTTTCTGATGATATTTCTTATTAGTTATTTGATGACATAAAAAAGTGGGTGTGATGTCATGATTGACAGCAGCCCTCAAACCTTCGTCAGATGTGGCAGATGAACAGCAGTCTCTGATGGAAGATGCAAATGTACATTTTCAATTGTGCTGTAGCTGCTAATTACTGACTGGTTTTGGCTGCTTTACCTCAGTGTGAATGTATAGTTTTGGGATACTTGCTGAAATGACACATCCTGTTTTTTTTTTTTTTCTCAGGAAGACAGTCTTCCTGTTTCATTTCCTGCACCACTGACACCTCCAACAATCTACAGTACCTTCACTCTACCTGGTGACTGAGGTGACTGAACACAGCAGACAGAGGAGCTCTACACAGCTGTCCTGAATCCAAAGCTCAGCTCTGACTTTCATAAGTGAATAAAAAGCCTTCAGAAGATAAAACACCTTTTTTTTTTCCCTCAGATGTAACACAAGATAAAACATTCCCTTTCATTTCTCTGTCTATTTTTACTCTTTTATACTGCAATACACATTGCACATTGGCAAGATGCGTGTGTGGGTGTCTGTGTTTTCTTGATGAGGTAAAATGATGCCATTAAAGAGGAGGGTGTTTGTGTTTTTTTTTTTTTTACAGGGATTAAACAGTGCCAGGAAGGTCTGGGAAGGTTTTTCAGCAGCTTTGGACTGATTCATACATAAATCTGAAAGTATAAATTCAGTAAATGTTCACAAGCCGCAGTCTGGAGCTCCCTCCAGCTGATTAACTTGCTCATAAAATCTGAAGCAGACACCCACAGCCCTATCTAAAACAGCACGAAAACAAGACAACAATACAGAAAACCAATTGATGAACATATGGAGGCATGTCACATAGGAGCTACAAAAAGAATTATTTTGAAGTAGAAGGAAATGTCTATGCAGATTTACAGACTGACTACCAAAACAACGTTTGATTCATATGTCAACATTGCTTTGGAAGATTGCCTGCTGGAGCACCTTTGGAGACTTTCACAGACAAAAAAAGTGAGAATTGTCACAGCCAAACCGCTGTTACCACTGTAATGAGGGGCTGGGAAGATGCAGGATGGTATGTGATGTGTCTGAATGCAGCATCACTGTAGATTTCTCAGTGCCTGGCAGTGGCGGATTCAACAATGTGCTTGGCATCATTCTCCTCATCAGCTTTGATGTCCATTACGTGCAGAGCATGGCAAAAAAAGTGAGGAATTTGTTCCTTGACATGACAGAGGAGGAGAATGTAGAGTCATAGACTTCAACAACCATGTAAATCACCATGGCGATGAAGGACAACAGGTCATTGATGGTGATGTTGCGCCATGTAAGTCTGGATGTAAATGCATACACGGATAGGGCCTGTCTCAAAATTTCAGGAAGCTGATTCCAGTGGTAGGCAGCTTGATGCTTAGGACATCTAATAGCCCAGTCCCTGATTATCTGAGGGTTCTAGTGGGTCCAGAAGGAATTAGCAACTGAGCGAGTATTTAAAATGGATTGTAAAACTGATTGGAAACCAATGCCAAAGGTTTTAAGAATAGATGTGATGTGTTTGGCTTTTTTTTTTGTTCTAGTGAGCACCCTTTGCAGCATTCTGGATGAGTTGTAGAAAGGGTGCCGAAAGGCTTATTCACACAAATGTTTGTGTGTGTGTGTGTGTGTGGGAGGGGTATCTGTTGGCTAGGGATGAACTAAATCCCTAGCCAACAGATACCCCGGCCTTTGCTCGGCTTTGCTCAGCAGTAAAGGAGTGACTCGGCTGTGCTGCTCAACAAAGAATCTCTGCTCAGTCACAACACAAGTCTCACCGCTTCACACACACACACACAGACACACACACATCAAGCAGCACAGGACAGGACAAGTGCTCCGAAATATGTGTGCGTTCTGTTAAGAGTGGCACTTCAAGGGATGCAAAGACTTCAACTGAGCTCTGTTTCGGTTTATTCTGATCTCTGCTGCACACATCGCCGCTACTCATCTGTAGTCAGCAATGTCTTCATCACTCTTTCATCTCCTCTCCGCTGATTCCTCCCTCTGTCCTCTCCAGGTTGTTTACAATGTCAGCGATGTAAGACTTCACAACTACAAAATGCA
Source organism: Euthynnus affinis (assembly GCA_029490765.1). Taxonomy (NCBI): domain Eukaryota; kingdom Metazoa; phylum Chordata; class Actinopteri; order Scombriformes; family Scombridae; genus Euthynnus; species Euthynnus affinis. Next base: position 4,258,012 of record CM055845.1, read on the forward strand.
ACTTTTGATCTTTAGGCAGCTAAGTGTATTGTTAGTCCTGCCCCTCCTCCCCCCTCCTCGTGGGCTGAGCAGGTTTTTCCGTAACAACACTTGTCACTTATCTTCCTGTGCTGTCTTTACGAGGTAATCTGGCGCCATTCACATGCTCTCCAGAAAAAACACAGCAAATTGGCTGTGAGCATATGAAGCTGTGCGGCAGCACACAGCCAGCTCTTCTGTCACTGCTCATCCAGCCCTTTCTTCTCCTCAAGACGGTTCCAGCCAGGAAAATCAACTCTGATGGTTATTGTGGGGTTTGAATGGATGTTTTTTCTTGCAACACATTCAATTTTCATGGTTTTGGTCAGATTTTTTTTTTGTTTTGTTCTGAAGTCACTGCATGGCTCTGCAGGATGTGGTAGCCAAAGAGCCCCCAGATCATCATGCTTCCTCCTCCACGCTTTTACACAGACAGAAGGTATGCAAGTAATCATCTGAATTTATGACACCTGTAGGAATTGTTTGCATCAACATTCAAGGCTGAATTCATGTCATTGCTGCAAAAAAAGCTGTGAGTTGTTAACCCATTACTTGAAAAAGGCAATTTTTGTAACTTATACTCCCTTTCCAAGAGGGGAGTCATGATGAAGAAGGCTAACAATGCTGGGCTTTACATGTTTATTAAGCTTTAAGGATGCCCGCAACACATCTCAATTCTGCAATGTGACATGAAATCGGAGGACAGTGGCCTTAAGCTGTGAGGAAATTAGAATGTGATCTGCAGGCTTCCCTCGACAAGGAAGTCCTGCAGATTCTTAACTTTCACTTCAATAGATTTCGATGTCATCCGCACATAAATAGAGACTTTGCTATTGTCTCTGTGAGATATGTGACTTAATAAGAGGGTGTGAATAGAAAATAATGGAGCATCCCCAGGGTATCCCATAACTCAAAGTAACCGAAAACTCCTTTTTTGAGAGAAAACACAATATTTTAGACATTATTTAAGCTCCAAAGTAAGGAAAATACAAGTGAACACTGTCAGATGCTTTCATTAAGAACTGTGAGAAGACTGTCTCTTTTCATGAAGACAGTTCCTTGTCTTAAAGATACAATTGTGGATATATTCATGTACAGACATCTTGAATATCCTGAATGTGTTTTTTGCTGGCACCATGCAGCCGAGTCTCATTCAGAGTGTCCAAGCTATCGAATGAAACACACATATGAAAGACTCAAAATCCCTCTCATCTCTCACTTTCTAACTTATTTTCTCCTTTAACACCACAGCAGCATTTGTTTCTTCTCTTCCCATCTCATTCTCTCATTCTCATCTCAGTTTTTTTTCCCTTACATATCCTTTCTGCTCTTTATTTTTACTCCCTGCTTTGTTCTTAGTCTCCTGTCTCCTCTGATCTTCTCCTGCCTCCCAACTCTCCTCCTTTACCTGTAAAACGAACAAATAAATATTTCAGAGGCAAGTGCTGTGTGTGTGTGTGTGTGTGTGTAGCTGACTAATGCTGTGACCTCCCATGATGCCACTTGCTGCAACACGAAAGCATTCAACATGGAAAACACAAATATGCTGCTGGCAGCTGAGGAAGGAAGGAAGGAGGGAAGGAGGAGCAGAAAGAAAAGAATAAAAATGTGGGGAAGAACGAAGAAAAAGAAGGTTGTAGACTTCTGTATTTTACTTTAAGTATTTTATGAGAACAACAGTTAATTCTAGCAGATCTTTAGGAAAAATATCAATGCTCTTTCTTCCTCTTCGTTGCCTTCATTCCTGATCTATACCATATAAGAATGGATCCATACAATTCTTAGTTCATTTTGGAGATTTTGATTTTGAGAATCATCCATCCATGTGTTTTCCGTATAGTATATAATATCCCTCCACCATGTCCTGGGTCACCTAATGTCATCCACTGGTTTCAATGGAGCCTGTTTGAAGCCCAGAGTTGCAGTTTATAGTTACCGCCATCTTTTCTGTTTGGAGCCAGGACCTTCCAAAAAATCTGCAGGGTGTTTCCTTTCACGCTCTGGAAACACACCTCGCTATCTCAGACCCAAGCTAATGACAGTTTACTGGGAACACCAAGTCCTGCACGGTTGGACTAACATTAGCTAGTTTAGTTAAATTGTGCTAATCAGGGCAGGTATCATAGTCCTGGAGCCGGGGAGAGCAGCAGGTGAGCCAACTGTCTATCATAGCTGTCAACAAAGCTACTACAAGTCCTCACATCGTATTTAGGGAATAATAATTTCAGAAGTGACCACAAACACACTTATTATTTTAACAAAAAAAAAGATTTAGTATTTCTAGAGAAAAAGCTGAGGCTTTTTGAAGGTGGTTTGAAGTGGCACTTGAAGATAATTCTGCATTGGCTTCAGCCTCAAGCCATGGTAGTCGCTGCTTGCTTGTAACGTCCACAGCACCCCACATGCCCACAATACCTATTCACAAGAAACCCTGGTGGACACATTGCTTCGATCAGACTACACATCATTTACATTCTTCAGGATGGTCACTGCATCAGATGCCTGCTGTGACTTGGTATAGAGACACCTGACTACACATAGAACCATGATGAAACTATGGCTTACGGTCTTTCACAACCTGCATGATGCACAGAGGTGAACCAACACCCCCTGCATATGTGAGTCAACTGTAGCAAATGTACATGAACCACAATTAATATTCCTACTACTGCATAAAAGCATAGTGCAGTACAGTAATCCAAACCTCTTCACTTTGTTTACTGTGAGCTGTGCTGCTATCTCAGCAGACACACAGCCAATACAAGCAGAATTTATGGATAAGTTGACATTTTATTATGCTTATCATGGGCAATAAAATCATCTCTGTTGTAGGAAGGACACGCACGAATGTCTGCGCACACACACACACTTAATGACACAAACTTTTTTTTTTCTCTCCTCTGTATATCAGCGGCAGTGAAAGTCATTACAATGATTAGTCTGACACACAGACAAAGGGGCACACACATGTAGCGATGCTCTGACGTTATTCTGCTTATCAGTGATTCTGAAAGCTTTTGCTATAAATAAGGGACACATTCAAAACACATGCATGCATTAACATAGAAAAGGGCATAACTCACGAGTGAATATGAATGTATTAAGACAGGAAACACACACACATACGCACACCAGCCTCCGAGCAGAGTGAAGAGGGTGAAGTGGTGTTCCTGATTGTGCTGCATGAAATTAATAACCTTGGGTTTATTAATCTCTGTGTTGTCACGGAGCTCACAATGAAGGGAGGTTTTTCCTGCAGCTTTGGTAGCAAAACTTCTGATTTCTCATGGAAAAAATAATTTGTTTAGTTAGTCTCTACTATTATATGTTTGTTACCATCATTTGAAACAAACTAGATAACGATGAACAGCTAGAAACAAAGCAGAACAAATGTTGTTGGAGTTTTGACCTCTTCAGACTTCTTTCCTTCTCCATGCACCATTGAAGGAAGTTGAAACACACACACTGTGTGACTGTGCTGAGGCGCCTTGTGACCCCAAGTCCCTACTGTATGTTCACCGTATACAATGCACAGTTTTACTCTTTCATTGTTTCAAGATTCCTCCAAAACACCTCAAACTTCTACACACAGATGTATAGAACATGCTCAGTAGAGTCCTTCTTGAACTGAGATGGTTCAGAGCATAGGCATCCAATTATTTCTTAATTGTAATTCTGCTTACTTGAATGGGATAAAATGATGTAATCACGTAGCCCTAGACCAAATGGATCAAATTCTGATAATAAAATGAATCATTTCATGGAGGTTGTGATAGAAATTGCAATTACACGGTGTGGCCACTATGTCAAAAAGCTTCACAGCCCGGTGCACTTCCTTGGAGCTTGAGTCTAAAGGGGCCTGCATGGTGGGAACCCTGTGACAATATGTTGGGGTCACAGGCCGTTCTTGTAACAGTGTCAAGGTGCCCCTTGAACTCTGTCTTCACCATTCCCATGACAAAAATCCACTGACATGCCAATCTATTCCCTAATTCCCTGTTTCAGGATGCCCCATAACCATTCTTTACTTCAATTTGACCCTCTCTGGTGACTTTAAAATCACTTTGAATAAATATGGGAACGCCCTCTATGTAAAAAAAATGTATACCAGCTGCACAAAAATATTGTTATGATATATTTTGGTATATTTTGGGCTACTTTAGTAAAAGTAATACAAGTTTAGGTTAGAAAAATGTTTAGAGTTTTTGTTACTGCTTTCAAATGTCAAACTGGGTCAAATTTGATCTGAACAGCTTGTAAGGGCTAGATTTGCAATCAGTAATATTTTCCTTTCTCTTTGCATAAAATGATCACCAGCTCTGTTTTTGAATGCTATAATCTCCCAGGCCCACAGAACTACCCACAGCCAGCTATGCACACAGTCTTGTTTTTACAAAACCTAGTGCAAGGTTTTTTTGTTGTTGTTGTTTTTTTTTTTTCAAATAGTTTTTGGAGATGTCCTCCAATGTATTCCATGTTTATTTGAAGCTATGAGGCTTCAGTAGTCTGTGCTGAGCTGCAGTAACACAAAGAGAGAATTTTGGACGAAAAAGACAGTAAGGTTGGAAGGCAACCACTTTATTTGACTGACACAAAGGACACAGTACTTCCTGCATCAGTGCTGAATGTTGTCCTTGGGTGTAAAGTGTGAGGTGGCTTCCTCTTATTTAGCATGACATTTGTTTGGGTAGTGTGTCTCATGCCAAAAAAGTGTTTGCAACCCTGAACAATGTCACACAAGCACAGAGAATATATGAAATGCACCAAACACATGCACTCACTTATACATGCAGACATAATGTACACTGACTCACTGAAAGCAAACTCACACTCGCTGCAGGATAAATCAGCACAGACATGCCTCACACACACGCGATCATGAGCACCAAGACTGTACACTGCGTTTAATTCGGGCTCTTTGTGTTCGTTCTGGCAGATATAGTAACTGCTGTGAGTGAACATTTCACTAAAGCAGGAGATGCCTCTTTTCAACAGATGTCAAGCACTCAGTGGAGAATAAACATGTCACTGCATACAGTCAGTGGATGTAAAGTGTGAAATAAGGTTTAAAATAGGCTGCGTGAAAGGAGGTGTTATGCTGCTGAATATGAAACAAATAGCGTTGTTGTTTAAAACCCTGAACAGAAGAACAGAGTGAACAGATGCTGCTACTTTTTTTCTTTTTCTTTCCGAGCTGACATGAGAAGGAAAAAAAATGCAACACTAAAAGGATGGATTTACAATTTTCAAGTCTGTAAGGTGCCAAAATGAACACTTGGCAAAGAGGTTTTTCTTGCTGTAATCATTCTTCCTTTTCATACTGACCATCAGAAGATCCCTTCATAATGCACTTACAATGTTAGTGATGGGGGACAAAATCTCCTTCTGTGTAAAAAATGTATTTGAAAGTTCATTTGAAGCAAATATGAGGCTTCAGCATCGAAATGAGTAAAAAACAAAGTAGATATCTTTCAATGTTACAGTTTTTTTAGTGCCAAAGCCCCTCTTTTTTATTATTACACTTCCACCATAGCTCAACAGGGAAACACAAAGAGGTTAAAAAGACTAAATGTGGCAGATATCCACTTGATATGACTAACTCAGACTGCAGAGGACTCACATAAGCTGCACATCAACATTTAAATGTAACATTTTTTGCACAAAATGGACAAACTGTGGATTTTGGCCTCTATCACTTACATTGAAAGCACATTTGAAGATCTTTTAATAATCAGTATGAACAGGAGGAATGATTACAGCGAGGAAAACCTCTTTCACTCTTCATATGGACACCTGACTGTTTTAAGACACACTTGAAAAATTGTGAACCTGTCCTTTAAACTCTGTGTGTTAATGTCAACTGAGGAATTACTATGACTATATTAAGGAATGTTCCTGTTTTTTTGTGTGTAAGCTGACAACAGCATTGGCCTCATCATTAGGGAAAAAATGTCACGCCCTTGTAGTCATGACTATCCATTCAGATTGTGTGGGTGTAGAGGGATATTTCGAGTAATGGTTTTAAATTGGGTTGTATATAATAGCAAAGTCGTGATACACATTGTCACGAAGCAGATTTTTCTGTTGATATTCTTAAACCACATAGAGTTTACTTTCTTTTAAACCTCACGTCTACTAGGGAAATATTTCATCCTAAAAAAAAGTATTTTTTATCATTTAGTCTATAAAATGCGCATCACAGGTTCCTACATGAAGAGGATGTGGTCAAAAATCGTGTTTTGTTTGACCAAAAGTCCACAATAATATCCAAAAATATTCAGGTTACAATGATATATACAGGGTAACAGCTAAATTCGGATTCTAGTGCTCTGATATTTGCCAGGTAACACCAAAAAAATCCTACACAGGAAACTGATGTTGAAAGTCTTTGAACCTTCTACAAAGGGGACCCTGTTTGTCACCTAGCCTAGTGAGTCCATTCAATGACTGAGAGGTGCTTCCTCTAAACCTCCAAATAGTAGACTAGTACATCTCTGATAATGGTGATATCTACATGCCTGACCGCTGTTGGTACAAGTTGCTCCCGTCCTCTTCTCTTTACAAGCCATAGGACTGGATGTCGCTGCTCATCTTTCATTCCCACTATGCCAAACACCCACTTCCTTCGTCTCTAAGTTGTGGCTGCCCTCCCTTGGCCAAACTGTAATAAGGGTTATAGTAAATAACATCACATTGGCAAAGAACTTTGACACAAAAAAGATGAACCCAGTGGAAAAGAAAAAGTAAAGAAATGGCTTCCATATTAACATACACAGTAACAACTGCATGCTTAGTATGCCCGTAATGGATCAAAAAAATGTATATTAGATATAACAAATAGAGGCAACAGGTCGGCCTTGGCAAGTGAGGCACAGACTCAGCTGCCCCCCAGCAGAAAGAGTTTTATCTATTTGCCAACTACTGTTGTCATCATTTGCTCATAATTGGCAGAAGTTAGTATTTCTTTTAAAGAGGAGAGTAACTGCAGTCACAATTAACAATCTTCAACAGCACAAAAGCACTGCCCTTTAAAGAAAAACTGGAGAATGTCCTTGTTGTTTGCAAAAAGGTGTCTATATTAAAGAGATTAGCACCAATATATCAGAACTTGCTAAGAACAGAAAGGACACTATTTACTGCCTAGTGTCCACCCTGTTACTAAAACAGCAAATATGAAGACTATCGGGAATGCAATGAGCTGTAAATTCTGCTATGTCAGACCACCAACTACATATCTCCAAAATACCAATTTATAAGCCCATAAGTTTCAAGACTTATCTTTATCCAAAAATCCTTTGTGATTATATGTGAGTATTCTATGGTAACAGCTGTCACTGTTACCTTACGTTTATGACAGAAGCTGGTTTTGTGCTCTGGTATCTCCAACCATTTGGCCACTTCTTGTATACCAACTCACAGCACACCTGCAAACCTTTCTTTTGGACAGAGGCTGTTTGATTCACTACTGTGTTTAAAAGAGGAAGGTTTCATGCCTCCTATTGTAATAACTGAGCATTGAATATTTTATATATTTATTTATTTAAACATTGGACGTCTTAAATGTTGTTGTTGTGACTCAAATCCGTGATACGACCCGAACCGTGAGTTCTGTGTTCATGTTTAACGCCCCTACTCCTCGCTAACAGTCTCTTTTTCTGAAGTCATTTCAGCACGAGCCTTGCTGTAGTCCTCTAAATGTTGTTCCTAATATTTTTATATTTAAACTCCATTGTCATACATGATGGGGGCAAAATGTTAGGAACACTCTTCAATGTAATGCACTCCAGTACAAATAAACTGAAAATGTATGAGCAGCTAAATGTAGAATTTATGGCAGAGTTGTTGTATTGGATTGCGTGAGATTGCACAGGTGTACCTAATGAAGTGGCTGGTGAGTGTACACTTCCTGTGTGAGGGACACCGGCCAAATGAGTGTTCATGTAGGTCCTTCAATGTTTGGCAAGCTAGTGACCTGAGCCGGCTCTTTGATTGGTTGCCTCTGATTTTCTACGGGGGCGCAGAGAGCTGCACTCAGCATCTTGTTACTTGGCTGGTACTGCGCATGAGGCTGGGTCAAGTTGAAGTGCAGAGTTTCAGGTTGGAACAGCCACCAAAATGAAAGAGATGGCTTTTTACAATTAGATTCAGTCTTATGTGGTCAGTGCAACAGTGTGATTTTCAGTTTGCTAAAATCTGAAACTCTCTTTTTTTCCTCCCTCAGTTCAAGATACACAACAGATATAACTGTCTCAATATCCTATTTTGTCTGACAGTCCTAAAACTGAAAGCTGAAACTGCAGATCAGGCACCTTATCAGAAACCTACAGCATACCAAGAGGCATCGGTAGCAGAACTTAGAAAGTCTTCAGATGACTACAGCTCAAATGCTTCAGATACATCAGAGTCAGAGTCCTTGCCAAAGAAAAATAAGAAACACGAAAAGAAGAAATAAGAAAAAATCACAGGCTGGTGATTTCAGAAGAGGACCTATATGTTGAAAAAAAAACAGGAAATATGTTTTTGAAAAGTTATGAAGTGACAAGTGTACAGTATGTGTGTAATTCTGAAACATGGCACATGATTTGATCTGTCCAGGGACTGCAGATGAAAAATAGCCTCTTGGCGAACTCTGGCACATTTACAGAAATGTTTTATTAATGTGCACTGTCCCTGTCAAATAAGCAAACAAATAAATAAATAAATACAAACTCTTGAATTAAAACTATTTGATTGAATAGTTTAGTTGAGGTTAGAATGAATGTAAGTCAGTGCTATGGCCTTAAAAGTGACTTAGCTGCATGTATTGGTGTTAGTGGTGGCAGCTTGCTGTATGTTTATAGCTCATTTCCTTTTTTTATTTAACTATTGATACATGCATACAACTATTAGTGCATTTATTTCAGTAGGAACTCCCGAAGAGTCTATGCTGCGATACAACAAAGTCCTCGACCTTGTCAAAAGTGGCTCTACAAAGGCAAGATGCCTACAGCGGCATGAGGGCGAGGGTGGACGGAAACACAATCGTCAATCAGGCATTGATTGCGGAGCTGGCATCAGTTGCTCCTGAAATGTGCAGGCTCATGAGAGCTACTTTCAAAAAAAGGTGATAGCCTCCAAAAGTCTGCTGACAAATGTAATGGCTCAGGGTATTTTGGAGCCAAGTGCTGGCCTCATCATTGCCATGAAACAAACCGATGACCTGCTAGACATAGTGAAAAAAAATTAAGGTGTTACATTTGCCCTGTTGACAGTATGGCATGGCTACATTTTTTAAAAATATTTTGTATATACTATGATCTTTGTTTAGTTTCACTGCTCAATAGTAAAGAATATGGAAACATTGCAAATGAACGTCTGTTCACACAAAGGTTCTGGATTATTAAACCAGCTTTAAGTGTGTCTCCAGGGACTCATTTTACTTATCGCATATTCCCTCAGGTATAGTTATATGTGTGTATAACCACAGAGTGTGTAGCGGTAGATAATGTGTCCCTGTGTGTGCACACATTTATGCTTTTTTAGTATGTTTCATTCTCAGGAAGCGAAAGCCAATTAAAAGTGATGGTTTAGAGGAAGAGAAGCAGAATGAGATGATTGAATAAAAAACAAATCTAAAACATATTCAGTGTGTGACTGTACATTGCCTGTATCTGTTCCTTATCTTCACACTGTTCTGCATCAATAAGCCTCAACAAATCCCTGAGCAACTCATTTTTTATTACAGTTTTTTTTTCAAACATGATGCTGGAGAGAGACTACATTGTCTTGAAAGACTGAACTGGAAGATGAGGGAAAAAGTAAAAAAGGTTTCCAAAGAAGTCTCTATTAAAATATGTTTCTACAACATCCTCTGAATCCCAAGTTGTTGTATATCTGAAATAAAAACCCCTCATGCAGTCTTAAAGAACAGGACAGGGCAGTTTGGTTGAGATGGGAACAACACCTTTCAACTACTCTGCCAACCTGCAGTAACATGTCCTCTGCTGTACCTACAAGGTTGTCTGAATCCCTGAGGCCCCATACTGAAAGACAAACCCAACTCCCCACATTTTCCTCCTTCATGTTCTCACCAGAATTCAAAATTACAGGACCACAGTTCTGCTACTGCAGGCAGAATTTTTAGCTGTAATCCATGTTAAAGGTGATAAAGGTGATATACTATTCTTTTTTCCAAAACTTGAGGTGAACATATGTAAAAATGCGCCCTGCAAGTCAAAAGTCAGGGCATAGACCTGCCGCTGACAGCAGCTGGCAAGAGAGATGTTCTGCGGTGCGTTTGGATTTTATAACTGAACTGGACGCCAGAATGCAAGCTCTTTATTTCTCTGGCATTTTTTTTTTTACATCAACAACGATGAACAACAGCATCAAAAATCAATTCTTGCAGGTAAAACATGCAACTCACACCCACCAGGCAACCTAGTCTTGTTTTTTTTGTTTGTTTTTTTTTTTACCTCAAAATTGTACATAAGTACAGTTTTTGAGTAAATGTCCTTAGTTTCCTTCAACCACTGCAGACATGATTCATAAAATGAACATGCAGAGTTTTGACCCTGAGCTTCTTCAACAGTCCTGATGCAGCAAAAATGCATCACAGCTTGAGTGTTTTAAGTTACTGCTACCGTATGTTACTGGGTCATCCCAGTGCTGTCAGGCTGAATTGTGGTTTGTGTGTGCTTCTCTGAACCCTGCTGTGGTTCAAAGCCAGATCTCCAAGTTCTTAGTACAGAGGAGATGTTACAGTCTGAGTCTAAAAGCTTCTGTGATGCCTGTCCCTTTACTAAAGTCACCCCTGGTCGTCTCCATACAGATCACAAACTCTTAACTTTTCTGTTATTATTTCTCTTACATGGTCACACTCAGGTCAAGATCTTGTGGTCTGTCATATGTACTGAGCTGATAAAAGTAAATCTACCTTCAGTAGGTTCAAGGTGTTTTTTTTTTTAAGCTGCATATCTGTCAATCTTGAATGTTATGGTGCTACTGTTTTAGAAGGAATGTAGGGAAATAGTTTCAGTCTTTTGATTCAGCTTCTGAACGTATTTTCAAATGCCCAAGCTAAAACACGATCATTTCCATGACATTACGCCTGCTTTAGTTTGATTTTTCTGACAACATATCTAATGAATAATTCAGCAACTGAACTTTTTTACCAGGATATGACCGCATCACCAGGACAGACAGTCAAGTTTCTCCTCTGATACACATGGAGTCAGCAGCTGCTTCTATACACGTATATCAGGAAGAGAAGCATCTGAGATATGGTTCTGCTCCCGAACTTAGTTAAAATCTAATAAAACAGCAGATGCAATATCCACCTGACTTGTACAGTGTACTACACTGTAGCATATTAACATCAATAAACAGTGTATACTCAGCAACCAGTATTATATTTATGGATATAGCTCAAGTCTCAAGTCTATCTTCATTTACTCTTTTCATTTAATCTATCTATCTATCTATCTATCTATCTATCTATCTATCTATCTATCTATCTATCTATCATTTGCTTCACTATACTTAAGACCCAGGTGGAGTTCCCGTTTCTTCATTCCCCTGTCCGTCCAGTCACTCTCTAATGTCACTTTTTCAATAAAGACAAAAAATGCCAAATACATAGGCAAATAAAAGAGTGTTGTTCCTCAGCTGTTACTGGACTGAAGGTGAATGCTATCTCTATTATATTGTAATGTAATGGGGAATATGCAGCATGCTGGTCATTATAGTTAAATAGAGCCAGACGTGTTGATTCAGTATCCAACACGAGGCCTGAAGGGACTGATTTTGCAGTAATGACCTGCCTGCTGTACATTAGCTGCTTTATTACACAGCTGTTTAGAAAGACATTAATCATTTATTACAAGCTTTAAGTAAGGCACAATTTTCTGCCAAAAGCGACGGCATTATCAAAGGATCACAGTGTTTTTGGTCGAAAAACAAGTTCTGTTCCATCTTGCACCGTTTGTACTGTACTGACTGTTGAAAGACTCAAAAAAATCAATGAAAAGATTTGGAAAGTGATGCAATTTCATGTTGTGATTCAGAAACAGACAGCAGCTATGTGGTAAGTGTTTTGTTTTTTTTAAATCACTGCTGTTAGAAAAGGAAATTTCCATTTTGGCATGATGATGTTGTTTCGGGTTTATTTTAGTTGCCACAATGTTGATGAAAGAGCTTGAACACACAGGTCAAAATACATTCACAAATTTCTCTATGAGTGAAAAAGAAAATCACATGGACCTTGATGATGAACCTTGAAAATATGTGTGCATTTTATAAATGTTTATAAATGAGCGTTGCAGTTTCCCTAATAAACCGAAGAGATGAAAAATAGCTGCAGATCTGCGTCGAGCGATGAGGAGACTGTAACAAACAGAAATGTCATATTTCCATCATGACTGGAAAATTTGTGCCACCAGTTGTTTATCTTGAACTAACCCCCCCCCCCCCCCCCCCCCCTAACATTTGCATAATGTCTGTGGATGCATTTTGTCTGTTTTTTGGATTTTTGATTAGAACTTCAATGTTTGCTTAAATATGAAACCGAAATCAACTGAAACTACTACAAAAATATTCTGCCAATTTACCAAGAGGGTTTTATATTTTATGATGTTTATTGGCATATATTGGCACAGCAACTTCTGCATTTCATTAGTTGCCAGGAATCTTCTCACTCCTATAGCAGCCCCGGGGTGTTTCTGCAGCTTTCTGTCTCATGCTGTGCTGCAGCTGACAGTGTAACATCACCTACTGTAGGCTATAATATTCTCCTCCCATATTTGTCATGGAGCAGGGCAGGGCTGATGAGACTGATACAGGCCTACTGCTGCTTCGGAAAAAACTTTGGAAGTTTGGAAGCAAAAGTTGTCTTTCTATTTTGCATCCATCCAACAATGTTGTGTTCTGCTGTGTAGTCACAGCGTCACAGGGCCGCTAGCGAGGCTGTAGACTGTTGACTACAGAGTTGCAGTTCTTCGTTTTTCTGAGTAATCAAAGTGTCTGGATGAGTGGAGATTGGCAGAGGTGGACGTGAGACCCATTTGAAACATCTGAGTGCTGTGAACTCCATACACCCCGACGCCTTTTAATGGATTTATAACGAGCAGGAAAACGGACAAACACTTTAGCCTGAGAGCAAGTGGAAAACACAGGGGCTGGGAAAATTTTCCGGAAGGTCGTTGCTTGATCACAGCCTTGGAAAATATCGCTGATGTTATTTTTCATCTTCTGAGAAGGAAATAACTGTTCGTGACAAGGCTGGAAGAAGGAGAGAGGGAGAGAGGAGGGAGAAAGGGGGGAGTGGAGGTTAGAATTACCAACACCAGCGCAAAGAGCTGTTTGATGTTGAGATGTTGTGATAAATTATTGATGTGGAGCCTGTTAAATAAGGCCAGTGCTCATTTGATTACAAATCTCATTAGGGCTTTACAAAATATGCTTTAATAACAAAATCCATCAACATAATCGCTATGTAAAGAGATTGATCACTGTCATTACACAAAGTATACAGCTGCAATATTGTCACTGTAGGCTACAGATTTAGCCTTACTGAGTTTCTCCTCATACTCCCACTGTGAATGCATTTATTACATTATGAGGGATGTCAAGAGTTTATCGTTACAATAGATATCATTGGGACATATATTATGTGTATGACAGCTGCTTAAAGTGTTGGTAACGTTTTATTTTACAGGTCCCTTCAATTTATTCTAATGTCCTAGAAATATGCAGGTATTTAACAGTTTATTTTTAGGACATTTTACATAAAGGCTGTTGCAATTTGGTACAAATTATATGAAAATTTGTTAGGTTGGTAAATATATCAGTATATTTGGGTTCATACATAGTTGTTAATTTGCAAAAAATCTTAATACAAAATACTTTTCAGTGTGTAATTTTGTGTGTCAAACAATGCATTAGCATATTAGGTTTTTTCAGTAATTTCCTAAAAGTAGCTGCGGTGTAGTGATTAATTCTTATGACATTTATTTGAAAGGGTTATGTGATTTGATAGTACTCGGGAAATTACAGATGATTACAGAGTTTTTAAGAAAAAAAAATTAATATGCTAATACACTGTTTAACACACGAAATTACATATTGAAAATGAAAACTATTTCCAGTTAGTTTAAGAATTGTCAATCATCTAATTTATTAAGAATATTTCCAAATAAACAACTAAGTATTTACTGAAATATAATGAATCAGCACTTTTCAACTAAACAAACTTAACACTTTTTCTATTTTATTTTCGTGTGTCAAAGTACTTAATCACACCACCCTCTCTGTAAATGTTGGAAAAAATGTTTCCCACTAAAGATGCATCAGCTCAGTATGAAGACATAAAGCATAATTGGATCAACTGGAGCTGTTGGCTTTGTGCAGGATGAATCTTATAGGTTCAGTAGTCATGCCTTTGATTTTTAGGTTAACACACAGTTCATTCATGTATGAATCAGACCTTGCCATGGTAAGTATCAGCATCAAGTCCAAAGTGTGGCTTCACTTTGAATGATTGCTTGATGAATGGAGGCCATTGAAATATCTGAATTACAGCTGCAGGTTACATTACTGAGGTGGGAAGTGTAATGTACTACTTTGGCAGCTTTAGAGGCCACCAGCAGTTAAGACAAGCAAACAACTAATGATTCTCATTTCTATTACAGATGTAAATGTTTCAGGGTATTTTATAGTGAGTCGATTCAGCACTTAACACCACTCAACCCTCCCTCTGAATCTTCTTTATATTTCTCTTATCCTGTTCAAATCTCCGTTTGATCTCCACCAGTGTTACACATCGAAATCAGTTTACTTGTCATGTTTAGTACAACTCAAATAATTGAATAATGCATTCTGTAACTTTGTCAAGTCTGAGGAAATAACCCCTGATGATGTCATCAATACAGAGTACCCAGAGTGGAAAATGTTTTGAACTACTTTTATGATTCCTTGCTATACTTGTGCACTCTCCCCCTAAACTGCTCCAGCCTTGGCCATCATAACAGCGGAAGCCATCACCAGAGCTAAAGCATAGCCATATTCAAAGAAAGCTGTGGTTTGTAGTGATGAACTTACAGAGAATTATCAGCAACCCTGCAGCTCCTCGGCTTTACAGAGGTTTATAGTGAGTTTCAGCTCATTGTTCAGCTGTCTGGCTGCAACTTTACTGTTTTGGTTCACTCTCAGTGCTCTCATAGCATCGGCCACAGCAAGCAGTTGTTTTTTTTTAGCTCTAAAAAGTCACTGTACACTATTTGCTCAGCATCAAACAGCAAACAAACAGTTAGTTGTAGACTATCTGATGAACATAGTGGAGCATTTAGCAGCTGAAGAGCCAGATATTTTACACAGGAGTTGGCAGAGAGCAAAACCAGAGCTTAAACAGAGTAAATATTGGACTCACAATCACCACGTGGACAGAAACACTCCAGATGAATGATAATGTTGCTCCATAAATGCTGGATGTGGAAATAAGCAACTGTATGAGCTATAAAGCTCCGTAAGTCACGGGAGCCACGCCCAAAACATTATACACTGACAGCTCATACATTATTATAAACAATATCGATTATAGCCACTTAAAGTAAAATATCTTCTTCCATCCTGACAGCCTGTCATAGTCACAGCCACAACAGCAGCCAGTAAAACACAGTGTAACTCTGTGATTTTCTTCTTTCTTCTTGTCAACAAATCTCATGTTTAGATCCAAACAAACAATGAACTCATCTACCAACAAGTATTGTGTGTGTATCCAAAGCCTGATATATCTTATTCCTCAGTACTGTAGAATCTGTGTTTGATATAATGAAATAAAGTTACCATAAAGCATCATGTCTATTTTCACAACTCAAAGACTAGGCTCACTTTATCCTCATTAATGCTATGGACAGTGTAAATAGACAGTTAAGAGCAATGGAGTGTAAATAAAGGACATACCTGTCAAAAACTGTACTCACACATCCTGACAACCACTGTGTGTGAATTCTTCATCAATAAGTCTCTACAGGGCTGTGGGCATGCATCAAGGTGTGCAAATTATAGTATTGAAAAATAATGTTTTATGGTCTGTAATACTGGAAAGCTATCAACATTTTTTGTGTAATTTCAAAATGTGTAGTTTTACACATTAAATTTCTTTGTCCTGCCATATTATTACTCACCCAAGTTCTTTCTTCCTCAGAAATTTCATAATGTGTAACATGCACCTTTTCATTTAATGCCTATTGTTACAAACAAACTTCATCGAAAGGAGAAGGAGAACAACAGGTTATGGAGAGTCCCTTGGGAACAATTTTCATGTATCAGAACCCTCAATCTTCTGATCCGAAGTCAGACGCCTTGTCCTCTAGGCCACGTGGTCACGTGCCAAGGGATGTGAACGTTTCAACGGGGGCTACAGTAGCAGTCCACCCACAAAGAGTAAGGAGGAGCAGGACTTTGGACCTTGAGGCTTTCGCCTCGTGTGAGATGATGGATACACGTGTGAGATGATGTGGCACTGTCAGTCACTCCGTGGGAAGCTTAGGTCCACTTTTTTTCCATCCGCAGGCGGCGGAGGAACTTCTCCCTTGAGAGGGACGGACAACAACCGACGCTGGCCAGTACAGGGATCGAACCTGTGACCTTGGCGTTATTAGCACCACGCTCTAACCAGCTGAGCTAACTGGCCTGGGGCTGGGAGACCTCTGGCAACCACGTCGCTTATAGAGTGAGAGAAAATCGATTGCGTTCCAATACTTTGCCAGCTGCCGGCACCTCTCTGGAAGCTGTCTTTATGAGGGGAATTAGCTCAAATGGTAGAGCGCTCGCTTAGCATGCGAGAGGTAGCGGGATCGATGCCCGCATTCTCCATTGCCCTCTTTTCTGTCAGCCTCCACTACTTTTTTTTTAGAGGTTGATGACCCACAGTCAGTCCCTAACAAAATAAGCAAGCCTGACCTTTTGGAGGACAGTCACCTCCCGTTCTCAGGCAGCTTTTGCATCTTCCTAAACATGCAAAATTCGGCACGAGACATAATAGGGGAAAACGAGTCAATGTCCTCATTGGAAATGTCCAGCGCCCGCTGAATGCTTCCCCAGGTGTCTTCTCCGGAGGGGAATTAGCTCAAATGGTAGAGCGCTCGCTTTGCATGTGAGAGGCAGCGGGATCGGCGCCCGCATTCTCCATTGCCCTCGATTCTTTGGTGTAAAAGGGCTGTTTTCGCTGAAAGTCAATGGCGCACGGTTGTTGCAGCAGGTGCCAACTTGGCCTTCAAACCTAGCAATTGCTGTAACTGCTGTGCTCTTACCATTGGACGCCGTCGCCCCTTTGCAATGCAGATTTAAAATTGGTAGAAATTGCATCTTGATTGGAAGGAAGTGACGTGAAGTAGGATTCCCGGGAAGCGTCACTCTCGCTGAATGTGCCCGTAATAAGCGGAGCCAGGGTGCGGAATATTTACAGGTGCACTTTCTGATACAAACAGAGAACACACGCGTTTCCTGAGGGTTTTAACACACCTTCACCGTGCGTTCCCATGACTGCTAGTAGCTTTTAGCCCTAACCAGCTTTGTCACATTGCTGGACATCCAACGAGAGGTGGTGGGGATTTTCTTTACTCAACAGACACGTACGCAAGTCCGACGGAAGTGGGGACGTCCAACCACGAAGGGATTCGAACCCTCAATCTTCTGATCCGAAGTCAGACGCCTTGTCCTTTAGGCCACGTGGTCACGTGCCAAGGGATGTGAACGTTTCAACGGGGGCTACAGTAGCAGTCCACCCACAAAGAGTAAGGAGGAGCAGGACTTTCGCCTCCATGGGATACACGTGTGAGATGTGAGATGATGTGGCACTGTCAGTCACTCCGTGGGAAGCTTAGGTCAACTTCTCCCTTGAGAGGGACGGACAACAACCGACGCTGGCCAGTACAGGGATCGAACCTGTGACCTTGGCGTTATTAGCACCACGCTCTAACCAGCTGAGCTAACTGGCCTGGGGCTGGGAGCCCTCTGGCAACCACGTCCCTTATAGAGTGAGAGAAAATCGATTGTGTTCCAATACTTTGACAGCTACCGGAACCTCTCTAGAAGCTGGCTTTAAGAGGGGAATTAGCTCAAATGGTAGAGCGCTCGCTTAGCATGCGAGAGGTAGCGGGATCGATGCCCGCATTCTCCATTGCCCTCTTTTCTGTCAGCCTCCACTACTTTTTTTTTAGAGGTTGATGACCCACAGTCAGTCCCTAACAAAATAAGCAAGCCTGACCTTTTGGAGGACAGTCACCTCCCGTTCTCAGGCAGCTTTTGCATCTTCCTAAACATGCAAAATTCGGCACGAGACATAAAAGGGGAAAACGAGTCAATGTCCTCATTGGAAATGTCCAGCGCCCGCTGAATGCTTCCCCAGGTGTCTTCTCCGGAGGGGAATTAGCTCAAATGGTAGAGCGCTCGCTTTGCATGTGAGAGGCAGCGGGATCGACGCCCGCATTCTCCATTGCCCTCGATTCTTTGGTGTAAAAGGGCTGTTTTCGCTGAAAGTCAATGGCGCACGGTTGTTGCAGCAGGTGCCAACTTGGCCTTCAAACCTAGCAATTGCTGTAACTGCTGTGCTCTTACCATTGGACGCCGTCGCCCCTTTGCAATGCAGATTTAAAATTGGTAGAAATTGCATCTTGATTGGAAGGAAGTGACGTGAAGTAGGATTCCCGGGAAGCGTCACTCTCGCTGAATGTGCCCGTAATAAGCGGAGCCAGGGTGCGGAATATTTACAGGTGCACTTTCTGATACAAACAGAGAACACACGCGTTTCCTGAGGGTTTTAACACACCTTCACCGTGCGTTCCCATGACCGCTAGTAGCTTTTAGCCCTAACCAGCTTTGTCACATTGCTGGACATCCAACGAGAGGTGGTGGGGATTTTCTTTACTCAACAGACACGTACGCAAGTCCGACGGAAGTGGGGACGTCCAACCACGAAGGGATTCGAACCCTCAATCTTCTGATCCGAAGTCAGACGCCTTGTCCTTTAGGCCACGTGGTCACGTGCCAAGGGATGTGAACGTTTCAACGTGGGCTACAGTAGCAGTCCACCCACAAAGAGTAAGGAGGAGCAGGACTTTGGACCTTGAGGCTTTCGCCTCCATGGGATACACGTGTGAGATGTGAGATGATGTGGCACTGTCAGTCACTCCGTGGGAAGCTTAGGTCAACTTCTCCCTTGAGAGGGACGGACAACAACCGACGCTGGCCAGTACAGGGATCGAACCTGTGACCTTGGCGTTATTAGCACCACGCTCTAACCAGCTGAGCTAACTGGCCTGGGGCTGGGAGCCCTCTGGCAACCACGTCCCTTATAGAGTGAGAGAAAATCGATTGTGTTCCAATACTTTGACAGCTACCGGAACCTCTCTAGAAGCTGGCTTTAAGAGGGGAATTAGCTCAAATGGTAGAGCGCTCGCTTAGCATGCGAGAGGTAGCGGGATCGATGCCCGCATTCTCCATTGCCCTCTTTTCTGTCAGCCTCCACTACTTTTTTTTTAGAGGTTGATGACCCACAGTCAGTCCCTAACAAAATAAGCAAGCCTGACCTTTTGGAGGACAGTCACCTCCCGTTCTCAGGCAGCTTTTGCATCTTCCTAAACATGCAAAATTCGGCACGAGACATAAAAGGGGAAAACGAGTCAATGTCCTCATTGGAAATGTCCAGCGCCCGCTGAATGCTTCCCCAGGTGTCTTCTCCGGAGGGGAATTAGCTCAAATGGTAGAGCGCTCGCTTTGCATGTGAGAGGCAGCGGGATCGACGCCCGCATTCTCCATTGCCCTCGATTCTTTGGTGTAAAAGGGCTGTTTTCGCTGAAAGTCAATGGCGCACGGTTGTTGCAGCAGGTGCCAACTTGGCCTTCAAACCTAGCAATTGCTGTAACTGCTGTGCTCTTACCATTGGACGCCGTCGCCCCTTTGCAATGCAGATTTAAAATTGGTAGAAATTGCATCTTGATTGGAAGGAAGTGACGTGAAGTAGGATTCCCGGGAAGCGTCACTCTCGCTGAATGTGCCCGTAATAAGCAGAGCCAGGGTGCGGAATATTTACAGGTGCACTTTCTGATACAAACAGAGAACACACGCGTTTCCTGAGGGTTTTAACACACCTTCACCGTGCGTTCCCATGACCGCTAGTAGCTTTTAGCCCTAACCAGCTTTGTCACATTGCTGGACATCCAACGAGAGGTGGTGGGGATTTTCTTTACTCAACAGACACGTACGCAAGTCCGACGGAAGTGGGGACGTCCAACCACGAAGGGATTCGAACCCTCAATCTTCTGATCCGAAGTCAGACGCCTTGTCCTTTAGGCCACGTGGTCACGTGCCAAGGGATGTGAACGTTTCAACGTGGGCTACAGTAGCAGTCCACCCACAAAGAGTAAGGAGGAGCAGGACTTTGGACCTTGAGGCTTTCGCCTCCATGGGATACACGTGTGAGATGTGAGATGATGTGGCACTGTCAGTCACTCCGTGGGAAGCTTAGGTCAACTTCTCCCTTGAGAGGGACGGACAACAACCGACGCTGGCCAGTACAGGGATCGAACCTGTGACCTTGGCGTTATTAGCACCACGCTCTAACCAGCTGAGCTAACTGGCCTGGGGCTGGGAGCCCTCTGGCAACCACGTCCCTTATAGAGTGAGAGAAAATCGATTGTGTTCCAATACTTTGACAGCTACCGGAACCTCTCTAGAAGCTGGCTTTAAGAGGGGAATTAGCTCAAATGGTAGAGCGCTCGCTTAGCATGCGAGAGGTAGCGGGATCGATGCCCGCATTCTCCATTGACCTCTTTTCTGTCAGCCTCCACTACTTTTTTTTTAGAGGTTGATGACCCACAGTCAGTCCCTAACAAAATAAGCAAGCCTGACCTTTTGGAGGACAGTCACCTCCCGTTCTCAGGCAGCTTTTGCATCTTCCTAAACATGCAAAATTCGGCACGAGACATAAAAGGGGAAAACGAGTCAATGTCCTCATTGGAAATGTCCAGCGCCCGCTGAATGCTTCCCCAGGTGTCTTCTCCGGAGGGGAATTAGCTCAAATGGTAGAGCGCTCGCTTTGCATGTGAGAGGCAGCGGGATCGACGCCCGCATTCTCCATTGCCCTCGATTCTTTGGTGTAAAAGGGCTGTTTTCGCTGAAAGTCAATGGCGCACGGTTGTTGCAGCAGGTGCCAACTTGGCCTTCAAACCTAGCAATTGCTGTAACTGCTGTGCTCTTACCATTGGACGCCGTCGCCCCTTTGCAATGCAGATTTAAAATTGGTAGAAATTGCATCTTGATTGGAAGGAAGTGACGTGAAGTAGGATTCCCGGGAAGCGTCACTCCCGCTGAATGTGCCCGTAATAAGCGGGGCCAGGGTGCGGAATATTTACAGGTGCACTTTCGGATACAAACAGAGAACACCCGCGTTTCCTGAGGGTTTTAACACACCTTCACCGTGCGCTCCCATGACCGCTAGTAGCTTTTAGCCCTAACCAGCTTTGTCACATTGCTTGACATCCAACGAGAGGTGGTGGGGATTTTCTTTACTCAACAGACACATACGCAAGTCCGACGGAAGTGGGGACGTCCAACCACGAAGGGATTCGAACCCTCAATCTTCTGATCCGAAGTCAGACGCCTTGTCCTTTAGGCCACGTGGTCACGTGCCAAGGGATGTGAACGTTTCAACGGGGGCTACAGTAGCAGTCCACCCACAAAGAGTAAGGAGGAGCAGGACTTTGGACCTTGAGGCTTTCGCCTCCATGGGATACACGTGTGAGATGTGAGATGATGTGGCACTGTCAGTCACTCCTTGGGAAGCTTAGGTCAACTTCTCCCTTGAGAGGGACGGACAACAACCGACGCTGGCCAGTACAGGGATCGAACCTGTGACCTTGGCGTTATTAGCACCACGCTCTAACCAGCTGAGCTAACTGGCCTGGGGCAGGGAGCCCTCTGGCAACCACGTCCCTTATAGAGTGAGAGAAAATCGATTGCGTTCCAATACTTTGCCAGCTGCCGGCACCTCTCTGGAAGCTGTCTTTATGAGGGGAATTAGCTCAAATGGTAGAGCGCTCGCTTAGCATGCGAGAGGTAGCGGGATCGATGCCCGCATTCTCCATTGCCCTCTTTTCTGTCAGCCTCCACTACTTTTTTTTTAGAGGTTGATGACCCACAGTCAGTCCCTAACAAAATAAGCAAGCCTGACCTTTTGGGGGACAGTCACCTCCCGTTCTCAGGCAGCTTTTGCATCTTCCTAAACATGCAAAATTCGGCAGGAGACATAAAAGGGGAAAACGAGTCAATATCCTCATTGGAAATGTCCAGCGCCCGGTGAATGCTTCCCCAGGTGTCTTCTCCGGAGGGGAATTAGCTCAAATGGTAGAGCGCTTGCTTTGCATGTGAAAGGCAGCGGGATCGATGCCCGCATTCTCCATTGCCCTCGATTCTTTGGCGTAAAAGGGCTGTTTTCGCTGAAAGTCAATGGCGCACGGTTGTTGCAGCAGGTGCCTACTTGGCCTTCAAACCTAGCAATTGCTGTGCTCTTACCATTGGACGCCGTCGCCCCTTTGCAATGCAGAATTAAATTGGTAGGAATTTCATCTTGATTGGAAGGAAGTGATGTGAAGTAGGATTCCTGGGAAGCGTCACTCCCGCTGAATGTGCCCGTAATAAGAGGAGCCAGGGTGCGGAATATTTACAGGTGCACTTTCTGATACAAACAGAGGAAGCACGCTTTTCCTGAGGGTTTTAACACACCTTCACCGTGCGTTCCCATGACTGCTAGTAGCTTTTAGCCCTAACCAGCTTTGTCACATTGCTTGACATCCAACGAGAGGTGGTGGGGATTTTCTTTACTCAACAGACACATACGCAAGTCCGACGGAAGTGGGGCCGTCCAACCACGAAGGGATTCGAACCCTCAATCTTCTGATCCGAAGTCTGACGCCTTGTCCTTTAGGCCACGTGGTCACGTGCCAAGGGATGTGAACGTTTCAACGGCCCACAAAGAGTAAGGTGGAGCAGGACTTTGGACCTTGAGGCTTTCGCCTCCACGGGATACACGTGTGAGATGATGTGGCACTGTCAGTCACTCCGTGGGAAGCTTAGGTCAACTTTCTTTCCATCCGCAGGTGGCGGAGGAACTTCTCCCTTCAGAGGGACGGGCAACAACCGACGCTGGCCAGTACAGGGATCGAACCTGTGACCTTGGCGTTATTAGCACCACGCTCTAACCAGCTGAGCTAACTGGCCTGGGGCTGGGAGCCCTCTGGCAACCACGTCCCTTATAGAGTGAGAGAAAATCGATTGCGTTCCAATACTTTGCCAGCTGCCGTCACCTCTCTCGAAGCTGTCTTTAAGAGGGGAATTAGCTCAATTGGTAGAGCGCTCGCTTAGCATGCGAGAGGTAGCGGGATCGATGCCCGCATTCTCCATTGCCCTCTTTTCTGTCAGCCTCCACTACTTTTTTTTTAGAGGTTGATGACCCACAGTCAGTCCCTAACAAAATAAGCAAGCCTGACCTTTTGGGGGACAGTCACCTCCCGTTCTCAGGCAGCTTTTGCATCTTCCTAAACATGCAAAATTCGGTACGAGACATAAAAGGGGAAAACGAGTCAATAGCCTCATTGGAAATGTCCAGCGCCCGGTGAATGCTTCCCCAGGTGTCTTCTCCGGAGGGGAATTAGCTCAAATGGTAGAGCGCTCGCTTTGCATGTGAGAGGCAGCGGGATCGACGCCCGCATTCTCCATTGCCCTCGATTCTTTGGCGTAAAAGGGCTGTTTTCGCTGAAAGTCAATGGCGCACGGTTGTTGCAGCAGGTGCCTACTTGGCCTTCAAACCCAGCAATTGCTGTGCTCTTACCATTGGACGCCGTCGCCCCTTTGCAATGCAGAATTAAAATTGGTAGGAATTTCATCTTGATTGGAAGGAAGTGACGTGAAGTAGGATTCCTGGGAAGCGTCACTCCCGCTGAATGTGCCCGTAATAAGCAGAGCCAGGGTGCGGAATATTTACAGGTGCACGCGTTTCCTGAGGGTTTTAACACAGCTTCACCGTGCGTTCCCATGACTGCTAGTAGCTTTTAGCCCTAATCAGCTTTGTCACATTGCTTGACATCCAACGAGAGGTGGTGGGGATTTTCTTTACTCAACAGACACATACGCAAGTCCGACGGAAGTGGGGCCGTCCAACCACGAAGGGATTCGAACCCTCAATCTTCTGATCCGAAGTCAGACGCCTTGTCCTTTAGGCCACGTGGTCACGTGCCAAGGGATGTGAACGTTTCAACGGGGGCTACAGTAGCAGTCCACCCACAAAGAGTAAGGAGGAGCAGGACTTTGGACCTTGAGGCTTTCGTCTCCACGGGATACACGTGTGAGATGATGTGGCACTGTCAGTCACTCCGTGGGAAGCTTAGGTCAACTTTCTTTCCATCCGCAGGCGGCGGAGGAACTTCTCCCTTGAGAGGGACGGACAACAACCGACGCTGGCCAGTACAGGGATCGAACCTGTGACCTTGGCGTTATTAGCACCACGCTCTAACCAGCTGAGCTAACTGGCCTGGGGCTGGGAGACCTCTGGCAACCACGTCCCTTATAGAGTGAGAGAAAATCGATTGCGTTCCAATACTTTGCCAGCTGCCGGCACCTCTCTGGAAGCTGTCTTTAAGAGGGGAATTAGCTCAAATGGTAGAGCGCTCGCTTAGCATGCGAGAGGTAGCGGGACCGATGCCCGCCTTCTCCATTGCCCTCTTTTCTTTCAGCCTCCACTACTTTTTTTTTAGAGGTTGATGACCCACAGTCAGTCCCTAACAAAATAAGCAAGCCTGACCTTTTGGGGGACAGTCACCTCCCGTTCTCAGGCAGCTTTTGCATCTTCCTAAACATGCAAAATTCGGCACGAGATATAAAAGGGGAAAACGAGTCAATATCCTCATTGGAAATGTCCAGCGCCCGGTGAATGCTTCCCCAGGTGTCTTCTCCGGAGGGGAATTAGCTCAAATGGTAGAGCGCTCGCTTTGCATGTGAGAGGCAGCGGGATCGACGCCCGCATTCTCCATTGCCCTCGATTCTTTGGCGTAAAAGGGCTGTTTTCGCTGAAAGTCAATGGCGCACGGTTGTTAAGGCAGGTGCCTACTTGGCCTTCAAACCTAGCAATTGCTGTGCTCTTACCATTGGACGCCGTCGCCCCTTTGCAATGCAGAATTAAAATTGGTAGGAATTTCATCTTGATTGGAAGGAAGTGACGTGAAGTAGGATTCCTGGGAAGCGTCACTCCCGCTGAATGTGCCCGTAATAAGCAGAGCCAGGGTGCGGAATATTTACAGGTGCACGCGTTTCCTGAGGGTTTTAACACAGCTTCACCGTGCGTTCCCATGACTGCTAGTAGCTTTTAGCCCTAATCAGCTTTGTCACATTGCTTGACATCCAACGAGAGGTGGTGGGGATTTTCTTTACTCAACAGACACATACGCAAGTCCGACGGAAGTGGGGCCGTCCAACCACGAAGGGATTCGAACCCTCAATCTTCTGATCCGAAGTCAGACGCCTT
The DNA here is from genome assembly GCA_029490765.1 of Euthynnus affinis. Lineage (NCBI taxonomy): Eukaryota > Metazoa > Chordata > Actinopteri > Scombriformes > Scombridae > Euthynnus > Euthynnus affinis. The sequence continues at coordinate 4,283,582 of CM055845.1, forward strand.
GTCCTTTAGGCCACGTGGTCACGTGCCAAGGGATGTGAACGTTTCAACGGGGGCTACAGTAGCAGTCCACCCACAAAGAGTAAGGAGGAGCAGGACTTTGGACCTTGAGGCTTTCGTCTCCACGGGATACACGTGTGAGATGATGTGGCACTGTCAGTCACTCCGTGGGAAGCTTAGGTCAACTTTCTTTCCATCCGCAGGCGGCGGAGGAACTTCTCCCTTGAGAGGGACGGACAACAACCGACGCTGGCCAGTACAGGGATCGAACCTGTGACCTTGGCGTTATTAGCACCACGCTCTAACCAGCTGAGCTAACTGGCCTGGGGCTGGGAGACCTCTGGCAACCACGTCCCTTATAGAGTGAGAGAAAATCGATTGCGTTCCAATACTTTGCCAGCTGCCGGCACCTCTCTGGAAGCTGTCTTTAAGAGGGGAATTAGCTCAAATGGTAGAGCGCTCGCTTAGCATGCGAGAGGTAGCGGGACCGATGCCCGCCTTCTCCATTGCCCTCTTTTCTTTCAGCCTCCACTACTTTTTTTTTAGAGGTTGATGACCCACAGTCAGTCCCTAACAAAATAAGCAAGCCTGACCTTTTGGGGGACAGTCACCTCCCGTTCTCAGGCAGCTTTTGCATCTTCCTAAACATGCAAAATTCGGCACGAGATATAAAAGGGGAAAACGAGTCAATATCCTCATTGGAAATGTCCAGCGCCCGGTGAATGCTTCCCCAGGTGTCTTCTCCGGAGGGGAATTAGCTCAAATGGTAGAGCGCTCGCTTTGCATGTGAGAGGCAGCGGGATCGACGCCCGCATTCTCCATTGCCCTCGATTCTTTGGCGTAAAAGGGCTGTTTTCGCTGAAAGTCAATGGCGCACGGTTGTTAAGGCAGGTGCCTACTTGGCCTTCAAACCTAGCAATTGCTGTGCTCTTACCATTGGACGCCGTCGCCCCTTTGCAATGCAGAATTAAAATTGGTAGGAATTTCATCTTGATTGGAAGGAAGTGACGTGAAGTAGGATTCCTGGGAAGCGTCACTCCCGCTGAATGTGCCCGTAATAAGCAGAGCCAGGGTGCGGAATATTTACAGGTGCACGCGTTTCCTGAGGGTTTTAACACACCTTCACCGTGCGTTCCCATGACTGCTAGTAGCTTTTAGCCCTAATCAGCTTTGTCACATTGCTTGACATCCAACGAGAGGTGGTGGGGATTTTCTTTACTCAACAGACACCTACGCAAGTCCGACGGAAGTGGGGCCGTCCAACCACGAAGGGATTTGAACCCTCAATCTTCTGATCCGAAGTCAGACGCCTTGTCCTTTAGGCCACGTGCCAAGGGATGTGAACGTTTCAACGGGGGCTACAGTAGCAGTCCACCCACAAAGAGTAAGGAGGAGCAGGACTTTGGACCTTGAGGCTTTCGCCTCCATGGGATACACGTGTGAGATGATGTGGCACTGTCAGTCACTCCGTGGGAAGCTTAGGTCAACTTTCTTTCCATCCGCAGGCGGCGGAGGAACTTCTCCCTTGAGAGGGACGGACAACAACCGACGCTGGCCAGTACAGGGATCGAACCTGTGACCTTGGCGTTATTAGCACCACGCTCTAACCAGCTGAGCTAACTGGCCTGGGGCTGGGAAACCTCTGGCAACCACGTCCCTTATAGAGTGAGAGAAAATCGATTGCGTTCCAATACTTTGCCAGCTGCCGGCACCTCTCTGGAAGCTGTCTTTAAGAGGGGAATTAGCTCAAATGGTAGAGCGCTCGCTTAGCATGCGAGAGGTAGCGGGACCGATGCCCGCATTCTCCATTGCCCTCTTTTCTGTCAGCCTCCACTACTTTTTTTTTAGAGGTTGATGACCCACAGTCAGTCCCTAACAAAATAAGCAAGCCTGACCTTTTGGGGGACAGTCACCTCCCGTTCTCAGGTAGCTTTTGCATCTTCCTAAACATGCAAAATTCGGCAGGAGACATAAAAGGGGAAAACGAGTCAATATCCTCATTGGAAATGTCCAGCGCCCGGTGAATGCTTCCCCAGGTGTCTTCTCCGGAGGGGAATTAGCTCAAATGGTAGAGCGCTCGCTTTGCATGTGAGAGGCAGCGGGATCGACGCCCGCATTCTCCATTGCCCTCGATTCTTTGGCGTAAAAGGGCTGTTTTCGTTGAAAGTCAATGGCGCACGGTTGTTGCAGCAGGTGCCTACTTGGCCTTCAAACCTAGCAATTGCTGTAATTGCTGTGCTCTTACCATTGGACGCCGTCGCCCCTTTGCAATGCAGAATTAAAATTGGTAGGAATTTCATCTTGATTGGAAGGAAGTGACGTGAAGTAGGATTCCTGGGAAGCGTCACTCCCGCTGAATGTGCCCGTAATAAGCAGAGCCAGGGTGCGGAATATTTACAGGTGCACTTTCCTGATACAAACAGAGGAAGCACGCTTTTCCTGAGGGTTTTAACACAGCTTCACCTTGCGTTCCCATGACCGCTAGTAGCTTTTAGCCCTAATCAGCTTTGTCACATTGCTTGACGGACTGGGTGACATCCAACGAGAGGTGGTGGGGATTTTCTTTACTCAACAGACACATACGCAAGACCGACGGAAGTGGGGCCGTCCAACCACGAAAGGATTCGAACCCTCAATCTTCTGATCCGAAGTCAGACGCCTTGTCCTTTAGGCCACGTGGTCACGTGCCAAGGGATGTGAACGTTTCAACGGGGGCTACAGTAGCAGTCCACCCACAAAGAGTAAGGAGGAGCAGGACTTTGGACCTTGAGGCTTTCGCCTCCATGGGATACACGTGTGAGATGATGTGGCACTGTCAGTCACTCCGTGGGAAGCTTAGGTCAACTTTCCTTCCATCCGCAGGCGGCGGAGGAACTTCTCCCTTCAGAGGGACGGACAACAACCGACGCTGGCCAGTACAGGGATCGAACCTGTGACCTTGGCGTTATTAGCACCACGCTCTAACCAGCTGAGCTAACTGGCCTGGGGCTGGGAGCCCTCTGGCAACCACGTCCCTTATAGAGTGAGAGAAAATCGATTGCGTTCCAATACTTTGCCAGCTGCCGTCACCTCTCTCGAAGCTGTCTTTAAGAGGGGAATTAGCTCAAATGGTAGAGCGCTCGCTTAGCATGCGAGAGGTAGCGGGATCGATGCCCGCATTCTCCATTGCCCTCTTTTCTGTCAGCCTCCACTGCTTTTTTTTTAGAGGTTGATGACCCACAGTCAGTCCCTAACAAAATAAGCAAGCCTGACCTTTTGGGGGACAGTCACCTCCCGTTCTCAGGCAGCTTTTGCATCTTCCTAAACATGCAAAATTCGGTACGAGACATAAAAGGGGAAAACGAGTCAATAGCCTCATTGGAAATGTCCAGCGCCCGGTGAATGCTTCCCCAGGTGTCTTCTCCGGAGGGGAATTAGCTCAAATGGTAGAGCGCTCGCTTTGCATGTGAGAGGCAGCGGGATCGACGCCCGCATTCTCCATTGCCCTCGATTCTTTGGCGTAAAAGGGCTGTTTTCGCTGAAAGTCAATGGCGCACGGTTGTTGCAGCAGGTGCCTACTTGGCCTTCAAACCCAGCAATTGCTGTGCTCTTACCATTGGACGCCGTCGCCCCTTTGCAATGCAGAATTAAAATTGGTAGGAATTTCATCTTGATTGGAAGGAAGTGACGTGAAGTAGGATTCCTGGGAAGCGTCACTCCCGCTGAATGTGCCCGTAATAAGCAGAGCCAGGGTGCGGAATATTTACAGGTGCACGCGTTTCCTGAGGGTTTTAACACACCTTCACCGTGCGTTCCCATGACTGCTAGTAGCTTTTAGCCCTAATCAGCTTTGTCACATTGCTTGACATCCAACGAGAGGTGGTGGGGATTTTCTTTACTCAACAGACACATACGCAAGTCCGACGGAAGTGGGGCCGTCCAACCACGAAGGGATTCGAACCCTCAATCTTCTGATCCGAAGTCAGACGCCTTGTCCTTTAGGCCACGTGCCAAGGGATGTGAACGTTTCAACGGGGGCTACAGTAGCAGTCCACACACAAAGAGTAAGGAGGAGCAGGACTTCGGACCTTGAGGCTTTCGCCTCCACGGGATACACGTGTGAGATGATGTGGCACTGTCAGTCACTCCGTGGGAAGCTTAGGTCAACTTTCTTTCCATCCGCAGGCGGCGGAGGAACTTCTCCCTTGAGAGGGACGGACAACAACCGATGCTGGCCAGTACAGGGATCGAACCTGTGACCTTGGCGTTATTAGCACCACGCTCTAACCAGCTGAGCTAACTGGCCTGGGGCTGGGAAACCTCTGGCAACCACGTCCCTTATAGAGTGAGAGAAAATCGATTGCGTTCCAATACTTTGCCAGCTGCCGGCACCTCTCTGGAAGCTGTCTTTAAGAGGGGAATTAGCTCAAATGGTAGAGCGCTCGCTTAGCATGCGAGAGGTAGCGGGACCGATGCCCGCATTCTCCATTGCCCTCTTTTCTGTCAGCCTCCACTACTTTTTTTTTAGAGGTTGATGACCCACAGTCAGTCCCTAACAAAATAAGCAAGCCTGACCTTTTGGGGGACAGTCACCTCCCGTTCTCAGGTAGCTTTTGCATCTTCCTAAACATGCAAAATTCGGCAGGAGACATAAAAGGGGAAAACGAGTCAATATCCTCATTGGAAATGTCCAGCGCCCGGTGAATGCTTCCCCAGGTGTCTTCTCCGGAGGGGAATTAGCTCAAATGGTAGAGCGCTCGCTTTGCATGTGAGAGGCAGCGGGATCGACGCCCGCATTCTCCATTGCCCTCGATTCTTTGGCGTAAAAGGGCTGTTTTCGTTGAAAGTCAATGGCGCACGGTTGTTGCAGCAGGTGCCTACTTGGCCTTCAAACCTAGCAATTGCTGTAATTGCTGTGCTCTTACCATTGGACGCCGTCGCCCCTTTGCAATGCAGAATTAAAATTGGTAGGAATTTCATCTTGATTGGAAGGAAGTGACGTGAAGTAGGATTCCTGGGAAGCGTCACTCCCGCTGAATGTGCCCGTAATAAGCAGAGCCAGGGTGCGGAATATTTACAGGTGCACTTTCCTGATATAAACAGAGGAAGCACGCTTTTCCTGAGGGTTTTAACACAGCTTCACCTTGCGTTCCCATGACCGCGAGTAGCTTTTAGCCCTAATCAGCTTTGTCACATTGCTTGACGGACTGGGTGACATCCAACGAGAGGTGGTGGGGATTTTCTTTACTCAACAGACACATACGCAAGACCGACGGAAGTGGGGCCGTCCAACCACGAAGGGATTCGAACCCTCAATCTTCTGATCCGAAGTCAGACGCCTTGTCCTTTAGGCCACGTGGTCACGTGCCAAGGGATGTGAACGTTTCAACGGGGGCTACAGTAGCAGTCCACCCACAAAGAGTAAGGAGGAGCAGGACTTTGGACCTTGAGGCTTTCGCCTCCATGGGATACACGTGTGAGATGATGTGGCACTGTCAGTCACTCCGTGGGAAGCTTAGGTCAACTTTCCTTCCATCCGCAGGCGGCGGAGGAACTTCTCCCTTCAGAGGGACGGACAACAACCGACGCTGGCCAGTACAGGGATCGAACCTGTGACCTTGGCGTTATTAGCACCACGCTCTAACCAGCTGAGCTAACTGGCCTGGGGCTGGGAGCCCTCTGGCAACCACGTCCCTTATAGAGTGAGAGAAAATCGATTGCGTTCCAATACTTTGCCAGCTGCCGTCACCTCTCTCGAAGCTGTCTTTAAGAGGGGAATTAGCTCAAATGGTAGAGCGCTCGCGTAGCATGCGAGAGGTAGCGGGATCGATGCCCGCATTCTCCATTGCCCTCTTTTCTGTCAGCCTCCACTACTTTTTTTTTAGAGGTTGATGACCCACAGTCAGTCCCTAACAAAATAAGCAAGCCTGACCTTTTGGGGGACAGTCACCTCCCGTTCTCAGGCAGCTTTTGCATCTTCCTAAACATGCAAAATTCGGTACGAGACATAAAAGGGGAAAACGAGTCAATAGCCTCATTGGAAATGTCCAGCGCCCGGTGAATGCTTCCCCAGGTGTCTTCTCCGGAGGGGAATTAGCTCAAATGGTAGAGCGCTCGCTTTGCATGTGAGAGGCAGCGGGATCGACGCCCGCATTCTCCATTGCCCTCGATTCTTTGGCGTAAAAGGGCTGTTTTCGCTGAAAGTCAATGGCGCACGGTTGTTGCAGCAGGTGCCTACTTGGCCTTCAAACCCAGCAATTGCTGTGCTCTTACCATTGGACGCCGTCGCCCCTTTGCAATGCAGAATTAAAATTGGTAGGAATTTCATCTTGATTGGAAGGAAGTGACGTGAAGTAGGATTCCTGGGAAGCGTCACTCCCGCTGAATGTGCCCGTCATAAGCAGAGCCAGGGTGCGGAATATTTACAGGTGCACGCGTTTCCTGAGGGTTTTAACACACCTTCACCGTGCGTTCCCATGACTGCTAGTAGCTTTTAGCCCTAATCAGCTTTGTCACATTGCTTGACATCCAACGAGAGGTGGTGGGGATTTTCTTTACTCAACAGACACATACGCAAGTCCGACGGAAGTGGGGCCGTCCAACCACGAAGGGATTCGAACCCTCAATCTTCTGATCCGAAGTCAGACGCCTTGTCCTTTAGGCCACGTGGTCACGTGCCAAGGGATGTGAACGTTTCAACGGGGGCTACAGTAGCAGTCCACCCACAAAGAGTAAGGAGGAGCAGGACTTTGGACCTTGAGGCTTTCGTCTCCACGGGATACACGTGTGAGATGATGTGGCACTGTCAGTCACTCCGTGGGAAGCTTAGGTCAACTTTCTTTCCATCCGCAGGCGGCGGAGGAACTTCTCCCTTGAGAGGGACGGACAACAACCGACGCTGGCCAGTACAGGGATCGAACCTGTGACCTTGGCGTTATTAGCACCACGCTCTAACCAGCTGAGCTAACTGGCCTGGGGCTGGGAGACCTCTGGCAACCACGTCCCTTATAGAGTGAGAGAAAATCGATTGCGTTCCAATACTTTGCCAGCTGCCGGCACCTCTCTGGAAGCTGTCTTTAAGAGGGGAATTAGCTCAAATGGTAGAGCGCTCGCTTAGCATGCGAGAGGTAGCGGGACCGATGCCCGCATTCTCCATTGCCCTCTTTTCTGTCAGCCTCAACTACTTTTTTTTTAGAGGTTGATGACCCACAGTCAGTCCCTAACAAAATAAGCAAGCCTGACCTTTTGGGGGACAGTCACCTCCCGTTCTCAGGCAGCTTTTGCATCTTCCTAAACATGCAAAATTCGGCACGAGATATAAAAGGGGAAAACGAGTCAATATCCTCATTGGAAATGTCCAGCGCCCGGTGAATGCTTCCCCAGGTGTCTTCTCCGGAGGGGAATTAGCTCAAATGGTAGAGCGCTCGCTTTGCATGTGAGAGGCAGCGGGATCGACGCCCGCATTCTCCATTGCCCTCGATTCTTTGGCGTAAAAGGGCTGTTTTCGCTGAAAGTCAATGGCGCACGGTTGTTAAGGCAGGTGCCTACTTGGCCTTCAAACCTAGCAATTGCTGTGCTCTTACCATTGGACGCCGTCGCCCCTTTGCAATGCAGAATTAAAATTGGTAGGAATTTCATCTTGATTGGAAAGAAGTGACGTGAAGTAGGATTCCTGGGAAGCGTCACTCCCGCTGAATGTGCCCGTAATAAGCAGAGCCAGGGTGCGGAATATTTACAGGTGCACGCGTTTCCTGAGGGTTTTAACACACCTTCACCGTGCGTTCCCATGACTGCTAGTAGCTTTTAGCCCTAATCAGCTTTGTCACATTGCTTGACATCCAACGAGAGGTGGTGGGGATTTTCTTTACTCAACAGACACCTACGCAAGTCCGACGGAAGTGGGGCCGTCCAACCACGAAGGGATTTGAACCCTCAATCTTCTGATCCGAAGTCAGACGCCTTGTCCTTTAGGCCACGTGCCAAGGGATGTGAACGTTTCAACGGGGGCTACAGTAGCAGTCCACCCACAAAGAGTAAGGAGGAGCAGGACTTTGGACCTTGAGGCTTTCGCCTCCATGGGATACACGTGTGAGATGATGTGGCACTGTCAGTCACTCCGTGGGAAGCTTAGGTCAACTTTCTTTCCATCCGCAGGCGGCGGAGGAACTTCTCCCTTGAGAGGGACGGACAACAACCGACGCTGGCCAGTACAGGGATCGAACCTGTGACCTTGGCGTTATTAGCACCACGCTCTAACCAGCTGAGCTAACTGGCCTGGGGCTGGGAAACCTCTGGCAACCACGTCCCTTGTAGAGTGAGAGAAAATCGATTGCGTTCCAATACTTTGCCAGCTGCCGGCACCTCTCTGGAAGCTGTCTTTAAGAGGGGAATTAGCTCAAATGGTAGAGCGCTCGCTTAGCATGCGAGAGGTAGCGGGACCGATGCCCGCATTCTCCATTGCCCTCTTTTCTGTCAGCCTCCACTACTTTTTTTTTAGAGGTTGATGACCCACAGTCAGTCCCTAACAAAATAAGCAAGCCTGACCTTTTGGGGGACAGTCACCTCCCGTTCTCAGGTAGCTTTTGCATCTTCCTAAACATGCAAAATTCGGCAGGAGACATAAAAGGGGAAAACGAGTCAATATCCTCATTGGAAATGTCCAGCGCCCGGTGAATGCTTCCCCAGGTGTCTTCTCCGGAGGGGAATTAGCTCAAATGGTAGAGCGCTCGCTTTGCATGTGAGAGGCAGCGGGATCGACGCCCGCATTCTCCATTGCCCTCGATTCTTTGGCGTAAAAGGGCTGTTTTCGTTGAAAGTCAATGGCGCACGGTTGTTGCAGCAGGTGCCTACTTGGCCTTCAAACCTAGCAATTGCTGTAATTGCTGTGCTCTTACCATTGGACGCCGTCGCCCCTTTGCAATGCAGAATTAAAATTGGTAGGAATTTCATCTTGATTGGAAGGAAGTGACGTGAAGTAGGATTCCTGGGAAGCGTCACTCCCGCTGAATGTGCCCGTAATAAGCAGAGCCAGGGTGCGGAATATTTACAGGTGCACTTTCCTGATACAAACAGAGGAAGCACGCTTTTCCTGAGGGTTTTAACACAGCTTCACCTTGCGTTCCCATGACCGCTAGTAGCTTTTAGCCCTAATCAGCTTTGTCACATTGCTTGACGGACTGGGTGACATCCAACGAGAGGTGGTGGGGATTTTCTTTACTCAACAGACACATACGCAAGACCGACGGAAGTGGGGCCGTCCAACCACGAAGGGATTCGAACCCTCAATCTTCTGATCCGAAGTCAGACGCCTTGTCCTTTAGGCCACGTGGTCACGTGCCAAGGGATGTGAACGTTTCAACGGGGGCTACAGTAGCAGTCCACCCACAAAGAGTAAGGAGGAGCAGGACTTTGGACCTTGAGGCTTTCGCCTCCATGGGATACACGTGTGAGATGATGTGGCACTGTCAGTCACTCCGTGGGAAGCTTAGGTCAACTTTCCTTCCATCCGCAGGCGGCGGAGGAACTTCTCCCTTCAGAGGGACGGACAACAACCGACGCTGGCCAGTACAGGGATCGAACCTGTGACCTTGGCGTTATTAGCACCACGCTCTAACCAGCTGAGCTAACTGGCCTGGGGCTGGGAGCCCTCTGGCAACCACGTCCCTTATAGAGTGAGAGAAAATCGATTGCGTTCCAATACTTTGCCAGCTGCCGTCACCTCTCTCGAAGCTGTCTTTAAGAGGGGAATTAGCTCAAATGGTAGAGCGCTCGCTTAGCATGCGAGAGGTAGCGGGATCGATGCCCGCATTCTCCATTGCCCTCTTTTCTGTCAGCCTCCACTACTTTTTTTTTAGAGGTTGATGACCCACAGTCAGTCCCTAACAAAATAAGCAAGCCTGACCTTTTGGGGGACAGTCACCTCCCGTTCTCAGGCAGCTTTTGCATCTTCCTAAACATGCAAAATTCGGTACGAGACATAAAAGGGGAAAACGAGTCAATAGCCTCATTGGAAATGTCCAGCGCCCGGTGAATGCTTCCCCAGGTGTCTTCTCCGGAGGGGAATTAGCTCAAATGGTAGAGCGCTCGCTTTGCATGTGAGAGGCAGCGGGATCGACGCCCGCATTCTCCATTGCCCTCGATTCTTTGGCGTAAAAGGGCTGTTTTCGCTGAAAGTCAATGGCGCACGGTTGTTGCAGCAGGTGCCTACTTGGCCTTCAAACCCAGCAATTGCTGTGCTCTTACCATTGGACGCCGTCGCCCCTTTGCAATGCAGAATTAAAATTGGTAGGAATTTCATCTTGATTGGAAGGAAGTGACGTGAAGTAGGATTCCTGGGAAGCGTCACTCCCGCTGAATGTGCCCGTCATAAGCAGAGCCAGGGTGCGGAATATTTACAGGTGCACGCTTTTCCTGAGGGTTTTAACACACCTTCACCGTGCGTTCCCATGACTGCTAGTAGCTTTTAGCCCTAATCAGCTTTGTCACATTGCTTGACATCCAACGAGAGGTGGTGGGGATTTTCTTTACTCAACAGACACATACGCAAGACCGACGGAAGTGGGGCCGTCCAACCACGAAGGGATTCGAACCCTCAATCTTCTGATCCGAAGTCAGACGCCTTGTCCTTTAGGCCACGTGGTCACGTGCCAAGGGATGTGAACGTTTCAACGGGGGCTACAGTAGCAGTCCACCCACAAAGAGTAAGGAGGAGCAGGACTTTGGACCTTGAGGCTTTCGCCTCCATGGGATACACGTGTGAGATGATGTGGCACTGTCAGTCACTCCGTGGGAAGCTTAGGTCAACTTTCCTTCCATCCGCAGGCGGCGGAGGAACTTCTCCCTTCAGAGGGACGGACAACAACCGACGCTGGCCAGTACAGGGATCGAACCTGTGACCTTGGCGTTATTAGCACCACGCTCTAACCAGCTGAGCTAACTGGCCTGGGGCTGGGAGCCCTCTGGCAACCACGTCCCTTATAGAGTGAGAGAAAATCGATTGCGTTCCAATACTTTGCCAGCTGCCGTCACCTCTCTCGAAGCTGTCTTTAAGAGGGGAATTAGCTCAAATGGTAGAGCGCTCGCTTAGCATGCGAGAGGTAGCGGGATCGATGCCTGCATTCTCCATTGCCCTCTTTTCTGTCAGCCTCCACTACTTTTTTTTTAGAGGTTGATGACCCACAGTCAGTCCCTAACAAAATAAGCAAGCCTGACCTTTTGGGGGACAGTCACCTCCCGTTCTCAGGCAGCTTTTGCATCTTCCTAAACATGCAAAATTCGGTACGAGACATAAAAGGGGAAAACGAGTCAATAGCCTCATTGGAAATGTCCAGCGCCCGGTGAATGCTTCCCCAGGTGTCTTCTCCGGAGGGGAATTAGCTCAAATGGTAGAGCGCTCGCTTTGCATGTGAGAGGCAGCGGGATCGACGCCCGCATTCTCCATTGCCCTCGATTCTTTGGCGTAAAAGGGCTGTTTTCGCTGAAAGTCAATGGCGCACGGTTGTTGCAGCAGGTGCCTACTTGGCCTTCAAACCCAGCAATTGCTGTGCTCTTACCATTGGACGCCGTCGCCCCTTTGCAATGCAGAATTAAAATTGGTAGGAATTTCATCTTGATTGGAAGGAAGTGACGTGAAGTAGGATTCCTGGGAAGCGTCACTCCCGCTGAATGTGCCCGTCATAAGCAGAGCCAGGGTGCGGAATATTTACAGGTGCACGCGTTTCCTGAGGGTTTTAACACACCTTCACCGTGCGTTCCCATGACTGCTAGTAGCTTTTAGCCCTAATCAGCTTTGTCACATTGCTTGACATCCAACGAGAGGTGGTGGGGATTTTCTTTACTCAACAGACACATACGCAAGTCCGACGGAAGTGGGGCCGTCCAACCACGAAGGGATTCGAACCCTCAATCTTCTGATCCGAAGTCAGACGCCTTGTCCTTTAGGCCACGTGGTCACGTGCCAAGGGATGTGAACGTTTCAACGGGGGCTACAGTAGCAGTCCACCCACAAAGAGTAAGGAGGAGCAGGACTTTGGACCTTGAGGCTTTCGTCTCCACGGGATACACGTGTGAGATGATGTGGCACTGTCAGTCACTCCGTGGGAAGCTTAGGTCAACTTTCTTTCCATCCGCAGGCGGCGGAGGAACTTCTCCCTTGAGAGGGACGGACAACAACCGACGCTGGCCAGTACAGGGATCGAACCTGTGACCTTGGCGTTATTAGCACCACGCTCTAACCAGCTGAGCTAACTGGCCTGGGGCTGGGAGACCTCTGGCAACCACGTCCCTTATAGAGTGAGAGAAAATCGATTGCGTTCCAATACTTTGCCAGCTGCCGGCACCTCTCTGGAAGCTGTCTTTAAGAGGGGAATTAGCTCAAATGGTAGAGCGCTCGCTTAGCATGCGAGAGGTAGCGGGACCGATGCCCGCATTCTCCATTGCCCTCTTTTCTGTCAGCCTCCACTACTTTTTTTTTAGAGGTTGATGACCCACAGTCAGTCCCTAACAAAATAAGCAAGCCTGACCTTTTGGGGGACAGTCACCTCCCGTTCTCAGGTAGCTTTTGCATCTTCCTAAACATGCAAAATTCGGCAGGAGACATAAAAGGGGAAAACGAGTCAATATCCTCATTGGAAATGTCCAGCGCCCGGTGAATGCTTCCCCAGGTGTCTTCTCCGGAGGGGAATTAGCTCAAATGGTAGAGCGCTCGCTTTGCATGTGAGAGGCAGCGGGATCGACGCCCGCATTCTCCATTGCCCTCGATTCTTTGGCGTAAAAGGGCTGTTTTCGCTGAAAGTCAATGGCGCACGGTTGTTAAGGCAGGTGCCTACTTGGCCTTCAAACCCAGCAATTGCTGTGCTCTTACCATTGGACGCCGTCGCCCCTTTGCAATGCAGAATTAAAATTGGTAGGAATTTCATCTTGATTGGAAGGAAGTGACGTGAAGTAGGATTCCTGGGAAGCGTCACTCCCGCTGAATGTGCCCGTAATAAGCAGAGCCAGGGTGCGGAATATTTACAGGTGCACGCGTTTCCTGAGGGTTTTAACACACCTTCACCGTGCGTTCCCATGACTGCTAGTAGCTTTTAGCCCTAATCAGCTTTGTCACATTGCTTGACATCCAACGAGAGGTGGTGGGGATTTTCTTTACTCAACAGACACCTACGCAAGTCCGACGGAAGTGGGGCCGTCCAACCACGAAGGGATTCGAACCCTCAATCTTCTGATCCGAAGTCAGACGCCTTGTCCTTTAGGCCACGTGCCAAGGGATGTGAACGTTTCAACGGGGGCTACAGTAGCAGTCCACCCACAAAGAGTAAGGAGGAGCAGGACTTCGGACCTTGAGGCTTTCGCCTCCACGGGATACACGTGTGAGATGATGTGGCACTGTCAGTCACTCCGTGGGAAGCTTAGGTCAACTTTCTTTCCATCCGCAGGCGGCGGAGGAACTTCTCCCTTGAGAGGGACGGACAACAACCGACGCTGGCCAGTACAGGGATCGAACCTGTGACCTTGGCGTTATTAGCACCACGCTCTAACCAGCTGAGCTAACTGGCCTGGGGCTGGGAGCCCTCTGGCAACCACGTCCCTTATAGAGTGAGAGAAAATCGATTGCGTTCCAATACTTTGCCAGCTGCCGGCACCTCTCTGGAAGCTGTCTTTAAGAGGGGAATTAGCTCAAATGGTAGAGCGCTCGCTTAGCATGCGAGAGGTAGCGGGACCGATGCCCGCATTCTCCATTGCCCTCTTTTCTGTCAGCCTCCACTACTTTTTTTTTAGAGGTTGATGACCCACAGTCAGTCCCTAACAAAATAAGCAAGCCTGACCTTTTGGGGGACAGTCACCTCCCGTTCTCAGGTAGCTTTTGCATCTTCCTAAACATGCAAAATTCGGCAGGAGACATAAAAGGGGAAAACGAGTCAATATCCTCATTGGAAATGTCCAGCGCCCGGTGAATGCTTCCCCAGGTGTCTTCTCCGGAGGGGAATTAGCTCAAATGGTAGAGCTCTCGCTTTGCATGTGAGAGGCAGCGGGATCGACGCCCGCATTCTCCATTGCCCTCGATTCTTTGGCGTAAAAGGGCTGTTTTCGTTGAAAGTCAATGGCGCACGGTTGTTGCAGCAGGTGCCTACTTGGCCTTCAAACCTAGCAATTGCTGTAATTGCTGTGCTCTTACCATTGGACGCCGTCGCCCCTTTGCAATGCAGAATTAAAATTGGTAGGAATTTCATCTTGATTGGAAGGAAGTGACGTGAAGTAGGATTCCTGGGAAGCGTCACTCCCGCTGAATGTGCCCGTAATAAGCAGAGCCAGGGTGCGGAATATTTACAGGTGCACTTTCCTGATACTAACAGAGGAAGCACGCTTTTCCTGAGGGTTTTAACACAGCTTCACCTTGCGTTCCCATGACCGCTAGTAGCTTTTAGCCCTAATCAGCTTTGTCACAGTGCTTGACGGACTGGGTGACATCCAACGAGAGGTGGTGGGGATTTTCTTTACTCAACAGACACATACGCAAGACCGACGGAAGTGGGGCCGTCCAACCACGAAGGGATTCGAACCCTCAATCTTCTGATCCGAAGTCAGACGCCTTGTCCTTTAGGCCACGTGGTCACGTGCCAAGGGATGTGAACGTTTCAACGGGGGCTACAGTAGCAGTCCACCCACAAAGAGTAAGGAGGAGCAGGACTTTGGACCTTGAGGCTTTTGCCTCCATGGGATACACATGTGAGATGATGTGGCACTGTCAGTCACTCCGTGGGAAGCTTAGGTCAACTTTCCTTCCATCCGCAGGCGGCGGAGGAACTTCTCCCTTCAGAGGGACGGACAACAACCGACGCTGGCCAGTACAGGGATCGAACCTGTGACCTTGGCGTTATTAGCACCACGCTCTAACCAGCTGAGCTAACTGGCCTGGGGCTGGGAGCCCTCTGGCAACCACGTCCCTTATAGAGTGAGAGAAAATCGATTGCGTTCCAATACTTTGCCAGCTGCCGGCACCTCTCTGGAAGCTGTCTTTAAGAGGGGAATTAGCTCAAATGGTAGAGCGCTCGCTTAGCATGCGAGAGGTAGCGGGATCGATGCCCGCATTCTCCATTGCCCTCTTTTCTGTCAGCCTCCACTACTTTTTTTTTAGAGGTTGATGACCCACAGTCAGTCCCTAACAAAAGGGATATCGTGTTCTGTCACCACCACATGTTCTCGATGAGAAACATAAGCATGCCTGACCTTTTGGAGGACAGTCACCTCCCGTTCTCAGGCCGCTTTTGCATCCTCCTAAACATCTCGTCGAAAACTTTGAATACTCACAGCTGGTGAATTTAACTCCATGCTTAAATCCTCTAAGCCCACGGGGCGTGGCTTAGAGTTTCTCAAGGAAATACTGCATGAGCCATGCAAAATTCGGCACGAGACTTAAAAGGGGAAAACGAGTCAATATCCTTATTGGAAATGTCCAGCACCCGGTGAATGCAATATATGTACGAGATATATGTGTTTCACCTCTGTGCTGATGTTTGACATGTTACTTTTTTTCAGAAAACAAATAATGTTCAAAATATGTGTATGAAATAATGAAAAACACTATTTGTGCTCTGCCAAACAATATATTGTATTTCATTTGGGCATGTCACTGGAGAGTAGTTCTGTGTAATACTGATTTCACCTAGCATGAGCGTGTGGGAACACAGTTCTGTTTTCAGCTTCACTAGGTTGTTGTGCTACATATCACAACCTCTTGACTTTGTACTAAAATTGTACATTTCTCAAAAACCTTCTGTACAAAGTCAGGAGGATGTGTTATGTAGGACAACAGTCTAGTACAGCTGTAAATGGAAATCACATTCCTGCACATGCTCAGTGGTGTCTGCCACACACAGAACTACTTTCCTGAGGGGGACGAAGGAACATGTTACTCAGTGCAGTGGTGTGTGCTTTTGATGTGCTATTGCTAGTGAACAAAAGTCAGGATGTTTTAGCCTCTGCTGCATTGATTGTAACCATTCTCTTTTAATCTGTCATTTTGCAAAAATCCGCTGTTTCATTCAGCTGTTAAGCTTCCTTTGATTGATTTTTTTCTGTATATTTCTCCTCTCAGTCTGTCTCGTCTTCCTTTCTGTGATGTGAAATGTTAAATGGCATTTAAAAAGATTCATTTTCCTTAACACATCTTATCATCTGTGTTCCTCCTCTCTTCCATCTTTTCTCTTTCCTCTCTCTCTTCTCTTCCCTTTTGTATGAAAATGTAAAATAAAATGCAAAATGTCAAGAGTCCTTTTATTCTCTTTTCGTTTATGAAATATAAGTGTTATTTTCAAGATCAAGATCTCTCCCTCCTCTTAATGTATGAGGATGTACATGCTCTTTTATTGTTTCTCTCTCTGTTTTGATGTAATGTCTCACTTTCTGTTGTCTTTTTCAATCATCCTTTTTTCCTCCTGTTTTTCTCTACCTCAGCTCTCCTAATCTCTTCTTTACCACGGCTCTCATTTATCACTTCATCCTGCCACCTCCAACCTCCTGCCCTTTCTCTTCCTCCTCCTGGTTTACCTGACTCATCTTCCTACTCTCCCCTCTTTCACTATCCTCCCCACCTTTCCTTTACATTTATCTCCATGTGATTCCATCTGATTTTCTCCTCTTCCTCACTCTCACCATCCTTGCTTCCTCCATCCGTTACTTTGTTCTCCTCGTTCCTATGTCTACTATTTTTTTTTTTGCCTCCACCCCTCCCTTATCCTTCTATCAACAATCCATGTCTGCAAACTGACAACTTACACTGCAAGGTTCAGTTAATTATTATCCATTGCAGCGTTTTCTCCGCCTCGTCATGAATAAAGAGGGCAGAGAGACAAAGAAACCTCGAGCACTGGAGAAGTTTGAATAAGGAATGTGTGTGTGAGAGAGTGTATGTGAAGAAATGCTATGCTTAAGTTTTATGTGCGGATCAAGGTTGTGTGTGCATGTCTGTGTGTATGGCTGTGTATGGCAATAGTGTTGTGCACCATTGTACAGGTGTGTCGCTACATGTATCAAGTTTTGTGTGCACATGTGCATGTCTGTGTAGGAGAGTTTGTAAGATTATGAATGAGTCAAGCAGCAGCTACCACGTCTTGAGGCTGAAGCACCTTAAAGTGTCACTGACAGCCACTAGATGCTGCAACTGACTCAACTTCTCTCTAGATATACTGAGTCAGTCATTTTTTCAATGAGTCATCATGGTCTCAATCTTTATATTCAAGTGCACTGGTGGAAATAATTGCTCCTTTAATAAGATATGAAGACTTGTAGCTTTGAAGTTTGCCATGTGTAAAGAATGTATTGTGTCAAAGTATGTGCCTTAACTTCTGTAGATTGCTAAAGGAGATCTGCTTGTTTAAGCTTGTTGATAGCTGGTAGAAGAATTCACTGTATCAAACCTGGTAGGGGGTCATCAAAGAGTTGAGCAGTGTTAAGGCAATGTACTTTATTATTTTACAACGTTGTTACTTTCTCACTTTATTACTTTATTACCCTCTCTCTGTCAAATTCCTACTAGGAGGTACTGTATAAAAGCTGAGTCTGTTTGGTTGTTTTGGAGAACAGCTGTGAGCCCTTCTCCATGCTGGCATGTAAGAGTAAAGAGAGAAAGATTCATCACTCTGTGTGTTAATTCTTCAGAGAACTTCAATTCTCAGGAAATTCTCCTACATGTGGATGTTGATTGACAGCTGTGATTGATAGTTGGCTCACCTGCTGCTCTCCCTGGCTCGGGGACTCACTCTAAGTTGGACTATTGTTGCAATATTTCATTAAGTTTAATATTACTTGACTATGATACTTGCCCTGTTAGCACAATTTAGCTAAAGTAATTAACATTAGCTAAAGTGTGCATCGCTCCGTGTTCCTAGTAAGCTAGTATTGGGTCCAAGGTAACGGGTGTGTTTCCACAGCGTAAAAGGCAACACCCCACACTCATTATTTCGAAAGTCTGGGCTCCGAACTGAAAACGTGGTATCACAGTCTCACTATGTCTTTCTTCATATAGGCCTACAGTCAAGGATTTGAGTGCTGAAATGTCATTCGGTCATTAACTGTGCAGGGTAACTCAGGGTAAAGTTTGGGGTTTGTTATACGACAATTTTGGTTTAACATCAAGGAAATTAATGTGAGTGTATACAATGTTCTTGCAAGAGACAAAATGTGTATATGTATGTGTGTGTTCTACATTTTAGCAACAAAGCTCACGTTTCTAACACAGAAACACAGCTGACAGTGAAATATCAAACAGATAATACATCTAAATGTTTCAGCTACAGTTACTGGAGTTTGATTGCAGAAAATGGATCTAGACAAAGCATAATGATACACTGCGGTGCCCTTTCTTGCATGCTCATTTTCATACCCTCATTTGTATATTCAGTTATACCAGAAGTGGCACGTGTGCTTTTAAACAATGGTATAATTAGAAAGAGTGCTGCCGTGCTGGTTCACCTGATAAAAGATCAGACAAAAGAAGACAGACCAATCAGAATGAGTCACTCATGCTTGAACAAAGACACGATCCCTAAACTGCTCCCCAGCAGCACCTTGACAGTGTGCAGCTAGCACTTGTTGCATTTCCCCCCTTTTTTCACCAGGAAAAGAAATCAAGCAGAGCAAAATGCATCACTAAAAGCCACATGAGACTGTTCACTCGGTTCATTTGTTAGATGTGTCAGGGATGGGCACAAGAATGTAAATGTGAAAGTGGCTGTCACTGTGTATTATTTGTTTTCTTAGAATGAATGGAACTGTGACAACAAGGTTGAGGTAAAGATGACTTTTTTATAGCTCAGAAACACTGTGAACAATGTTCTGTCACTTCTTATTACTCTATTTACAGGTGCTGTCTCACCTGTCCTTCATTTGTTTCATCTGTCTCTCCACCTTTCCCGCCACCAGTGTGTTTTATCTCATCTCTCCTGCTTGTCATTCCCTCTCTTTGAATCTCTCTGTCATCTTCCCACACACATTTTCTCCACAGTTAATTGATTGTCACTAATCCAGCTTGCTGCAAACCCTCCCACCTCATCTTCTTGCGTTTTTCTTCCTCCCACTGTTACCAGCTGAACTGTCTCTGCCAGCAGGTGGGATGGAGGGATGATGAGAGAGAAAATAATGATGAGAACAAGCATAAAAAGGTGAAAAAGACATGACACAACTAATTCTTGATCTAATGAAGGCAATGCACTATTTATACAGCACATTTCCTACGCAAAGCTTGCCAAGTCCTCAATACTGTGAAAAAAGTGGGTGAAAAAAAATGACATACCGGTCTATAAAAATATTAAAAAAGAATGTAAAAGAAACTCAAAAAGCCAAACAAAGTAGCTTAAAGGGGGCATATCATTATTTTAATGATTTTCTATTAGTTATATACTGTAATGATGTTGGATGACAAACATGGTCAAGTTCCAAAACTTGCGACACCTTTGCATATAAAAAAATGCTCCCTGCAAGTCAAAAGTCAGGGCTTCAGCCTGCTCTGAATGACCTGACATCAGCTTCGTCCACATATACTATAGTTTATTTCATGGTTTGTTGACGTAGCCTCCACAGCTGACGGATGTCTCTGAGGGGCAGCTTCTGAGAGCTGGCCAATCAGAACAGAGTGGGCTCATTGGGAGGGGACACTTGTTCTTGTCAGGGGCTTACAAATGATCTATGGAGATTTAGTGATTGTATCACATTATTAATTACAAGCTAGAAAGCCTATATACAGAGTTCACATACAATACTTAAAAAAACTATTTAATCCCCTTGATCATCTTTCAACTAAATTGTGTGAATTTTTTTAAAAGATGTATTTATATTGAAACTGTGTTGAATTGCTGAATTTGTATATTCTGCTCTCTATATTTATATGATGTGTTCATGTGCTTTCTGTTTTTATCGTGTGTTACACTGCTGCACAACCCATTGCCCCATGGGGACAAATAAAGTAACTGATTAATTGATTAACTGATTGATCGATTGATAACAAGTCATCTAAATATGTTCACTTGGGCTTCAGGGAATAATGATTAGCATTTTTCACTATTTTCTGACATTTTACACACTGAACTCCACTCAATCAATAGATTATTAAAGAAAATAACAGTTGGTTGCAGCCTTACAGTACTGCTATGATGGAATAATACGAGCTGTTCCTCACTCTGATAAAACACAATTTTACAACAAATGAGGTAAACAGAAACTCAAACTATTAAAAATCTTCAAGAGCTCCTTTTCAAGACCAGGGCACCTCCATCCTTTATAGCATTTTTGCTAACTGTAATATGTTCATGCAAGTCATCATTTGCATGGGAAACCTTTGACAATTTATGGAACATTATTGTCTTTATTTACGACTTTATTGCATTTTAATGTTTTATTTTATATTATGGTTTGATTACTTTTGCGATTAATCAAATTTATGTAGACCCAAATGAGTAAACCTGGGCTTTGGGGACCCTGAAGGTCTGTGGTCAGTGGCCCTGTTTTCCTGGTTGGTAATCCAGTCTTGTGTTTGCCGATTGAATTTTCAACAACACCACATTTGTAGTGCATATGAATATATCGTTCATGTTTTGGGACTTTTAATGACTACCCTGTCCTTTTCTGTTGCTCCACCTTTAGGAGGGGATGTAATGAACCCTGCAGCCTCAAGAGGCTGCTAGTGAGGCTTTACACTTTCTTTTTTTCTCTGCATGTGTGTTGGTTTGTGTATCTGTGTGTGTGTGTGTGTGTATGAGAGGATATAGTAGTGGGCGGATGTGTGTCACATTCTCATGGACTCTGCTGAGTAGGGTTGGGCAAATGTCTACTGAATTGTCACATGATGTCGGGGAAAGAGCAGAGAAACTAGCGCCACCACAATGAGAGCAAGACACAGTAGTGACTCTCACACTGAGCTGAAATGAAACGAGTGCACATATATCCGGTAAATAACACACCATGTTTTTCTGTAATTTATGGTTTCGCCCATCGGCCAAACCCTAATGATGAGTGTTAAGGAGATTAGTGGTGATTAACAAGAAATTAGCACATGTGACGACTATATTTCATACAAAACATACAAAATATGTCTCATCGCGTGTTCAGTGCATGTATGTGCTGTGCATATTTACACATCGCCTGTGTGTTTGTGCTTCCTTGTGTGTGTGTGTGTGTGTAGCAGCAGGTAATGATATGCTAAACCTCCTCCATTAATTATTCAAACACAGGAAAGAAACAAGAAAACAAGGACACAAGCCAAGGCCAGTGCCTCCTTCTCCTCCTCTGCATCTCTCTCTTTCACCTTCATCTCTCACTTTTAATTTCCTCTTGCTCATTTTTCATCTTTCAATCACACCCATCATCCCTTTTCTCCTTGGTTCTTTACATTTACTTTTCTTTATTTCCACCTCCGTCTCTCTATATCTCATGACAGCTTTCTTTTGTCCTTTTGTCCTCTGTTCTTCTCTATTTCTCTCTTTTTCTCTTCTTCCCACTTAATTTTCTCTTTACTTGTCACTCCTTCCTTATCTCTTTTCCTTTTAATTTACTTTCCACTTCTTCTGTCTTTCCTTTTTCATACCCTGATCCACCCTCCTCACTCCTTCTGTCCTCTGTCCTCTGTCCTATTCTTCCCACCCTCCCAAACAGTCCTCATTTTTTTCATCTTATTTTTTTTTCATCTTATTTTTTTCTTCTTCACCATTTCTCTCTTTGGAAGTTTTTTTTTGTCGTCCTTCCTTCCCTCCTTACTTCATCTTCACTTACTTTTACTCATCCTCCATTTTCTCTAATTTTTCTTTCTTCTTCACCATCTCTTCATGTTCCCTCCATCTGTATTTTTTCCTTTTTTTCTCATCCTCCATTTGTTTCCCTTGTGTCGTTTACCTTTTCCTCCTCTCATCCCTCTCTCTGCTTCACCCATTATACCTGCAAACAACCAGAAGTTTCATTATATTTGTCCCTACTTTAACGGTTGTGGAAGCGGCGGAATACCAATGAGCTTCTAGAAGAGGTTCAAAGTAATTTGAAGCATCAGGAGTCGGCCTGCAGAGGGGAAATATTTTCTCCAGCTGCCTCTCCCGGAGCTCCATGAACACTGGCTGAGGAGGTCCTGCAGATCGGATAATAAAATATCATTGTAGCCTTGTCAGGAGAAGTAATAGCCTGCTTCATTGCTTTTCTGCACCATTTTCTGGTAAAAGGCAGATGTATGAATAAGACTCTGAATACTATTCAGCTGGATTACATGCATACCTGGCCTACACTCCTCAGCATGTGACTGACAAATGGAGATTCTCCAGGATCAGTGCAGCTTCCTTCTTCCCACTCGAGGGGTTTCTTGTCTGACAATCATCAGATATTTACAATTATAAACAAGAATGTTTATCACGCTTGAGTAAATGAAACCACAATTAAGAGAACCAGTTAAAATCATTTTATTTCAACATTGGGAGGGAGGGAGGGGAGAGAGTTTAAGTGAGAAGGGTGTGGCGTTTAGGCGAAGGGTGAAGGAGGCTTGACATGACACCAAAAAGTACACTGCAGTTGTAATTCAGCATTTTTAAGATTTTCACCAGAAATAAGATGGCTTTTATTAAATGAGAAATCACTGGAAGTCCTCTATCCCATCACCTCTAGCTTCACAGCAGAGCATTCAGGCCCAGTCAAAATAATACGACTTAGCTGGCTGCGTTCATCCAGCACCAGCTGCATGTGAGAGGGGAATTAACTGCTGGGGGTCAAAGATGTTATGGTATGTAAGTTTATGTTCTGCTCGTTCAACAGTTGTTTGATAAATTGCTATTAAACACGTTCAGAGAGGATCTGAATTGATATTTTTATTCTCAAATCTTATCATTTTGGTGCTGGTGATTTTCCTTTGGCACTGGCTAAAACCTCTTTGGGGGGCACCAAAGATTGCAGGAAAATTATTACGTAGTAATAAATATTAAAAGTGTTGTGCGTTACATCTCCAGTAAGGGCCATGAGATTAGCTGGGTGAGTTATTCATCCTGTCTGCCTTGCCTGGCAAAAAAATGAGTCCCAAATAGCCAAGATTTATTTAATTGAATTGGTTCTCAAGAAGCGGAGTCTTTCCATCTGTATGACTGAAATCATGTCAGCCATCCATCTCTAGAAGGAAAGGGGAGAGGGTGATTTCCATTCTCTCAAAATGAGTGCTGGCAGCAGTCATCCCCAGTATCAAAGACTTGTATGACTGTAGAGAAGCACAGAGTGGATTGCAAGCATCTTCCAAAGGGAAGGATCTTATATAGGCATTTTAGTGCCAGTCAAATATTTTGAGAATAGAACAGAATGCAGTCGGTGAAGGGCCAAACCCAAAGGTGTGAGATTATATGATTGCTGCTGTCCAATGCAACTTTGCAATGCACAGTTCACCATTCCAGGCCTCCCTGATTCTCACAGTAGAGGCTACAGTAGAACCATCAAACAAACATACAAAGAAACTTAGAAACAAGATGCAAGGAGGGTTCTTTAAGATATCAAAAACTGTATGCTTCCCTAGGAGAGTTTCAAAAGGAGACGGGTTTTAATGCTGTTGATCCTTGACAGAGTTATGGCTCAGAATGAACACTCTCATTCTGAGCTTTGTGTTGAAAACTGGTGGACAAATCAAACTTTAAATGATGTAAAACAAGTGCCATAGAACATGCATACATTTTTTGCATCACTTAGCATGAAAACAACATAATAGGTCATGCCTGAAGGGGTCAGCAGGCTTTAGACAAAAACACAATAACCCACTCAACTAACATCAAGCCTTTACCAGTTTAGTTGTGAAAAGCAGGAGCTGTGGCTTAAGTGTTCTTTTACTGAGCTATGATGGCAGCTGTTGAACATTTCCACAACAGAGAATTAAACGACAGGTGACCACAACTGGATACCAAAACTAAAAAAAGAGACACTCAGCATGTGTCAGACGTGTCACTAGAGTTTAAGCATAAATTAAAAAATAGCTTAAGTTTCAGAGGCAATAAATATTCAAAAACAAAAACAGTGACCTGCATTAATGACCATTAAACCTGCGCAGGTAATCAACATGTTTGTGTTGGGAGACAGCAGCAGCAGCAGCAAGTCGACATCATCATGCCAGAACACACAAAACACTGAACTGAAACTGAAGCTCAGCGAAGTGTCTCTAATGATGCATGTCGGATATAAAATTAAGTGGAAATGGATGAGCTTGTCACAAGAGAGAGAAAATCCATTCAGAGCAAATACTTGGACTGTGTGAATATTAGGAATATTATGGGGAGATGACTCTTGTTTATAATATGAAGCAATGAAGAGTTTAAGCACCCACATTACAGCATTTCAGATTTTTGTCTGAGAGAGTTCTGGCTTTTAGAAGCTTTAACTGTGGCATATTAGCTACATATATGGTATTTTATAGTATTTTTTAGCTAATTGTAATATGTTCATGCAAGTCATCTTTTATGGTATTTTGTGTATTTTGTTTTATTTAGATTATGGTTTGATTGGTTTTGAATATTGAACTAATCTTAAGGCACCAACAACAATCGTGTATGTTTATTACATATCACAATCTAATAAAATCTTGGAATCAGTTTGAAGCTGTAACATTGTGAGATGAATGTGTGGTGAATCCTAAGTGAAAGCAGAGACACGTCGCTCATCATTCATCTGCAGCTCCCATGTTTTGAAAATGCAACAAAGTCACACAAACTTCATTTTCTTTCACCCACAAATCATTTCGGTTTGTGTGTGTCATTAAGGAGAACAAGTGTATTTCTTTCTAAACTTTATTAAAAAAAAAAAAAAAAGCTGCACTTATGAAATGTCACGCCAGAATGTTGTATTCTGATTGGTTGGTTTGTAGATGTGACATACGGCAGCTGTCTTCGGTTGTCAAAGCTCCAAATCAGTTGTGGGTGGATGTGTGTCACAGTGACATCTAGAACACCAATTTGGATTGACGATCAAAGGTTTCAACATGTTTCTCTCATGATCATCAACTTTTGTCCCAGACAGGCCAAAATTACCCACTGCAAAGGTGCTTTAATCAACCTGATCTCACAGATATACATGAAATGAACAGGGCCTCTTAACACCTCATTACTTGGTGGTGGCACGTGTGTTAAGAGGTCACTATTAAAAAAAAAAAAAAATGGTGATGTTTTATGGTGTTGCGACGCTGTGGTTAAGGTCTGGTTAGGTTTATGCACAAAAACCACTTGGTTAGGGTTAAGGAAAGATATGGACATTTATCACCTTATAGATGTCGTCTGAACTGCGTCCTTTTCACACAATTCAGAATCTTAATTTCTTCTCCACTGTTTCTGTGATGCCAGCATATCATTTTACGTGCCACCATCAGCTAGACATGAGCAGCTGAATATTTTTCAATGTGGACCCCATTGTTTGCTGGTATTGTGCTTGATTTAACAGATACAGCTAATCTAAAAAATGATATTTTTCTTTAAATATATTTTTAAAACGTTAAACTACAATCAGGGAAAACCTTAATAGCCTTTCATGACTATGATGTTCACTGATAAGAAAATAACAAACTCTCTCTCCTCCATCTCTCCATCTGCTCTGTCTTTCTCTTCAAATAAAGTGATTGTCATTCTGTTGTTATAATTGTGTTTTTCTGTCATGCTTTTGTTTATTTGTTTCATTAGCGATCATATAAAGTCAGCTGTGTTTATGCGCGTGTTGCTGCCTCTTTTGCTTATTTAGCATAAAATACAGTTGTCCTTAAAAAACAGCCTCTTCTTCTGTGTCTTGTTTCATCCCTTCTTCCCTCTCAGAGGTGCAGTATCAGTCAGCAGCATTTGATCCATTGAAGAATTCATGAAGCCTGCAGACTGTGCTCTACTTCTGACTCTTCTCCTTTCTGTATCTTTACTTAAATTCTCTCTTACTTACTTTTCTTTCATTTGTCTTGCATCTCCTCCTCTTTTGCTGCCATTATCTGCTACTGTACTCCCTTCCTTCCCTCTCTCACATCTCAAAGTACTAAAATCTCTCTCAGCAGGGAGGCTCTTAATAAGGTCAATTCAGAAAAACCTTGCAGCTCAGAGGGAAAAAAAAGCATAAAAATAAGTCTCTCTCTTCCACACAAACACAGATGCGAATGCATATTGTGCAGACTGTGATGTGAAAATCACTTCTAATATTTCTATTTTAATGTCATACTGTTTATAACATATATACTGTATTAATACGCATTTCAGTTTCACTTCATATTTTATTCAGACAGAATCATGTGTGTTTCTGAACCATTTCCCATTTACACAAAGTCATTTGATCCACTGTTAATATTAAAAGATATTATTAAAAATAGAAAATAGTGCCCTTGGGCCCATAGTCCAAAGGCAATTTTCAGCGAACACAGACAAGCAGATAAAAATGAATAAATAAAAGGATTTCCCAAAGTAGATCTTTCCTGTGATAGATAACCGCCATCAGGACTACATGACCTTCATCTAACTGTTCCTGATTTTATTACATTTAGTAGATTTCAAAGCCTTCTTCTCAGATTGATTTTTGCACCAGTAGTAACTGGCTACTTAGCCTCAGATGCATGCAGACAAAAAAGAAACACTTTTAATTTTTCTTCTTATAGTTATCCATTGTGTCTCTATGGGTCATGCTAGCTTTGCACTCACCAGCTCCGTAATAGATTCAGAGAAACAAGACTCAGCAAGCTGCTGAGTCTCTCCTATATCTTTATAGATAAACATGATTTTTATATGAATAATGTCAAACATTTGTCTCAGAGTCTGGACAAAAGCAAACACAGAAACTAACTGCCTGTAGTAGCCATTATGGCTAACTGCATAGAGATCTGCATCTGGGGAAACATATCATCTGCATATTCATCTGCACACCGGTTTGTTTACATGTATGAGGCTGACTTTATCACAGTTAGACTGCAAGGAAACAAAAAAAAACCTAAGTGCAATGACGATTTATCCCTTGGACTATTATGAGGACAATCGAGTCATTTCACTTTTACCTGCCAACCAAATTTATTTGAGCCGGAGCACACAGAGAACAGATAAAACAACTGGAAGAGGAAAGATGAAGAATAGAAGCAGAAAGGCAAGAGATGTGACATTGATAGTTTCTGTGTTTACTTTCGTCCAGACTCATTTCATGTAAAATCATGTCTATTTGTAAAGATGTCGGAGGCTCAGTAACTTGCCCTGATATTAGTTGTTTTTTTGCGAGTCCTCATTTCTCCGAATTTGTATAACGGAGCTGGTGAGAGCAAAGTTGCTCACATGACCCATAGAGACACAGTGGCCACATTTATGGAAAATAAATCAGTGTGAAATGAACCAGAATGACCTTTTTAGGCTTTATGTTTGTTGAGTTATGAAGGTCAAACGCTTTCAAGTGTTTCAAGAAGAATAACAAGTCATCAACATCAACATTGTGATGGTTTTCTCGGTCATTCGAACTTGAAAAATAGGGAACAAAGAGACAAAATGAATCATTTCCACTTTTCACTTTGCAGTAAAACTTTATTTTTTTAAAAAACAGGTAGTGATCTCTTATCTATCTATCCATGACAATCACATATAGACAAACAGAGAAAAGTTAAGAGAGACAAGAAAAAAAAACCTGAATGACAAAATCAATTTCTCATTACATCGGAGACAGCTTAGTGACTCACACACACACACACACACACACACACTGGTCAGAGCTGAAATAACAATGCTAAGCTTCCCTAAAACTCGTGTTGTAGCTGTTTGCACACTGCAGGCAAATCCCTATTTAAACCTGCAGTCTCACTGGGAATTAGAAATTAATAAGTTTTATTACTGAGGTGGTAAATAGAATACAGCTTTAATGCTAATGTCATCAAGCTTAAGCAATAATTCAATAATGCAGCAATTCATCTCGAATGCAGTGTCTGAGGAAAGAAAGGAGGGCAGGAGGTAAAGAAATAAACGACAGTAGAGTTGAGAGCAGGAGGAATGAACAGCACACTTTGAAGAAATTAGATGCTGCATATATACTATATTAAAATATGTCAGTGTTGTTTTTACAGCTTTTTGAGCAGCTTCCAAAAGCTCAAAAATGTTCAATTAATGCAGGTCTAAAGGAAAATGTGTTTTTAAAATCTTTGTTCACCAGTTAACTGAGTGACTGTTTTTTAACACTGGGCCACAAAAAATGTCTCAGAATACGACTGTATGTTACACCGACACCCATGTGCCCCAACTCATCAGAGAGGTGCATGACCAAATTGTGAAATTTGGAGGGCACATCAATCTGATAAATAAGATCTCCAACAAAACCTTCGCCGTGTAGCACCTATTTTCTTAACAGGACCTCATTTTGAACAAAGTACCCGTGTGCACGACTTTTTCACCTCATATGCCAGAAGAACAACCTGGAACAACTCCTTCAGCTTGGAATCGGCTCTTTATTCACTCACCAACTCACCATGCAAGACAGACAAGTGTGTGATAGACAAGGACATTTTGCATCTGCACCTTGACTGGCCATATCCATGGCACATGTCACAGTGAACACCTTGAACACCTCAGGAAGCCAACCACCGGTTTAACCCCAACACATCCTCCAGCCACATCATCTCCCAGAATCAGTGTAACACAAGGCAAGCGGAGCAGGGCGCACCCCCATTTTAACTTCACCAAGTTTATGTAGGGGCACATGAAAAACAGATATGCCCATGCCCAACACAGGCTGAAAGGATCCATTGTCAGTTTTCTCAGGAAAAAGGCAGCATTAATTCATCAAATGCTCCAATGTCAGATAATGTGGTCGCTGGCACGTTCCCATCAATACCAACCAGAAACACATGTCCTTTGGAAATAAAAGGCAAGAGGAACTTGACAGATGGTACTTCACTATTTGGCTGGTCAGCAGTAACTAAATTGGAAATGGTGCAGCTAATACAATCAGCTTCATGTGCACAATGTTGTGCTTGTTTAGCAACTTGAGTGCAGAGTAGTCTTTTTTTCTAATGACCCTTTTAATAGCAGATTTTTTTTTTTCAGATTCATGGACACCATGATCAACTCTCTGCTCCCAAAGGTATGAGCGAGGGGTCCCCTCTGCCACTGGGGGTCAGGGGTCCCGACTGTTACCTCTGTGGGTCAACAAATAATCATCTGCCAGCGAAGCAGCCTCCACTGCAATCTTTACTTTTTGTTAATTTCTTAACAATTCGCTCTGCGACCGTGTCTTAAAAACCGTTCAAGAACAATCAAAATACACAAATCAAAATCTTTCACATCCGACACAAAACACAGCGACTAAAGTGAGTCACCAAATCACGGGCAAACTCAAGATATGGTCCCCCTTTTTCCAATTTCTAAACTGCTGGTGGTAAACCTCAGGGACTAATTCATGCACCTTCAGCACCACAGATTTAACCCTTTCATAATCGCCACTGTCACTTACAGTCAGTGAAGAAAAAGCCTCCTGAGTGCATCCATGCGGTTTGACTCAACCCAGCCCCTCACTCCAGCAACGTCTTCAAACAAAGTAAAAGTTTCAACCTCTCTCTCATTAAATTTAGGCACTAAGCGTAAACTACTCAAAATATCATGAGAACTATCACCGCCCAAGCTGACTCTTCACTCTGTGACATATCACACAATTTAATTCCCTTAATTAAACTCAGTTTCTCACTTTCTAAGTCTAATTTAGGCCTTTCTGTTTGCTGCCTCATTTTTTTTTTCCAGTGCCAATGCCTTGTCAAATTCTGCTTGCTGTCATACCCTTTCCAACTCCAACTCCTTCTCGTTCTCCAACTGCATTTGCAATCTCAACAATGTCTTCTGCTGTTCAAAATTTAAGGGCAAATCAGGGAACAAAGCCTGAAAAACAACAGCACCAGCCAGATTAGTAGAGGTAGGTGATATCTGGGGAGGTGTCAAAACTTCAAAACTAACTGTCAAAACTAAAAGAAAGGAATTTTATTTAACAGACATTCATTTAGTTCAACAAATGTAATAAAAAAGTGTCTCTAACAAATGAAACTGGTAGGGAAAACATGCTGCCAGATGAACTAAAATAATGCCAGATAGACGACAGAGAACTAAAATAACTTACAACAACATAACAAGATGTGGGGCCCGTTTCAGAAAGCGGTTTTAACAAACTCTGAGTAAACCTGAAGTCCGGGTTGACTAACCCTGAGCTGTCGAACTCAGAGTTATCAGTTTCAGAACAGGTGATAACAATCAGTTCAAACAACTCTGTGAGTCTAATTAACCCTGAGTAAAGTGCAGGCACGAGGATATAAAAAGTTTTGTTGGATACTATTATTGGTGTCCATATTGTTCTCAAGAGTTTTATATATTTTGAGAGTTTTTGATACCTTGTTATGATGTTTAATCAGAACGCTAATTAAAGAGTTGTTGTTTTTTTTAATGGTTTTGCCTTTTAAAAACTGGTAAGATAGGTCTTCACGTGCTGATATTTGTAAAAAACAACAACTTTGTAGCTAATCATATCTATAAACTAATGACTAAAATAGGTTTATGGTACTGTTGGTCAGCAATTGTGAATATGCTTTTAATCCTAGCAGTATGTCATCTGCTCTGCTTGGTTCAAATTTAGGATCTGACACCGTTTTTCAGGAGTATTCAAAATCATTATTTATTCTGTGGATTTACATATATTTTCCCAGCTTTTTAGTGTGTTAGCTACCCATCTGTTTAATCCTTTGATTTGTGAATAATCCTGTTTGTCTATATACGGCAGTGTTTTTATGGACATTTGTGTGGGTTCTTTCTCGATCAATAGCCACTTTGCTTCTGTTCCGTCCATCGACCTTCTTGTTTCTGCATTTATTTGTGTTGCATTAAAATAGCTCTGCATGTTAAGAATGGATAAACCCCCACATTCTTTTGCTTTGCTTTATTTATTAAATTTAATCCTTTTGCCTTTTGTTATTCCCTATAAAATTAGTTTTTAATCCATTCAACTGTTTAAAAGATGCTGTAGGATTTGGTATTGGTAATGTCTGAAACAAGGAGAGAAACTGTGGGAGGATCATTATTTTAATTGTATCTACTCGGCAGAAAATGGAATCTGGTATCATTTTCCACCTATTTGGTTTGTGTTTGATTTTGTCTTCCAAAGGCTTATAATTAATTTCATACATTTCATACGAGTCTCTGTGACTAAAAATTCCTAAATATTTTATGTTGTTCTGATTCCATTTTAACCTGAAATTATTCTTAGCCTCTGCAACTCATTGCCAGGAGTTATTGATTCACATTTCGTTTCATTTATTTTATATCCTGAGAGTTCACTGTATTCCTTTATTGTTTTTTTCTTATAGTTTCTGTACCAGATCCTTGAGATATAAATGAGTAACTTTTTAGTAACAAACACAATGTTAAGACACTGGACTGCAGGTTTTTAAAGAAGCAGAAGATGTGATCTCCTTCTGTCATCTCAAAGGCATTCAGTTTAAACTCCTAATGCAACGTTTGCACACTTAGCACTGAGAGTGCATAGCTGTAGTATGATGTACTCGAGGTCCAGAAGAGAAGATGTGTGGATGTGATTAGATACCAATCAGCGTACTTGATGTGCAGGTCAGTGATGAAACCTGGGAGGTGTGCATTGACCTGAGGAGACACTCGTGTATATCTTCAGAGAACTGTAATTCCAGTGCTAATTGCAGTGCTATTTCATCACTGCAGCTCACTTATTATTCAAACAGTGTGGCATCCATCACTTTTTGTGTGCAAAACCCAGAAGAACAATCAGACATCAAGTGAACTGCAAGGGACTCCATGTGATTTTCCACGCTGATTTGAAAAGATCAGTACAGTGTGAAGGAGGGAAGATGTGTCTCATGTGAGGTTAACAACTGCTTTGGGAAATGTTTAGCTGCATTGTGAATGTTGCCTTTGAGATGAAGGGGAGCTCAAGTCTTTTTCAAGGGCTCCCCTGTAATTTCACACTCTGTATGCAGACAGACAAAAAGCTAAAATGAGCCAATTTGTCAAGAATTGCCAACAATGGAAGTGGAAATTAGACTCGTAAATGTGTTTGAGTGTTACTGCACAAGGCTCAGAGAGAATAGGACATTGGACCATGGGGAGTTAAAGAGACTTACTGTACAGCACTGGGACTGGGAAGTTAGAGTCAGGCCACACAGGGAGTGACTGATGAGGGTCTAAAACTACCAGAGGAAGGCTGTACTCTAAAGGGCTCTTTGTTGAAGAAGGTTAAGGTATGACACATCAGGATCTGGTTTGTGTTCAGGAAGTGAGTGATTATTGCTGTACTCTGCAGGGATGACTGTGCAGAGCTGCACAGTGGGGAGATTAGCCTTTAGTGAGGAGGCCCAGAGCACCTTTGATAAGTTTCTTTCCTCCAGTTTTTACATTTTTCTAGCTCCCCCCGGGGAATTAACTGAACGTGTCTGGTCCTCTGTAGGGCAACTGTGTCGCTACGATTCTACGATTTTCACCTAGGAAGTTCTGCATTTCAAGTGTCACTTTTGAATGGCTGCCTCATGTCAAGTGATAGAGTCATGCTCATGACATATCAGACATCCAGTGGTAAATGTAGGCTGGGTATGTCTGCCCCATGTGGGATCACTAGTTCTAGTGATTTTATCACTAGTGAACACAGGAGGTAACACGGCAGCAAAAAAAAAAAAAGATCAGGATAAGCTGGATGTGTTGACGCATTAGCTATATCAACTTTATAAGTCAGGATATTGTACTGACTGTGTCACTGTCAGCTTGTTTTGATATGTTCCTGCACCCTAGTTGACTAAAAGTGATTCGTGCACCTCACCTCGGGCCCCCCTGTGGCTCATGGGTTAAAAACGTTAAGTATTGGTCTGAGTGGAACATCGTCGGTTCAAGTCTAGTTGGGGACTTTTGATTCATCTCTACTGGTGTGATTAAATAAAGGTATGAAACGGCCCAAATAAATAAATAAATAATGTGGCTTTAACTATCATGTACTTACTACGACCACAATATTTCTTAAACCTTAATCATGTTTATTTGAGAGCTTTAGGTTGCCTAAATATGACATTATTATAATATAAAACATTATTCATTGCTTTAGTGCTTTCTTTTACTCTGTTGTGTTTCTTTTATTTCATATTACCTTTATTGCATTGTGATGTAACCAGTAGGTGTCTTACTATCGGCAAACAGTGATATTTTTATGAACATCAAATGAATATTGTCTCTGATCCCATTTGTGGACTTACCTGTGATGGTGGTGTAGTTTACAGTTTGGCCTGTAACAAGACCTGCTCGAGTGGCTCTTTCAGGCTCAGTCACAACACGCTTTGAGAATTATGACATTTAAAGCTACATTGAATATAAATACTTCATGATTAAGTTGATAAAATAATGCAATCTGCCATGTGGGAGGTATGCTCGCATCATGGTTTGAAAAAGGATCAACTATGTTTTAAAGTTCGATTTTTGTTACAGTAATTATTCAACTAGCAAAATGACAAGCACATAAACTGCACATGTTATTCCTCATATTAATACAAACACTGCTGAAGCTTCATGTATGGTGTTTAGAGAAATGCATTGTAGCTACAACAGCTGAGAAGGTTGGGACGCAGAAAGAAGAGGATGATTTTCTCCTGGTTGAAAGCCTCTCTGTGGCAAGCTCTTGGTACAAGTGGAAAGTAACAATCTTCCTTGCCATCAAGCTCAACCACATAATCAACCCTCCCACTGTGCGCGGGACTTAATATATCAATGATCCATTTTTAGGTTGATGGAAAGACGTGTTTGTCTGCGAAACCTCAAACCACAGGGCCTCTTGGCACAATTAATCACTCACCTCAACAGACTACATTTATACCTTTTAGTACCTAAACACATTTAAGACCACAGTGTTGTTAGTTCATTCATGTTCTGTCCAAAAGCTATTTAAAACCACATGGTTCCTTCTCCTATTTGTGTTGTTAGTTCATTCATCTTCTGTTCAAAATCCATTTAAAACCACAGGGTTGCTCTTCACAATGTTAAACTGATTTACACATCAAGCGGTCTGAGTGAAGCAATCTTATTGGTCAAAGACTGCTGATAATCCCTCTAAAGCATTCACTACTGAGGTTATTGCTTTTTATCTTTCAGCTTGTGGTAAGTTTTTTCTTGTTCTCTCCTGCTGTTTCTTACTTTGAACAGAGTCAGAACACACATATTAATATCTGTTGAGTAAAAGCCATAAAACCCTGGAGCATGTAAAGTATTGGTACTTTTAAAATTGTTATTTAGCCGTCCGACAGCAACTTTACTGTTTGTGATTCACTGTCAGCGCTCTCATAGCATCATTTTCAGCCCCAGCAGGCAGCTGTTTTCAGGGAAAAAGCTCTAAAAAGCCAATGTGCACCACCTGCTCAGCACCAGTTACAGCTAACAGACACAGTTGTAGACTAGCTGGTGAACACAGTGGAAAAATCATGCAGTCTGCTCAGTTGGTCTGGAAATGACAGGTATTATATGTCAACAGGAGCAATACCCAAAATGACTCAATAGGGAAAAAAGGGCACCTCTAGCACTTATGAACTCACAAAAACACCAACAAAAAAAAGCAGAATGTTTGAATACTACCACCAAATACCACCTATCCTTAGACTTTAATCCAAATGCATTCAAAACAACACAAACTTCAAATTAAGTAAAAATGCTGTTAAAAAGATTGAAAAGTACCTGGTAATAGGTTACTACATATCTAATCTCAAGTTCAACATATCAAAAAAAAGCTCATGATATGTCAGTGTTGTGTTCAGGTTCAGTTCATGCAGGTTCAATTGGGAACTTCATCTTAGTTTGATGTCTGTGGAATAAAGAAAGTCATCTAGGGGTTTAGCTACAGCCACTGCTTTAGCTCTCTCATCCCATTTAAATGAACAGGTTTGATATCACCACATATTAAAAGTCTAAATCCACAGTAAGATGTGAGGAGATTGGAAAAACAGCAGCTTTGACAGCTTGCAATAAGCTTCCTCATGGAGAGTTTTAATGAATGTTATTTAATATATTCTAGGTAATGGGAGAATTCATATAGGGGAAAAATACCCAGAACTGAAGTGGGCTTATACATTGTTTTTGGGTGCTGACCAAGTTTCTTCAATCTCACTTCTATCAAGATGTGATGAACTCTTAGTGGTGCCAAAATGCACCTTTTGTTATTCCTTATTAATGGAGGCAGAGAGAGAACCTAAAGCGCTGAAGCTTAAGAACACCACAAGTAAATGATGAATGTTGCACGTGTCACCACTTAGGATGTGCACTGGTAGACACTGACCAAATTCCCACACACAGTAACATAGATGGGAAGACAAAAAACACCTTAGCGCTAGATTGGCTACGGCTATATAACTGCTCTTTCTACAATGTCCAATGTGCTTGGCATCAAATGGTAGGCAAGATCATAATCACACACTTAAAAGTCAAAACACACTAATATCACCTTCCGGCCTGGGAGCATGCTGAAAACACCTCAAACAATAACCAACCTCATTAAGATCATTAACACATTTCAGTCCACTCCATGGCTATTTCAGCAAGGAGCAATTAATTAAGGCCTAATTTTGCACTGCCTACCTGGTGCACAAACAAACACAAGTGATTAAAAGGAGGTTCTTAGGAAAAGCAACACCCTTCAATAATGCAGCAGCCGCCCCCCCCCCCCCAGAGTCTTCTCGACAGTTGGCTCTATGTGTGATGGCGATGCAAATCTACATGGCAGCCCAGGCGTTCACTCTGCTCCTTCAGAATGAGGATTCTTTGTGAGGCCAGTCCTCTTGCTGTCAGTCGGCTGGGAAAACAGAAAGAGCAGCATTCAATGGACAGCATCACTTGAGATCAGCTCACTCACTCCAAGCCGGCACATAGGGCAAGACCATCCCTTTCTCTGTTCAGAATGCTCTTTCTTTCTCTGTCTTCGGCCACTCTGCCAACCCTGTTGTCGCCGCTTGGCTGCTTGCCTGTTTGCCTGTTTTTTTTTCCTTCACCCACCTCTCCTCAGTTGCAACGTAATCACCTCCAGGCAGCTCACACACCTGATCTCACTCTGCTCATCTGTCGAGATTTGTAAGGAAAAAGAAAAGCAACAAGCCAACCCACTGACATCCTCTGAGCCCTGCAAATATACAAGTCCATAAAGCTCTGTAACACATGCATTACACAACAAGTGAGCTATGGCTGTATTTAAACAAAGATGATTTTCTTTAGTTTCAGGCTGACCAAAACCCTTTCCCTCTTCTTCTTCTTTGTGCATTACATTCAGATGCTACAACAGGCAGACCTGAAACATGTGACATATAGCAGCATTTACATATTTGCATTACATTTTAAAATGCAGCCTACATGTAGTCAAATGTTTAAATCTGTATTCACCATTTGCTATTGTCCTCACAGTTTTGAGCTCCAATTTGTTTGGAGTTCTTTGCCATCTTATTTAAGGTTTCCTTGAACAATCCTCTCCCAGTGACACACACTACCAAAGGGGCTAAAGAACCAAAGGCATCACCATCATCAAAGAAGAATCTTGAGTCTCCCCATGACTGCAATCTGAGGAGCCTCTCGACATTTATAAAAAAGCTCCTCACTTTTTAAAGTTTGGAGGGACAGTGTTGCATCACAGCTATGAAAAAAAAAAAACTCTGTAAAGGGTATCATGCCATGCATAATAAGACAAAGAACTCTGTTTCAATAATTCAACATTAAACAGCTTGCAGCATCTCATGGAGCATCTCTGGGACTGAATCTGCGGATCAGTGGCTTGAAGTATGTCTATTTATGTCTAGAATCTGGCCCAGAGTGACCCGCTGTGAAAAACCACTGGCCTTTACAGGACTGTGTCTCATGTAATGCATTAAGCTTTGCCCCACAGTCTGTGTCCACGCCAAGTTAACATGTCTGCTGGTTAGTGAGCTAATGGGAAAACCATGTCTGTGTTGGCCCAGTGCTGCTGGTGTCCGGGGCTCCATTACTATAGGGGTTCATGAGGATGTGTTGAAGCAGCACAGTGTGGACCACAGCACTCAGCACTCCTATGTACCATGTTGTCTCACTTCTCCTCTTTCTCTGTATTTCCATCTCTCTCTCTCTCTGTATTTGTATCTTCGAGGCAATAGAAGGTGTCATTTGAAATGCATTAATAAAGGTTTGTAGCACATACTAGACATGTCAAACAGAAGAAATACTATATTACCCTGAACATTTTATTCTGGAAAATATATTTGAAAAAGTGGGGGCATTTGAGGATGAGACAATTGCATGTTCAGAAGACTGTCAAGTTAACATTTAACCTAGAACTTATAGAAAACATTGTTTGTTAAAGGCAGCTAAAAAAAACACAAATATTAAACAAAAAAACCCAAAAATAAATTAGATTAGATAGAACTTCCATCCTTATCTAAACATATGAAGTGAGCCACACAACGTACTGTTGAGAAACATGAAGTTCTGAGTCTGAGTCTTATTAGCATCTGGAATAAAAACCAGTTTGACTTCAGCTCTCTGTAGGGCATCTGGCCCAGAGTCAGTGTTTAGTGAGCTCAGTTTAACCCGCAGGAGTTTCCGAAGGTTGGAAGTAACACGTTTTTTCTCATGATGAGTGGAAAACAAGTCCAAAGCATTTTCCGAGGTCTTCACTACAGAAGTGGGAAGACTGACCGCGGTCAGTGAGATGATGAGGAGCTTAAACAGACAGTCTGAAAAAATGTGAACCGCTGGAGAAAATTATTTTTTACCGCTTCTAAGAGCCTGACAGGGGAGAGTGTGAGTGTTTGACTGATAAAGATACACAAATGTGCAATTTATATTCTGCTCTGATGGATTTCTCTTTTACAAGAAAAAGGCTTCAAGGATGAAGACTCTCTTGGATTAATAGTATCTCAAAGTGTGAAAGTCTGCTCTATCTTCAAAAAGCCTTTTTTTCCAAAAACAGGCCAATATGGTGGTTAAAGTATGATGGCCGGAATTTTGTGATTTATGATTACATAGAAAACAAACAAAAAAGTGTTTTCATGGCGTCATACACTGTTTGGTGTGTGGCCCTTTTACTGTATCAGTGTATAAGCTCAGCATTGTATGAAGCACAAGATTAAAACAGCTGAGTTGAGGGCAGCATCCAGTGGAAACGGTTTGGACATTTCTAAAAAGCAGGCATGTGTAAATAGATACGCATTCTGATGAGTCAGTGGTTTTCCATGTATAAAGAATGCAGGAGCTTAGTGTGAGACTGCCATGCCGCATTATCTGCCATCTTGTTGTTGTTATGCATATAGTCTGTCCTTGCTTCCTTCACTTTTTTTCTAAGCAGGGCTAATGTTCCTTTCACTCCCCCTCTGCATCTCTGTGAAGCTCTGAGAAACAACATGTCTGCTTCTCTCACAGGGCAAGATGATGTTATCGTGAGTGCTGTTGGAGCAATTCACATTCAAAATAGATCTGTGGAACATCTTCATCGGCATCAAGGAGAATAAGTTCGAGCGCTATCGTGTTTGTGTAGACAAATAACCTGACAGCGTGTCCTCCGTGTCATGTCATGGACATCAGATCTCTGTTTCTCGACCCTTCTCTAGCTCTTTCTTAGTGAAAAGGTTATTTTCTAGACACTTGACTTCATGCAGTCTTATGGCACGTTGAATCGGGTGGAACTCAGTTGAGGCTTCTCCTAGATCTACGTGGCTTTTATTGGACCTCATTTATGCAATGCTGCACCCAAAAGCATTTAGATGTATTTCACAACATTAACAAAATATTTACAGAAATGAAAGGAGAATTTCAGGAGAAAAAAAAATGCTTTACATCGTAGACTTTGTTGACCATGGTGTGACCACAGACATAAGGCTCTTTACAATGCAGAAATGAATTCATGCTCTTGACTATTTTGCAACCGTCTTTTTAACTTCTAGTATGCATCCTCTGCCTACGGAGCGCGTGCAGTATGCATTCATCCGACACCAGGTTAAAAACTCTGATATACTGTGAAATACAGATTTATCTGGCGCTGACAGGCTTAATCAGCGTTATGCGAGCTTGTTTGGCGAGAGCTTGAATTTAACAGACGTTCATTTATATGTAAAAGTTCTGCACTTGGGATTTAAGGAGAAGTTTTATGGGGAATGTTATGCGCTATTTTATTGGATCTCGGTGAAATATTTTACTTTTTACTCCCTTTTATTGCATTTTATTGCTTATTTGCAACCTTTGAAGTGCCTCAAATGTTTTCAGCACCAAGTACCTTGAGGTGCATTTCATAAAATTTATTATTATTATT
Organism: Euthynnus affinis; assembly: GCA_029490765.1. Classification (NCBI taxonomy): domain Eukaryota; kingdom Metazoa; phylum Chordata; class Actinopteri; order Scombriformes; family Scombridae; genus Euthynnus; species Euthynnus affinis. The sequence goes on from CM055845.1 coordinate 4,322,825, forward strand.
ATGTCGTTAAAATTCTTCAGTCTGCTTCTACTCTCACACTCTTTCCCTCCTCATCTCCATCTCTGTTTTTTTTTATTTGCTGTCTCTGTGGTCCACTCTAATTTCCCTCTCTTATACATGGATATATGTGCGTGTGTGTGTGTGTGTGTGTCTCTTCTGTCTCAGTGGGTGTGTTCATTTTTGCTGTTTTTGCTGGTGAGTGTGTGTGTGTGTATGGGAGATGTTTTTAGTTATTTTTCCAGTGTCTTGTTGTGAGTTCCTGCATTAAAGTGCATGAAATTCAAAATTATTCTGTACCTCCCTTCATCTCTCACTCTTTCTCTCTCTCCACATGTCCTCCCCTGGCAGCTGTTTGATGTCATGACCCAACATCCAATTATGTGTAAGGATAGAGATGTCAGAGAACCTGTGACGCATGTGCACGCGCGCGCACGCACACACACACAGCAGGCGGGAAATGTGACAGGATAATTGGGGAAGGTGTAAAGAAGGAAGTACTGCAGGGATGAGAAATGAAATCAGGACAGAGAGCGAGGAACAGGAAGAGAGATATACAGGTCAGAGTGGAGAGGAGGGGGGAGAGTATGTGCTGGGACCTCAATGATCTTACAGCTGGAGACAAACCAAACATGACCAGTTTGTTCAAGGGGAGGACATGGTGGAAACTGATGAAGAGGGTTATAAAATATTAGGGATTTTGTCACTCAGACCACACCGGTTTGCAGGTTGGCCACCAAATTCAATGTATTTTTTTTTTCATTATTTCACTTGCTTGCACACATGATGTAAATGTTTTTTTCTCATGTGGTTTGGTAAGGGTACAAAACACAAAATGAGTTGAATGCACTCACAAAAAGAACATAAACTCCGTGTCTATCAAAAGCTCTGACAAGGTGTGTCAACATTTCTGTCCGGACTTTTTACATTACCGATATAACACAAAAAATAAAAGCAGTCTGTACCAGCTCGCTCCTTATACCCTCCGCCCAATGGCAGGAGAGAATGAACAAAAAAAGTTAGGAATTCTGTGAAAAAATGAACATAAAAATAAAAAAAAAACGTACTTCCTGTTCCTTAAATCGGCTAAAAGTTGTAAAACACTGTTTTCCTGCAAAACATATGTCCACAGCAGGCGTTTCATCTAGTTTCTGCAAATACCTCCGTTCACAACGCCAAAACGGGTAAGTCTTTTCCTAATGGGCGTGTGTGCGGAGGACAGACAAGCAAGTCAGCCACAGAAAACAAGTGCAGAAGAATTGGTTTACTATTTCAGTTTCCGCAGCAGCTTCCCCAATGTATTGTGAGCAGCTTACAACAGTTTCAATGAGAGAAAGATGCCAGATAGCTATGTTTAATTCTAAACAAGCTGTCAAAGTAGCTTACATTAAGCTATCCGTTCTTCTCGTTATTGTCGATGTGTTTCTTCTTCTTCTTCTTCCTCTTCCAGTGAAACGCTGCACTACTGCCACCGTCTGTTTTTGATATGACAGCGTTTCTACAAAGCTTAGTTTTTCCCGTACACACACACACAAACACACACACAAACGCCGAGCCAGCGTTTTCGCATTTACACACTCTGAAGGCCGTTCTAGAAAAGTGTTCAGAGGAGAAAAATCGCTGTTTTAGTCTGGACAGAGGGACAAAATGGAGAGGAAAAGATGTGTTATGTTATGTTATGTTATGTTAGTGCGGACTCAGTCTAAGAACCGATGGAAAAAGAAAGAACTTGATCATGGTTGAAGGGAATAAACAATCTGTAGTTAACACGGTAAGATGTGCAAAGTCCCTGCTGTTGTTCTTAAAATCTGTTTTATTTGCATCAGTGGAAGAGAGCAGGCTTTGCTATCGGATTTCAGTGCATCATCAACTATATTTTCATCAAGTGCATCGTGGAGGTATAGACGGGATATTAAGTCATGACATAACTTGGATTAAAAAAACCATAAAGCAGAGTTCTCACTCTGATTATCTGCAGAGATGATGAAATCTTTAGATTAAATGAAACAAACAAAAACGTCTCGTCTTTCATTAGCAACACATTCTCATGACTCTTCTTTCTCCTCTTTTCACCGCTCCCCTCCTCCTCTTCTCTGTCCTCCTTTCTTTTTTTTAATTTCTTTTCTCTTCTCTTGCTTCACCCGCTTTTCACCTCTACTTCTCTTTTTACCACCCTCCTCCATCACTTTCTCTTCATTGCTCCCCCTATCTGCTTGCTTGTCCTCTCGGCTCCTCATCCTCTCCCTCTTGTCTCCCTCGCTCTCGTCCTCTTACATCACCGTCTCTCCCCTTCTCATCTTTTAACATTTCAATTCCCGAAAGTCCCTCTCCGTCTCCTCTCCCTTAATTTCCTCGGCTCTCCTCCTTTTTTCATCACCCTCCTCTCTGTGCCCTCTTTCTTCATGTCACCCTCTCTTCTGCTCTTCTCAGTCAAATTTCCCCCATGCATCCTTCCCTCCCCCTTCTTCTTCTCTTTAATGTTACCATTCTCATTTCTAAAAATCACACTCTCTCTCTCTTTCTCCTTTTCCTCCTTTCTGAAGTATGACCATCCTTCATACTTTTTTCCCTTTACATTTAATTTTACTCTCTTTTATTTTCTCTTGAGATGGTAGAAAAGATAGAAAAATGCAGCATGTAATGTAGATAGTATGTGGGTCACTTACTCTCTCTGGCCAGGATGAATCGTCAAGTGGGTTTTTGGCCCAGGTAAGTTCCCAATATGTGACTGGTTCCTGTACAACTGGCACACTGCTGCTGACCTTCAGTGGGGGGGGGGGGGGGGGAGTGCAGAGAGAGAGTAGCTATAAACAGACACTGCACCTTTGGGGTGTGTGAGCGCTGCTTAAACACACATCTTGAACGTCATCAGTATATGTTTCACAAATGATTGTTGCTAAAAATTGCAGATACGTTTGCGAGTTTCAGAGGAAACCATGAACACAGAGCAGTGCTGCCTCCATCAGCAGTAGCAGCTGTAAGATTCCAAAGTAACTTTTTATTATTTCTGCGGAACTTTTACAGATTTCTCTGCCTTTTAAAAAAAAAAAAATATTGAATTGTTAACACCCATCAGATAATATTTACTACAGTTCTTGCACTCCAGAAATCAACTGACCAATATCATCAGGGAAAATTCATGAATTTCCGAAATAACACACACACACACACACACACACACACACACACTGAGCTACACTCAAAATGATTTCCAGTCAACTGTCTTCAACTTTGAACACTATTTAACCATTTTTGATGTTATTTTCTTATGCTGAGTCTAACAAAACTGCAATATACTGTCAATATACAAGATCACTCAGTGAGTAAAATCCAAGTGGACAGTAAATTAACTATAGTTTAGCACTAATAGAAGGATTTCAGTAAACAGGATTATCTTGGGATAATCCTGTTTACTGCGATATTTTTGCTTACGATAATTGTAGCAAGAAAATGTAACACTGGCTCATCTCTACTCCTGCACAGGTCACAGCTATGGGGTTTGTCTTGATTAGTGTTTTTGATAAAATGAAATGAAAATGATCTCATGTTGCAAATCAAGACTGTCCTCCCAAGAAAAATGACACAACAGGTCTAACGAGGCAGTGATCTTATCAGCTTCCTGCCCACTGTTTTCTTTTTGTTTTGGACTTTAGTGAATGAAACGTCAGAGCTGAATCGTTGTGCCTTTTAGTAGTTGAATAAGGGGATTTTTTAAAATCAAATTGATAAGTATTTTCCACCCTCTCCCCTCTGATTCTTTTTTCAATATTACCACCCTCTTGCTCTTTCGCTCTTCTTTTTCTCCCTTTAATACTACTTCCTTCTGTCCATCTCCCTTCTCCTTCACTCCCAAGGGTCTTTCCACTGTCCTTTCTCTCTTTGTTTTCCCTTGCTCTCCCTTTTTTTTTTTTGCATCTTTCTCTCTCCCTGCCCGGGGTCTACTGTTGCAGTGATAACCAGTGTCTATCGCTGCTGTGTTACAGTGTCTGGCTGCTGTAGATAGCTTATCTTTAGAAGGCTTACACCCCTGGGAGCACAACCTCACTGTATGCACATATACGCACTCAAAACATACACACACACAGGCTCGAGTGCATGTACACACACACACATGACCCGTGTACAGTGCCAAGACCTTAACACGCTCATGCAATGAACACGCACTCTGCGGAGAGAAACGCATTCCCTCACTGTGTGTAATCATCTCCATTCACACCAATACAGATTTGAGAAATTCAGCGGATACGACCGCGGGGCCAAACAGAACAAGCCAGGATTTAATCGACGTATCCCAGACCCTCCGGTCTCAACACTGTATACGAACGCACACACACACACACTCACACACACAAGCACACATAATCAGCATGTGTGAACATTCAGGGATTTAGCAATTTTAGACTTGACAGTGGGTGTCAGGAATAGAAAGACCACCAAACAGATGGGAACGGATAAATTAACTCTTATTATTTTATATGAAAATGATCTGGTTAGGATTGTAGGCATCAAAATATCCGATAAATCGGCCCCACACAATCATTTTTCTGTGAGGTTTGCTCGTATGAGTGTTCCAAGTTGGAATCAACAGACATCTCTTAATAGCCTGAATTTGTCATAAATGTCAGCCTGGTGAAATGTCACCTGTTCATGAGCAGGCGCGTGTTTGTGAGATCGTGATCATTAGCATCATCCACACCCCTAAAGTTGCCATATAAAAAAGGCCAGTTCACCGTTTGTGTGTTCTGTGTCCGCGAACAGCTGTGGATTGGCACACAGTTCATGGACATGGACGTGGTTCTGGTCCGCAGACATAGATAAGTTCCACATGTGTGCACGAGTAAACAAGGCTGTAGTGTGATAACAACACACAAACACATTTCCTGCGTTTCTCTACACCACCTCACTGCCTGGATTAAATCAGGAAACAGCCACCTTCACTAGTCCAGATCATTTAGATTGAGAGTGCTGTGAAAGCATCAGGACAAGAAATGATAATTAGAGGAATGGCTATTTCATTTTTCAAAGTTTTATTCATTTAAAACATTATGTAGCCTCAAATGATAGTAGGTTGCAGGCTGCTAAGCCATCTTCAACCATCATCTCAAACCAATGACTATTTTAATGCAAAACTCCAAAGGTGACTTTTGCTCCTTGAGACTTAAAAGGGCCTTTCTATTTGAGGACTTGCAACTCTGATTTAGCCTGTATGAGAAAATGACAGAATAATCATAGTAATGAAAGTGCAGCACGGAGCGGCTGGATGAAAGGAGAGATCATTACACGGAACGATGCGTCCTTGTATTAAAAAAACTAAAACTAAAACTTGAAGCTAAAGCAAAGTAGTCTGAGGAAGTCTAAAATAAGTCACTTCCCACCAGCTGAACATCTGACTGTTAATTCAGACACTTTCACACTGCGAGGAGAAGCTCTGCTCTGCTCTGCTCTCTCACTGCGCTGTCAGTCTGCTCCGGTCGATCAGCAACGGGGTCGACTGAACCAACTCAAAGGGTGGTCCGAAAATGTCTCATTTTTACCCACTTGTTTTTGTCGGTTGCTTGAAAGTAGTAAAAATGATCACTGATATAGGCTGCTTCATAATAATTATAGCAATATCATTCCTCTGACTGCAGGGACTGTATGTATGATGACAACTTTATTTTTAGAAAAGACAAAAACCGGAGTAGCAGAACCATAACGTTGCTCCCCGTAAATTAAATAACGGGGATGCATTCGCTCCACTTGCTCCATTTCTCAGGTGCCTCGTATCCATGGCTAACATGAGAGGCGGTTATGTGACAGTCTCTGCAACATCAGGTGAAAGACTAATACAGGCTACATCAGGTGATGTCACACTGTCAGCTGCAACGCCTGATAGTGGACAGAGAGCCGCAGAGAGACACAGACGAAACTGCTGGAGTGAGAAAAGTAAACAGAATATTCATTTTGCATTAAATCTGTTTTGGTTAGGCCTATACATTTAACTTATTAATTTTGGCATCCCATGGGTTGAGTGAGAACACTGTTATCTGTATCTATTCCACCAATTAAATGATCTGTATCCATGTCTGTACTCAGAATGGGCGGAGCTTACATAGGAAACAGGCAGGGCTGAACTGCAAGTCGGTATTTGGAGTGTGAAATTGATATGGGTTGAAGTAGCGAGAGTCACTCAACCCTCCGTAGTATCATGTGAAAACCCCAAAGTGATTCAGAGCAGAACATTATAATTATCGGTCAAAACAAATCAGCCTGTCTGTTCATGACTCGCACGGCAGCTCTGAACTGCCAATTCCAAGTACGTCAGAGAAAATGGATAAGTAGGAGAAAATTGATGAATGCCACACATTTTCCTCTCTCATTTGTATGTGCCTGTTTGTGTGAGTGCTTCTTGCGCGAGGCCTTACACCGCCAAATGTGAGACCAAAAAGGACAAAAACATGTATCAAGTGTCCAGTTTGAAATTTCTGCCATGGAGACATTTTTTTTTTTTTGTTCAATAAACAACACAATCTAATGCTGTCAGTCACAATCTCATGACCGGTCAATGGTTTATTGACCCAAAAGACAATGTTATGAAAAGGTAATAAAAAAAATGACTGACAGCACACTGACCTTGTCTTCCAATATTGCCTCTGAGAAGAAGGACATGTAGCCAGTTTTAGCTGCAGTAAACAGAGAGCAGATCTCTTCCACAGCTTCATATCACTTCAGATCAGATTTGATTTATGGAAACTGTTGCACGCAGTTACAGGAATACAGCGAAGAAAACTGACTGACTTTAATAAAAACTTGAGGAAATGGGAGAAAATAAAGGACGGAATGGTTTAAAGGTTTCAAATAAACAATTAAAAACACGTGAATTGTGTTTTTATTGTAGTGTATCAAGTGTAAAAATGTCAACAGCTAAAAAATGTTTTTCTTGTTATAACAAAAACCTGACTACCCTTCCTGATCACATACTGGACCTCTCTGAGGATGCATATGTTATTATATGTTTGAACATAATGGAGAAACCAGTTCTTTTCATATTTTTTTTTATTGTTTAATGACTTATAGTTTCTTGTTTTAACCACTTATCATGTTATATAACAAGAAAAGTTTGTTTGAATGTTCATTTTTTGAAACAACAAGAACATTTTGCAACATAAGATAAAGTGGTATGTTGTTATCAGTCATCAGTTGCACATGACCTCTTGCATCATCATCAAAAAAGTGCAAACATATTACAATAAATACCCATGAGGCTAGCCTTTTTGCCACAGTCTAGAGCCTATTATAACAGAATCATTTAGTAATAACAAGAAAACTATGGCATTATGAAATGAAACTACGCTGTTATACGTGAAAAGGATCTTGTGATGACATGAAAAGATCATTTTAAAACAGTTTTTTTTGTCATGATGGCAGCAACGCACTGCTGTAAATCATAACCAGTAGCAATTACAGAAAAACAGTTATCATCTCTTTTTCATTGTTTTCATGCATGTCCTTAATTATCAGAAGAATTAGATGAAGAGCAACATTTTAAACATTCAAACACTAGTTAAAAGCAGATTAACAGAAGTTGGCCCTCGTTTTACACACACACACACACACACACACACACAATCACAGAGTGAAGGATGATTTGTATGTGCAAGGAAGCTCCAATTGTATATTTCATGCTGCTATCAAACATTGCTGATGCTTATTAGAAAAGTGTCCTCGAAGAAATCAATAAACACAGTTGAATCTATTATACAATGGATGAAAGTTAAATATTTCAAACTTTACGGCACAGTAACACACACCGGTAAAACACTTGATGACACATAAAGTTCAACCACAGATCATTAATCAACCTCAACACAGTGAAAACTTGTGCAGACTGTAACGTAAAGAATAACTAAGACACACATTAACATGTTCACATTTTAACTTACAACAGGGCATCTGAATAACTTCCCCGGCACACACAACACAATGTGACTGTGTGAAAAGATTAATAGACCCACAACATGAACAACACACACACACACACACAGAACCACTTGTATAACACACCCCTGCTGAGAGGTACGAGCATGAAAACGCATGAGCAGTGAATGTGTGTGTGTGCGTGCTTTGTTCCACATGCTGAATGTGTTTTTTTTCTTCTTCTTCTTCTTCTTCAGATTGTTTGATCCATTATAGATCAGAGGCAGAACAGTGGCCAGACTGAAGAATAAAATAAAGTGAAATAAAACAACATGGTAGCTCTGCAGAGAGACGGGAAGATGAGAGGAGGAAAACTGAGAACGGGAGAGGGAGGACAGGTGAAAGACAGAACTGGCGTCACAGGTTTTTGAAAACACTTTGTGCGGCGTGAGGAGGCTCAAGCCGATGACCGAAACTGACCATTCCTACAGTACACTATGAAACTGCACCAACTGTGACAACTGCAACACAGGTTTGGCCCCATTTACACTTTCAAGCTCCTTGTATTTGGATAAAATCCAGATGTTATTTACTTTCACACTTTCACTTACACAACACAAATCTGCAAGGAGGCAGGGATCAGTTCATTGGTTAATTGTTCGAACAATGAAGGGGAGATTACCAACAAGAAGATGGACAAACTAAATTCCGGATTACAAGTCAGCAATAAGGAAATTAAAAACTCCTGGAACGTCCTGGAGAAAAAAAAAACTGAAAAAAAAATGCAGGCTGGACTTGCAGAGACACCTTGAGAAAACTATGGAACTGACACAAGTGAGGCCAGATCAATCCAGTTAATGAGATAATAAATACATAGTTCAAACACTAAAATGACAAAGAGCTGTGAAATTAAAAGAATATACTTTAAAATGGAGAAAACACCAACTTGAGTTAAAAAAAGAGCTCCAGGACTCTATTAAAAAGGCTGCAGCTTAATTTAAACTCAGGGATGAGTTAAAAACCACAACTTAAATGATCTTAAAAAGGTTTATTACCTTGGAGTAATAAAAAACAAGAAGTAAACAACTCTAAAATGCTTAAAAGTCCTAAAATGCCATATGAAGAAAAAAAGTTAAAAAGTTTAAAGTCCTCCATTAAAAGTCCACAATAGGGTTAGCTTTCAGTCTGAGACACAGAGGGTAAGATCATGACTTAATAAAGATGTACTGTGGACGGCAGCACATCTTGCCTCAGAGGTTTTAAGTTAGACGTTTGAAGTTTATTTTATCTATATAGCACTTTAAAAGCAAACGGGTTTTGCTTCACAAAGACAGCATAAAAACATATACACGCAAGGTTGCAGAGGAAACACCATCTCGTTACTCAGTTCATGTCCATGCGTCCTTGTGACACGATATCACCCTGACAATCCACACCATTGTGTGGTTGATGGTATCATATATGTGAGGCTGTAAATGGATGACAGATTCCCATAATCTTGTAAACTAAATCATCCTCCTCCCTCGACCCATGACAACAAGAAAATGAAAACGTCTTCCTCAATAGAGCAGCACGCCTCAGCTCATAGTGGCATTTCAAGACAACACGGTGGCTCAGAGGTTAGCGCTCTGGCCTCTGAGAGGGTCTTGCTGTTTGGTCTGCGTGGGTTTCCTCTGAGTCGCTTGTTTTCCTCCCACACTCCATAGACATGATGTTCAGGCAAACTGGAAACTAAAATGTCCAAATCCAGGGTGTCTACAGGTGTAAACCAAGTTAAATTTAAGACTTTAAGACCTTTTTAATACCACTTTAAATTAGATTTAAGACGAAACTTGCGAAAAAAAATACACAAAAAAATGTACTCTTTCAAAGTAAACACATTGATGTCAGTTCAAAATGAACTGAACCTTATACTGTGTGAGTGCTCTGGTACAATGTGCTGGATGTTGCCACACCAACTTCACTTCACCCGATCACATGGGTGGTGTGGACCAATGTACAGCACTTTGTCATCAAGGAGCTGGGCAAAGAGCTTTTCGTACCACATATGAAGAGGCACATAGAGGGCATGTCTCACCTCTAAAAGCTTATTACAGAGACAATGAGAAGATGTGGGATAAAAAAAAACTAAACATAGCTATCACCCAGCCACAGGAGGACATCAGACAGGAGGGCCAAGTCAAGAATTGACTAAGAATTGAAAACTACTTTTATGCATTAACACAAAATCATCAGCCAACTCATCCGCTTTAAGTGCAGTGGAGGGCCTCTGCTCATTTACATAAATAACAATGCGTTGAAGGATAGGAGGTTTTTAAACTGTTCAGCTCACAAAGACTCACAAAAGAATCAACTTTACCAGCTGAGCACCAGACATTTTGGTATTTAAGACATTTTAAGACTTCTGTAGGAACCTTGGCCACCATGTGTGATATCATACATGATAGTGCTTTAGCTCTACACATACACACATACATACAGAACACTCCCAAAATCTCTCCAGTGGAAGATAATGTTCAGATTTGGTTAAACAAAAACAGTTTGCCGTCACGCTTTGAAACTTTATGCCATATATGCAAAGATGTGTGTCTGTGTGTGTGTGTGTGTGTCTGTAGGTGAGCAGGAGCGAGGCAAAGAGCGTGCTGTTTATCAGCCTTCAACTCAAAGAATATGAGGTAAGTGGCGCTAGGTTTACTGTCAATCAATGTGAAAACACCATCATTAATATGGTGATGCTCACAATTATACCTTCTGTATTTAGTCCCATCGACTGTGACAGCTCAACGTGGGTCTGGAAACACAACCATGAACAGAGTGATTTTCATTTTCTTCCACACAGGAGGAACATTGCTGTCTGACATTCCCTATCCATGATGAATGTATCTCAAATGGCAAACTTTGTTCCTCTCCCTGAATCTGGTTTATAACGTTGTTGGTTTGTGAACTGGAATGCCTTGTTAAAGCTTCCTGTTTAGTTAAGTACATGGCAATCACTCTCTAACTTTCAGCTTCCTGTTGTAGGAATGTGATGAGCTCAGAGGATATGACTTGAGATATGCTTATGCTTCGTGTTAGTAATGTAAATACCTTTTTTCCTGAAAATGAAGTGATACAAAAGATGAAGATGTAAAAAGGTTCAAAGTTTTAAAAAGAAAATAACAGAAGCATGCAGTAGTTGCACCGTCCAGCAAAGTTTATATTAAACTGCAAAATAAATGTGTAAAATTGATGTTTTTGTGTTTAACTGAATTGAACCTATTTTTCAACGTTCCAGGTTATTTACAGTATTTTTTCAGAATTTGTAAGTGCAAATACAGTACATTACTAGCTAATTAGTGCCATTGATAACTCTTTTTTTTGTGAAGGGTGGACTAGCAAAGTAAGAATTTTCTTTGTATGGTGTAACCATCCTAAATTACACCGCAGCATTGAAATGCATCCAACAAAACGGGTGATGGACATGAGGAGATTTTTTTACAAAGAGTCAAGAGCTAAGTAGTGTCAGTAAAGACAGCAGCTAACGTTTGTGAGCTTTCTTTACTTATCGTTAAATAATCAACGGTACTGCTAGAACAACATTAGCCTTTTCGCTAACATGCTCTGGTTCAATATTGCTATTAAATACAATATAGTATTAATAATTGTCATTCAGTTATAGTTGTAGATAGTTACTGTAATGTCTGTAGATGTCTACCTTACTGACATAAATATGGGCCAACTTCATGAGTTTGTTCTCCGTGTATCTTTACTGCTCCTTTTCATGTACAACAGCAAACTTAATGCTTCCACCTACATCATCCTATATGACACTCAATGTCAAGATAATATGGTGAGAGGATCTTCTGATCCTAACTTTCATTTATTAGTGATATGGAGGTGGTTTGATCATAAACATAGAAGCCAAAGGAGATAATTACTGGTAACAACTTGGTTTGGTGTGAACATTAACATTGTATAACTCTGCCCTCTCAAAAATATCGACTGCTCATCTTATATTAGAAACCAGTGTTTGAAACTGATATTTCACATTCCATAAATCATTTTATGACCTGTTTGGTGGATCCTGCCCATGTTAAAAGCTCAGAACCAATAGTCCAGGCAGCGGTGTGCACATCAGCCATGTCTGACAGATAGCTGACTGTCATTCTTTTCTCCACTCTTGAGTAACTCCGGATTTAGAATAACTGTATAATCGCCACTCATTCATCAAACTCTCGCCTGTCTGAGTCTCCAGAACAGAAGGATGACTGAACATTTCTGCTTTGTAAGGACATTGATAGTCACTCTGTGTTACAGATATTCACAATGAGTTGGAGGAATGAGTTGAATGACAGCGTCGCCCGCGGTGTAATAGGAGGCATTAAAGGCTTTTCAGACATAATTGGGTTTCTGGGGTTCGGCTGAATGGGCTTGCTGGAAAAAAAAAAAACTGTTGCTCCTGAGTTCTCCCTCATAAATCATTGGAATCACAATCTATATTCCTCCTTCCTCCTCCCTTTCTTTTTTATTACCCCTCTCTCCTTCACAGTCAAGCTTTTCTCATCCTTCCTATTGTCACTATCTGCTTCTCACCTTGTTTTGTTATCTCCAACTGTTAAGGTCAAAGAACCGGAGACCTAGTGAAGTTAATTTATTTATAGAGCACATTTAAAAAAACAACAAAAGTTGACCAAAGTGCTTTACAGAGACTGAGAAATACAATCAAATAAAAACACAGACATAGGTATGAGGATCAGGGGGAAGAGTAAAATGAATAAAAATTGTACTAAATCCTAAAAACACAACACCCATCTTGGTGCGTTTGAAGGTGGATCTATAAGCATGCTTTTTGTCACTCAGCCCAAAGGAATCAAAAAGCATAATTATCACCTCTCAAGATGCTCAACATGGATGGTGATAAGCAGGTGGGGATTAAATCTGACTGCCTATCGACATCAGGTTGACTGTCTCAGGAAAAATGTTGGTTGGTATGAAGGGATCCAGCTGGCTCACTCCTGCAAGGTAAAGAAATATGGAGGCAGTTACAGAGAACAGGATACTGAATGAAAAACCTCATGAGCTGTGCAAACTGATACAACAGCCCTTTAAAATAATAAATCGCTATATTAGAGAGGTGTGTAACTTTATGATCAATTTTTTTCGGGCTGTGGTGTCATACTGAGAGCTGTTTCTAATATTTTGTTCACCCAATTTACAGTAAATCACTAATTATTAGAAACATCTGTCAGTCATACACTCAGTCAAACTCACACTCACTGTCACTCAACTTCTCTATAGTGTTGAATGTCATGGAATTGAAAAATCTAAGATGTTTTAACTACTTTAATTTTAATTTGTGATCATGTTTTAGACAGGATATAATTTAATCAAACAATGTTATTAATTTAGATGAAGATCATTAATCAATCAACAAACTGTATGTACAGAGCTACAGAATCTCAGGTGAGGTTTGAGGATGTCTTTCATCTGACAGTTTATTGGTTTATTTTCTTGTAACATTTATTGCGAAAATGCAATTCAATTCAATTTTATTTATATAGCACCAATCCACAACAAAAAGTCATCTCAGGGCACTTTTACATGGAGCAGGTCTAGACCACACTCTTTAATTTACAGAGAGAGAGACCCAACAGTTCCCTCCACGAGCAAGCGCTTGGCGACAGCGATAAGGAAAAACTCCCATCAGAGAAAACATTATGATACAGGTTCTGTTTTAGGCACCTTATATCAGCAAATAAATAGTCAATATATTTTCAGTCAAGCTCTATATGTGTGTATGTGTGCATATGAAAAAGAAAAGAGAAATAGTGTCCATACTAAAGTTAGAACCACAGCTGGGATGGTTTCAGTCGGTCAGGAGGAGGATTTGGAAATCAGCCCTTGCTTGTGCTGTTTTTGAACTTCTTGTGAGGACTCTGGCAGTAGTGTCTTACCAAATTTAGACCTTTTTTGTTGCTGTCATGGAGGCCAGAGAAAGCCACATTGCAGTAGTTGATTCTGGATGCTATAGAAGCATGTAGAAGGGTTTCAGTGTCTGAACTTGATAAAATGGGGCGTATTTTGGTTACGTTATGTAGATGAAAGAAGGCATTTCTTGTGAGAAACAAGGTATACAAGGTCATGGATGGTCATTTGAACCTTGATAACATCTCCATTTATCAGCCAGAAATCTATCATTACATGCTGACAGTGTGTGAGTCTCAGCAGCTTTGACCTTTGATGTCCTGATAATTTCAGGCCCCAAAAACTCTAGGTAGCTGGAAAATGTGCAGTGGACTGGTGCTAATATACGTATGATATTGTCCACAAAGCTTTACATAATATACAGCACCTTTAATTTCCCAAACACTCAAATAAAAGCAGTTATTCAAATAATGAGTGGGTCCCAGCTAGCTGGATAGCGGAGTCGGGGATACAGCCATGTCTCAATGAAGATATTGGAGAGGAAGATTGACAGGAGAGCTGGTCGACTGGCTTTAGCCATTAGCCTAAGTCGCTTGCTGCACTTCCACTTACTCAAGCACCACTTTGAGCGTCCCCCTAGGCAGTTGTTCTTGTGGGGTCATGCAAAGGTCTTTGCATGGCAGCCTGGTGCTCAAAGCCAAATGGAGCAATGCAGATTCTCCAACGTATCACCTAGCCTCCTACATCGCCATAAAACCATAACCATGAGAACATCCAGAGTCCTGCATCACCCTGTCAGGGTTCGTTTTGCAATAATAACCTGGTGGCTGTACATTATCCCTGACTTAGCTGCTAGCTTCGCTAGCTGTCACCTCCACCAGCTGTGCCATGGCGTCCACACAGCAGCTGTCAGCGGCTCACACTGCTGGGATCAGGCCCAGCAAGTAATGCTGAACTGTAGATCAGTTAAAAGACTTAAAAGTCATCAAAAACCAGCATTCATTTCCAATATTCAGTGAGAAAACTTTTATAATATCAAGATTTATAATCAGAGTTTGACAAGAAACAAGATCACTGTACAGTTTGGTGCTATGGAGGTTGGAGACCTGTACAGTATTTTGAAACAGTCAGTAAAATTCAGTAAATAGCAATGCTGTCTCTTTCATTACTTTATATTCATGTAATAAATGTACAGAGGTAAATTAGATGGTAATCTGCATGAGAAATAAAAAATATATTTTTTTAAATGATTATGATAATCATCTGCGTATAGTGATCGATTTGAGCTATTTGAGTTATTTTGTTTTCAGTGTTTCCCATTCATCCCTCATCACTCATCCAAAACTGTGAAACTGAACTGTAAAACTGTAAAAAGTTTTTGGTGTCATATCGTCCCAGTAGTTACATGTTTATCCTTCAATTTTTTTTCTGTGCAGCTTGTTTGATTTTCTTTTTCTTTTTAACTTAATTCAGGTCCTTGTGTAACTTGGTTCTCTTGGTTCATATGAATCTCTGAGGGATGCCTGAATAGGAACAAAAAACTTTAAAAACTAAAAAAGCCTTGATAAGGTTTTTATTATGAACCTTGGAGGACAGAAGGGAGGTGTGTGTGTGTGTGTGTGTGTTTCACAAAAAGTGGTATGCAGACCTAAAGAGAACAAGATCCAGTAATGAGAAAGTAAGAAAGTGAACAACACAGATAAAGAACAAAGGAGACAATAGATAAAAAGCTTGAAAGCGGTGCTAACTCTCTGAGCATTAAAAGATAGTACAGCAGCCTGGAAACAAGGATACAGAGTGTCCTCCTAAACACACTATCACACTATCTGTTATATTCCCTCTAATAGTGTCCAGTTGTCAATTAAAGGCCGGGTCTCCCGCCAGGGGTGTGGTTAACATAAAACAAATAAAGGCCAACCCCAAAAACAGCCAGGGGAAAAAAAGGGTGGATAAACTCCTGGTGCCAGTTATATAATGTGCCAGTTAAGCATAAATAGTAGTTACCTGGATGTAAGATGTGGGATGGAGGAGGGTGGAGGTAAGATGCAGTATGTGGATGGAGACACAATGTTTAAATATGAGGGTAACAGGAAAAATTCAAGTAACAAAAATTTAATAGAGCAAAGGGAAGCAGATCAGAAAACAAGGAGGTGTTGTACTAAAATATTAGCAACTATATTTACTTATCAAACAGAGGGAATTAGAAATAAAGGCCTCTCTCTAATATAAGTCTGCTTCCAACAGACTGTTGCTACCCTCTGCAATTGAGGTAAATAAAGGCCACTATTGGAGGAAATATGGAAATACGGTGTGCACCTGAGAGAGAAACACTTCCCCTGCTCTTTAGATGTTTAACTGACACTGGTTTGCAGCATTTTAGAAAGAAATGTTTCATATGAACTGAAGGGGTTTATTAGAAAATATCCCTCAAACATGACACAAGAAGCATTTCTGATTTACTTGTATTATGAGATGGATAAGAGGATAATGTCCAAAATACAGACAGAGAGTCTCAATTCCTCCACTGACAGAAAATCATTATTCTTGAAGTACTGGCCATCTGCAAAAAAATCTATAATGCAGTTGATCACTCACTATCTGTTGCTGTCTTCTCTTTTCAACAACTTTGCTGAGCACATCCTTTTGATTAAGTAGCTGATGTGAACACTTTAGCAAAGGAACACACTGAAAAATTCTTTTAGCCTTTGCATCAAGTATATACTGAACTGGATCAACAATACTGAAATGATTTTTGTAATATTGCTTCCACTTAAAAGCAGTGGCTAATGGTCCATCCATTCCTGAAGCTTTTGACAGAGGGTTAGATGAACAAAGTGTAAAGCCTAACTCTTTGATGAGCAATTGGTCAGCAAATTGTTGTCAGGTCCAGGCACCAGGGCAAAACGAATCAACTCATTTAGCAGCTCATCAATTGCAGAGCTTGGAGCATTTGATTTCTGTTCTATAACTTTTAGCAAGACCTCTGGTTGTGGACCAAGTGAACTATCTTCAAGTTCGGCATCATTAAGTAACTCATCACTCTCCGTCAAACACAAATCTCCCAAAGTAGAATTTAGTGAATCTGCTGTGTCATTTAACAATCCAGTGTATATGTCTTGTACTTTCTGTTCTTTTCTCATGAGATTGATATGTTTCATTAATTTTTGTTGAAAAGGAACAATTATTGAACAAATCATAAGTCTCGTGTGTTTTTAGATGGTTGTTAACATGAGTAAAAAGTTCTCTCAGTGAGGCTGCCACTACATGAACAATGATGGAAGCTAAATTTTCTATTGCACTCTCCTAAAAAATGCATTTAAATTCACTCTACCGATCACCTTGAGATGCTCTGTTTAAGCCATGAAATCTTATTCTAAAAGCACAATGTTACAAGTCAGTGAAAATAAACAGCAATAAGCATTTCAGTGAAAATAACGACACTGACTGTTTTAAACCCAAGGAGGGTTTAAAATGATTGATTAAATCCATACTTTTTTTTACCTGCTACAGCATGTCCTTTGCTCTCTCTTGAGAAATAAAAGGTGCCCTGCTTCATCCTCCATAGCTGCTTGAAAAGCTCAGAGACGCCTTTACTGCTCCATGGCATAAATTGTTGCTCATTCGTGTCACCTCGTTCAGCAATATCTACACAAAATTCAGAAACTCTGCTTTGCTCGAAGGACCGCATAATTTATTTTATCACAAAATGTGGCTCATAATATACATGTACAGCTACATTCACGGTTTATAAAGCATGCAGCTCTGCGCCAATCAGCACACATCTGTCTTCCCTGACAGCCGGTTCTGTGGCCAACCTTGAGAACTCCAAAATAAGGATGATTTAAAACAAGTTGGTCTGGCTTTTCTCCCAGAAAGATTTGGGTTTTAGAGACTCTGGTTCCTTCATTCTGATGACTTTTAAAGAATGAAAATAACAAAATAATAAGTACACTGCAACAGCATTTTTACATTAAATACATTTATTTTTAAAAATCTAAGGACAGAATACAGAATAATTTGCCCCTCTGCTGTGAATTTACATGAATCTCTGGCATAAACTAATATTCACCGCAACCCCATGGGCCCCCACTTTGGTGCGCATGGAGGAGCTGCCCTTTTTTCATTTGCCCCTGCCCCTTGGAGAGTCTGTGCAAATGCTGTACAAATGCTTATTGTAGTTAACAGTGCAATGCCTTGCAGCCTGTAGCACCATCCTTGAGGGAGAATAGGTGTGGGCCAGACCTGTGAAATTCAATTTGCAGGAAAGGAATGAGCAAAGGTTAGCGTTGTCCATCCTCGTTCTATTCTTTGTCACTATCTTCCTGACCGTGCTGAACACCCTTTCTGATGATGCACTGCTGTGTGGTACACATGAAAGTGCCTTTGTCAGTCAAGCAAGATACTTGGACCTTCCATCTCTTCCAATAATAGCCTGAGACCTGTCAATTCTTTACATCCTCAGGAAATTCTGTCAAGCTTATTTATTTCATCGCTGAAGGTGAAGGTGACGTCCTCCTTGGCCACTAACACTGCCATCTTTGTCTCTACTGCATCAGGTCTCCTTTTACCAAGCAGGCCTACAATGCTTTGCTGGCCCCGGTGCACTGGCATCGTCTTCTTATGTTTCTAAGCCTCTCAATGGTGATTCACATTGGTGCAGAAAAATCAGTGTGGCAGATTTTACAAAATGCCTTTCCTTTAAAACTTTCAGTAAGAAACGGGAATTCTTCTTTCCAGGACGTCTGACATTTACACAAGTATTTTGTTCTCTTCAAACGCTCCATTTCTCTCTCAGTCCAGACAGTCATTCACTGAGGAGGACGAGGTGAACAGCTCTCTTCACGTGTATGCCATAAATGATACATTTAGTGTAGCTGTATTGTGGTACAGATGGAAACTTAGCTTATACACAACTTACAGTGCCAGAAACAATTTGTAACTGGTAATGATGACTAACTGCAGTCACTTATATCAATCAATCAATCAATCATACTACTGCAACTAGAGTACTGCTATGACTCTGACCGATGGAACTCAAATATTACTTCAAGGGCCAGTTTCATAGATACAGCTTGAGCCCAGTCCCAGACTAAAGTGCCTGTTTGAGCTGTCTTAACTCAGAGTGACTTGCACAGACTCATGTTAACATAGTCATAGATATAGCCTGTGCTGTATTAAACTAAGCCAACTGCAAGAAAAAGGATTAGAGGTACTCTAGGACTATATTTAACCTTAAATTCGTCCATCATAGGGGCAGGTTTAACTTCTATTTATTACTGTTACTTGTTAGGGAGCATGGACTATTTTGAATATCTAAATGAACACCAACATGGAGTTAATATCTTTACTTAAGCTGAGACTTTCCTCTCTGTCTCAAAAAGGAAGGTCAGTTCTCTCCAATTTCTGATCAGTTTGAGGTTTTTGGCACTACTGATGTTATGAAACTGGTTATTGAAACTGTGTGGTGCCAGTGAAGCAACTAGAATAGTTCACAGAGTCTTCAAATCAAGTTTCCTGATGCTGCTCGCCAAGCCAACTACAAAGTGCAATTCTATTATAAGGGCACTTCCCAGGAATGATTGGCTATATAGATGGATGTCATGTTCCTATCAAGTTTCCATCAGCTCATGACGCCGAGGAGTCCAAGAACCATAAGAACTGGTTTTCCATCAATAGTTCAGGGTGTATGCAGACTTCCTAATATGGAGTTTTCAAACTCTGTTGCCTGCTGGAAAAGTTTAACTCGCAATTCAAGAATTTTTCTCAACTCTTCATTGTGTGCTCAGTTTCAGAGAGGACAACATAGTGGACTATTATTTAGCGACAGCAGATATGGTTAGAATAATTTTTCATTTACTCCATTCATAAATCATACAACAGCTGAGCAGCAAAGATACAATAGAGCTCATATCTGCACTAGAGGCTGGTAATCACAATTGTCTCATTACTGTATCTTTTGTCTCTCTCATAGCTTTCATACCCAATTCAACCTGTAGAATTCTCATTTCATGTTCTTCCTTCAGAAAAGTCATTTTATGCTTGTGAAATTCTCTGTCTAACTTTTCATCCATGCTCATCTTGTTTGTTCTCTGCTGAAAGGTGGTGACAGCATCTTCTCTCAGGGCTGCTACAGCAGATGTAGACGGTACACACTCACTGTGCACTGACTGGCTCTTCCAACCTGTTCAGATTCCTTTCCTCTGGAAAAAGAACACTATTAGAAGGAAAATAAACACATACGGTCCTTAGAAAGAAAAAAAGAATGGAGATTGATGCAGACAGTGGAATATATTTACAGAAAATACAGTAAAAAAATGTACTTTCTTTGGTTCCTTTTCTTTTTTGTGCTCAGTTTTTCATCTGAACTGTCTAAATGGTTATCAGCTGGTATACCATCCAGATGTTGTCAGTGCTCTATTATTACAGACATCAAGTCACTGTTGTCATTGTCTATTTTTGGTGGTTCACCACCAGTATTAAATAGCTCTCGTCTGATATCTGCATTATCTCTTTTTAAAGTCAGTTTAATGTTCTTCCAGAGTCTATAAAGGCAGATATCATTAAATATAAGTGATGTCGCAAAAATATGAATATGAGAAATTTGAGATATTGGTAATGATGATGATATCTCCCTTGAAGTTGTTGTACTGTTCTTGTGGTTACATTTGCATTGAATTCAGTGCAAACTGCAGCCCAACCACTCTTTTCTTTTGCTCAGTAGCAGTAGGATGGTTTTCATTTTCAATAACTAGATGGGTGGCCACAATTTGCTTGAGTAGTGTTTTTTCATACTCACTAAAGTTCTTTTGAAAAAAATATTTTAACCTCTGCCATCATTTAGTCTGAAGATTCACCACCAGTAATGGTGTTTTCTTTTCCATTCTGGGTTTTTAATGAGTGCCATTAGACGAACAGCAGGTGCTCATACTTAACCTAATGAGGCTTAACAGGTGTTCTCATTCAGGTTCACTTATGTTACTCCAGGACTCCATAATCTCTAACTAACTAAGCCAAATTTAAGCTACTTTCATGAAACTTAAATGTCCTAGTTTATCTGGTACACATTAAGGCCAGCTCCTGGCTTAAGCTAAGCCCTGCCTGTGAAACCAGCCATGGCTGTTTTAAAATACAGATAGACAGACTATCACTGCAACTTCATGCTGTTATTCCTCCTACTGCATTTATGTATTTGGACAATTGTCACTTCAGTTTAAGTTGTTAGCTTGTCTGTTTATTAAGGTATGTAGATTACCCCCTGGACACCCCCTTCACATTGTCCCTCTGTTCCTTTACAGCTCAGCTAGACGGATCCCATTGTGGATGATGGCAGTCATGATGACATTCATTAATCAACCTTGTAATCACAAGAGAGAGAGAGAGAGCAAGTGGTGAGAAAAGAAGAAGAAGAATGAGCTGGTCCTGTTGTGTGAGGGTTGTACTGTCTGCATTTGAAACATATGAGGACTCTCCCCTACATTATATAGATTACATACTTAAATGGATTGAATATGTACAAATCTTTAACGATAAATATCTGTTTTATTAATTGTACTCTTTTATGAAATTCATTTTAATTTTAGAAAAATATTCTGGAAAAAATTGTGGTACTGTTAATTCAATCTTGTGTTTAAATATGCAGTAATACACCAAAATATTAATATTTATGTCACAAGAAAAAACAATTATAGTAAAGCAGTTGTGCTGTAAAACATAGTTACAGTGGAGCCGATACACTACACAATTTTTATTTGTAACTAAAGTCTCCAAATTTCACTGGACAAAAGATCATTTGACAAATTAAAACAAACTTGAATTATTATATATAATATTTGTTTTCACTGTCATTGACTTGTCTGAAGTCTATGATCCCAGATGACATTTTATCTCTCCTGGTGATTCTACGCCAGACCTGAACTGCAAACTGGACTTTTGCCTTCTGTCTGATTTTCAGTGAGTGATACACCTGCTCAGCTGGACTGAGGTCGGGTGAATGACAATGTCAGCTGAGAATTCCACTGTTGGCTGCATGCGCTGTATATTTAGGATTGTCCTCCTCCTGCATTGTCCTAAAATTGGCAGACTAACTAAAAAAAGGGGGCTACAGTTGCTTCACCCAGTATGGATGTCAACACAATAAACCTACTTAAAACCAAATCAGCACATTCGTTTCAGCCATTGTTTGGTTTCAATCAAATATGCCAGAGCCAAAACAACCTAAATGTATCACTGTCTAAATGATGGACTATACTCTCTACTTACCAGCTGCTAGTTTCCCTCTGGCTGTTTCCAGGTTATGCTGGTGCAGTCATAGGATGAGTTTATGCATCGGAGGTCCCACACCTGTCAAATAGAGACACATGGCATTTAATATATTATTTAGAACACTTCTTTACTTTGAAGTCTACATACACAAACACACTGCTGTTAATACACACATTTTTGAACACAGACTCACTTCTACCATGAATGTAGACATTTTACACAGACTTAGATGAGCACATATCCATGTGAGGTGTAAAACACACAATGAAAGCTGTAAAACGTCCAATGCACAGCACGATATAGCCACATCTACCCTTGAATCTAGATAAATTGGACTTGTGTTTTGACATGCAGTCGCTGTCAAAATGCTCCATGCATGAAGGTCCTTGTTGTCTGAAGAAAAAAAAAAGCTGTTTGAGTGCATCGGGTGCAAATCTGACGGTGCGGTTTAGAAAGCTGTGGGCACAGTTTATGAATCTGTGGGCTGAATTATGAATCCAAGAGCACGGTTTAGAAAGCGTGTGCACAAATTTACACATGGATCTTCTCACACACACACACACAGTACAGTAAGTAGTTGGACAGCTACACGTGTTCTATTCTTCAGGCTCAGTGCTTCAGCACATTCGATTTGAAATAAAATAATAGATACTGCTTTAATCTGAGTAGATTTACATCAATATAGACAGAACTGTGTGGCAGATAGAGTCATTTCAACACACAGTGCCCAAAGTTTAGGGGCTCATAAGTAATTGGTCTTGGCTACTAAATGTTTGTTGGGCAGCTGTGTGTCATTTCACCATGTGGCTCAGATTTGATTGAATGTTCTCCAGGATTGCGGCGTACATGTGATCAACAATCAAGAGAAGATCACAAGATGCAAAACCCTGGTAAGAACAAAATATGTGTAACTGTCCAAATACTTACATTCTGAACTGAACACACACAAAGAAACACACACACACACACACACATACTCAAACACTGCTGTTTACAGGAGCTATTTTTACTTCTACTTCAGGGCAAAAGCAATTATTAACTAATCAGCACAATGACGCATTTTTACACTCCCACAATAGTCTGTAAGTGTTTATTAGTGTGTGCTTGTGTGTTTCTGAGACACTGTGTGTGTGTGTGTGTGTGCATACATGTGATTTCACGTTTTTTTCTTTTCTTTTCAGCGTCTACACCTGCACGTGTGCACCGTGTGTACAGGTTATTTGCATCCGCAGTCTGTGCAGGTTTTGAGTGGGAGTGTGTACAAGTATCATGTTGTGTGTGTGAGAAACAGAGAGGGAAGGTAAGGAGAGGCAGAGGAGTGTTTCATGGTGATAAGACAGCCCTTTGTTTCACCTCCTCAGTACCTCTCAGCTACACACACACACACACACACACACACACATCTAATGCAACACTGAACACAGTGTGTACCATCATACCCACTTAACCTCCACTCCAGTGATATATATCCAATTTGGAAAGAAGAAAATCACTTCCTGAAAGTCATCATTCAACATGTCGTCAGGGCAGGTGAGTTGGGTTTTTTTTGCCAAATTGTCATCAAAGGACTCCGGTTTTGTTGCTCAGTGCTAATTTCTGAGCATTGTAATACAGTGCTGTAAAAATACAGCCACATTCACTATTGTTTTTCAAAAATACAGTAAAATACTGTAAAGTCTGAGTCTCTCACAGTGCCTGTTATTATGTTGTATTATGTTGCACATTCATGTGATTTTCAGAAGGATATTTATCCTATAAGGTGTCCTTGCTCAATTCTTAACTTTGTAAGAAATGAATTATTTGATATTTAGGGTGTTATTAACAGCTGGCCAGGGGGCACAAGATGAAATTAGCCTTATTGGCTAACTTTTTAGCAGTGCAGTGTCCCTTTTAAGTAAACCTAACAGCTACAGGTAGCCTCCTGAGTGTCCTGCCAGGGCTCAATGTAGAGGATAATGAGCGAGCAGGATGAACAGCAGGGAGGCAGAATGTATCACGGATTTGCTGAAACAGCAGCAAGTGGGCTGCATCCAGAAACAACAAGCAGCTCAGTTACAGCATAAACGCATGACACATAAAAGATTTTGACAAGTCCGCACTCAAACAGGTGAAGGCAAGATGATACTCACAAACGGACCACCAGAGAGAAACCCAGTGGTAGGCTGTAGAAGAATATCTGTGTTTATTAACAGATATTTGTCAGATGGCAAAGATGCAACACTTTATATAAATTGTGATGGCTCAATGTGAGAAGCATCCCGGTTAACTGGAGAGGACTCCCACCTGGTCAGAATCACATTTGGACCAGTTCTTCTGAATCAGGGGAGAGGTATGAGGAAACAGCGGGGCAAAAGAACATCCAGCCTTTTCTCCAGGATGATAGATATAAACAAGATGATATCATCAGAGGGAGAAAGAGGTAAATAAGAGAGAGGAAAAAAGAAAACCAGCTCTTGAACTAAACTCTAGTTACTGTAAATGCATTCCAACATGTCAGTTATTGTGGGCCTTCTAACAGCAGCAAAGAATTAAAAGAAACAGATTACAGAAAACAGAAAAGACAGAAATATAGAATCAAATAAAGATAAATAAGACAGTCGCATCATACTTTAACATTCTGCCTTTGAATGAAGCCATTCGGAGCAACAATAAACACATTTGATTTCCGACGAGGTTGAACAGCACATCATATGAAACGGTTCTGAGTGACAATAAATCATCATAGAACAGCTCTCAGCAGGTATCCTCACTCCTTACAAGAAAGGATGTGTTCCTCTTCCACTGCAGCACAATTTAACTGTTTCAGTAATAGTTTTGGACAATAACCCATTGTTTCATGTTTACATTTTTTTTAAATAAAGGACCAAAATATCATTTTCTACCATTCTTTTTATTCTGCTGTACCAAAATCATTCCAAAGCGTGACCCCAAAACTGAGATAGCTACCAAAAACATGATTTTTTTTTCACCATTATACCCGTAGTGTCTTGTAAATCCTCATGGTCACCTGACTGAAGTTGCTCCCAACAGATCAGTCTCACCAGGCTTCCCTGTGATGTGTTACATTTTTTGCTTTTCACTGTGCCTCCTAACAGTTTGTTAGATGCGCAACATGTAGACACAAATGTGAGTCCCTGTGACAGGTATCTACAGCTTGGCTTGTTCATTTATGCGCTGAATAACCAACTGTTGTATCTATAACAAACAAAAGGTCTCTATTTCTTTTCATGGGGAAATTATTTTCATCCTCCTGCTGCTTTCACTTTGTTCTGCTGCCATGTGTACTGGTTGCACAGACAGTAAGGGAGAGTCGTTGAAGCTGATGCCTCTTTTTTTTTTTAGCTTCATTGAGTGCTGCACACAAGGGGACAATTTATTGTGTACCCATGACAAAGTGTAAAGCTGCACCATCCTGTAAACACTGCAGCTTACTGATCCTGGTCCACCGACAATCTGGCTGCAGAGAAAAAGAGTCGATTCATGTCACGTTCGTGTTATGTGGATTTCAGATTAATGTGAGCTCCCTGATGGTAATTACAACCAGTACATGTAAATGTTTTGATATTGCATACTTTGAGAGTCAACACAGCCAGCAAACACTCCAGCAAATCTGCAGCCCGAGATAATAAAACTCAATAATCAGTTATGTTTAAAGTAATGTAATCAAATGCGGAAATAATACAAGAGTTAGATTTGTTGCAAGTTCTGCATGATTGGCTTTGAATGAACTAAAATTTCACCTGAGACCCAACACCTGATGACTGGCAGGTTCTTCATGTCTAAATGATGCTATACATTAGATCCCTTGCAGCAAAAGTTGCTATAGTACTATATAAATAGTGGGGCATTTAGCAGATGAAGAGGCAGATATTTCCCTCAGCAGTTGGTAGAGAGCAAAAACAGAAGCTAAAAGAGAGTAAATATTGGATTTAAATTCACCAGGTGGACAGAAACATGACTGATAGAAACGTGATAATGTTACTCAACTAACTGCTAGATGTGAAAATAAGCAGCTGTTTGCAAATCCAGATGTAGAGGAGAAAAAAAATGTTATCTTTTTCTTTCAGAATATTCACTCATTTAAATTCAGTCTTGGTGGAAAAATATGCTCTGGGTCACAATTGCATTGATTTCCGAGCTGTTATTAAAACATTATGCTTCAGGAGGTGTTCTAGAGATCACATCCAGCCAATCGGTGTTAATCACGATCATGCGCTGTCCTTGTCAGGGTGATGGTCCGAAGGGGCCACATCCACTTTTGTGCAAACAAAAAAATTGCGTAATTCTATCATTAGAACTTTCAAAAAAGCAAAGTTTACTTGGCTTTTTTTTCTCCACTTCATCCCCTCAGGGCTTCCGAAGAAGTCTGTTTGTCCTTGAATGGTGAGCAATGTTATTATTGGTGTGAAAACCAGATAACAAAATGATAATTTCTGCATCTCTAAGTGGCTCTCGACACTTTTCTTTGATTCTTAGTCTTTTTATTTTTGTCTATCATTGTGTCCTTGGTGCTTAGATTTTGTATTTATTGATGCCTTGAGTGCAATTAAAAATGAACCACTGAGTCTTTTTTTTTTCTTTGTCCTGACTGCTCTTCTTCTTTCTCCTCGCATGTCTCCCTCTCTATCTTAACATTCCTTTTTCCTGCAGCACTGCTGGCCTTCTTCTGGCCCAGACAAAATGGCCCACATGTAAAATAGCAAATATGGCCCAAATATCTCATATCAAATGTGGACCTTTTTCGATAAAGATGCAGCGCTCTCAGCTGTGTGTATTCTGGATGTGGACCAGTTCTGGTTATCTGGTTTGTTCTTGGTTGACATAAGGCTTGCTTGTGGCCCAGATTCGGGGAAACAGGAGCAGACCGCCCAAGTGCCATCATTCCACACAGTATGTGGGCTGGATGAAAGTGCCGAAAGTGCCGGTATGGGCCGGATCTGGGCCACTGCAATTTTGCTATCTGGGTTACTTCCATAATAAGTCAGTGCGATTTTCTTCCATCTCATATCTGACACCTGTCAAGGATTTCTGCTGCAGAACTTTTTTTTCCCAGACAGAGGAAAATAGAGCAATAGACACCTATTGTAGCTGATTGTCTGGTAGCAGCTTGCTTATAATATGTTAATCAGGCGCAGTTTTTCTAATATCAGTGGAGCAGTGAGAACCAGCACTATCGCACACATCTAAAGACAAAGATTAATTAGTTCTGAGGAAGAGACAGAGAGATAAAAAGTTAGAAAGCAAGTCAGAA
Organism: Euthynnus affinis; assembly: GCA_029490765.1. NCBI lineage: Eukaryota > Metazoa > Chordata > Actinopteri > Scombriformes > Scombridae > Euthynnus > Euthynnus affinis. Next base: position 4,350,135 of record CM055845.1, read on the forward strand.
GCAGACACATCTGAGATCAAGTGTGTGTGTGTGTGTGTGTGTGTGTGTGTGTGTGTGTGTAGTATATGTTGTTGTGTGTCTACATCTATTTGTGCGTTTGCAGCTAACACACACATACCCTGTGGCCTCTCTCAGCAGGGGTTTCTCTCCTCACTGCAAAACCTGTCAGCTCTTGCGTGCTCTGAATCTGTCATTAAAACTGAAAAGGAAAGTCAGAAACACAAAAGCAGAACTTTTGTCTCTTTAATTTCCCCTGACAGCAGACGGAAGGCAATGTTGGTTGTTCAGCTGCTGATAAAAGCTGGATAAAAAGAATGAACGGTTAATCACTTTATTATCACAATTATGATTTCAGAAAGGGTCATTTGTGAACCACAAAATCTCATATTTATATCTGCAATACAATGGATTCATCACCACCATCTCATTGGCAGGGAGGTTCCCTTCATTGGGTTTACTGTCATTTCAGAATTTATAAAAACTACTGTGAATTGCAGATATATACTGTAAAAAAGTAATATGTCTTTAATATTATGCATAGCCACTTAAATATCTAACACCAAAGAAGATAAAGCAAAATACATTGTTATGTAACAGAACATTTATTAAAAGGCAGCAATGTATGATGAATTGTAGTATATTTTAAAAATCCAAATTAAACAGAATACAGAATAACAAGGCTTTTCATGCTGATTCTTGCCGCCTACCATCACTACTATCTCATTGGCAAAGAGGTTCCTTGTGTTTTGCATAAAATGAATGGAAAGCAATGGCACCTTCATGAGTCCACTTTTTTGACAGGCCTTTGTAGTGTGGGCCCTGGGAACTTTGATTGGGTCATCAATTAGACACCCCCTTCTCAGGTATTTAGTCACTTTTTGAGCCCACAACACCCCTGGAAGGCTTGACAGAAAACCCCAGCATCCTGGGGCATCCTCTTTGGATCTTCAGGCCCCACATCCACTCAACTCTACCATATTTTCCCTCTGCTGAGGGAGTTGTTCCAGTTTTCATGGTGCTTCAGCCACAGCCACTTGGATGCTGACTCTGCTTGCTTCTTTTGAGTTGGTCCTCTGATCCCCAGGATGGAAAAGGCTCTCAAGAGTGACTTCCTAGGAAATCCTCTGCAGTTTAAGTCCACTGGGAGATTCCATGCCTGCCATCCCCTCGGTTGGCATTCAAGGATGAGTACTTGGTGCTTCCTGAGTTTTCTTTCCATTTCCATTCTCTCTTTCCATGGCACAGTCGGCCCAAGGAGCATTGAGCTAGAAACCTCCTATGGGAATTTTTGTTTCTTGAGATCCACTTCCATCTCCCAGTCTGTAGCTGTTGATGGATGATCTGACGGAGCTTTCTTCTGGTTTGATAAATCTGATGAAGAAGGGCCCTTTGGTTTTGATGTTATTGCTCCTCTTCTTTCTGGTCTTGAAACACTGATGGAGATTTGTTGGTGTGGGTAAGACATCATAAGTGGAAGAAAAAGTGGAGAAATTTGATTTGACTCTCATTTATGTTCCACAGGGGTCCCATTCCAAAGGTCTTCCTTAGACACCACTCCAAGTTGTCCAGCTTTCTTGCTGCTTCATGGACTCTGCCCTGGTTTGCCTGTCCTCTTCCTCCACCATCTGGAGGTATTTCTGGACTAGGCTGCAGTGATCCTTAGCATTTGCATCCTTTCATCTTTCCCTAAGTATGATGCCCAATGTCTACATGGCGTATTCTTGCTTCTGTTTGCCAACCATTTGCATCCTGTTTGAATGGTGATTTTCCTGGCAAACCCTTTTGTCAGTGCTGTCATGTTCAGCATTATGACTTGCCAAGCCTTTGGATACCTTTTATTCCTCCACAACTGATGTTATCGGCAGCTGGAGTTTGCAGACCTATACAGGCCAATGGAGGGAAAACTCTTGGGTATTGACAGGCTACCTCCTAAAGAAGCTTCTACTAATGCTATTCTCCAAAGTCTCAACCATTATGAAGGGCACTTAAAAGCCAAAGGAGTCTTGGGAGGACTCAATGCTGGTAGCCTAGACTTTGAATCTTTGCAGCAGGCCAGTCTTGTCCAAGCCTGTCATCCATGCTTCAGTTTGTCCAGTTTGTCTCCCTCAAACTCTGTCATTCAACTCCGCTCTGAACCACTCTGTATTATTTTAATTATAGTCTACAATGTAATCTTGATAGTTTTTAAGAGTTGAAAGCTTTAGCCAGAGGAAATGAAACTCAAACGAATGCAAAAATGACAACTTGAATTTTTATTTTTAGAACTACTTCTTGGTGAGCAAGAGGCAGGTGCAGTGACTTTCTATCAGTGTTTGTTACCATTGTACCTGTAAATTGACCAAAACCTGTTCTCAACCTGCAGCACTGATCTTCTGCACTTTAGCAACAAGGACGTGCTCTGACTGTCTTTAAACTGCTGCTTGTGTTCAGCTTGTGCCTACATTTTTAGCAAATATCTGACCTGTTTTTATGGGATAACATACAGCGTGATTGTTGATTCGTGAGCTTTTATTGGTAGGAGTTTTTTTTGTTTGGACAGTATGTTAAGCTAGGTTAATGACATCCTGACTCAAGCTCTGTACTTAACACAGAAACATTAGACTGATATTGATCTCATCTCACTTTCATCCTAAAATGTATAACTATTTATTTAAGGGCTCTTCACTTACATCACTTATCAAAGCCCTTTTTGCAATTGAGGTGTTTTTAAAACAGTGTCTCTGAGTCTGATTCTGACATTAAACCCTCTGAATCCATCCCCAGCACAAGAAACCAGACAATGAATTCAAGAAATCTGAATAATGTCAAAAGGTCTATTTTAAGAAAGGCAGAGGAGGAAAATCTATAAATTGGGCTTAAACAAAAGAGGATGAAAAGCTTTTCTAGTCTTAAAAAGTGTCCTAATTTTTCACAAGTTTGCTGTTTAGAATGGAAACTTTTCTTTTATACATCTTATATCCCTTCTGTCACTGAATATCTACTAATCTGTACCAGCTCGCCTCTTATGAGAAATACTTGGGCACAGAGCACACCATAAATTAACATTTGCTCTCCGCCTACATGGCCTAAAGCTGTATTCCTCTCATCTCTTTTTCACCTCTTATCTGTCTCCCTCTCTCCATCCTACTCAGTCTCACTTTTCCTCCTCTTACTCCTCCCAACTATGTCCTTCTTCCTTCTCTTTTTTTCTCTATTTGCTGTTTTCTCTTCCCCTCTTTTATTCCCTCTTCCATCTTAATATATTTCTCCACTGTTCCTGACTGATAGCAGCATCTGTCTGTGTTTTTGTTTTTTACATGTTATTTGTGGAGTTGCTTTCCATCCTTAACTGTGTTTGTGTTTTTTTGTCCATTCTTCTCTTCTTGAAGAAAAATGGAAGTATCTTCAGCTTTCTGAAAACAGAACTGCTATACTGGTAAAAACAAAGATAAATAGCGAAAAAGTCCAGTTTGAGAATCTGATTAATGAGTTGGAAGACTAAAACTAAATACAGCATACACAATACAAAATAACTGGCAAATCCAGCATTTTGCCAGACAGCGTTGTTGAGGTGAGATGATGTTTAATTTTTTTGCAAGTACCCTCAAGTACATTATATTATGTTGTACAAAACAATAAACTGTTGTACCACTGTTATATTACTCTATTATGTTGCTGTGACCCTAAGACTTTTATCACGCCAAGTTTGCACAGTTCATTCTTTTTTTTTTGCACATACACACATGTATAGTCAATATACAGTTTCATTATTATGCATTTATTTTTATTTTTGTATATAACTGATACTGTTTTATTTCTCTATACTTGAACAGCAATGCAAAGAGACTGCAAAGTGTGCAATCGTGTGGTGTAACTTGTTGCTCTGTGTGGATGACAAGCACAAAGAAAGTCTTTGGAGTTTGAATCTTGAATCTGCTATGACAAATCTAAATGTCTGTTGTCAAAAAGATCTATTGCATGCACCTCAAAACAAGAGACAACAAGGCACAACCATACAGACCATAGGGTTTCTTTGTCTTTGTGTGTGTGTGTGTGTGGTCTGAAATGTTTGTTTTTAATAAAAGACAGTATGCGCTTTCATATCCTGTATGACTTTCACCTATTCCAGGGTATGTGTTTTGACGGATATGCATGTGTGTCATTATAAACAGATATTTATACAGTTCCAGGTGCCCTTCAGGTGATATGTGATAAAGAATCTGATTTACAAACAAAAAATGTGTTTATTGCTCTTGTGTGTTACATTGTTCAAACGCTGGGATTTCTCAATTTGGAATCCAGACTTCCTCATTTGCACCTCTAACAAAATTACAAAAGCTTATTAAAATGTTCTCATGAATAATATCAGGACGTAAATTGGCTCTCTACAGCAAAGTTTGAAGTTACAAATGAGCTGCTTTGCTGTGCCGTCTCCCTCCTTCCTACCACATTTACAGTACAAAGAAACATCCTTAAGGCTCACACTTGGCTTCAAACGCTCCTTGTTTGGGATTTTTCAAAAGACTTCAGGAGACAATTCTTTTTAAGTGAATGCAGAAGATGATGTGGAGCCATTTTCTACCAACAAAATATAAAGTTATTGTAGAGTGAGCAAGGGGCTGCACTAAAAGCTAAATATGGACTGAATAACAGCAGTTACTGAAAGAATGACAGAGCTGTGAGTTACCTGTTTCTCTCTGTGACGTGTTTTTCTCTCACCCTCATTTTTCTTGCCACATTGTCTCCTTTTCACACCAAAAACCCCTGTGTCCAGCCAGACAGGGGGAGCCTGATAAGGCAACAAGCCATACCTGAACCCCATTAACCTGTCCTATATATTTCCTTTTGTTTGTCAGTGGCAAAGGAGCCTTGGGGGAGGAGCTGTGAGACCATCTAACTCCACAAGTTGACAAGAGCTTAAAAAGAGACAAATCACATATTTTTTTCTGGTTTCAGAAATGCAGTGTCTCCATTGGCTGAACATGTGTTCATCCTCAATAAACTCACAATAAACTCCATTTAATGGTGTTTTGTCCTACATGATACTGAAGGATATTTATGCTGCATTTGGACACCTCAAAGAGGTGTCTGTCTAGTTTCTATCAAAGCAAAACAATATGAAACTGTGAGACATTTTCAAACCACAGAAACAGAACAACAAATGACAAACTGAAAACCCAAGAAACAAAACACACGCCTACACACTTCACTGTGTTACATAAATGCAGATGATGACTCTGTAGCAGCTCCTACAGTGCTGGTCAGGCCTGACAAATATTGTTCTTAATCCAGTCAAAACAGTTGGAATCAAGTGCAGAAATGGGCATATGGACTGTAGCTTTGGTCTGATGGTGGTGCTACAAGAAGAGCTACCAAATCACTGTCAATATCTTCAGAAAATTCACTTCATTGGAAAATCCAACCATCAGAATTCTTAGAAAACACCATGTACATTTTGGCCTGACAGATGTGTTTGAGAAAACATGAACACCCATACCAAATGTCTTGGTAACCTGGACATTTGTGGTTGAGATAGCTTGCATAACCAAACTAGCACAGACTGGAACTGTTTTTAGGTATTTTGGGGCATGACAAGACAAATCGAGCCTCAGATCACATCTCAAGGCAATTCAAGTCAGTCAGGTTAAGTAATTTAAAGGACACATATCATGCTTTTTATGATTTTCTGTTATTTTTATACTGTCATGATGTCGGACATTAGTTGCCACTGATTTCACAATGATTGCCGGTTCTGCAGCCTTTGCTGCTAAGGTTGCTCCATGGATTGTTGATGTTGTCCACTTGCATATTTTGGATTCAGGAATTCTTGGATCCAGTCTCAAGTCAGGTCTCAATCCTCGGGCAATTCTAATTCAAACCTCATGTCATTTTCAGAAAAGTCTCAAAGTAAGACACAAGTCCTTGAGGTCAGTCTGAATCAAGTCACAAGTTTTTGCAGACAAATTTCAAGTCAGTTGCAAGCCTTTCAGGTGTCTGATTGTCAAGTATTTCCTTTTAAAGATGTGTTAAAAGTGTTTTTACATAAACAAGATCAATCTCTTCAGTGCAGAGGCCTAATAATTAACTATTTAAGGAGTGTAGCTATGTATGACTTGCTGTATCTGTTTATTTATTTTGGGTTTGTTTTTTTTTCTGGGATTTTACAAGATTTTACCAGACTCAAGTCAAGTAACGTCTTTGAAAAGTCAAGTCCACATCAAGCATCTTCATTTTTGTGATGCAAGTTTGACTTCAGTCCAAGTTTCAAATCTACAGCTCTGGCGCCAACACTGTAAGCAACAAGTAGGAATGAAGTCAAAGGTCACACAGTGGTCTCTCTGAGAGAAAAATGAGAGCTTTCGAAATACGTCAGGAAAGCGAATGAAAGCAAGGAGAGGAGGAGGAGGTTTATGATTCAGAGCAGAAACTGCCAGGATGTATTCTGTGAAGATGTAAAATGACTCTGCTGCTCTGACACATTGCAATATTCATCTGAGGGGTTTTCAGAAGGCAATAGATCTAAATTGATTTTGAAAGAAAACCAAGGTACTCTGCTTCTTTCATCCAAAACGGAGATGCCTTTATTTAGGTGTCAGAGCAAAACAAGGACATTTAAAGCCATATTTGCTACACTCACTCCTTTCAGCTGGAGAAGCTTCAACTGTGTGGTATGCCGTCTAAATACAGACGTTTTATTTAGACCAAGGAAAAACAGGTCTGTGTTTTTTGAAAGATGAGGAATTCAATACCTTAAGCCTTCCGCTGAGCTCAGTTTTACCAATACTGTGCTCTGCCAGAGCTCCATGTTTTTTGTCATACTGTAATGATGCGATGAGAAATAGATGGTTTCTACATGATCAAAGGACAGAACGCTTTTTGTTTGGATTCATGCACGTGTACTGAATATTGAGAGGATTTAAAATGGCTTCAGCACTCAGGGTCATGATAATCAACTCATGAAGGAACGTGGAAACGTCCAGTTTTTTTTGATCTAATAAACTCTAGTATAAGTATAATCCAGAGAGGAGTGTCACAGAGGAGTTGATTCAACTGTGAGGTTATTTTTGAAGGGGACATGTCATGCTTTTTGTGATTTTGATATTTTTATACTGTTGGATGTTGCCTCCATTTGCAAAGTTACCTCTACTCCCCCATCAAAATGAAAAGCAACGGACAAAGTGTGTTAGTTATCTAACGGTGCCTTTAGACTGTGCAGCAACAGTGATGGTCTATTAAACGTCGCATTGTGCAGGACATCTGTAATAAAATCTTGGTCGCGATCTGCGTCAGACTGTCTGATATGAGTTTGAAGCTGTCAGATTGTGAGATGAACGTGTGGTGAATTATGATGGATATGATGGAAATAGAAAAAAAAAGTAGATGAAAGCGGAGACACATCATCAGCTCATCATCCATCTGCAGCTCTGATGTTTGGAGATGTAGGGTGTAACAAGGAGAATAAGTGTGTTTTCTCCCTAAACTTCATTTTAAAACACTGCACTTGAAATGTCATGCCGGCATATTGCATTCTGATTGGTTGGTTTGTAGACATGGGTCATAGCAGCAGTCACATTATGAGAATTTAGTCTTAAATTTAGTCATAAATTCCTGATTCTGTCTTTGGTCTCCAAAGCTCCAAAATCAGTGGACCAGTCTCACAGTGAGAATTATGACATTATTTTGGACTGACGACCAATAATTTCACTATATTTCTCTCACAGTTGTCATTTTTTTTCTCATACAGAACAAAATCACCCTGTGTAAAGGGATGTTAACCTTAACCATACCTTTAGTTTATTTGCTAGATCTTTCCCTAACCTTAATCGTACTATCGTTACTGTGCAGAGATATTAAGAAAGCAAACATTTTAAAAACATTTTTGGCAGCATCATCCAATATTGATGCTTTTTTTATGTCTTCCTCACATATTCTTTCCCTCTGCCTTTGTCAACCTGTCCTTGCTTTTTTCTCTTACTCACTAATTAATCCCTCCTTCACCTCCTTTGCCTCCCGTATCACTTGGGGTCCTTTATCCCCTCCTTAACTCCTCCTCTCCACCCTTCCTCTCTGCCTCTCCTCCCTGGTGTGTCAGTGCAAAGAGTGTTTGCCTTCTCCTGGAGACTTCTCCTGTCAGTCTGCTTGTACAAACCCCAGGGAGAACAGACTGGATTAATAACAACCTGCTTCAGCCTGTCATCTCCTAGAGGAGAAAGAGAGGGAGACAGGAGAGAGAGAGCAAAGGAGGGGGGGGGGGGGGGTCGGGACAGAGTGAACACAGATGAAAAGGCAAAAAGAAAAATGAGTGGGAGATGGAGGGAGGGAAGATTAGAGAAAAAGTCCAAAAACTGAAGTCATATTTGTGTTAATCATCTCATAACCCCTCAGATTTATCTGGTGACCCTTTGGAGGGGCCCGACCCTTAGGTTGGGAAACCACTGTACTGAACTAGCTAACTGTACATAATAGAGGTGTGATGATTCTGAAACCAAGACTGAATGTCGATGGTCTCGAGACATGGTTTCATCTTCCATATTATCCCCCAAGTTCCACACTGCAGGTTTAAGTAAAGGCTCTGAATACTTTTTCCACCACTGTGATGGACAGATGTACAGGAAGGAGCAGGGGGTAAATGAAAATAAGAGGTTCAACTTTAACCCTTTAACTTAAACTGTTAAATATTCAAAAGAAAAGTCATATTAAGTGAAGACGCAGAGGGAAGGAGGGATGAATGGCTGTTTGAATGAAGGGAGGGATGAAGAGAGGTATCAGGATGTGTGGAGGGAGCACTCCGGTGGGATCACACTGGAGGAGTGTTAATTAGAAAATTATTTTCTCCTCCCTGTCTTCATTAGCACCCTTCTCTTCTCTGCCTCATGCTACCACCTCCACTCCTTCCCTCCCTCAGCCTCTCCCTCCCTCCCTCAGCCTCTCCATCCCTCTGTCTTTTAATGAATCTCTCTTCCTTCTTTTCATTAAGGGAAATCTCACCTTCACCTCATTCCATCCCACCAGCCCTCTTTTTTCACACAGGCTGTGTCTCTGGAATGTACAAAATGAAAGCAGAAATAAAACTTCTTATTTTATCCACCGGTGAGTCAGATCTGATCTCATCACTGATGCTTAAACATACAAAACTGAACAGTCTGATCTTGGGCCACCTGTTTAGCTCCTCAGTCTCTTGTCTCTGAAGATCTGTGTTTAAGATGTGTTTTACATTTCCAAATTTTGAAAATTGAACTTTATTTTCAGCTTTGTGAAGAAACTGAAAATGATGCACTCATTACAGAATATTACAACCATATGTGATTGTTGAACATCTCAATCCAACACTATAGGCATTAAAGGACAGATTCAAAAAATATGTTTAAAAGCTGATGTGATGCTTATATGGAGCTTCAGCAGTCTGAGTTAGATATATCAAGTGGATATCTGACACATTTACAGTTTTTTTAGCATCAAATTCTCCTCTTTGTGTTTCCTCAGGATCTTCTAATGGTTAGTGTAAAAAGTAGGAATGATTACAGCAAGAAAAAACTGTGTGAATGTTCATTTGGACTCCTGACTGTTTCAAGAAAGACGTGACAAAAAAAGTTGTTTTTCAAAAATGGCTGCAAAAGTCATCCTGTCGTTCTTCGCTGTTGCATGATTCTGATGTTTCAGTTACACATGTCATGAATGAATGAAAAGGCAGAGGAGGGAAAAGAGACTCAGAGCGTCTCCATAGTAACACGTCTGCTGAGGGTTTGATGGTCATTCATTTCTGCTTCGGAAAACAAAACCATCATCAAACAATTAAAAAATAATGTTTTACTTTTAGCATTGGCAAACGTTCCTAATCCTAATATCAGTAATATGTGTGTATCAGTGTTTTGTTCAATGAATGAGGCAGTACAATGCATCACTCAGTGAAAGTTTCCACTTAAACCCAAATAATTTGTTAGTAGTTAAATTACACAGGTGAATTCACATGAGCTGATCATCATCATCCCTCCAGAGCAAATATACTTGTTCACTTTTTTACTTTTTTAGAATGAAAATGAGTGAGTCTTTGTTTTTCTTGTGTAACTTTCCCTCTCAGGTAGCTGACATAATTTAAGTGGCAACCTGTTCTTCTGTTCTCATCTCCAGAAACACCCACATACATGCACACATATGCGTACATCAACACACACACTTCCTCATTTCTATGCAGATGAGGAAATGACATTATACAGTGACGCTTATGTAAAAGCACACACTCCTTATCTAGCGCTGGTGTGTCTGCTGCCGGCAGCGGGAAGCCTGTCGTTCAGTAAGCCTTTCAAAGCAAGCAGCCTCCGTTGGTGTGTGTAGCGTGTTTGATACTGTGCAGTGTGGTCCATCAATGTAAACTCATTTCCTAGATGACACACACACTCCACTTCACCATTGCACACAGATCAGTTTCAAGCGAGTCCGCGGCACATTTGTCAGACAAAAAAAAACACTTCAGATCTTCGAGTGTTGTGTGTGTTGAGAATGAAGGCTACTTATCTTACCCGTGCTGTTTTGAAATTATATATGAAGGCTGTTTTAGAGGATGAAAGAGTTATGAGACTTACTCAGCACCTTGGTAACCATTTTCTGGAGAAAATGTGCGGACACTGCTCTAAAGCAGCCTTGAAAAGATGGAAAGTTTAGATCAATATACTAACATAACTTTTTTATTATTATTCTTCCTACAATATCTGTGCACATCGACTATGGTGTATGTATGGTTAGGGGAAACAGAATGTTGTCATCGAACAAGATTTTGCTGAATTATCCGAGACTGTTTTCACTGACAACATGTGAAAAGTCGCCGCGTACGTATCCGCTGCCTCCCTCTTTTCCCGCTTCCGGTTTCCAGTCGTGCTCTCATTAGACACGGCTCATCTCCCATCTCAGACTCGCCTCTAAGGCGCCAGAACTACAAGCACATCTTCTTTTTAGGAGCAGTGAAATCAAACGCCTGAAAACTGCTGAAGCATGTTGGGAAGCTCACAGTGTTCTCAAACTAGACGACCTGTCATGACGGACATGAGCTTAGATTCAACAGCTTTTGCCTCAGATCTTTAAAATTGTGGAAGTGGTCCACATGAGGCTTAACTCACTCAGAACAAAGCCCAGCTGATTCTTGAATGTGTTGGTGATAAGCTGCTTGCGAAGACAATATGGGGGATATTTACTGAGCTTGTTGCAAATTACTGTGAGGGCCACAGACTATTGTGTGTTGACACATTAATTTTTAATTTAGCAGGGTATTTACTGAAACTACAAATGTAAATGAGCCACAGTTCTTCTCATTTGCATAAAATGCAGCTAAATAAGAGCTTTGACGAACGTTGTGCATGTTTGGAAAGGAATGGGGCACAAATTAAAGTGTTTTCTGAATGGATAAAGAAGAGTGTTAAACACTTAGAAAATATGACTTAAATATCCTGATTTTGTCAGCTCAACAAAAACACCAGCAATTGAGTAAATTATGAAAAATCAGAAGGAGGTTTTGGTAAAACTATTAAACTCCTTTCCCAAGACTGTTTTGTAAGCAGATAATACTATGGGCTGCTAAGACATAGATCAGCAGGAGAGATGAAGGAAACAGAGAGTGAAGTTATGTGAAAGATAACAGAGTCTTGTGTTGCTGAGCAGAGAGCTCTGCTGTTTTGTGATGTGTCTCTCTCTCTCTGCTGCAGATTTGAAATCTGCTTATCTCAGATGTTAAAATTCAGGCGCAACACCTGCTGCAGTGGTCAGTTCGCAGCGGTAAATCAGTGGCAGCAGATATTTGTATGAATTTCCATTCCCCCTTCCATATTTTGCACCTGTGAAGAGGTTTAAACAGTTTAAATTACATATCGCATGAGCCCAAACACACCATTTTCAGCGTTGAGCACCTAATAATGGGGAGCAAATCCAAAAATGTTGGAATATTCCTTTAATCAACTAGAAAGCATTACAGCTGCTATGTGGAGCATCATTTTCTGTCAACTGAAAGAGAAGGAGGTGAAGACTAAATCAACAAGATAATTTATCTTTCAGATCAATATGACACTGATGGATCATTTTGATAGATCAGTAACATATTTCTATCACTGGCCAATTATGTACCAAATATTTGACTAAAAACAGAGCAAACAGGGTTTCTCAGGAACACTTTCTCCCTCTGAAGCTTTGAGCTATTCTATTTTGTAATCTGTGTTGTTTTGCTGAGATTTAATTAACACAACAAAGGGCCTCGACGTCCTCTGCTGCCATCACCCAGAGGATAAGTAACTCGAAACATCAGAAATTAAATTAAATTGTGAGAGACTCATTACTCTTTGTGGGTAGCTGTGTTGAGATTAGAAACAGATCAAGTTTAATTTTCAGCAGAGTCCTGTTTTGGCCCTCAGTTCAGGCTGCTTTCCCACGCTAAATTATCTCTTTGAAGAACTTCAGTGGTTAGTGTAGAAACTGTATGAGTGTACGTTTTGTCATTTTATTTTGTACTGTAGTAACGGTTATGTAGAATGTGCATCAATGTCTCCGCAAATACCAGTAATTAATGGCCTTAATATTTAAAAGTTTATCTGAAGATAATTTGAGGCTTCAGCTGTCTGAGTCAGTCAGATCAAGTGGATATCTGCCACATTTGCAATGCTGCTTGCAGCTTTAACTTTTAACATTGCACTTATTTTTGATGAATGTTTTCTAGCTCTCCTGCAAATAAACTTGATATGGATATGGTGTTCCATATCTTTGGTCACACCTCTCACATGTGGGCCGTATAGTAATTTGAGAGCTATCTATCAGTTAGATAGATTTTTAGGTACCAATAATTGAGCAAAGTGGTCCAAACTTCAATCTGAGGGGTTGCTACACCTAAACTTTGCTGGTTTTAAAAATAGTTTTGAGGAGCCAATCACTCATACGTGAGAATGAGGCTTTTAGCACGAGCTGAAAGAAAAATGATTGTTCAATTTGTCAACACTGTGGGACTCCACCTCCCCAAGGATTTCACTGGGATTTGTTCACACGCCTTTCTGTCGTCCAATTATCATTTTAGCTGAAGAATATTTAAACCACATTTGGGCTGCTTCGCCCCTCCACCGCCCCACCGACACCACTGTCAAAAGCATTGTCATCATTATGAGAGGAGAGACAGACGATACAGGTTATTAAATGAATAATGCTTTAATAAACACTTTGGTTTGCTTCAGCACAGACACAAAGTCACCATTAGAGTTACTTGTACTCAGAGAGCCAAAGAGCAGCTTGCAGGTAAATTTATCATCATTTGAACCACCCTCACACAGATATATTTTGTCGGTTTGGAGTTTGACACTTCATAAATCAAACAATTTTCCTCCTAATTACCTTTATTGGAGCCAAAATTAAATCATCACCCAACTAATAATTCACCTTTTTCTCTTCCTCAGCCCAGACGTAAGACGTTTGTACCTTAGATGCAAGTTAGTGAAAGATCAATTTCTCCAGTAAGCAGATGTCTTAAATATTATGTAAATGAGAAACCGGGTTTCATTAATCCGGGTTGGTGATTAGAAAAACTGGTAGATTTCTCCTGGAGAAGGCTAATTTCTTTACCAAGTATTTGGGTAACCATGTTTCTAATTACCTCTTTACAAGTACACTTGCATGACAAGGGCCTCTAGCAGACTGATGCATACTAGTATTAAGAAATAATTGAATTTGAAGTCCGACTAAAACGGCAACACCAAATGGCCTGTAGAAGTTTAAAAAAGTTGCTTTCTGCTGGTGAACATTTGTTAAATTCAGACACATTTCCGCTGTGAGGAAAGACTCTCTGATTTCTCTGGCTGAAAAATGGGGTACAACACATTGTTATCTGTGAAAAGCAATTTTCTACTGTTTGTTTTTTTAGCAAGAGCTCCACTGAGACTTTTAGAGGAGAGAGCTGATCAGTTGATTCTGGCGTTGCATCAGTACCTGGGATTTTTGCCATTGGACAGTTTTGTCTTTCGATTTCAGCCAAAACTATCATGCAGCGTTCATGGGCGCTGCTGGGGGAACCCGGCATATGGGGCATTTCCAGGTTGGTCGAAGTGAGAGTTGGAGAACTGATGAGCGCTGGCACTCAAACACATCCAACACCGAGTGAGTCACACACTGGACTCCTGTCGTTGTTTCTCAGCCTGTCGTTGTTTCTCAGAGGTCACGGAGTCATCCTGATCTTTCTTTCCCTCTTTTCTTGTTTAGTTAGTCGATTGATTTATTCAATTTTTTGCATCTTTAATTACATAATTTTTCTGCTTCCAGCAACTTCAATTCTACAAGATAATTCATTTTTAATTTTTTAATCAGAAATGCAAAAGCGACACTGTTTGAAATCATAAGGAAAAAGCTTCTAAGGAATCAACCTAAAAATATTCTTATTTTATTTACATGAGACGCCTACATAGTGAAAAAGTGTAAAGAGGAAAAGCTTCCAAATCTGGCTGGATGATTGTGTTGTGTGTTTTGATCTTTAGTGGCAGACATGAGGACATTTCCTACAGCAACAAATTCAAAGGAAAGACTTTTTAAAATGCTGTTTGTTTGTTGAGATGTCAAACGTCTAAATGTGAATGTCCCTGCTGTTTCGAGGCTGTGGGTCACTGCAGGTGATTCACAAGATCCGATGGCTGGCTAGCTCTTCCTGGCGTTCGGTGAGAGGAAGTCGAGCCTCATGGTGAGAAAACAAGTGAGTCAGTCTGCTCTGTGCAGCCAGCAGTAGAGAACAGTGCTGACCAGCGCAAAAATAACTCAACTGTGGTAAAAAAAAAAGCCAATGAGGAAGTGAAAAGGGACCAGAATGCCCTGCTGCCGCTTTGCAGCAGTGGTAAAGAAATTAAACAAGGCCTTCAAACAAGTGATTCCAAGTGGGTGTTTATTCAGCAGCATGCAGCAGACATAAAATACCTGCTCACTTGCTTTAATCCATCCAGCTGGATATGAACATAATGAGATTTACTAAATGATGATGACCCTGAAAAGGAAAGTAATTAAAATTATAATTGGTTGAACTCTCTGTCATTTGTGTGCTTGCCAGTGTGTGTGTGTGTCGCAAGTGGTAAATCCTCACACGTGGAAGACATCTCCATGCACCTTCACCCACAACTAATGAGCGAATTCTTAGATAGAGATGTGTCATATGACAATATTTCTGCCAGATATTCCTGGCGCCCATCCTCTCAGTGAGTGGATGAGCGTGAGCCTGTGTTTGAGACACAGAGTCAGGCAGGAACTATTTATACACTGAGGATTTAAATATATTTCATGTTTGTATTTAAAAAAAAACCCTTGCATTAACAATTTACACACATTAAAATGTAACAGAGAAATGCATAATAGAAACGGTTAATGTCATCCAGATGCTACAAACATGCATGGTTTCACATGCATGCCATTCTCCAAACAAATCAAACGTCTACGCACAGATGACAAAACTCAGACACAGAAGTACTGTACATGTCACATGTGTGAAACTCTGCCTGACAGTTCTGTTAACTGATGATACTTAAAGGGCAGGTTCACAATTTTCCAAGTCTGTCTTGAAACAACAGTCAAATGCCCAAATACAGCATACTGATCATTAGAAGATTTCCTCCAAATGCTTTACAGTGTCCGATCACTTACATTATAAGTGCATTATGAGGGGATCTTCTAATGTATATGAAGAGGAGAAATGATCACGGCAAGAAAAATATGTCATTGTTCATTTGGGCTCCTGATTATTGTTTTAGAGCAGACTTGAAAAAATGTGAAACTATCCTTTTACAGACTATAAAATGATAGAGATACTCACATTATGCACAGTGCGTATAATCAACGCTGTCAATTATACACGCTGAAGCTCCTCATATCCACATATACGATATCCACATCATATTATAATGTAAAAGCCTGATTTGTGTTTAAAGGAGAATGGTGTGATTTGTTACAGCTGCAGCAGCCCATTCATATTTACTGCTGTTTAGCTTCTTTTTTTCTTAAACTCATTTTATAATGTGTGCCACTTATAATTACATTTAACTCACAGACGACTTCCTAAATTAGAATATGTGAATGTGACGGTTCAACGTTAATTTGAGGGATTATTTCCTGGCAGAGAGACGTTCACTGGATGACTAAAAAGAAGAAGAAGAAAAAAAAAAAACATTAAAATAAATAAAAAAAATTGAAAAAGGTTTCTCAGTACAGGCAGACATGTTGCTTCCTGTCAAACCGAGACAAGCTAATCCCACTTTTAATCACAGCACTGACACACGAAAATCCTTAATCATGAAAACGCTGCACACTTGAAGGAACTTTTAGAGACAATGGTGACATTGGAGTTTAGTACGTTCATGATATAATGAGATCCCCGTCCAATTAATGAACCTCATGTTCATGTCTCGCTATCTGTATTTGTGAAGCTCATTATCAGCACATCCTGAATATGTCAAGTTGCATAACAGTTATCAGCTTTTCTTACTTTTTGGCTGGACCGCAGGAACCAGCCGTATGAACATGGATGCCTGTCCCTGACTGACTGAATGATGAGTTATTGGTCAACCTTCAGCTGATACAATTCAGCTATATTCTAGGTTTTGACCTAATCTGGATTTTTTTTCTTTGAGACACTGGACCTCCCACAAAACTGTCACCCAATCAGATCATATCTGCAGTTATTTATTACTGTAATGCACCATTATATTATCTTTAATGGGTGGCTAATATGACCAGCTGTCCCAAAATGATCAGTATAATCAACCTTTTATAATAATAATTTATAATAATAACCTTTTCAAGCTACAAGCACATCCCAAAAGACAATCACAGATATGGAAACAAAGAATAATACAATCACACACAGAAAAAACAGCATAAAAGACAATGAGAAACAAAATAATCTAAAGTAACATGATTAAAATGAGATTAACATCTGGTGGAAACACAACAGAGCTGAATGATGCAAACAAATAAGTCTAGTTGTCAGATATAACTATGGGTCCATAAAAAAATGTGTTTTATGAAGGATTTAAAAGTTGAGACAAGTTGAGACAGATTGAATACCAGCTTTGAAGACTGTTTCAAAGCCGAGGAGCCAGAACAGCAAAAGATTCACCATCTTTTGACCTTAACCTGGACTTTGGAACAGCTAACAGGCTGAACCCAGCAGATCTGAGAGGCCTTTCTGGACAGTAAGAAGTTAAACGCTCACTGATGTCCTCATAAGACGTGTAAGCCACGAGTACGATTTATGATTTTAAAAAGAAATCGGTAACCAGTGCAAGGATGTTAAAGCTGGAGTGATGTGAGAGGTGTGTTTAGATGCAGAGTTCTTCTCAATCTGAAGCTTCTCAATCTGTGCAGATCCAAACCAACAATGAACTGATCGACTAACAAGTATTGTGAGTGTATCCAAAGCCTGAAACGGCTCCAAAGACTAATAACAGTGATTATGTTTTCAGTCTCAGTCACTCATCATCCAGACTTGATACGTCACATTATAAAAAACCTTTCATTAAAGTGGAAGTTGCGGTGCTTCCATAAAGCTTAAACTGCTGCAATACAAGAAAACTATCCTATCATGTCACTGAGGTGAAGAGATTTGTTAGGAAGCCATATTTTACTTACAAGCCTTATTGACAACATGCTCTCTCCCCCTGACTCTCCCTGTCTGTGGTGTGACAAGCACTGACACATAATAATCAACATTTCATGAGTGCTGCTTTATAAAAAATGGAGCAGGCAGCTCTCCTGCCATCTTTTGCCTGCTCCTGAACAAGTTTATACGATAGAAACTGTGATGACACTGACCTATGTGAGCACATTGTCCACGGGACAACATCCCAAACAAGCTCATAAATAATGAATGAGCTTTTTTTTTTTTTGCATAAATGCCTCTATCCGCTGCAAAAAGTTAATGTCACTGAGCAATTATGCATTTCTTATTTTAGTCAACTGTTTCATAAGAGAAAAATAAAAGGAATAAAGGGGATTTTTTATTTTATCATGCCACATAAATGGACCAACAAACACTTTTTCACGATGCAGACTACTACCAGGATGTAGAAAATGAGGGTGAGGTGAGGCCACCTATCTTGGCCGCAGAAACAAACCTAAAAATAAAAAGCAATAGCAACGGTCAGTTATATAGACAGTAGACAAGTCCTTAATTTATTTCTAAATTATTATAAAGTAATATATTTAATCATGCACTGTCTAAGCAGTGACTGTTTGAAAACATACTGAGCACATGAACTGTTTCCAGGAGATTCAGTGGTTGTTTTAATACCTTTTTCTGCAACACCTGACCCGCAGAAACAGAAGGTTTATTACAGGTTTAATCAAATACAAGTCTTTCATATATTCAAGACCAAAGATTGGCATTTTTATCATTACATATTTACAATCCCCCACAGCAGCATCTCCTCTTTTGACAAAAACAAGTCATGAATTAAAAATGTGACATGACATATAAAAGACATAAATAAATCACACTGACTGACTGATGAAAATAAGAAACTAAATATTACAGTTAAATGTTTGTTTTTCTCTTGCAAGTTTAGAATGGTAAATGGCTGCATTTATGTGGTGCTTTTATCCAAAATGCTTTGCAATGTTTCTGCCACTCACTCACCCATTGACACACACACACACACATGATGGCGGCAAGCTACCAAGCAAGGTTCTGGCACAATTTGGGGTTCAGTATCTTGGCCAAGGACACTTTGACAAGCAGACAGGAGGAGTTGGGAATCAAACTGCCAACCAGCTCCACCTTCTGAGCCACATTATGTGGTCATTTGTGTATTTCACACTCCTGGGGGGGCGAGATGAGGGGAGAGGAGAGGCACCAAGAGAACATAAAGTACAGAAGAAGAAACATGGAGGAACGATATGAAACAAAAAGAGCAAAAAGGAAAATTCAATCGAAACTCAACTGATAATATTAGCAGAAAATCCACATAGTTAATTAAACAGCTTTCCTTTAGCCATCCAGCTCCTGCGTTTTAACCAAACCATCTGTCGCAACACAACCTTGCTGGCTAACTAGCTAGCTAGCTATTTAAAGCCATATGTCACGTTGGCTCCCTACGGCTCACTGTGAGGCTATCAGTGACCAACCATATGTCGCGTAAATGGCTTCATTAACTGAGAGTCACAGTTATTCTTCTCTATTAATGGCAGCATTTGCTTTCAGTCATCTCCAAATGACTTCTCCCCTAACAAAGCCTCATAGCCCAGAACTGACTCACTCATTCATAGCATTTGACTCGACCTCAGACTAACTGCAGTTGACCAATTAGCATAAATGTGTTTGGATGACAACAGCCTGTTTAAACATGTTTAAATAGAAAGTTAATGATTCAGATCCCTGGGATAGCATTTGCTGCTAAACACTGTCCGCTCATTCCGAAAAACTCCGTTATCCTGCCTTTGAGCAAGGCACCAGACCATCAGCTGCTTCAGCAGCCATGGGTAGACTTTAGATTTTACTGTGCAGCCTCCCAGATGTGAATGTGTGTAATAAAATAAATAAAAAGCATGTGTGATCAGCGAGTTGAATGTTTTCGCAAGATAAATAAAGTTAATGGCATCCAAATGCTTCTGATGAGCAGATGAGGCAAATAATTCTGCCATTGGCACTTTTACTGACTGCCCATAAGGCTTCCATTAAGTAGCTATATGTAATTTAAATCCCTTCACTGCCGAGGCATCATACTGTAGCAAATTGGTCAAAACGAAGCCACTTAGCTTCGGTTTAGTTCTCGAGAGATGATGCTCATTTTTTCAGGGAAGCGACTAAGAGATAATGGAAATCAACAGAAGCCACTCTGTTAAACTTCCTGGAAGACTTCAGATCAGCTGACAGGGATGGATGGCATCATTGCTTCATCACTTGCATTTTTAGAGCTTCCATGTTATACTTCTGCTATCTGGTTCAATACAGATAAAGTTACCAACACTAATATGAAAACATGCGTACTAATGCTGTGTTCACATCATGTCAGAGTTACCATAAATTACAATTTTCTCCTTGGCACTGAGTGGACCTTTTATTCAGGAAACTTAAGTGTTTCATCGTTTACCACTGTGTCCAGGAACACTGGTCATGTGCTGAGTGAGTGAGAACTTTTGACTGTTGTTAATGTTACTGAACATCATCTGAACAATCACAGGACTCTCCTAGATAATTTAATAATCCTACGCATTGTGTGAAATACCCTGAGACAGTCTTTGCTGAGAAATCATGTTGTTGATGTTGGTGATTATGGCTGACAGTTCTGAATACTACAACACCCACGAGGCTCAGCAGTCATTGCTATTGAGAAGAAGACAGTCAGAGGTGCGAATCAGAGTGTAATGAATTCCAAACGCTTCATTGTTGAAGTTGTAAACAAAGAGTAAGTAAGAAGTAACCCAAAAAATAAAACCAAACTGATTCCCATTGCAGATAGTAAATCAGTTTTTTCATCATCGTAATGTCTGAAATCAGAATTTTAAGCTTGGTGATTGGCTGTTCATTGAGTCACACTCTTAGTTAATTTCTACTCCCGGATTTTTACTACAGTTTTGTACTTCCAACTTTTTTATCAGAAAACCCAATATTTTCTACTGCAGTTGAACATCTTTTATATTGTTGATTTTACTGGGAGAGTTTCATGTTGATTGCCATAGGCTGCATTCACACCAAATCCAGCGGTGCGGTGAAAACACTAGTCGTCTTATTCATTTGAACGGGGGTAGTGCGGCTCGCCTGTGGCCTTTTTGTATGCTGTGGTGCTGCACCGGACCGTGGCCGGAAAAGTTGAGCCAGAGTCAACTTTTGGAAAACCGCAACCCGACATTACGCTGCGGTGGCCAATCATGTAGGTCAGCGATTAGACCAGAAAACTAAAAGACGAAAGATCGGAAGAGGAACATTGTTTATTTACCATGTAGCATTGTAGCATTTAGGTTTAATGATTACCTCTACATAAATAATATATATACAAAAATATACAGTACCAGTCAAAAGTTTGGACACACTTACCCATTCACTTGCATGAGAAAGTTTATCCAAACTTTTGTCTGGTACTGTACAAGAAAAACAAAATCTGACTATTAAGAAACATCAACAATAAAACAGACTCTCACTAAATACAGTCAAACAACAGATAACCTAGCTAAAAGGAAAAAAAAGTGTTTCCACTTTGCACACAATCAGAGCTGAAGTGTTGGTGCTGACTAGATTTATCCAGCTTAAACCTGTGACTGTATGGCCACATGAAAACCTCTAAGGTCATAGCACTAAGATGCTGGAGCCCTATAATCCTTCCTCTCCATGTCATCAGACATTAGCCTGGCCCGGCCCGCAGAGTAGAGGGGAATGGACTGCCTGTTTGGTTGCTGTCGAGTGCAAAGACAAAAATGACATCTGAGCAGCAGAGCAGAACAGAGGCCATCAGACCACAGGGACCGGCTCCTCGTTAGGACACGTCCTGCGTCATTAATTTGGGCAGCTTGCCGGATGGAGATAAATGGAACAAGTTAGCTCAGTTCGAGGGAGGGATGGTTTCACTCTGAATCTATTACAGATCTGTGGGAGTCTTTCCCAGGTCTCACATAATGTAAAGACCTCGTTCTAGGACCCATTAGGAGATTCCTGGTGGCAAGCAGAGAGACGAGAGAGAGAGAAATAAGACAGGGAGGGAGATAATCAGACAGATTCTCTCAATTTGATTAGTGTCTGCTTTTAATTTAGATCAAACAAGTGAATCAAACAATGAATGAAACATACTCAGTGTCTCTTTTATCCAACTTAATGGGCAGATGGGTGGGTTTGCTGCATGGAGACTGTTTGGGTTATCAAATCTGAATCTTTATTGTATCCACTTATCAGATCCGAATACTTTCAAAGGCTTTATTAGATATGTTCAGCTTCTATGTTTTAGGGTCTTTTTTTTTAAGTAAAGGGCAGCTGTGGCTCAGGAGGCAGAGCAGGTTGTCCGTTAATCAGAAGGTCGGGGGTTCAATTCCCAACTCCTCCTCTCCACGTGTTGAAGGGCAAGATACTGAACCCCAAATTGCTCCCGATGGTAGTGCCAGCACCCTAATTTCACATGTAAGAACTAAAAATGAACGCTCGTGTTTTTTGGTTCTGTTGGACTTTTCAATGCATCAGTGTTGCCACATTGCTAGGTCTTAACAGCTACTGTGATGGGTATAATACAAACAGTAATGAAGGACAAAACTACGAGACCCACGTTTTAATAAATTAGAATTATCTTGTCAGTTCAGAAGACACTTTCTGTGCCCCTTGAATGGCCAAATATAGTAGGCAAAGGAAGGTAGATTTTTTTTTTCCTCTGTTACATTTATGCCAGAAAACTTTCCTCATCTAATTGAATTCAGTTTGCCTTAGGCTGACATTGTGAAACTTAACACAGCACAAAAAAAAAAAAAATACTAATCCACTTAACAAGAAATGTAACTTCAGGATGATAATCAGCAAGAGAGGACACGGAGAGAATAGAGAAGATTGTGACTGCAACATTCTTGGTTCAAATCCAAAGACTGACTAAAGGAAAGCAGAACTCTTCCTTTGCAGGAGCTGCTATGTTACCAGCTGTAAATGACGATGTAGTCCAGCTGTGAGTGTGTGAAAATTCAAAATTTCCTAACTTCAGGTGGTTTCCTTTAGAGATCCCCTCCAGACATGTTTTCAGATGTATATAAAAGTACTCTACTTTGAATAATAAACTGTCTGATATGGTTTTTCCGTCTTATAAAAAATCCTTAAAATGATATCTCCTCCTTCTCCCCATATTGAAAGTTTCAGATTCCATAAATATGCAAATATATTTCATTTCAGAGGTTTAAGTGCTGGACACCAGATGTCTCCTATTTTACTGACAAGTCATTTCTCATTGTTTGTGCAGTGGAGGCTTCAAGTTTCCACATCACACTTTTATAAGCTGAATTGGACCAGGATTGGCTTCCAAACCAGTTGTGATGTCACAGATCAAACTTGTAGTGACACTGTAACCCCATAAAAATTGGATTTTCAGTGAGCACAGAGAAATCTTACACTTTCAGCGGATGAATGTGAGAACAACCTTTTAGTGTCAAACTCTGCATCGTTCTGTGCAGTGAAGCTCAAACATTCAACGACAGAAAGAAGAAGAAAAAAACACATATTCGAGTGGAGCAGGGCTATAACCAAGTTATTATTGTAACCATGGTGATGAATGCCCTGTTACCTTATTCGCTTTAACCCAAACCATGATCTCACACTAACCAAATTGTTTTTCAATAAGAAAAATATAGAAAATCACCAGACTTATCCTGTAAAGCAAGTTAAATTTTGTGACACGGTACTTGAGTGAGTTTTTAATACAGTTTAAGGTTGTAATGCCTTAATTTTCATCCTTTGCAGCTCACCTGGTAACACAAAGGCAAAGTAGGTCGGAGAAAGTGAGGTTAGTTGTTAGTGTCTGACTTAAAAGTGGGAGTATATGGCTAATTCCTGGAGGTAGTACATGCTAGTGCAGACCTCATTTGTATCAAACCAAAGACAATCAGAACTTAACAATTGTTTCCTCGTTTTTTTTTTTGTCAGCTCTGCTCTCAGAGAGGAAGAGAGACTGATAGTCCAGGTAGAAGAGGAACAAAATAGGCTGAAATTGCTCCAGTTGAGTCTCTCAGCTACAGCGGACCTCATAATTAGGAAACCGCCACATTTCAAACCAAAATTAATTTTTTCCAATTTATTTCCTCAAATTAAAGTTTAAAAGTTGCGACTGAATTCCCTAAAGCAATGAATCGAAATGGAAAGTGAGTGAAGGTGCACTGACTGAACGAGAAGCAAACATTCATCTTAAAGGATGTTAAAAAAAATGTTTCACCAAACAGCATCTAAGCAGCAGAGAAATGTATTCTCTCCTATATAATTTAACGTGACATTTATGCACTAAATGCCACTGGCTGCTTAATAAACATGAAGGACACAGCAATAACACTTTGTATTCCAT
The DNA here is from genome assembly GCA_029490765.1 of Euthynnus affinis. Taxonomy (NCBI): domain Eukaryota; kingdom Metazoa; phylum Chordata; class Actinopteri; order Scombriformes; family Scombridae; genus Euthynnus; species Euthynnus affinis. Next base: position 4,374,116 of record CM055845.1, read on the forward strand.
CTCTTTACTACTTCTGTACAGATTACAGTGTCATAAAATTTGGTTTATGACACATTAAGTCAAATCTAACTAAATGCCAAGTGGGATAAAAAAAAAACATTTAGGAAACATTTGTTATTGAAAGTATTGCATGTAGAACTGCGCTCATAAACTTCACATCTACAACAAATATGTCACAAACTAGCTGATTTGTGGTTCATTTTTCATCTGTCCACCTTCTCTCCTGCCATTTCAGATGATATCAGATGATTTCATGACTCTTTGCTTGGCTTTTGGATCATGTTGCCTTGCTTTCTCCCCCTTTTTTTATCAGTCTGCTTTCTGCCTGCTTGGTTTCTACCTGTTTCTTTCCTCAGGCTGTGAAGCTCAACCTCTGCACCTCTTCATCTGTGAAATTTACATTGAAATATCATTTTTAGTCTTCTTATGCACATTACATACCATTAGATTTGCACTGCTTGCACACCCAATTCTACCTTAAAGGACCTGTGTGTAAGATTAAGTGGCATCTAGCAGTAGCATCAACCAACTGAACATCCCTCCCCTTCCAAGCATGTAGGAGTACCTACTGTGGCTGCAAAAAATGAACAAGACCCTCTCTAAAGCCAGAGTTTGGTTTATCTGTTATGGGCTGCTGTAGAAACATGGCGATGCAACATGGTGGACTCCATGAAAGGAGACCCACTCCCTATGTAGATATAAAGGGCTCATTCTAAGCTAACGATTATTTACAGGTGTTTATACACTAATTAAAACATACTTGTGAATGTTATACTCGATTTCTGCCAAGTCCGTTTTGCTAGATGCCACTAAATTCTACACACTGCACCTTTAAGTTTCTTTTACACTATAACTTGCATATTATATTTATTTCGCAAATATTGTAAAAACTTGTGTGTTTACTCCCATTCTTGGGAACATTTCCTGCTGTCATTTTTGTCACCTCGTCCACAGCCACCCGTGTTCCTTTCTGGATTTATTCCACAGTGTTGCATCTACTCCCTTTTCAGTCCCAATATGCTGTAGGCATCCTTCATTTTCACATCCCTGACTGCTTTAAAAAGGACACTTACGCTCATCCACTCTAATCCTTCATGTTCAGATCCCTGAAATGGACAAAAATGCGCTATTTAAAGAGTGAGGGGGCTGCAACTGAAGTTTATTGTGCAATCTTGCATTGTATAATGACAATTAAGAAAAACCTCGAACTTTGTCTCTGGGTCATGTGTTTGGGTTCACGTTTGGTTTTACTGAGCTGTCACAATATCAGTAGTGTCTTGGGTGCATTAAGTAGAAGGTGGAAGCTTGTGAACAAGTGAACAGTGTGTTTTTGACAACAAAGATGTCAGTCATTTTCAGGTTTTTGAGAATTGTCCAGTAACAACATTCTGTTTGGCTGCAATTTGACATGAATGTGGCATTTTGCCAATGTGAACATTTAGACAAAGACTAATTAGTTGTCTTTTAGAGATAAGACCAGGACTGTTTATTTGACATATTCTTACGCTGTACTGTTAGAGTTGAGGAGACAGCTAGAAGGGATTGAATGCAGTTGAAAATACAGTTAAAAATTAAAAATACCATTCCAAACTTCTACTGGCTGCATAAAAAATCCTCTCAGCAGTTCTTATAATCATGTCAAAGGGCTCAGTTAAAATAAGGATTAACTGTCAGAATCACAGACTGTCAGAAAATCTTGTCATGTAAAGGATAAACTACATTTATATTGAAAACTGACTTACAATGCGCACATTAGTGGAGACATTCAATTTCTCGACCATCATCATTTCAAGCGACCAGCAGTGAGGTGTTAAGCAGAGTGTGACCCCAGAATGAACTTGCAAAGGAAAGGAATAAATAAATAAGAAAAATACAACTCTGATAGAGCTGAGGAGACAGCTAGAAGGGATTTCTTAAAGGATTATACCTGTATGTATTTTTTTTTTTTAAATTTTGTGTCAATCCTCTAGGTTTCCTTTCCTTAAATTTGTCATGCTGCCGCCACTCTGGCCAAAAATATAATTCTTCCTTTAGAAGAACCCATTTGCTGACGTTTATTATTGCAAACTTGTCATCTACAAAATATTTTTATATTGCTGTCACTTCATTGCTGCAGTGGTAATTGTGTCTCATGGCGATGGGGGGCGGGGGGTTATATTTATCCAACACTAGCTGCAGTGTGCACCAACAACCACCAGGTGGTATATGTGAGAAGTCCAGACTGCAGTCTTTCTATGTGTCAACAGCAGAATTTACTGTGGAGCAACAGGTCGAGGCAACCCTGTCTCCTAAAAATGACATTCCTGTACAACAAAACCGCTTTGTTAATAATAATGTTTTGGCACTGATGATTTTATTTCTCGCAGGAAGACGGGACTGCGGAAGTGGTAATTTCAGATTTTTTATTGCTAAGTTATCGATTACACTTTTGTGTTTTTGTGTTGAGAACTGTTGAAGATATCATTAAAATTGACAGTGAGCTGCTGTTAACGTTTGCCCAGATTGTTTCTCTAATAACTTAATGATTAAAATCCTTCATCCAGTTAAAAAGAAACAGTTAAAAATGACCAAGATCTAAAAGTTTTTTGTAAAAATGTGACTTAAAACTGAACAAAAGTCAATTTATGACGTTCTGGTGGACAACCACAATGACGATATCTTGTATGCATATACTCTTCAGTAGGCACCATTGTGCCAGACAACCATAACGCCTACTCTTCAGTAGAGGAGGTATGACACATTGACAGGTGACCAAATGTAACAGACTGTTACCTTGATTAAAATTACGCATTTCACTTGGTTTGAAAATTGTTGGAAAGATTTGGAATAATGTAAATACACAACTCAACAAAATATATAAGATAGCGCTAGCTGTTTTTAGACATTTTAATGCGGAATATTTACGTATTATAGCTTGGTGCCAAAGTAAAAGAATTCCCATTGGTATGAGTATGGGATTTCTTTCTTTTTTCAGTCCCTTTTTAGCCATATAGTGTGTATCTGAACAGTAAAGGTTAAACAACTACTGTGGCCAGCAATTTTGAGATTGTAGCAGTTATTTTTTCCTCTTTTATAAACATATAGTTCCTCACAGCAATGGCAGATGGCTATATAAAAGCAGTCATAAAAATAACCACCTAGGCTTTTTTCCAACATCTCTGCTCTAAATCACCTCTCATCTCAGAAAAAAAAAAGTATTCTCAGAAAAATAATTAAGACTAGAGCAAGATTTCTTGAATGAATAATGCACATGGCCGAGCACATTGTAGGAAAGCAAGAAAATAACTAGCAAAGATATATTGATTAGAAAGGTATTTATGATACATCACAAACAAATGTAATCTGGGAGAAAATATGTTTCCCTCGAAACGTAATTGAAAATGCAGCTTAGTTTAGTTGTATGTTGTATAACTTTTAGGAGGCAGCGTTAGGGGCGGGGTAGAAATATGGTGGTGCATATAACAAGATATGTACAGGCCATGGATGTATTACAGGCAATAAGCTTACAGTGAGCAGAGCGGTTTCCAGTGTTTCAGGCTTTTCTCCACATTTCAGCGCAGAGATTGGCCCATAATGAAAACTACAGAGAGCAAAAAAAGCCTCAAATTGTGTGGCTTTAGTCAGCAGAGGTGTGCACACACACACACAGAGCTTTCCAACATCACAAACCAACTTGCATGTATTTTGCTTCTTTTACTTCTCTAGTGTTTTGCATCTATAACATAATCTACTGAAGTGTCCATCCGCCGTCCCTCCAAATACAGCTATCAATGTGATTCAGGCAGGTCTGTGTTAGATTAATGTCTGAATCTTACAATAATGTCCTTCAAAATGTATCCAGGATTTCGTAGAAAGTCCAGTACTGACGTTTGTCGCTCACACCTGTGTGACTGTGTGTCAGATTCTTTCCTTTGGGTTTGTTAAACACCTGCAGCATCACACGCCAGCTGAAACAATGGATGCGTCTTTAAACTGAGAGAGTGATGTGCACATTTACGCATGCGGCACAGCAGCGGTAACTTCATTGACAGCAGATGGGTTAGGAACTGACGGTAATTAATTGTTTTGTGTTCTGCTACACATCCATAGTCACCACTGACTGTATATGAAGAGGTCAACTTTTACACACAAATCCCACATTTATACGATGGAATTGTTTATAATAAAGCAGCCCTTATGGATGAATCCTGAGCTCCATCAGAGTTGTGAGGACAAGTTTTTAAAAGCTAAAAGTCCAAGATAAGCATAAAACCCTATACCGAGTTGGTCCGCACCCCCCAGTGTCTGACTCAAGATTTCTCCCTTGCGTTTTATTAGTGGTATTCACGCTCAACAAGACATGTAAATAATATGGAATTGTGGATCAGCACTTTTATGAGGAAGACATAATCAAAAAAGTGGCTGGGCCACACTTTAGAGACTCTTCATGCCAACGCATCATTTCTTCCAAGATAAGCTTTTTCTCTCACATGCACATCCCCAGCACATACTAATTACACTGGCTGCATCTTTTGCTTAATGGCCCTCCTGCTGCTGCTGTCTACTTAAGTAAACATTTGTGCAGGAGAGATAGGAAGCTAAAAGCTTATATAAAATCCTCTCCCAAAAAAAGATAAATTACGGAAAAAAATAATTTAATTTTGTTTGAATTTCTTTATTTTGGGACTGAAATATGAATGTAAGAGTTTAGCAAGTCAGGTGATTATAGTCGCCATGTTCACCAGCAAGTAGTGGTTCACTATTTAACTTGGGAGTGACAATGATCATTACTATTAATTAATGATCGTTATTAGGTTCTCTTCTTTTCCTTCATATATCTTCTTAACTTTGTCATGTTCGATAAATATTCAATAGTCTGTAAAGATCACTGAGTGTTAAGGCAGAAAATAGATGGATTAAATACATTTATTGGATTTATAATTCAATATATTTACATAACAGTCAACAGGATTGGTTTATGCACATGTTGATCATGTTGATGAGTACACAAAGTAAATACAGACATGGCAAACAAAAGATCTGGCTGGTTGTTGTCCTGTCAGAGCTGGGGGCTCAGGCTGCAGCCTGACCAAAGAGGGATGTATGGAGGTTGAAGGTGAGGGAGGATGACCAGTGTGTATACTAATTTGCCAAATACAGCCTGCATTACATTTTGATGACAGTTCTTTGACATTGGAGACCAGCATCGACATCCTGTCTCACATTTGTTTAGGCTTTTGAAACACTTGCTTAAGGTTAGACTGTTGGTGTTGGGTGTGTCTCCAACCAAATTGCTTGCCAAACAGCATCTGAAATCGCATCTCCCAACACTTTTCTGACGTTGGAATTGGGGTTGCTGTGTCCAACATTTTCTGCAACGTCCTGTCACCAACAATTTGACAAGCACACCCACTTCACACAGCGATCAGTCAGATGTGTGGAAGTGACAGAGCTTAAGAAAGATGTTCAAGCCCTGCTTACTCTGTCTTCTGTCACTTTTCATGTGAGCAGCCATGTACAACACTATGAATGCTATTCCCATATATAAACAGTTATTGTGTCTCACCCTGCCTATGAAATCAGGCTTTTCACCCAGCATTAGTGTGTTATTCATACACCATTTGGTGATACTAGGCTGACATTTAAAATAAAATCTGATACCTACTTTTTAAATTGTGTAAATGCAAATGTGTCAGTAATTTTGTCCCCGGTGATTAATCATATGTATGTCTGTGCTTATTTGTGAAAGCATGCGTACAAATACATGCGTATTAAGCACGCTCTATAAATAAACTTGAAACTGAACTTTGTGACTGCAGAGCATCAGCAGTTCGGAACCGACATTAGAGTTTCAAATTTGATACGAAGCATTCTAGGCAGTCAGTAGAAGAAGGAACTTTAGGAGAACTGGGTGACATGGGAGAATTTGGGAGGATGCAGACGACAAGACAGGATGCAGCTTTCTGGATGAGTTGTTGTGATTGAGGCAAATACTTTGGGATACAAGATGGGGGAGTTGCAGCGGCACAGATGGGAGTTGGGCCGATTCTGCGGTGGGAAACAGTCTGATTTTTCGGATGTTTTCAACTGTAAAAACCCTGCAGTAGCTCAGACAAAAGAACATGTTTAAGGACCAGATGCTGTATAATGCATGCTCTCCTAAAACAGGTCATGGAGTGTCTCTTCTCAACTCAGGCACCCTCTTGTGAGGGTTCATCACCCGCCTCTTGCATAATGCATCCAGCATCTCTGCCACCAAAACAACACACACAAACAGATCAGTTATCCCGTGGAGAAACAGAGGCTTGTTCTCTCTCCTTTCTCATGTCATTAATACTACTTTGAAAACACAAAGGCAGCGTTAGGAGGGGCTACATCTGCTTTGAGAGTATTTTTTAAAGTGACCTCCTGACCTCTCTTTGGTTTTACAATCCAATTAGGTGGAAAGAAAGCAGAAGTTCATGTGGAGTCACAGTTCAGATGTGATTTCTATGGTGTGATTACAGATTGAGGTCTCTCTCTCTCTGCCTGTATGCCAGGCCTCCACTCATTCATCCTCTCGCTCTTTCTGCAGCTAACTCACGGCTTCTCACTTTTATTTTCGTCCGTCTCACCTCATTCTTCCTTCACAAAAGCGGTTCCAGGCAGATCGATTAGAAGCATATTGTATAAATATGTATTGAGGTAGCAAAAAAAAGAGTTTGGCTGCCCGCCTTACACAGTTCTTGAAGATGAAATACATCCACGGACGGTTATTTCAAAATTAAAGCTGATTTCATACAGCGTAACCATTTTAGGCACTGAAAGTAAAGTGAGGATGCTTTCAGAAATAACATCTAAGTAACAAATAACTTGATACAAAGTGGAATAAACAGCAGAAACCTAAATGAAATCAATATTTGCTGTGAGCAGCTTTGCCTTTAAAACAGTAGCAGTTCTCCCTGGTTCACCTGCTCGCAGTGTTTCAAGTATTTGGCACGTCGGTTTTTCCTGCATCTTGTAGAAGCTGCTACAGTTCTTCTGTGGATTTCGGTGTCTCAGATGCTTCTGTCTCTTCATGCAATCCCGTACTGACTCCATGATGTTTAGATCAGCACTCTGTGGAGGCCAAACCATCTGTTCCTTGTTCTTCTTGTTGCTTAAGATAGTCCTTTATGACTCTGGCTGTACATTTGGGGTCGTTGTCACGCTGCAGAATAATTTTGGGACCAATCAGACGCGTCCCTGATGGTGCTGCATTATAGATAAAAATCTAAACATCTGAAATGCCTAAAACTTTTGCACAGTATATCTCAGTGGCAGCAGGTACAGCTGTGAGCACTTTTTTGATTTCTGTGTATAGATAAGACTGTTTTTTTTTTTGTTTTTTTTTTTAAATTAAGGGGTTTATTGTTTCAGAGAGCTCTATGAAATATGTGTGTATGTGGACGTGTGTGTGTTTCTCGGAGGGCTGTCCTTGTGCGCGCATTATGAAGTCATTCTGTTTCCCTCTGAGTCGATGGAGATAAAATACTTCAGCAGCAAAATGGTGGCGATCAATTTCACACTTATTGACTTTACAACAAGCTGCCTCCAGGCCACAACCTGCTTGTATCTCGCTGCTGTTTGTTCACTGATAATCCAACATGTCCACACACACATACACACACACATATACCTATAACATGTATAACATATCCTATACAGTCATGCAGCCTGAGATTTATCACAGATAGGCATAACAAAAGCAGTGGAAAAAAGGTGATAATCATCCTCTGAAGTGTGTGCAGGAGGGTCAAACGTGCCCTGAAGCAGGTTAGTTACAATTTGGCAGTTCTTAGGGGTCTTTCAAGGGTAGACTTTTAATGCCAAGAGTTATGTGTCACTGTACTCATTGCTCTGCTCCATACTGGCTGTGAAGGTAACCTGTAAAGTTCAGCTAAAGTTAGATTAAAATGACTTTATGCTAAATTTATATCAGATGCAAAGTGGTTAATGTGATTCCCATCACAGATACCTGGAGCATCAGTTTAGATTTTATAATTCAGTGGATTTCTCCAGTTCATAACCCCACCACCTCCCTACACAGATGTGATGTTTAATTATATTCTTCACAGTAACTGTGTATACGTTCTTTATCTACTTTGTGATATGAACGATAGTGGGATGGTCCGTCTTGTTTCATAAGGGAATATGAGACTATTCTATATTCTGTGCATTTGCTGTATTTACTTTCAGCCGCTGTGATAGAGAGCAGGCTTTGTGATAAGCATAAGATTTGCAGTCGAAACGATTTTGTTGGACGTGAATTACAAAATAAAAGGGAGAAGATAGCCAAGTGTTTTTTTTTTCTTTTTCAATTTGACTCATGGACATCAGAAACTGGTAGGAGAAAACACATGCAGCCCATGCGGACCAATCACAGTTCTTGTGGTCCAACGTGTAGTTAAATTTGCCATGCAATTTTTTTTTTGTTACTCACCAAAACTCATTGTGTGTATCCATGTGATCTACATATATGTTGAATCCATTACCCTCCTCATCAAACATTCACAAAACAGATTTTTTTCAAATATTGTTTTCATTGTTTACATCTATGTTTGCTAGCTTGCTGCTTGTTGGCACATTGCTGTATCCGGGGTCACATGCATGCTGCATGTCTGTGTCAGGCTGTATTCAGACCAAATAAGGCTTTGCTTTTCACCGCCAAAGGGTTTAGTAGAGGTATGGGCATGTTTGTACTCTAGAACTTAACCGCCGTGAAACAATCAGAAAATAATGTTTTATTGATCTGATTCATCGGCTTTCTCACTACCACTGCTCTCTCTCTTCATTCACTCTCTAGGTCATTCAGCTGCTCTCTCTCTCTCACTAGCTGGTGTTCTAAAAATCTACCTACCTAAATTTTAACATTATCAAACAAGGAGAAATGTCCTCCTCTCATCTTAGTAACGTCTTTGTATTCAGATAATCACAGCTGAGTGCCCCCCTTTACTCTCACTGCCAGGAGGGGGAGACAAAGGTCCCACCCTCCAGCTTTAAGTTACCTTCCTTATATTTTCCTGGACAGTGTTTCCTTGCTGAGCTGCGGTAAAAAGATATTATCTGAGGTGACAAAACACCAGCAACAACGCAGCCACTCACTTTGCATAGCTCAGACTGCTCTAGTCTGATATTAGCTTCAGCTGACCTTTACAATGCATTTTTACGCAGATGAAGGGTGTATTTTGTCATTTTTTGCCATGTAGTCGTTCCATCACAACTAGCGTGGAAAGTAATGGTTGTTAAAGCAAACCATAATTCTCTCAACATACATTTGGCATGTGAGTGTTTTATTAATATAGACTTTAGAAAAAGTGAATATTCTGTAATAAAGATAAGAATTTTGTTACATCCTGATTCTTACATACTAAAAAATGAAAAGGTAATATTTTACTACACTTGAGTTTCTGTTGTTTGAGGCTAATGTTTGGAATTGAAAATAAAAGTCTTTTTCCTGTCAAGCTACTCAGGAGTTAATTTCCAAAGTGTTTTGCAGCATATGCATTTTGGTCAAAAGAGCAATTAATTATATTTAATATGTTCTCAAATATAAAGCATTGCACATGTAAAAGCATTTCTTGATGGTGTCATAGGTGGATATGATGGATGAAAAATTAAAAAAAAAAAACACTGATCTTTTCTCTCCAGATTGTTTTCTTTTCATCTTGCACGGTGTTCAGTCTGAGGAACAGATGATAGAAACTGAAGACAATAAGGAGCGAATAGAGCAAGATGAAAAGCCAAACTGTCAGCGAGTCTAACTAACCAGGACGAATTCAAGAGAAAAAGATTGTATTTTTCTTACGATTTCAAAGGAGAAAGAGTTTTTTTTTTTCAGTCACTGTTTTAGAGGAGCGAGAGTCAGAAACAGTGCTCATCACCATTTCAAAGAGGAGAGACAGAAGTCGAGGGATTGATTATCAAATTTGGTGAAAAGGAGACACTGGTGTGTCTCTGACTCAGATAAGGGAAGTTTATCTTCAAAATAAACTGTTCAATAAAATGGTCAAAATACATAGAAACGTATTTATCTGTGAAAAGGTCCAGTGTGTAGGTTTTAGTGGCATCTAGTGGTGAGGCTGTAGATTGCAACCAACTAAGTAACCCTCCCTTCTGCTCTCCTTCCAAGTGTGTAGGAGAACCTTCAGTAGCCAGAAAACTTGTGAAAAATGTGAAAGGCATTCTCTAGAGTCAGTTATTCCATTCTGGGTTAGCGGTGCAACATGGTTGGAAACATGATTTCAGGGGATAATACACTAATTAAAACATACTTGCTTACAAAGTAGATCTTTAAAGACAAAAAAAGTGTGTTATTCACAATGTTAAGTAAGATAAAGGTTGAGAGACAACTGATTAAAGCAACTGATGAAATCCCATTGTCATTCACTTTCATCATTTTTTTTCTGTTTTTTAGCCTTAAAGTAGACTCAAAACTCTTGTCAACCCCGGTGGATGTGCTCTCTTGTCATTTTGGAAACAGAGAAAAACATGTATTCATTGATTGGGTTTGTTTGATTGTTTTTATTTTTAAAAACATGAATACCGTATATTCCAAAGCATATATCAGGATATACCAGGATCTTTGTGTAAGTCACTGTCCAGGAGTACCTTCTTTGTTACAGGACAGGTTATTGTGGTTTTCGCTTTGCAGTGTGAAGTTGCTGTTCTTCTGGTTGTTCTTCTTATGCCATGCCCACATAGCAATTTGGGTACATTTATTATTCTAATGATCACACTTATGCATGTATTCACAGACGTGACACGTGACACCAGCAGGTTGCAGCACACAATACTCACAGATACACAGGCAAGTTGCAGTTGAGAGAGTCCAAATAAACCTCAAGGGAAAAAAAAATAATTTAGGATTTAGGATAAGAATATAAGAACATGAGACCCACCGACTGTGTGATCCAAAAATGCCCCTTAAACTAAGCTGTTGTTTCAATCCGTTATCATTCTTTGTCTAATCTTAGTGGTTCTTCAGATGTAAAGGAAACACAAACATGCTTTAAGGCTGCTTCACACTGAGATTTTGGGCTGTTGGAGATTAAAGTTGATCTCACTGCTGTTATGGAATTTTCCATCTTTAGGGGGTTACAAATTGGGTTATACTGGGTCAAGCCTGGGCCTTGAGGTCACAGAGTAAGCAACATCAAGTATTGCAGAGAGAGACGCTGCCTCTCCTTAAATATGCAGCTGTCTGTGATGTTTGGGGTAACAGAAGCCTCTCTGATAAAGGGTAAATAGCTGAACACAAATAGCTGAATGCAGGGCCAGAATGTGCTGACGGTGACCTGAAAGTTCCATGCAATGTGACCCCAACTAACACGGGTAAAATGCAGCTCCTTGTTAAGAAACTAGTGAACCAATTAGACTATTTTTTCATATTGTAGGCTGATCTACTTGCTTAGGTTAAAGAGTAAGAGTCAGACCTTCGGAGGGCAGAACGGAGAGAGACAGCATTGGAACAGAACATGCCTGTGTTTACGGTTTTCACTTCTCCACTTGGCCAAGTGCTTTCAATTAACACTGTCAGCATTAAGACATCAAAGGCTCGTGTGCACTCTCTCCACTGAGGTGCTGACCGTCGCTCAGTATTCTCCACAACAACTGTGAGACTCATCCACTGACAACTGATGTGGAGCTTTAGAGACCAAAGACAGGTCTAAGGCAAAACGATGATAAAGTCAGAAATTTACGACAAAATTTTCACAACATGACTGCTGCTACAACCCACATCTACAAACCAACCAGTGAGAGTATGACACGAAATCACAACATTTAATATTTAAGTCTTTTTTTAAAAGAAAGTTTATGGGGAAAACACACTTGTTTTCCTTAATACACCTAATATACACACAAACCAAAACGATGGAGGTGATATGAAGAAGTTTGTGTGATTTTTCTGCATTTTCAAACGTCAGAGCTGCAGATAGAGGATGAGCTGATAACGTGTCTCTGCCTTTATTTACTTTCTTCTGTTTCCATCGTTACAATTCACTACACAAATATGACAGCCTCACACTGATATTGTGTGTGACAGATTTTCTGACAGTCAAAAGACACTCCAAGGGACATTTATGATTTAGTTTGTGAGTTTAATTCAGGGTTCTCTTCAGTTTCCTGGGACAAATTGCTGAGCTGCTGAACTTTATGCTTCCAACCTTGCCCACACTATTTCTTGTCCCGCCTGCTTTTTTACCTCGAATTTTGCCAGGCGAGATCCTTTGTGACAGCAGCTTTAATCGGTATGACGTTTGGCACCAGCTGTGTCAGCTCTTTGATGCACCTCAGCGGGTGTAAAAATCTCCCAGATGAGCCCTCAGTCCAACTGGATCAGTGCTGGGAAGGTGGAGACACACCTGCGGTCTCTGGACTGTACTTTTAACAGAAAAGCAGCACAAGCATCCGTGTGGTCTGATTGTTTTCAATCCCTGAAATGCTGACACTCCTCTCAGTCCATTTATCTACAAATATTTGGTGCGTTGAAAACCTGTGAACATAAAACCAACAACTTCAAATTGCCTAAAACTGTGTCCCAGAACAACTATAGCCCCACTACATCCCACTTCAATGGACCCCCCCCCCCCCACCATTCTCAATAAACACCTCTTTAAGTTTTCTACAAAGCTCCAACCACCCTAATTAGAGGTGTAATAAAAGACAAAATAAAAAATCTCTCTATCTCAGCCTTAACTGAAGCAGCTCTACTCTCCACAGTTTCCCCGAGCACTGAAATAGGTCCCATGATGAAGGATATGCTGACCCCGCATCACAAGCATCAATCAGCCTCGTTATCTCCACCAGTGTGTGCCTCCTGAAGGAAAAGTAATATCTAACTGCTTGTATCGAAAAACCTGCTGCTAAAGTGCTTTTCTGCTTGTCAATCCCAACACGAACACTCCCAAGACTGACCTCTGCGCCCAAAGATACAAGAATATTTTCCATATGATTAAAAGTATTAACAAGCGAGGAGTCTCACAGTTAACCCCTCCACAAAAAGCAGAAAAAAGGAAACAGAGAGGTTATGATGATGCATATATATATATATATATATATATATATATGTATGTATGTATGTCCCCAAACACAGTAGAAGTACAGGCTAAAAGCTAATGTTGAAAGTTTATTCTGGCAGCTTGTGCAAGTGATGCACTCTATTGTTTCGCAATATCTGAGGTGAGATAGTAATAAGATTCAGTAAAGTATTTTTTTTTTAATTAGCTCTTTTCAAAGCACTTAGACCACTGTCCCATACTCATTTTCCAGTCTAGAGAAGAATGTTTACAATTTCATACAAGCTAGGTCTTACTTTTTGTAGTTTTGGCCATTGTTCTGGATAGGGGTGTGTCCAGATATCAATATGTTATTTGTCAAAGCACAAGTACTGGGTTTGTTTTTACGAATATTTATTTTGTACAAATATCTTAAAAATGATTTGTTTTTGGGAAGAAAAAACATGTCAAATACCAGTGCACATGTTGGTTACATCGCTATCTCAGTCTCTCTCCTCTGCTCCACTGTTACATCTCTCAGCAGGTCTCAATGAGGGGAGTCACATCCACCCGCTACATGATGCACATTTCCTAATTTGGACATCACTCCCAGAGTTGGGGGTGTTCGCCACAGATTAAACTGAGCTACTGACACACACTAAGTGCTCAGAAGGGACTCTCCATAACTTGTTCTGCTTCTCCTTTCCACAAAGTTAGGTTGTAAAAAATAGGCAATAAATGAAAAGTGCAAAGCAATAATCACCTTCAAAGTTCTTCCCTACACGTTACACACTGCGCTGTCTCTGTTATAGGTGTAAAGTTTTAGCTCAGTAGTCAGCGCAGTTGGCTATAATCTGGGAGACACCAGTTGGGCCCGGTATGGAGACCTCCTTCGTAAGGTACTTTATTCATGAACACTCTTTGTAACTCTTAAATTTTCTAAAATTAAATGCATAATGAAAACCAAAACAGGATTTTTAAGCCTCTTTCCACATTTATTCAAATACAAATACAAATACTAGGCTCTCTGCATGCCCCTAGTTCTGGATTATGGAGATATGCTGTACACTCATGCTGCTGCCACCACCCTTAAACCCCTGGACTCTATCTACCACAGAGCCATTCGATTTATTTCAGCTGACAGCTATCGCAATCACTGCTGTGAGTTATAGGAAAAAGAGGGTCATCACTGACATCTTGAAGGCACCAGCACACCTGTGTCCTTATTTATAAGGCCTTGCTATCTAAATTGCCCAGTTATTTAACATCAGCTCAGAGTTGATAACAATGACACCAATCACAGAGCAAGTTTGCTTTAAAAGTTTGTCAGACAAACACTGAACTGCAAATAGCTCGAAGTTAGAGACACTGGTTCCCCAGAGGGACTTTAGTTTTTAGTTTTACTACCTGCTCTTCACCAGTCTTATTGTGATCCTGTGTATATGTAACCTGTTCTCAGGTATCTCTTGCAAAAGACATCTTAATCTCAATGAGATTTCCTGAATAAATAAAGCTTAACAATCATAATAATAATAATGATAATAATTGGCCTGACTCATTGTGTTTCTTGCCCCATTGAACTACAGTGGACCAATGTTGCGCTGTTTCCAGATTGAAGCAATCCATTTTATTGAGTACAATGCTGTCAGTCAGCAATCATATTTGTGATGTCACCACCTTCACTGGCTGTAGTTCAGACAGAGCCAGAGACACTCTCCTGCATTACATCCTGCCCACACTGCTCTGCTGTCTTTGTTTGCACAGAAGGCCTGACTGTCTGCATTATTCCTCTGATTCGGCAGCACTCAGTGCCCACTTCTCCGTATATCAACTACTTCATGCTCTCCAAACTACCCTGACCCATTTAATGCAGAGTTTTCCATGGTTAGCTTGTTGGTACTTTAGTTCATTAGTGCAGTCATTGATATAGTTTGTTATCCCTTTTCAGTGTGTAAATTAGGATGTGTGGTCTCCTGAATGAGATTGTTCTACTGCCGAAACGCCGCCCATCTCACGTCCTGGTTGCCACCATGAGGCACCCAGTCCAGGTCGGATCCAGTTCGGATCTCAAAGTTAAATATTCTCGACCAAGTTATTTGTCAGTGTGGCAGATTTGATCTGAACAGCACGACTCTGTGTCTTTCGTTTTGTCTCTACTTAATGAGGGTTTGGGCTCTATAGGCTCAATTTCACTGTTATATATATAAATATAAAGCACTAGCTTAACTACCTGGGGCCTGGGCCAGGTTTAGTTAATCATTCAAGTACACACACACACGCACACATTCAGATTAATTTTTGTTTAGAGACACTAGAAGCAGGAATGTTGCTTATGTTTTTTGGAGCAGGGCAGGTTAGTTCAGGTTTTATTTTTCATTTCTTTTTTAGAAGGTTTTTTGTCTCTGCTCCTCTTGTGGTTATGTTTATTTGATTTAAGGATCACCCTCAGGCATTTAGTCCTTTGTGTTTTGCTTGTTTTTTCTTTATGGTTGCAGTTATCATAATTGTACAATCACTGTAACAAATAACTTTCTCCATTTTACCAAATCCATCAGGTTTTTTGTTGCTTCTCCTTCCCCTAGAGAGCTTGGAGCAGTTTAATATTGTAAACATGGGAGTAATATGTAAATACATTTAATCTGTTTAGTCTAATCAATTGCAAATAGATTACATCATCTCCACTATCATTTTCATCTGCTTTAACAATACTGTTTGGTCATGCAGTGTTATTTCAGATTCTTCCAATCTTCTCCAGTCCAGCAATTGTCCTCCTTGCTCCCTCCCGTCCCAATCACTTGATCCTTCACCTGTGTGCACACCTGCCTCTCATTAACCCATTAGTGCAAAGTCTCTTGTTTGTGTGCGCACCGTTACAGAGAGAGTTGCTGCATAATACTGGAAATAACTAATCAAGTCTGCTGTGACAAGAGGCTGAAACCATCCAATGCGATTGTCATTCACAGTAGACACTAGAAAGGTTGAGATCTGGTCATTTTCTGTATGCAGTTGTTCACCAGTGGTCACACGGACCTTGTTCACCTTCAGCAGTATGCATATAACATCACTGTATGTGAAAGTCACCAAATTTACTGAGTGGCAAACATAAAATATTCATCAGTGAGTATGCATTTACATGAGAGAGAGGAAAAAACTGTTGCAGTCAACAAAAGTAGGACAAAAAATGACAATGCATCAAGCAAACATTTTTTACAGACTCCAGATGGAAAAAAAAACAAATGCAACACAACATCCTACACTGTGTAATGGTAAGAAACCAACAGATATTTCTCAATGAAACAATCTATTTTGCCTCTCAGTGTTGGTGATGTAAGTGTAATCCATGAACATGTGACGTCAATGCACACTGTTTATATTCACCATCAGTCTCGACGTTATCCCTGCCTGAATTGCACACCAGTAGCCAAACCAACAAAACCGCAATTAGCCACACAACCAGACCAATGAAAGAATAAATGGAGAGGAACGGAAAGAAGCAAAATGAAAAAAGAGGAAGAGACAGATTCATGCAATAAAGAGGAAAATAGATGAGAAGAGAGAGGTTATGAAGATAAGAGGAGGAGAGGAAAACAAAAAGGAAGTAGATAAAGGACGGACTGATGAAGAGTGAGGTCAGACAAAGGGGAAGTTAAAAAAAGAGTGTGTAGATAAGGAAGTAGGGATAAAAGGAGGGCAGAAATAAGGAGGAGAGGGATCAAAATGTGTGAATAAGAGGTTCAGATGCTGTCAGCTCAATTTGGTAGTTTAGTAACAGCAGAAGAAGAAAAACAGAACAACACTGGCATCTAGTGGAGGCAAAAGTAACGGCACCTTCACAACATTTTTTTTTTCTTTCTCTCTTGCACAGCTGCAGCTCCTGTTACTCCTCTGAATGCAAAACTGAAAAACCATCAGCTAATCCAGGCAGGGCTCTTGTTAAGTCTCTCAGTGTACAAAAAATATCAGAATTCTTTCCTAATTTTAGACAGATCACTTTTAGATATGTCTGCTATCTGCGTATGATTGGAGTTTTTGTAGTTGTCAGGAGATGGTAGTTATGTTTTGGGATCTTCAAATAATAAACTCTTCAAATGTATTAAGGAAGGCAGCTTTGAGTATCATTTTATTGAACGCTATATATACACTGTATCTCCACACTTAAGAGTGCATACAGTGTTTTCTTACAAGCTTTTGGGGAGTAAGTGGCAAATTGAAAGGAAGTGCCGATTGTTTCTGATATCATCCTCCTCCATACATTTTTTTTTCTCATCATGGCTGCTGAGGATGGGCTGACTTAATGTGTTTTTTTTATGTTTAACTACCTCTTCTGCAAGCTAAAGAATCTTTTCCCTTCAGTTTGAATTTCTGTTTGAGGCCATTTCCAAAATTATCATCACAATACCACAGCTGTGTTTACAGAAAGACATGAGATGACTGTATAAGACTGACGATGATCAGCCTTATACAGATTTCCCATTCTTTTTTTTTGTGGCAATTTTCTATGATATTTTTCTTGTCAACAAATCTCAAAGAGGCTGCGATATGTAGCACAACAAACTAGTGTAGCAGTGTAAACAGAACCACATTCCTGCACATGCTTTGTGGCATCTGGCTTATGTTGAGGACACACGACAACTGTCGCGCCAATTTCTTAATATGATTAGTGTGTGTTGACTGACTGGGAACGAGTTGGAGCGGGTCTGTCTGGGTCAGTCGCTGTAGATAAAATCATAAAGTATGTGATATGTAAAGACTCTTAATCTGAAGTCTTCAGATCCAGTTGCTCCCATAAAGATTCAGAAACATGTTTGACATTTGCAACCAATGATGTCACTTGTGTGTCACCTGAGGGAGACGTACCAGCTAATAAACAAAAGAGGTTTTTGGTATGAGAGCAGTGGAAAGAGTGATTGAGCTTTAAAGATTTTGAACTTTTAAACTTTTCAAAAGCTATTGAAGGCAGAACTATGCCTTTTTTAAATGCGTTTCCTGGAGATGTTAAATATAGGCCATGTCTATTGAAATAATGTCTAGCTGATCACAGGAATCAACCTGCAGTGAATCACTGACACTGTAAAAAGCTTTTACTCAGACCAGAGCAACTATAGTGTGAAAAATGTCCCTAATATAACATAAAAAATGATTGTCAGGTAATTATGAGAAATCACTGCACATCCCCAAGTGATATTTGTCAGGTTAATATCTCCTGAGAATGTCCAGCCATTTGTCATAGGCACAGAGATTGTATGGTGATTTAAACCCTATGAGCATCTTTTTAAAGGTTTAATAATCTGGATTCTCTGAACAGCTGCTGTGCTGGTATTAAAAACTGGATGTCTTCTTATTTCCTCTGACTAAACACTGAAAAAAAATCTGAAGTTTGGCTTAATGGCTTTTAACTGATTTCAGATGTTATAAACTCCAGTTTGGGGCCTTAGGCAGCAAATTTTAAAATACTCATTTATAAGTCTTGGAGCTATTTCCTTTCCAAACAACACATTAAAAGTCTCATAGTATCCTGCTTTTTGTGACTAAGAAATATATCATTTCAAATATACCTGAGCCTAACTTGGCCAAACTTTAAGGAAGTAGTAACTTTAAACTTTACCACATTTAACGTTAACAAAGTGATCATTTTAACCCAAACCATGATCTTTCCCCTAAATCTAACCAGTCTGGGTTGATTTGGAAGGCACTGACAAATCACCTATGTTGTCATTTTAAGGATTTGTTATGTTTCAGATCTTTTCATTTTCAGCATTAAGACTTCTACAATATCTTTATTGACAACAAAAAAACAAGCAAAACACAACAAAAATGGGTAAATGCAATAAATCACCTCTGAGGGAAATCATGTTAACTGACATCACATCACACATTCAGCAGCTCGTTTGGTTTCAAACAACTAGTACCATATTTTAGAAAACTCTCTTCCTTCACTGTGTGAATATTAACTGTTTTCGAAATATTTCTATTTTTTATGTGTTTATAACTCTGCTTTTTGCAGTTGATAACATTTATCTTGTGTGTATGTAGTCAAACTGTAAATGGATTTATAAAACTCTCCTCAAACCTTGTCACCTACAGTTTTCTTCCTGTTTATTTGGCTGAGTGTTAAAATTTGACATCACCTATCACATTTGTTTCTGCTCTTCAATAACACAGAAATGCCATAAAATATTTAATTCAAAAATTATAAGATCAAAGATATACTGTTGTCAAGCTAAAAACACGTTTTTCTTCCTGAAAAGTCACATTTTTGTTGTTGTTGTTGTTTTAATATCAAAGATGTCAAAAAGCATATCTGACAATCTGCATGTGTCAAAAACACAGTCACATAGTCCTGAAAGTAGACAGTCGGATGTGTTGAAAATGACACATCTCTCTCTCTCTTTTGAAGGGTTTATTTACTGAAGTCAAGTCACAGCATCATCTCCTGCTCAGCAGCAGTTACTGGCTTCTTGTGTCTGTTTCTCCCCTCCCAGCCACAGAGGGGCGCTGTTGATCTTGGCGCTCTGGGCCCTGGCCTCCTTCGACTCCCGCTGCATCCCACCCCCCTCGCTTTTCAGGCGCTGGTGGATCTCAGAGGCCATGGTGAGGAAAGCCCTCTCCACATTATCAGATCTCTTAGCACTTGTCTCCAGGAAGGGGATCTTAAGAGACAAGGCCAGATCCTGCAAAGAGAGAGGGAAGGGGGTGGAAGAAAAGGAACAAGGGATGAAGGAAAGAATCCAGAAAGGAGGGGAAGTGCAACAAATACCATTATTCAAAAATAAGTAGTCACTTTAGTCACTCAAAATTACATTTAAGAGTAAAGTATTAGAGGTCAATATCAATAAGTCAATAAGTACTCTATGTGAAAGTTGATCCTCTCAATAGTCTTACTCCTCTCGAGAGTTAAATTATTGATAAGTTAACATGTAAGCAATTTAATATTGTAGCTGGTGTAACTGCTTTATATTCTGTTGGGTATTTTCAAACGACACCAGAGCATCAGAATTCATCAGCTCACATTATGTTTGGAATATAAATAAGTCCAGCCATCAGATAAATGTAGTGGAATGTGCACTGAGGGGAAAGTGAAAACATCTTTTTCATCTAACGCCATCAACAGGTCAAACAAACAGTTCAGTTCATGACAGGGAATATTAAGCTGTTGATATCGATCCTGTCACATCAGATCAGGTCTATGAAGACTAGGTTTCCCCTCACGGCGTGACTGGAGCAGAAGATCAATTTAAAAGACACATATTCTGCATATTTGCTTGTCTATTTATATTCTGGGCCTCTACTGGAATATATCGTTGCATGATTTCCAGTTAAAAAAACACCTTATTTATCTTATACTGGGCCTTTATGCATCCACTCAATTCAGCCTCTGTCTGAAACAGGCTGTTTTAGCTCCTGTCTCTAATCACAAGGACGAATTAGAGGTAACTTTGTAAACAAAACGTTCGGTGCTGGTAGAAGCCCTGACTTTTTCTACATACATTCATGTCAAATTTTTGAACTTTGATCATGTTTAACATCAGAACAATATCACAAAAAGATGAGTATGTCCCCTAAAAAATAAAAAATAAACAGTAGTAATCAGACATGGCATATAAAACAGAATATCAGTGTGCTAATATAAACATATGGACATTCTAATGCTAGCATTTAAGATAACAAAGTACAGCTAACTTGAATAAAGAGATCATTTTTGAATCGTCTGGTTTTGTTTTCTGGTGTTTGAGCATCACGGCCTCACAGTGGCTTCAGACTTGTTGTTTTTAATAGTATTTGGAGGAAGTAACAGTAAAGCAGAGTCTCTCATTGCACTGTATGTAGCCTGTTACCTGAGCAGTGGCTGCGTCCACCACTTTCTTGCTAACAAGGTCGGACTTGTTTCCCACCAGTAGCCTGGAGACATTTTCGCAGGCGTAACGATCGATCTCATCCAACCACTGCTTCACATTGTTAAAGGACTCCTGAGGAGCAAAGAACACAAGAGAGCGAAGGAGGGGGGAGGACACAAGTTAATGTTCAAACCCTCTCCTATTATGATGTTGATGATGACGTGACAACAAAAAAAACAGACACTGACCTGCTCGGTGACATCGTAGACGATGATGATGCCGTGAGCCCCTCTGTAGTAGCTGGAGGTGATGGTTCGAAACCTCTCTTGACCGGCCGTGTCCCACTGACGGACAACCCACACATACACAGTCAGTCCTGCATAATCATTTCTGCTGATTTCTGCTTTGACAAACAACAAAGAATCCCCTACCCACAATCCCTGACGGACAAACTCTTACAATCTGTAGTTTCACCGTCTTGCCGTCCATGTCGATGGTCCTGATCTTGAAGTCGACTCCGATGGTAGAGATGTAGCTCTCGGTGTACGTGTCATCCTGCAGGTTTGTGTGTGTGTGATAGATGATCAGCAACAAAAATAAGCATCGAATGTTTGTGTGTGTGTGTGTGTGTGTGTGTGTGTGTGTGTTTCTGGCAGGCCTACCGCAAAGCGCAGAAGCAGACATGACTTTCCAACTCCAGAGTCACCAATCAGAAGAAGTTTGAATAGGTAGTCACTGGAGGACACACATACATATATACATGTACATACACATATAAACACTTTAAATGTCAAATGTCATTTCAAATCCTTGGAAAACCGAATAGAATGATTTGATAATGGCAAACAAAGAAAAACTGTAATTCTCTTCATACTAGCGTCCAACTTCTGCTACTGTCTTTGATATATGTTAAAGGTTAAAGTAGCCATATTTGTTTTTTTAATCATAATAACCCATGACCTGTCAGTGTGTAATATTTTGCCGTGGCTCGTCGTGATGAACCTACAGAGGTTCATCAGCGACTCTGCAGCTCCTCTCGGCTTTACGGAGCTTCAGAGTGAGTTTCAGCTCATTGTTTATCTGTCCAGCTGCAACTGGTTCACTCTCAGCGCTCTCATAGTGTCATTTTCAGCTATAGCTGTCGACTGGTTGGTGAACATAGTGAAGCATTTAGCGGCTAGAGAGCCAGATATTTCCCTCAGGAGCTGATAAAGAGGAAAAACAGAGCTAAAAGAGTGAACATTGGACTTCCGTTCACCTGGTGGACAGAAACACAATTACAAATGAATGTAAATGTTGGATTTACATTTCTGCTGGATGCAGAAATAAGCAACTGTTTGCTAACAAGTTCAAGATATCAACTTAAAAGCTGATGATATATCAGTGTTGTGTTTACTGCTTGTTTCCATTGCACCCTGAATGGCCAAAAAATCATTTAATGTAGGCTTAAGGTTAGGATTGGGTTAAACTATCTAACAAAGTGACTCCGTGTCAATGGATGCTCAAAAGCAGATATACAAGTTTGCTTGATGTGGGCTGTATACATGCCTCTTTAGCTGGACCTGCTTTCTTTTCATTAATTGTTAAATAGTAATTAGACTCTTTTTTTTTAATTGAAGATCTTCTGATCTTACTGAAAAGTTCTAAAGACTACTAAGACTACAATACCCATCAGCCTCAGTAGCCTGGTGCTCCCAGTTACCTAACGTAGTCTTGAAAATTAACTGGATTTTAATTTCAACAACTACAAAAGACGACAAAAGCCATCTTTGTAGTCGTAGAACTATCTACTTTGTAGTTTTATACTATATCTAAGTATAGATGTAGCAAAATATCTATATCCAACAGAGGATAAAGCTGAAGTGGGAACACTGTATACTCAGATAGCTGGCACTCATTAATCAATAACTTTAAAACAAAGATAATAACTGACAAAAACTAGACTCCAAGATGTTACGGGGACTTTAATTGTCTCGGCAGTCATTGTTAAAGAAGAGATGTTCTAATGGTATACGCTGTCTTGTTGGAATTGAATATTTACACACAGCACATAGAAAGAAAGAACACTTACTATTCAGGATTCATGATCAGCAAGGTCGCTCCAGGTGACAGAACAAAGTCAAAAATCCCTGAAACTGAATCCTGGACCTGAAAGAAGTCTGATTATCTCTGAGTCTGTGATGTTGTGCACTGTTTTGTTGTGCCTTTTTTTTAGTTTGTGTGTGTGTATTTGTCCTTTTTTGGAGGGCAAATGGCAGAATAATCCGGAGCTACCGACCTCGCGAGCTGACTGATGAGCTGACTGGTTCAGCTGCATCATTTATTAATAAAGACCTGCTCAGGTTACACTGGGGACAGCACCTGGAACCAAGACACACTCGCACACACAGACACACACACACACACACACACACACACACTGCATTACTGAATATAATCTCTAAACAAAACTTAACCTTCAGCTCATTTCTTTACTGTTTTTCATGCCGGTGACATATTTGTGTCTGTGTCCTCGCTGTGGTTGTTGTGAGCTGCGGCGTTTCTGCTCTTCACTGACATCACCTCACAATGTCATATGTCACTGGACCCACTGCTGCTCTGAAACTCCCAAACAAACACACAAACAGGAGGCAGTTCTACTGAAACCACTCAAGAAATAAGACGACGACCGCAGATCAGCTGATTCACAAGAGTCTTCGATCATAGAGCAACCTTGTGGACAAGCAGTCTAACCATTTAACCACAATATGTCTGCCAAGTTACTTTTAAAGTGAACATATTTTGCACATTTCCAGGTCTATATTTATATTCTGGGGCTCTACTGGAATATATTTGCATGATTTACAAATAAAAACTCCTTATTTATCTTATACTGGCCCTTTATGCAGCCCCTCAGTTCAGCCTCTTTCTCAAACAGGCCGTTTTAGCTCCTGTCTCTTTAAGGCCCTCCTCTCGATGAGCCCACTGTGCTCTGATTGGCCAGCTCCAGGAAGTTTCCTCCCGCTCTGGATACTATGTAAACAAATCATAGTTTTAGGATTTCATTTCTTTTCTACTCCAAATGGAAACCTCCCATATACATCTATACATGTTGGAGCTGAATCAGATCTGTAATATTACCTTAGCAATGAAGGCTACAGAATGAATGTTCATCTGTGGTCATGTGTGAACAATCTGACATAACTATAAATGCATTTACTGTCAATTAACCTGATTTGTTATTGTATTGCAAATAACATTTTACAGAGTGGTAAGTAGCCTGTAATAAAATGTAAAATGTATTTATCAAAATAGTTGTTGAGCTGTAAATATGTACCATTGTAGCCACCAAAAAAAGGGAGATGCCACTGCTACTCACACCTGCAGAGGAGCTGACACTGAGCTGCAACAGGGTGGGCAACTAACTGAGGGAAATCATTCCCCAAAATGCACAGGAGTAAAATGTACAAGGTGTTGTCCACTACTATTTTTTCTATATCTGTCAGTGAGTGGGGACACTATATACCTGGAGCCCCCCGCTCAAGATGCTGAAGGCATACCTGACCCATGTGCGATTGTTTTATTTCGTCAGAACGCTGCATCTCATGTAAGTCTGTCCTGCTTTCACTTCACCACCTGCAGTGTTCATCCATCTGCAGGGAGATGGCGCCAGCACATCTAGGGCCCTTGATGATGAGGAGGCAATATCCGCAGACACAGAAATGCCAGAGGTAAGATGTGAAATGTTATAGATGTGTCTGTATTCTATAAATTATGTATAACTATACACCTTGCTGCAGCATGTGACTTGTCGGCATGGAATGCAGTAACTATTCATATTACTATTACCAGCTACTCTCTGACATATTGCCTCTTTCACAGAATGTCTGTTTGATTTACAAGCACCATCTGCTCCTCGGCATTGAAAACCAGAAACTGGACATGGAATACAAAAAGCTGTAGTTCAAGTTTGAAATTAAGAAACTGGAGGATATCAGTATAAATTTAAATACAGCAGAAAGCCACTGTATTTAATTTATGTTTGTTTTTTTGTCATCACAGCTTGAACAAAAATTCAAGCTGTGAAGAGTAAATTTTGAAAAAAAGATCTTAAACACAACTTAAGTACACTTTTCTTTCTGAAGTTGTTACACTTTGAAATAAAAGATCAGTCTAAAACAAAGGTGACCTTAAATGAAATCAACTAAAATAGACTTTCTTGTCAAGGTCCCTCACTGCTCTTCCATCCATGGGTTCCTGAAGGGCTGGGTCAGTGTCTTCCCATTGCTCCTCAAGGGAGATTGCAGGGGTCTCTCACGGAGTAGAGTGGCAACGTTGCACAAGCCTGCGCAGGCAATGGTGATGTCACAGGCCCTGTCAGGAGTACCTCTGAGAGTTTTTTTTCTGAGGCACCGAAACCTCAATTTCAGTTGGCGATAAACCATCTATTCACATCCTGGTTTTTGTGTGGGAATGGTTGAAGGCCCTCTCTGCTTCTGTCTCTGGTTCTGGGTAGGGTGTTGTCAGGTACAGCATGCAAGGATAGCCTCTGTCCCCAAGCAGGACTCCATTAAACTCCCCCCAAGAATGATGGGGGTTTATGTATGTGTGTGTGTGTGCGCCTGATATGGTTCTCCAGAATAAAACTATAATTACCACTTTGAGTTCTGTCAAATGACATCTACACCTTTTCCCTCATTAAAAGTTTGCAAATCTAAGACATGCAATATGTTACTTCAAGTGTACAAACCCTTTGGGTAATAACAGCATTCTCTGTAAAACCTCTGGGACAGCGATGATGCTTGAATCCTTGAATCATGGACAGAGCCCGACCATTTTGGGAATAATTTGGGGTTCAGTATCTTGCCCAAGGACACTTCAACATGCAGATTGTAGGAGCCAGGAATCAAACTACCAACTTCTGATTCCCTACTCTACCTCCTGATCCACAGCTGACTAAGACAACTTCCATTGCAGATCATCTGACAGCATAGAGGGTCACCGTTAATGATGTGGCACACTTCGCTTAGCAGAGCATTAATTTGAAATTACTCAGTATGACTAAGAAGGGTTGATGCAATGGTGTTATCCATAATTGTCATGGTTGCTATGGGGATGTATATTGGGGCTGTCGTGTGCGTCATGTTGGAGGTTGGCTGAGACAGGGGTGGAGCTGGAGCTGCCTCACCTGATCATCTACACACCTGACCTGCAGTCTATCACCTAATCAAGCCATCTCCACTCACCTCCTATATAACCTCGGTCTCTTCTTAGTTTTCTGTTGGAAAAGACTTTATGCTCCATACTTACCTTGTGTTCTCTGTCCAGATCCATGTTCGCTCCTCCTTCCTCCGTCGAACTTCCCCGGATTCACTCCCAGCTCCGTCCAGCTCTCCAGCCTCCAGCCACATCCTCAGCAGACCCCCACTTCCTGGACCCCACTCTGTTCTGGACTTCCTACCCTCACCATGGACCACCTCACCAGATGCCGTGCCTTCCACTTGCTACTAATAAACCTCATTGTTTCCCTTGAACAATCTGTGTCTGTGTCTGCCACCGAGTCCTTCCTCTTTGCTGGTCATTTATGACAATAATGTAAAATCCAGTTAGTAGTTAGTAGTATTTGTCTCGCATGCCAGAACAATGTTTTGGACTTTAGGTCTGACATTATGTATTATGCATAGGCCCTTTGCAGCTACAATGTAGTATTATGCTTAGGAAAGGAAATACCTGATTTTGTCTTTTGTATTCGTGTAATTCATCAATCTGTGCTGATAGTGGAACACTATCTTTGTACAGTGCAGATGCTTCTTTGTGTAAGGCTGACATTGAAATGGACATTTCTATGAACAACTGCCAGGGTAACAGGATTCATCCAAACAAGTGTCGACATCAAAACTGATCTATTATCACAGATGTGCACATTTCTTCTTTCTATTATTACTGTTCTGCCAACAGTGTGTAGGACAGCTGCTCTCATTACATACCTGTAAATTTAGGCCATGGAAAGATTTCTTGTTGATGTAGTCTGCCACCACGGGTCCAGATGGGGCCTGGGTATGCACATGGATGTAGTTGATGGCACCTGGTAAAGACTGAAGGAGGGGATTAAGTTAACACAGAGACCTATGTCAATGTCAGCCTATAGTCTACTTTACATGTATTTTAACTGTCACATACCCCCAGTTGAATAAAACACGTTCATTATCTGTGCCTGCAAATGGCCAAGGAAAGTGAAAAAGATATTGAGGTACTGCTTTAGAGGAAGGTATATATGTCTCATTTCCTGGCATACAGTTGCCTTCGTAAAAGACCTTCTGCATCACCAACACTGTACAAGAATGTCCCACAGGCAAAGAAATGCAGACCTATGCACACAGACTGCACATTGGTCAGGGCTTGGCTACGGTGAGTCTGTTTCCTAATCTGTGGTCCCAGCAGGCTACATACTGTAGATAAACTATGCTAGGTCTAGTGAGCTTGTACATCTTTCACAGGTACTCATCAGGGAAGCCCAGTGGATTAGTCCTGTCTCTGAACATTCTTGGGGCTGTTGCTGCGAATGCTCTGTGTATGATCTGAGCACCTTCCTCCACATGGTCGTCAATGGATGGACACGCCAGAATTGGCTGGAAAGGCTTGGTCCTTAGATGCACTGTTTATACAGCCAACACCTATGTCAATTAACAAATTGGCTTCTGGCCGTTGTTTTAAATCCCACCCGCATTCCGCAATGATCAGCCTCTACTCTGCAATCAGAAGCAGAGTAGGGTGGGTCTTCATGGAATGCAGGTGGGAAATAAAATAAGATGTCTTTTTTTAAAATCTTAACAACTCCAACCCAAAATACATCCTTAAAAGACTAATTGTCTTTAAGTGTTTTCTTTATCTCCTCCTAAGAACATGGTGCTCATGGACAAAACAGCACAGATACACTAAAGCAGATGCTTTCACACATTCAAGTCACAAACAGCACTCATGCACAGATCCACTTGAAAACAAAGTGCACTGATCTGTCTGGTTATTGTTGACACACACGGTCCAATGATTTGGCTGATTATTCCTCTGATGAGTGGTTGCTTGTTGTTCTCTCTGTTGTGTGTTGAAGCCTGCTGTTAGTATTATATGATCACTACACTTTAATGGAATAATGGGGCTGTTTAACACACACTGTCTGCCGAACAGAGAGAGTGCTGGGAGAGGGAGTTAGTCAGCTGAATCGCACATAATTGAATATTTATTCAATAAGCTATAATTTATCTCCGATTGTCTTATTTACTTATGTAAAGATCCAATTGCTCCTTCAGAGACTGCAACACATGGATGTCAATAGCGATGTGCAAAAACTGCTCTGATTTACAAATAACAAAAAAACATTGTTGGTCTAAGTTATTTAACAAATAATGTGGTATGGAGGAGACTGTGGACCAATGATTCGTGTCATCTCCATGAAATAAAGGTCAGGTACACAGAACACACACGACACAGGACGTAACCCTTCCAACCCCACCACCTCTTCCAAAAAAATAAAAACACAATTAAGCCTGTTACCACATATGTTCTGGGATAGGCGTCAGCCAATATGTGGTCTCTCCCAAGAATGGAAATACTTTGTTGCATTCCTGCAGAAGTAACTCAGACACATTAGACATTGTTCAGATAATGTCTTTGGAAAAACTAGTGATTGTGGTCATGACAGTGTGGTCAGCTACAAGATCTACAATATTGTGATTGAGACCGAGATGAATACAGTCCCAAATCTGATGGAGTTTAAACCTAAGTAGCACAAAACAAAAGACTTTTGAATGAGCAGTTCTCTGCTATCAGCCAAAACATTTAAGCAAGGACAAACCCATCTCTAAAACCTTTGCCTAAACTGTAGTTTATCCACACATGCTGACTTAATACTAAAGATATCGGAGATTTTAGTAGGGTCCATGCCTTGATCCAGTGTTCTAGTCTGAAAGTTGACACTGAGAACACACCTAACCAACACAAAAGTGTCCCACGAAAGAAACACAGATGTAACACACCCAACCCGCTGGTATTATTCTCTTTTTTCCATTAGATAATATTATTTGTAGACATGCCGTTTCCTTTCACTGCTATGCTGACGACGCACAGCTGTATGTACTCGTTACGCCTAGTAAGGTACGGTTCTTTCAAAAACTGTAAAATACTGTAAGTTTTGATGCTTTTGGAGCCAAAACCAAGGACATTAACAGTAGGGTACTGTAAGATTTGATGGTAGAATACAGTATTTTCATTTTCACCACTGCAGTAATGAGGCAGAAGCTTCATGCAACCATTGACATCATACAATCATTGTTCATCCTCCTTTGTGGAATCAAACCAAAAGGTCAGTAACATCACACTGAGAAAAGAGAATAAAACAGAACTTGTGCGTCTGTTATCATATTAGTAACCACATTTAATTTTTGCTATAAAATTAAACTAGTATAATCCTAGCAAGACCCTGGCAGGCACAAGATAGCATTTGCAGGCAGCACTCTTCAATTGGAAGTTTGAATTACCTGTATTTGAACATTATTTTCACTCTCTTTGAACATTATTTTCTTTCTCTTGAACTACACATCAGCGAAGTCTAATGTTAGTCTGGTCTGGTCTGTACCTCCACCTTGTTTATCCCACTTGCATTTCATAATTAATAATAGCCTTCTATCTACAGCACAAAACAACAAAAGTTTATTCATATACATAGCCAAGTGGATAAGATATGTTGACTGCTGAGCCCCAAAAGACAGTGGTTATATTGGTTATTTTAGTTCAACCCAAGTGTGTTTCTAAGCTGTAGCTAGGTTGCTGCAAATATACTGTTGCCAAGCTGTATTAAAATCTGGGACATAGTAGATCTTCTCCTGTCCTGTCCTCTCCTCTCCTTTCCTCTCCTGTCCTATCCTGCTTTTTTTAGGTCCGAAGTGAGGACAAAGCGAAAGCGATGAAGTTTTATTCTCTGCCGATTCCTGTGTGTGACCCCCTGGTCACGGGAGTGAGCAGGGAGCAGGGGATTGTGGGATATGCGATGGCTGAGCAGCTGTGATGGGGTCAGGGGTCAGAAGCCCTGACGACGGCCTGTTGCCGGGGCAGAGGCAGCGGCGCGATGGTTGCTAGGGCTGAGGCAGGCTTTGTGGTGCTCCCGATGGAGCATGGAGGTGGGAAAACTGGGGGAAGGGACAGAGAGAAAGAGAAGAAATAAAGAATGAGAAAAGAAAGAAATAACAAAGAAAGAGGGTGGGAAAATGAAGAAATAGGATGGAGAAAAAGAAGGTAAAGCTAAATTCTGAAACTATAGAGATGGAGGAAAATGGTGATACATAGAGGACTTGGGGGGGAAATGACCATTTCTTTTTGTTTTAATATACAAAATGAAATGAAAACTTTATTTTTTTGTGAAGTCTTTTCTCACTTTCCCACTCTGTGGACACTAACGGTTTCTGGAGGACTGAAGAAACCTTTAACTGTATTATTCCTTACTAACTTCCACACAAAGAGATGTGTCTGTAATCAGAGTGACTAAAATAAGTGTGAAGACCATACAGCTGGAGTGGAGGTATTATGGCAGCAGACTGACTTCATATTGCTCAAAATGACTTTCATGTCTATATATTACATCTACACTGGGTGTACCGTGGTGGACTCTCAGTCCTTTTTTAAATACAGCAACACTCATTTGAAAGGATATAACAATAAATATTTAATATGATTACTTTATTTAGGTGTATTTCTCTGTGTAAAAAGGACTAAGGTTCCTCCACTGTTGAGCTGGTGTGGATTAAAGCTGAGAGTCTGCACTTCACCTCGTGACCTCAGCTATTTCTCTAGGACCATCACAACAAAAAATGTGTTACAGCCCTTGTGCTTTGTGACTGTGGTATCGGTTCATGCTGCCTCTGAACACCATGTAAGCAATAATACACAACAAAGAGTCTTGATATACATTAATAATGGACAAAATGGTTGCAAAAAAACACCAAGAGTTGATCATTTAGTACATTTTACACCTCTTGCTAGTCTACTATTGCACTTATTACATAACCAGTTACCACAAAAGACTGCTTTGTCACTGACATGATATCTGCAAGTTTGATCTCAGAGAAAAGGTGCATCTAGAGCGAAAGTCTCTGTATGTTACTGTGTTTGTATTTGAGTGTCTATAATGTGTGTGTGTGTGTGTGTGCGTCTCAGACAGAATGACGAGTGTTTGAGTCGAGTTGCGCATAAACACCACAGTGTGAGACACTGTGTGAGTGCACGTGTGTGCGCGTGCGTGAGCAGGTCATTGGATGGAGTAAAACCAGTCATTGTTCCCATCAGTGTGTGTGTCCCAGGAGACCTGAGGGAGTCGGGATAAATAGGTGCTTTTCACTATTCACCCTTATTTTACCACGCTCCCTGGCTTCAGCGTGTATGTGTGTTTGTGTTTGTTTGCCAGCCTGTGTGCGGAAACCGAGCGCTGAAAGAGTGTGTGTGCAAGATTATAACAGAAATTAAAGGTCTTGCAACATCTATTTATTAATCACGATAAAAACTAACCCAAGTTAAAAGTTGTATGAAATCCAGAAGATCAATGAAGAACAATTCTAAAAACTCTTAATGTCCAGTGAGGGTTAAGGCTTTCCTGTCTTTTCTCAAAACTGAGCTGAAAGCGTACTGATATGTTAGGACAAACATAAAAACTAAAACAAAATAAAGCTAAGGGCTAAATATAAGAGCTACAATGGGAATAAAACCTAAGAGGTTGTGCAACTGAAAATTAAAAACTGAAATAGAAATAGATCACATTCAATAAAACTAAGCTGAAAATAAAACATTAGCATGTCTGTTTGTGCATCTGTGTGTGCTCGTTGTTGCTGCTGGTTGAAGATTTATGTGGAGTCACTTAGTCACTTTGCTCTTTTCCTTGTGTGTGTGTGTGTGTGTGTGTGTGTGGGTGGGTGCGTGGGGGGACGTCCCTGAGGCCAATTAGGCAACAGATAATTAACCTCATTGAAACTGGATGCTGAATGAAGGCAGTATTGTAGAGAGAAAGAAGGACAGAGAGAGAGAGATGGAAAAAACAGAACAAGAGGTGACTTTTCTCAAAATGTGCACATCCTCATGCAACCTTGTGTTCCGGAAATTATATGCTGCTAATTTTGCGGTAACAAAAAATGTCTTGAAGGAAACGTAATGCTGTTTTCTGGGTGGCCTTCCTTGTGACTAATACGCTTCAAAAGGAGGATAAAACATTTAATAAACACTAGAGATCTGAGAACTGTGAACTTCATGTTAAAACCTTCTCATTACTCTCATTCAACATTTTAGATCTATCAGATTTTGACTCTGTGTCACTGAATGTTTAGTCAACAGAAATGTAACTATTTTGATGATCGAACAATAATTTGAGACATTTTTTGAAGTAAAAATGCTAAAACTGTGCTTGTTTCAGCTTCTTGAATGTGAGGATTTAATAGTAACCTGAATATCTTATATATCTTGAATATCTGAATATTCATCTGAATATAACTACCAATTGTTTTAAATTTAAATTTATATTTTGAGGGTATTTCTTTAGATTTTCTAAACCTTGAAACCCTGAAGTAATGATTTAAACTTGACTGGTATTTATGGGGTAAACTGCACCAAATGAAACCACTGATGCAACCTGAAGATGCCGAGGTGCAGATGTTGAAACCCCCTGGATTATATGATAAGACTAGATTACGATTACTTATGATTAGTCATTCAAATAATTATGTTACGTAATGTAGTTATGTAAGCAGTAATACACAGAGACGTGTTCTGATGTTTAATTATCTTGTCATCATCTATAACGATTTTAAACAGGTTTAAATTCTGATTAAATGGAGCTTTAGCACGCTCTTTGATCTTTTGCATGCTCAGGCCTGTAGTTGTTTCTCATACCGTCCTGCCATTCACATCTCTCACACATGCTCACTCATAATTTCCTTGCTGTCATTGCTCTGGCTATCAATAGAGATCACATCAGCTGTTCACATCAGCTTGTCACATCTATCCAATAGCACGGCGACACACCTCCTCTCTTAGTCCAGCGTCCTGCTGCTGCCCCTATAAATACGTTTCTCCATCTCTACATAAACGCATGCATGTGTGCATGCTGCTGCTGTTATTTGCGCCCCTCCGCCTCCCCGTCACTCAATCTTTTTATCTTGCTGCTGCTCAGGGTTGAAGCCCCTCGCTGACAAAATCTCCCTGTAGAGTCTAAGCGCCAAATACTGTCTTGACAAGATTGAATTATCACTGTATCATCTGTTATAACAAACAATTATATTTACTCCATTCACTTGTCTCCTCTTTATTAAAATGTAATTAATCCACAGCTTTCTGTAACTTTGCAGAAACAGTTGGTGCATGTAAGGATCAAAAGGCTGCATCTTTATGAACGCACTTCACTGGAAAGGCAGTTGTTTTAAATGATGATTTCCTGTAAATGACGGAGAGGGGTTTCTCTGCTGATTTTAAAGCTTAAGTGAGGGAATCACCTGCAAGGAAAGTCCCCATTTTAGGAGCTTTCTTCTTCACTGTTTCCTGATTTTTCTCTCATTCTCTCTCAGAGTCTTCCTTTGTTTCCTCTTCTGTCTTTATCGTTATTTCCTTCTCTCTATACACATGTTCATTTCTGTCTCTAGTTTTATCTTTTTTCTTGTTCTTCCTCTCTTTCCATCTCCTGTTGTGTGTAACCAAACCCTCACGTTCCCTCTCTCTCTCTCTCTCTCTCTCTCTCTCTCTCTCTTTCTCCAGTGACAGCTGGTCCTCTGCTTTCCCGCCAACAGACCAGCTGTCCATACAAACTGGAGGTATTTGAGAAGTGTGTGTGTGTGTGTGTGTGTGTTTTACATGACAGGCAGTCCCTTTCTGTCAGTTTCTATGTCTGTCTGTCTCTCTCTCTTTCACACATTTCACTGACAGGATACAACATGACACTTGTATTAAAGGACCGCTCTTCTGCTACTGCAGGAAAGGATCAATATACAATGACCACACACACACACACACACACACACACACACGTGCACACACAGTATGAAGTTAACACAGTGTTATAGAATTTCTGTTTACACACCAAATACATACAGTTTTGTAGTCCTATCTTGTCCTTCCTCTCTGCTAATAAATATTCATCTCTAGAAATAGATATCGGCGTATAAATGCAGAATCTATAGGCAGCAGGACAAGATTATGGTATCGAAAGCATTCTGGAGAGCAAAAGATGTGAAACACATTGGCTGAAATGCAATCTCAGAACCCATCGGTTATCGTCTGATGATGACTTATCTTTTTATTAGCTTTTTTCAAAAATTTAGTTGTTAATTTAGTTGTAAATTTAGTTGCTAATCAGTCTGTAAACAACAACCAGCACACAAAAGAGGAAGTCTTGGCCTGAATTTCGTCATCCGGATATCTCAGAAATATTATAATATATATGCCCCAGATGCTAAATCATTGTCAGACAGATAGCTGATTGGCTCAGAGACTGAATAATCACCACTTCCTTTTCCTGTCATGTTGAAGTGGGAGTTTCTGTAGGTGGCGCTCTTTTCTCTGTTGCTTCTAACTGCCCAGTTATTCTTCTTTTATCTATTCTAAGCCAGATATAAACATAAAATTCATTACTTCCTGTCCACAGACTGATTTTTGTGTTGACTGTTGACTGAGTCAGAGATTATAACTGTGGTTGTGTTTGTCTTTTAGCATTTAGTATATCAAATGTTATCAGACTGAATTCACTTTTAGCCAGAGTTTCGGTCATGGGCCAGAAAAAACGATTACTGTATTGGCTTGAATTTGAGATGATGTGTTTCATTTTGGAAATAACATATGATAAAGTCGGGGTCATGTTATATAAGAAGACAAGACAATTACATGTTCATAACATCAGGTATTCTTTTTAAATGGGGAGAGTATCACTGTAACACGGGCTGCTACAGAGAATGATGCATTGTGGGTTGTTCATAGTTTTAATGTTGCTAGGCTAGTGACTTTCTTGCAGTCTGATGATTTGATTGATTCAAATTGATAGTGAGTCTGTCTGGCGCTAACCAAACACTTTTAGTGCTAATTGTGTGTAAAGTGTTTTTTTTTTTCAACTGAGGAAATAAACTGATGACGAGTGAAAACAACATTTTTACTGCAGAAACACAGTGAGGACTGGATTATCTGTCAAACAGCCAAGAATTACTGCTGTCACAGATGATGAGGAGCTCAAACAGACAAACAGACAATGCTAAATACCGGGTATACAAAAGTGGGATTTACATAAATAGTTTTATTTCACTTTTAATGAAAAAAAGGCTTTATGGATGGATGGATGACGTTTTTTCTCATTGGATTAATAGTATGTCAGAAAAACATCTTGCCAACAGTGTGTAAGTGTGTTGTGTGTTGTAAAAGTCTTTTTTTCCCCAAAAAAAACAGGTGTTGGAAAGGGGGGTGGGGGGCTCATCTTATAATAAGGGTGGTCTTATGTTTGGGCCAATATTTTTTGGGGCACAACTGTGGCCATTCATTATTCCATTTCAGTTAACTCTTTCTCCTGGAAACTACTTTCATATATGACTAAACTGCAACAGAAAATAAGTTTTGTTGGAAATGCAGTGCTGCTCAATCACGTTTTCTCTCAACATAATGAGAAAATGTTAGTCACCATGCATGTTGCAAGAACGTATGAGTGAAATGTCCAGAGGCAACATAGTGCAGTACAGTATCTACTGCTAGTATATTTAAACTTTTTATGGTTATGTTCAGGCTCTGGCAGCACTAAACCTGAACACACACAGGATTCAGGATGTGAACCCAGGTCCCTGCTGTCAGAGTCCATATACATATATACATATATATACAATGTTCATTCGCCCACAATGTTCATTCGTTTTGTTGTTTTTTTTTTCTATTTCAGACATACTGTAAATTTAGATGGCATGAGCACATGTGGATGGCAGTTCACCTAGAGTTGGCACTACAATAACTTCATGAATTCAAAGTGTAAGTTGTGTAAGTGTTAACTGTTACTTCGACTACTACTTCAGGCTTCAATCTTTCTTTTTTAACAAGACCTCTGATGTGTAAATTTGATATCTCAACTCTGTTGCATGTTCACATACAGGAACACACACACACACACACACACACACACACACATACAGATACAGTCAACAGTAAACCACATCCAGAGTTCTGGCTGTATGCTCTAACTGACGGCAGCTGTGTTCGTTAACCCCTCGTCGCTCAAACATTACCACACAGCTAACCGCACACACACACACACACACACACACACACACACACTTATGCGGAGTAAGCCTTGTAACACCCGTTGTGTCTCGTTAACTGCTTGGATTATCAATGTGAGGCAATGGATGCGGTCAAAGCGGCTCACGTGCTTATCAACACCATGGGACTACACACGCACACACACACACACACACACACACACACATGCACAAACACACACATACTGGTTCTTGTCAATGGCAGACACGTGAAAATACGTTCATACGGCATAGGGACGCAGCGTACAAGGTGGCATGTGTGTGTTTGTTTTTATGTCTACCATCAAGGTTTGTAAGTGTACCAGACCACCCCAGTAACACACACACACACACACACACACACACACACACACCTCTGTGTCTCTTCCTGTTGTAATTATGTCACTGTGTTTGGTCTGCAGACCTGTTGACAGGGGACACGTGTGATTATGAACACACACACACACACACATAAAAGCTCTGTTGCTTGTGTATCACTCTCTTGTGTTTGTGTAAGAGCAAAGAGAGCAGAGTGTGTGAGAGTGTGTGAGAGTGTGTTTTCTCTGCTGTCACATGATCCTGACAGTCCAGCCATTTATAGCAAAAAAAGAGACAAACACTTTTAGGAGAACGGTTCAAACTCATATCTGCCAAAGAGCAGAAGTAAATACAAACAGATGCACAAATATGTTACATTTCATATAAGCATACAGATTATTGGATTGTTCTAATAGTAATAATAATAATAATAATAATTGTACACCTTGCTATGTCTATCTTTATATACAGTCTATACAGTCTACAAGCCATGTGAGAACATCCTCTCCTCTCATTGGTCAGTAGTTTCTAGGGCAGGAATGAGAATGTAAACACAAGAAGATCCTGAAAAAGCTCCTCTGGATAAATATCAAAATTGCAACTTTGCTCAAACTTGCAGAGCATAGCTTGTAGTCGGGTCGGTTCACGTTCCTGCCACAAACGAACCGGACCGATACCACTTCCTCAAAAGGTCATGGTGTGGTTGTTGCTGTGTTCAGATCAGCCCAAAGGAATATTAAAAAAGAGGAAAACTTCATGTTTGAAAATGCCCTGAGTCTCTCTAATGCCCTGAGGCTCTCTACTGTCCACTATCAAGACATTTTCCACGAACAATACAAGCTCTTTAACACCAGCTGGACTTGTGGATTAATGGAGGCCCGGCGTGGAAAACAAGATGGGAACAATAGCAGTGTGAAGGGTACGGTTCACTGGAATGCTGCATTAACTCTGTTGGTTTGTATTGTACAGAAAAGAGGGCATGAATTCCAAAGAGAATTAATGTTTGTTATGGTAATGACTCTGTTAGATATGGCTGGATGGCTGCATCCATAAATACACTTATTTCACAGGCGAATGGTTGATGATGATGTAGATGGTCTGAAGTTGAAAAGCAGAAGGTTTTAGTTCTTCAATCTTCGTCACAACAAACAATAAAATAATGAAAAAACTGAACAGTTTGTTGGACGTCACTTTGTTGTGAGGTTACATAGAATAAAATCTATCTATTAAAGGTGCTATGTGTAAGAACTGGCCACCTGTTGAATTCCTAATCCACAAACGAATTGGGGGAAGCATATCACCAGAAAGTTGGGCAACAATGATTCCAAAGCAACTGGACTTAGATTTGTCTTATGAAGACGTTTCGCCTCTTATCCAAGCAGCTTCATCAGTTCTTAAACGCATCGGCCTGACTAGTCCGCACTACTCTGACCAAACTGGTGTTTTCACATTTACACATTCTGGAGACTGATTTGGAAAAACTTTATTTATTAAAACACTCTTTTAGTCTGGACGGAGGGCCAAAATGGAGAGAAGATGCGTTCATGAATTTTGGCGGTTGATTTTATCCCTCATATCTTATAGTATCTTATAGTATACTATGCCGTAGGAATATCCTCAGGAATATCCTCATTAAGACAGACTTGTCTGGTCATTTTACCAGCTGATATTGGAACTGCAGAATCACTACAAAGTCTGCTTCATGATGTTGGGAGCCCAGTTTAATACATGACTCAAAATACTGCATCAAAAAGGACCAGACCATTTACGATCCAGTTGTTCCTGAGCAGCAGCTGACAGCGCAAAGAAACACAAATTCTTCCATTTATCTTACAGGTAAAGTTTATTCATAAACACAGATGAACACAAAATATTTATATGAGATTTACCCTCCTATTTTTTATCCAGCATTTAGACACCATCACAACAGTTGAATGGGTGGGGGACAATGAGACTATGTTCAAAAATATAGAAGAGATGAGGACTGTTAACCCCTCTGACCTCATATTTCATAGCCAACATTCCTAAAATACCAGTGCAAGTCCCCATTTAAGCTCAAAGCTCATAACAACCAGCTTCTTAGTCCTCGGTTCTTCAACCTACAGAAAACCCCTTAAGTGAAGCTGCCTATCTGGCCACAAAGGCTTCAAACATGATGTCACATTAGCCAGTTAGCAAAGACAAATTAGTTAATTATCTGTACAAAAAAAAAAAAAAAAAGATTTTAAAAATAGAGCCAGTTTCACATTACAGCCAACATTTTGAAAATGTTGAAAGCTTTGGATATCTTGGTACAGTTCTTTAGTTCCAGGCGAGCTTCTCAAAAAATACACTTTCAAGAAATGCTAACAATGATTTCATCTTCTTGGAAGACTCAGCAGCCTCTGCGTTTTAATTTCAGAGAAAAGACTGGTCTAATTGCCAGCAGAAACCCCAAAAGTCCTTGATTCATCGCTTTATGGAAAGGACAAGGAAGAAAGTGGGGAGTATCTTAGCAGGTAGCTCCCGTCCTCTATTTAGCCAGTTTGAGTCTTTGAGCTCCAGGAGGCAATATAAAGTGCCTCTAGCAACTAAAAAATGTATTTGAGAAGTCCTTCATCCCGAGTGCCATTAGTATTCTTAACTCTGCACACTGACTGATGAAATCTAACCCACAGACATGACATGAAGTGTTTTTAATGTGTAATGTGACCTTGTCTCTGTGTTTGTTATACTGACAGCTTCATTATTTCTTTCTTGTAAGAATCATGCGTAGTGCGTCCTCATGTTTTGGTGAGCCGAAGGTAATTTTCCAGGATAGTGAAGAAGAGCATAGTAACATAATTTATGTTTGTCATGAGCATTTCAACTCTAATTACATTTGTTTTGTGTTTTGTGTAATATGTCACGTTAGGAATTCTTTGACCACAAGAACTTTACCAGAAACCTCTGTAGGAATGTTACTGTATTTTGACTGCAGAGCTTAGGTCCAATTTTATTTCCTGGGCCAAACATGAACCATTATGTGCATGTTCTTTCCCCATTGGTCGAATGTATATACAAATTGGGTTTATTAAGTTTAGCAGGTATTTCCCATTTTATCAAATCAAATCAAATGTCCCTTGCTTATACTGGAGGGAAAGTCCAACAGTGGGGACTTCCAGAAACAAATCTGCACAACATTCACAAAGTGTTTCGTCTGTTATTCGAACCAGCACAACAGAACAAAATGTAATGTATGTCTGTAACATACCATAGTAGATGCATGTGTTTTGAGCGTCTTTATTTAGCGTTTGACACACAACTTGATTCCTTTTACAGTGTTAAAAGGGGGGTTAAAGGTCATGGCTGCAGTGCAGCTTCTCAGAAATCTCAGTTGGCAAAACGTTCTCAAACTCTCTGACTTCGCTCTGTCTTATGATATTCAGGCAACATTTCCAGAAAGGAAATATGCTCTGACAAATGCATAGATATGTGTCATAAATATGTTTTTATATTTGATAAATATACACACCAGTCAGATTAAAGTAGGAAAGTAGTGTGTATTTCCATCTTGAAGTCACTGAAACCTTTTTGGCTTTGTTTGTTTCTTAGTTACAGTAAAAGAAACATAAACTTTGAGTTTTAGTGTTTACAGGTGTACTGATGTTGTCGCTGACCCGATATGACCATTTAACTTTATGAACAAAAACAATTAAACACTGGATGCCCCCCTCCTGTCTGTCTGTCTGTTCCCGTCTATATGATGTAATTCAAAAACAAAAGAGCTTTGGCTGCTAACAGCTGAGGGGAAGAGGTGCACACACACAAACACACACGACAGCTCCTGTTAAAATAACAGCAGCAGCTGCTGCGGAGACTGGTCTCATTTAGCACCAAACAACACCTCTTAGACTCGCACCCAGACCCAGTGTGTGTGTGTGTGTGTGTCCATGTGGTACTTCACACTGTATCAGAAGACTGGGGCTGTCTGGAATGAACAAAGTCCAGTCTGTCTCTCACACACACACACACACACATACACACACACACCTTAAACCGTCCACCAGTTGTGGCAGTTGACAGTTTGGCATTGGAGGTGTATGTGTGCGTGTGTGTGTGTGTGTGTGTGTAGGGGAGGCTGGCATTTGTCCTTAAAGACATTTGTAGTGAACATTTGAGTGTCTGCTGGCATCCGCAGCATGTCCTTTACACTGGTGTACATTTGTACTTGGATCTGCATATGTACTTAAAGCTGCAGCAGCTCTTATTTTAGAGACCTCTATTAGCCTCTTGACATGCTGCCATTTGTTCATCCAGTGCTGAACTCATCGGGACTTTCACACTGATGCTGTGATGCAGGATGAGTCTGCATATTCATGTATCAGTTTGGATCTGATTCCATGACCAAGGTTATGTTTTGGGTCTTACACTGTTGGTATTTTTTCAGTGAAAAAGGTTTATGAGAGGTCCGGCCAAACTTAAAATTAGTCAACATCAGAAGAATGGAAGACTTTCCAGGCAAGACTCCAGCAAGTTAGATTACTATAATGGCCTGTTTCTGGTTTCCCTGAAATAACTCTCAGGTGACTTTAGCTCATTCAGAATACTGCTGCTGCCACAGCCTGTAGATAAAGATATATATGTAGTGAGGTGTGACGTCACCAGTTGGTTTGCACTGAAGCCGGTTTGAAGCCCAGAGTTGAAGCTTATAGTCAGTGCCATCTTTCCCGTTTGGAGCCACGACCTTCCAAATAAGCTTTGCAGGGTGCTGCCTTGCACAACCTGGAAACAAGCCCCACTACCTTGGACCCAAGCAAATGCTAGCTTGCTGGGAACACCAAGTGCTACACACTTTGGCTTACATTAGCTACTTTAGCTAAACTGTGCTAACAAGGCAGGTATCATCATCAAGTAACATTAAACTTTGTGAAATATTACGTCAATAGTCTGACTCAGTGTGAGTCTTGGAGCCTTGGAGAGCAGCATGTGAGCCATCTGTTAATCAACGCCCAAACAGCAGATATCAAGCTACTAGAAGTCTTCAAATCTTCAAATAACAGAGCAAGAATTTATGAAATGACCATCAGCACACTTATTAGAGGGCCTGAATTTAGAGATTGAGACCATAATGAGTCATTGAAAAAAATGATTGACTTAATATTTCTTGAGAGAAGTTGAGGCTTTTTGAATGGAAGTCAGTTGGAGTGGCCATCTGACTTTAGCATTTTAAGAACTTAGTTCTGCTGCTGTATTACAAGAGATTTACATAACTGAGAGAGAAAGATAGATACATATAACTTTTTTAATGAATAACAAAAAATAATTACACTGACCTTTTAATGTGTCCTTTTTAATGTCCTTTTTTAAATGTTCACAAAAATACAGAAACATCTAAATCTGTTTCACTTTATTTCAAACTACTGAAACAATGAACCACATGTTGAACATGCTGAGCATCAAAAATACTGGCAGTCAGTTTCCATGTGGAAAATAATCTTTTTATTATTGTCACAGGATAAATAGGATTCAGCAGATTCTCTTGTCTGCTTGTTTTTAATGCGATTTCCAAGCGATGTGAAAAAATAATGTATGGATTATGTTCCCAGGGATTTGATGAAAGGAAGTCTTTATTACCCAGATGCCCCAAGGGCCCGCTGGTCACTATACTGTTGCATCATAGTGAG
Source organism: Euthynnus affinis (assembly GCA_029490765.1). NCBI lineage: Eukaryota > Metazoa > Chordata > Actinopteri > Scombriformes > Scombridae > Euthynnus > Euthynnus affinis. The sequence goes on from CM055845.1 coordinate 4,416,178, forward strand.
CAGCTGGCACCAAATGGCCTGTGTGTGTGTGTGTGTGTAAGTGTGTGACACGTTGCCAGATTCCAGGAAACAGGAAACTAACTGGCGGGAAAATTACAGCAGCAGGGGGTCCAGTCTTTTGTCAAAACATAATCCAGTGGACGCTCGTTCTGGTCCCCCCTTTCCCCTCCCTCCTTCCTCACAAACACACACACACACACTCACTCTTTCTGTCTTTGGTCAACATATTTTTCCAGGAAGCTGAGCCGGCTGCTGCTTCCCTCCTCAAAGAGAACACTGAGGAGGGGAAGTCAGGGATTCGTTGTTGGGGGAGAAAGAGAGAGTGGGATGAACGGTGCTGTGAGGCGTTATCTGTGCGTTTGTGTGTGTGTGTGTGCATGCATGTGCAGAGTGGGGGTCGAGTCCAGTTGGTCAATTGAAAGGATTTAAGGAGCCATACGGCCTGATAGAGGATGAAAGAGAAGGACAAGGCTGTGTCTGATGACCATGACTGTTTGGAAAAAGAGAACATGGTCGATGAGAACATTCATGTGATTTGCATCAGTTGCTATGGATGTCAGCAGTGATCCAAGTTAACTATCCATAAATAAAATGCCCATAGAAACTTTTCAAATCACCCCTACAGCGTAATCCACATTTTCATTGTTGATTTGCATTTTTCAAAAGTAAATAAGTAAATACATCCATTTGTTCAATCAATTACTGATTACACGATTCAGTGTAAGAGTAATTACATTACTTTACTTATTACTCAGCAACAAAAGTAACGCATTACTCGTTAGTTTACTTTCATTACTCAGCCATCAGCTCTGTCAAAGTTTCCTTTAAACAACTCAAAAACCTCCATAGCTATATGCTGCCTCTTAAGTATTTAACACATGTAGAAACAGAAAATGAGATGCTTGTGGTTTAACAAACAAGCAGGATACAGTTTGGAAAGCTTTATTGACCATCCAGCAGCTAGCGTTAGCGTAGCCTCAGTGACTGTGCACAGCATTGCAGAAGTCTCGACCTCAGCTTCACAATTCACTCAACCTCCAATTCTGAACAAGGCCAGCGTCAGGTGACTCCTGAATGGCTGATATTAGCAAGTCTGCTAAGAACCATAGACTATATAAAAAAATATGGACGCAGCCACCATGACGTCACCCATTGGTGTGCGGCCTCCTGTTCTGAAGCCTCCAGTTAGCCATTTTGACCAACACCATCTGGAGCCAGAAGTGATAAGAAGTGACCATATTTGGATGAGAAAAACATGCACATCTGTTGGATTTTTGTGGAAAAACCAGCCCAAGTCCTTCAGATAGAAATTAGTCCCCAGGTTGCTACAGGAAACCTGGAAAGAAAGTCAAAGAGGGTTTCATTTTTACAACTCGTTCATTCATTGGCAATAAAAACAATTAATACATGTAAATTGCTTCACAATTCTTACATATAGGACATTTAAATGTTCAGAATAAATCAGGCCTGTGGCAGCAATAGAGAGAAAAATTGAAGTGATCTACAGCCTTGTATAATCTCAAGCATGACAACCTACTTTGAAGTCTTACATTTATTGCACAATTGGTGGCTGACAGAAGCAGCCATATTCATGTCATATTACTAAACGCTTTCTACTTTCTGTTGGGCCTAATGAAAACTTACCAAGGACCTAGAGAAATGGAAGCAAGGGAAAAGAAAAAAGTTAAAAAATTAAATTATATTTATGATTTTATACCACTCACCTGTAAGTTCCAAACTAGATATGTGCGCACTTGTGCTTTAAAGTTTCCTTTCACTGTCTGGATTGAGGGTGGGAGATCTTTTGGCAAAGTGTTCATTGAGTAACATCTGTCTGATTCTCCACAGCTACTGTAATAGTGTGGTAGTTAAGAATTTAAAATGTAGTATGCAACTGTTGTTCCACCATTTTCTGCATTTGAGCCTGTCTGTAAGGTGTTAAAAACATTATTTTATTACTGTAAAAAAGTCAGTTCATGTGTAAGCTAAAATATGACAGTTAAAAATGTAAACATATCTCATTTAATTTTAAGTCTGTGTTGGTTAAAAGTTACATTATTTAGAAAAGCAATGGATAATAACTTTGTTGTGGAAACTGTGGTCCTGAGACTGAGTGTATCCATACTGAGAAAATGTGTGAATTTCATTGTACTGTACATAATTAAGACTTAATACAGACGAGTGAAGGCAAGAGTAGTGTGCGGGTTTCTTCATCCATCCCTCTTCCCTCACTATTTTCCCTGTTTTAAGGGCACAACATCATCATCTCCTTTTGTTTTTATCACATTGCAGAGCGCTTCAACAAGAAAAAAAGCAGAGAGAGATAATTTATTATATTAGGGGAGGATTAGAGATATGACTTTATCTTTTCTCAACAGAAAGATCCAAGTTAAGTTTATTAAGTATAGCACCTCTCACAAAACAAGGTCACAAAGTGCTTCACAAGAGATAGTTAATACAAGACCATAAAACAAACAAACAAACAATAAAACATAAGCAACAAAAGACAAAAAAAACACACACACACAGAATTACAAACATTAGACAGCACTGGGCTGGACAAAGGCCATTTTGAATAGATGAGTCATTGAATGAATGAATGAATGAATGAATCATTTTGTGTTGGAGAATAGCGGGGAGAGAATGGCACATAATTATATATTATTATTTTTAGATATAATATACATAATTATTATTGAGGAAAGGAGAACACATTATTGAGGAGAAGTAGAAGGGAGGAAGCTGGCTTGATGGATGGAACGAGGCCAAAGACAAAGTGACATATCCTCTTTTCGGCAGCTTGTCTTGACACAGTTGTTTGTGTGAGCTCACCGGAGTCAGGTCCATGCACAGTGATTTATCCACTTCTGTATAACAGTCACCAACAGCCTGGGGTCACCATTCATCTCTCAGCTTCAACGGCATGTTCATTTCTCAACTGTAGACACCATTAATCTCTTTAACTTTTCACTTTAATCACCCGTTTAAAACAGTTTGGCTCCTATCAGGGCTGCGAGTATTTCCTGGCACCTTAGAAAAGGACTCATAAATCACCTTCTTAAAAGCAGATAGAGTTGCTGTGGTCCTGTGTGCTTTATTGGTGCTAACACAGTGCTGTTAGTGTTGAAGGCTTTATTCTCTGGCTACACAAAGAGCAAAACATTCACTGTCTCCAAGCACAGAATGAGCTTCATATATCATCATATATCAGTAAAGTTTGATAGGGTTGTTGAACAACTCAACAGTTACTTTGTGATGATATCTGTTTAGAAAAAGGACTTTTTAGAATCAGTCCCTCCCTCACGTTTTCATTGATTGGAAGTGGATGTTGCAAAAATGTCACCAGACCATAGCCATGAAAAATATTCATGTCTGATTCTAAAATGATGAAACAGGACACCTATAACTCTGATCAACAGTTTAACCAATGCTTGTTAACCGCTTGCGCTGACCATGAATCCAACTTTAATCTATCTATTGAAAGAGTTAAACTGACAACAAACAAACTTTCAAAAATGTTTGCCAATTTTTCTTCTTGTTTTATGTGCTTATGTGGTATAATGGATACACAAATAACGGATGAGGAGGAGACCTGGCAGACATATCTGATGTTCATGGTCCTAATTCTGTGAGAAAGAGAGAAAGAAGATAAAGTTTGGATGGGAGGAAGAGAGGAACAAACAAACCAAATCAATGGAGGCAGGAAAGTGGGAGCAAAGTACCACTACAACAAACAAGCACAGCAGGTTACAACAATAGACTGTGGCTTTACAAACAGGGCACTTGACGACCATTCAGATCCACCCTGAAATGGAAATGACCTAAAAGAGCAATCGTCCATGACAATGGGCAGGCAGGGAGGAGATGAGGATGAATATTAAAAGCATGAATTGTTTTTGTTTAGGTAGTAAACAACTCATTGGGCTCATTTGGAACATTAACAGCACATGGAAGAGGATGTGCTCACAACAATTAAAGATTACATCTGGAACACTCAACAGCAAAATGTGTCTTTCTAGAAAGTCCATCATCTATCTTAAGGAACTTGACTGAAAACTGCTCACAAACAGAACTATCTGTATGGTAAGATACCACTAGAGGTAAGTGGCCTTCCAACTGCTGTCTTATGTTGTATCTTGTCACCAACCAACAAATCTAAGAATCATCTGAGTTCTGTTGAGAGTTTGGAAAGTGTGCAAAGCTGTTCCAATGCACAAAATGCTTGTTTAAACCATTTTGTCTTGTCTTGTTGTGTTGTTACATGCATCCATGGTTCAAGGAGTAAAAGTCACTGTGTTTAGTTAAATTTATCATAGATGATGTGTGGTGACTGACAGTTCAAGTACTCCCAAGACCTGGATGGACTTGAAATCCTCTTTGGTGATTCTACAGTATAAAAGATGAACACCTGTTATTTGTTGTTGTGTAAGGAAAAGAAGTTAACTACAACTCCCAAGGTGCATTTCATAGTTTCAGATCCTCCTCACACTATTTTCTATATTTCTCTTATTGGCAATAAATCCTGTGTTTGTATCCAAACCAACAATGGACTGATCTACTAACAAGTATTGTATGTCTACCCAAAACCTGTTATATATTATTCCTCACATCAGTGAGTCATCTGTGTATATTCTCATTTGTCCAGGTCATAGTTATCTTTAGGCAACGATGATTCCAAGGCACTGGACTTAAATTTCGCCTCTTATCCAAGCAGCTTCATCGGTTCATCGGTTTGACTAGTCCTCACTAGTCTGGGTCAGACTATTCATCAATTTATGAGGAAAAAATGTATTAACATTATATCATACTGTTGCCTATGACACACGATAGTAACATGCAAATGAAACATCTCTGGAATGGACGAATCTGAAAAATTACTACATGATGCAACACTATACCAACCTGATTGGAGAGTGGTTCTGTGTTAAGGCCAATTCATGCCTTCCACATCTGTGGACAGCTGTGGACTTGTACATGGACCATGGGCACGCATGTGGTTCCATACAGACTACAGTCGAGGGTTCCACATCAACAAGGTTGTAGGGTGATAACTTTCGAGAGTCTGTGAATATTACAAACTGCTGCGCTCTGCAGTGTTTTTCTGATCAGCCTTTAGATGCAACAATCTGTTACTCCAAGCGGACTTGCCGGATCATCTTTCATTGGGCAGATGACGAAATTTATGTCACCCAGTCCAACGTTGACCCTTGTGGTCACGCAGATGCGGAAAGCATGAATTGGCCTTAGGGCAGACGCCACTGAGCATGTGCAGGAACGCAGTTCTGTTTACAGCTCCGCTAACTTGTTGTGTTACATATCACAACCTCCGGACTTTGTACTGAAGTTCTGTAGTTGTACTACATTGTAAATTTCTAAAAGAACTACTCTCCAGAGACTGCTAACGATAATGTTTGTTGTAATTAGTCTTTGGAGTCATTTCCGTGACTCACTGAGGTGTTTTTAATAGTTTTTGGACAATGGAAGTCTATGGCACAGAGGCATACGATGTATCAGGCTGTGGCTACTCACACAATACTTGTTAGTAGATCAGTTTGTTGTTGGCTTGGCACCAAACGAAGCGATTTGTTGACAATAAGAAATGTTGGGTTCATTGAAGACATGATGAAAAGAAAACACTGAAACTGGAATTTGCAGCGGCTATTTGACACTAATTTTACTAAAAACAAGTCCCTGCTGCACAGCCATGTGAGTCTCAGGGTGAACTCTTGTCCTTGATTAAGCCACAGAGGACAGTTAGATCAGATCCTGGGTGCTGGTATTGTCCATAATGCTTCACTGTGTTGTGTACGAGAACATATGGAGAAGCTTTTGGACAATGGAGCTCTTGTCATGCTGGTCTCAACAAAGAGGCCAAGACAGGCTCAGACAGGGGGCCGACGACCATGCTGGGGTGTGTGTTTCTGTGTGTGTGTGTGTGTGTGTGTGTGTGAGAGAGAGAGAGAGAGAGAGAGATATTGGGGTGAACAGACGTGTGTTTCTCAGTGTCTCTATAGTTGTTTTGTTGTTGTTTTTAAATGTGACAAGACTATTATTTATGACTATTATTATTACTTTTGTTTCAACCTCGTCACCTAAACAAGCAAAGATTAGCTTTATAGTTAAAACTATTTCATCATAGTTGTTTGTTTTTATAATTTGCATGATTTCAAGTCAGTTAATCATTGTAACAAATATTATATTATTATTATATTCTATCCAAAGCACACATTTTGAGTTTTCAGGTCATTGGTGAGCTGTCTCTTTAAGGTTTAAACACAATGTTTTGCATTCCCGTCAAAGTGTCAGTCGTGTTGGTCGATCGCATTATTTCGTCTTACTTACTTAACTTAACAACGGGCACAACACAGTGACAAAACACAGCGTTACTGTGTTGTACCAGTCTCTGTAAACCCGCCCCTCCCTTGTCTCCACCCAAACCACTGCTAACTGACACAGTGGGTGACGTTTCGCCGACAAAATTAAAGTAAGCCACTATCATGATGAACTTTTTTGCAGACATAAAACAGTGAAGCTGATCAGATATACCTCCCTGACCAGGCCTTGTCTTCATATCACTCTTCATAGTGATTCATTCAAATAGTATTCAAATAGGTGATATTTTACTGACATTTCAACATTTCCTTTTTGGAGAAAGAAATGAAATACAATCCAGGAAGTCCAGTTTGATTAACAGAACCCTGACTTTGAAGGCTTATCAGGCGTAAAAACCCCACACATACTCACTCACTTCATGTTATGAAGTAACAGCTTTTTTTTGGAAGATACAACACTCTTTTGCACTCATACTGTTGGGAAATTCCCTATTAATCACAGTCACACAATGACATCAGGAGACACTTTGGGCTCATTTTCATTCGCCATGAATTTGTTTAATTCGACAGAAAAAACATGTCACACAAGCCTTCAGAAACTCAAAGTTGAGTCCAGTTAAATGTTGTTGTTTTTTTGCCAAAAACCCTCTATGTTTGCACCCCAGCTGTGCCACTTGACTGAACACTACCAGTAAACATTTTGTCTTTTGTTTACAACAGGCTTCCTGAACTGGATCAAGGCTGAATCACACTTCAGTCAATCAATGGTAATAAAGACATTTATATATGCATATGATCGTGGTATGGGTTGTTAGTTTAAACACCACAATGGCTGTAATTCACTGTACATACTGAGCTTTGAAAATATACGCAACTACGCTCCGCTACCCACCCACACACACACACACATTCACAAGCACTCACATAGACATACGCATCACAGCCACAGACAGTTATGCTGGTTATGTAAGAAGAGATTCAGTTGCTGTGTCCCTCAGAAGACCAGACCACAACAACAGGGAGAGAGTCAGGGGGTGGGGTTGGGCTTTTGGGTGGGAGAATGGGGGGGGGGGGTTCATTTGCTTGATCGATCAGGAAAAATACAAGGTGAAAGGAAGGATGGGGGAGGGCGGTTAATGGGTAAATTCATCTGCTCTGTAGCTCATAAATTACTCAACTACTATGTAAAAGCAAGAAAAATGAGATTCAGAAACAGGGAAAGCAGAGAGAGACATAACGACAGTCAGTCTGTTACCAAACCAACTGACCACAGGGAGGAAACCACACTGGATTACAGTTATTTAACCCTGAACACACACGTACACACATACACACACACACACTGTTCACTGTTCTCCTGCCACAGTAACAGTGAGGCGTGATAAGAAATGTCTGTTGTGTTTTACAGTTTGTTCTTTGACAGTACATTCATTCGTTCACATATTTTTATGTCTCTGTTATCGGACGACCAAACAAGCACAAAATAATAGTGATACGATGGAAAGCCTGATTGTGTTGGTTGGAAGGTCTAAACTTTGCTGCACTTGTCTCCAAACACTTATTCCCAGTTCCCGGGTGCATGGGAACCTATTTCTCCTGCCCGACTATTAAAGTATATGACTGTGGATGTTCTATTCTGCATTGCACACATTTCGTGATGAAGCAACATGTCACCCAATGCAATGGTGTGACTAACTGACACATTTTGAATAGTTTTTGGACAACAACAGAGGTCTACAGCACAGAGGAATAAGATATATCAAGGTTTGGATGCACACACAATACTTGTAAGTGCATCAGTTCATCATTGGTTTGGATCCAAACATGAGATTTGTTGATAATAAGAAAAACATCACTAGCCTTATCCTTTTAATGTATGTTTGACCCAAAGATGTGTATTCTTTGTCGTTTACTTTGCTTAAGAAAGGTCTGGTTGAAAGTGGATGTTGTTCACAGGTTGTTTTTTTCAATGGAAAGCCATCTAAAGGTCATTGTATCATTTTATTTTATGGTATTGTGTCAGTATTATCAGCTGAACCCTACAAACAGTAAACACCACAGTGTTTACACTTCCTCTGTGCAGCTCCTGGAGCCTGTTTCAGAGCACAGGGTCTAATCCTGAACTCTGAGTTGACGACCCCTGAGTTTTTCCATTTCAGAACAGCTGATCAGTGCATGTTCACTCTGTTCCACCTCGACCACAGCTGCACCTTCCTCTAAATATACCATTAATATTAGATTTTTAATCAACAGCTGACCAAACTGTTCCATTTAATTCAAAAACACATCAGATCTTTATCACTTGCACTGATGGAAGCTGACAAAATACTCTACTGACACCAGTCAGCGCTCCAGAAAAGCAACCTTTTCTTGAGATTCGATCAGTTGGCACATCCAGACAAGCCTGGCGTCTTCTCATCAAGACAGTCTTTCAACTCGAGAGGACTTAAGACAGGACTTTCTTGGTATGGATATCTAAAGTGACTCTTTGTATAGATTATGCTCACCTGATTTACATTCTTTTCAAGTATTGGTACAGTTTTCAGTCCATGTTTAATCAATCACAGGGTTTAGACCCGATTGGACTTCTGCAGCTGCAGCATAATTTAAAGGTTGTTGGAAGTTGGACAAACAAGAAAAACGTTGAGGATGATCTCGTGTTTATTTAAGAAATCCGCAAATTTGGGTTTTCCTCTTTTTATTAAGTCATCCTTTACAGACTTTAATCATACGGTATACATGCTATAGTCATGTTCAAGCATCTCTCTGATCCAGCAGAGTTGATATCCGTGTTATTGTCTTGATGATAATGATTGCTCCAACTTGGAAACTCCATGTTGACCAATTCACACCCATAGCAGCTTTTGTATTGTCTCACTGGTACGTTTCCATTCTGCTAACTTTGACTATTCTTACTAACCAGATATTAGCATCTCATTACTGGCTTTGAAATGATTCACTGAGAATGAAAATATCACTGCTGAGGTGGAGTGGCTCGGACACCTCTGACTCACATGTCAGCGGTTGTTCTTATCTCTCATCAATGATAACAATGTGTATTGAATATAAAGTATAAAATGAGACAAGTCACATTTTTATTTATTCTTAATCTTGAAAGATGAAGGATTCCATACGGTCGATAGCGACAAACTTGCTTACATTATACTTAGAAAGTCAAATCATTTCTGTGTAGATATGTTTCATTTTTTCAACACTAGGTTTCGTAAGAATTGCCTCCACTTGAACTCTCGGTTTCGTAAGAATCGCCTCCACTGGAACTCTCGATTGATTGAGAAACCCTGGATGACCAATGACATGATGTCTGCCCCCAAGGCATCTCTGACTCGCTCACCATTTTTCAACAGAGCTGGGCGGGGGTATACCCTGGATAGATAGTTAGTCTAACACATTCACACTCCATTTACACCTGTGAGCAATTCGCAACATTGACTTTGGACTCTGGGAGGAAAGCGGAGCAGACAACTGACACTCACACTTGGAGAAAAGTGGATTCCAACACAGGCTGACTCACCATGCCACCATTGTTTGTACTGTATTGTTCAGAAACAAGACTTATTCTCTATAATTCATAGATCCATCCATTCTAGAGCTGCAACCATCAACAGGAGATTAATCTGCAACTGTTTGGATAATCGTTTAATCAGTTTTTTAAGCAAAAGTGCCAAAATATTTGATGGTTTCAGCCTCGTAAATAAGAGAATTTGCTGCCTATTCTTGTTGTAACATTGTAGTAAATTGAATATCTTTGAGTTTCAGATTGTTGGTTGACAAAACAAGACATTTGATAACATTTTGTGCTGTCGAAAATTGTGATAGGTACTTTTCACAGTTTCACAAGAAAGTTTATCACAGAAACCTTGATTGTGTCCAGTTGGAATACTTTTTTTTTTAATTTTTCTTAAAGGTTTATGAGCTGTTATTTCATAAATCCTTGTTACCCTTCGTAATAACAACCTGTTGCAGTCAGGAATCCACATGACAAAACATTGTTTTCATGAATATTCAATGGAGAGTAGAAACACAAAGTAAAAGGAAGTTGAGACTCGTGGAAAAATAACCGTATTGTCAGTTTCCAGAAGCAGCCATTCAAACAAATTCATCTTATAATGTCAAATTATCTTTCAAAAAAACATTTTTACAGTGCCTCTCCCATATTCCCTCATTTTCAGCTTGACCGCTTTAATCAGTCTTGAAAGCACTGTGGCTGAAAACATTTGACCAAAACTTACATGTAAAATTAAGTTTTTTTTTTCATATATAAATATTTTAAACAACTTTGGTGTACATTTACTGCAATAATGACAGTAAATGTGTTTGATACTTCCAACACTTGTCATTATCTCCTTAGCTGTATCGATTCAAAACAAAGTGAGGGGACGGCCTGTTAAAAAAAAAAAAAAAGAAGAATGCATCTTTAAGGATTTGGTAATGAATGGGTAGAAAAGTAGCTTCATTCAGCTCCCTCCTCTTCTTTCTGTGCCCACCCTGCCCCCCAGCACACTGTGACAATGCAGGACCCCCTCCCCCCAACCCCTCCAGCACACACACACACATTAACACACATTAACACACACTCCCTGCCCTGCCCCCTGAAGAACACTGGCAGGGAGGGAGGGAGGGAGGGAGGGGAGGAGTGCGTGGGTGGGTGGGTTGCCCCAACTATTTAAGCAGATTCCAGCAGATGGTCGAGGAACTTTCCTCCTGTCGTCACACTGCGCTTTCTCCCAACTCCCCGTCTCCTTCACAACAGACTGCTTCATTTCTCTCCCCTAGCCACCCCCCCCACCCCCCACCACCCCTCAAAGAAATTGTTTTTAACTCTTGGAAGAAGCAGTTTCTCACCCCTTTGACCATCTGAAAACAACCTTCAGAGAGCCCAAACTGAAATTCTCTGAGGTTGAAACCTTTTCTTCTGTTGTCTCGGCTCCTGAGAGACCAGACTTTGTCCACTTGGACCCAGAAACTTTTTGTCCTCCCCACGTTGGGATCAGACATCCAGTTTCTTCACTCAGCGAGGACAGTGGAGCGAAACATGCCCTCCGACTTTCTAACACCTTTCCTGGAACTGGATGAGGAGTTCTGCAAGGTGAGAACATCCAAAGACAATTTAAAACATTTATATACATGCAATGCATCTAACCATACTGTGGAACCAGCTTAAGCTCTTGCTGAGGATGCAATACTAATAAATCTAATAAATGTAATACAATTAAGGCAATACTGGGGTAAAGTATTAAATATTTCTACATATGGCAAAAGATAATCAAGTCGCTAAAAGCTTCCTAATTTCACAAAGTTGCCAAAATTTCATGCATCTCCAATTCATTTGGAACATGTTTTCATTAATGATGCATTAATGCTATTTAATTTGAGCGCTTTTGCAAGTGTAGTGTATAAAGTCTGGAGTGGAGTGTGTGAGCAAATTTGCAAATTTTTCTATACTTCACACAAAAAAAAGAGAAATATTTGAGGGGAAGTTTGTTTAAATAAGATTTCTGAAAGCATGATTAGTCTCTCCCTCTTTATGGAAAAGACTTTTTTTTTGAGTTTGACTGTTTCTTTCAAAGCCCGGAAAACATTTTGTACGAATAAAAGTGTAAAGGCTGAAGCATTGATGTGCATATTTGTGCTACTTCACAATCTAGTTAAACTGGGATTAAAAACAACCTTTGCTATTTAAAATTTAGGTTTTAATCCATGAAACACAAAAATGAACGTCCCATTCTCCCATACCTAATTTATTGCTTTTTCAAGAAAGAAAAAACTTTTAGTGCAACTTCTTTAGGTTGGACATCCTTTAAGTTAATAAATGAATCATAGTAAATTTCTGCAGTCTAATTTATCAAGCCTGTTGTTTTAGCTGCAACTTTAAAATCTCCTCTCAGCTCGGCTTGCCAGTCTCGCTCCAGCGCTCCAGGAATGCAGAGAGCTCACATCTATTCTTCTCCTCTCTCCTTTTGTGTGACAGAATTTCCATGGCCTGGAGGTGACAGATGGCTTGTCCACCAGCTCGCAGCAGCAGCAGCAGCGGCAGCAGCACAGTCAAAGGGTTCTGGGCTTCCAGCGTCGCCATTCTCTCTGCCCCGTGACCCTCCCCAACTCCAAGTTCAACAACAGCAGCAGTAGCAGCAGCAGCAGCAGCTCCGAGGTGAGCGAGTCGGCCTGCTGGGGGATCAACATGGCTGCCAACCAGCAGTGGAAGAGGGAAAGTCAGCTTCCTCGCTCCTCGCTTAGTCACATCCCCTTCAGGGTTGACCGCTCGGTCAGCATGATCGAGGGCAACGTCAGCAGTTTGGGAGGCAGAGAGGACAAAATGGCTAACGTCTCTCCGCCACTGCTGCTCCCTCCACCGGGCTTCTGCATCAGCAATACCTCCCTGTCTTCCACTGCCTCCCCCACTGCCTCCAGACCCCTGGCCCCCTCGCCTCACATCTCCACCCGCTACAAGACTGAACTCTGCCGCACCTTTGAAGAAAGTGGGGCTTGCAAATACGGCGCCAAGTGCCAGTTTGCCCACGGCTTAGACGAGCTGAGAGGCCTCAGCAGGCACCCAAAGTACAAGACGGAGCCTTGCCGCACTTTCCACACAATAGGCTTCTGCCCATATGGCGCCCGCTGCCACTTCATCCACAACGCTGACGAGCTCCAAACCAGCAACGCCGGCGCTCCGCAGCAGAAGCAGAAGCTGAGGCCTCCTCTGCTTCGCCACAGCCTCAGCTTCGCAGGCTTCTCCTCCTCTCCACAGACTTTCCAGCCAGTTGAGGAGTCACAGCCAAACTCCCTCCTCTTCACTCGGGCCTCCTCTGTGTCGCCTCCTCCATCCTCCACAGGGAGCCCAGAGCTCCTCTCTCCTCTCTTCCCTGAGCCGGGTGCACTAAAGCACTGCCCTTACTCCTTCACTGGCGTCTCAGACCTGGCCAACGACAGCGGAGATTCAGCTCTGCACTTCTACGCTGTGACAGATTCTGTCGGCTCCAGGTGTCCCACGTCCACTCTCACCTCCAAACACCAAAACCTCCCCTACCACCTGCCCCAGAAGCTGCCGGTCTCCCTTAACAGCCTCCCGGGCCTACAACGCTGCTCCTCGGCCGACTCCCTCTCTGAGGAAGGCTACACCTCCTCCTGCTCCCTCAGCTCTTCCTCCAGCGGCACGGAATCGCCGAGCTTCGAGGGCCGACGCCTGCCCATCTTCAGCCGCCTGTCCGTCGAGTAGAGAAGGGTTTTACTGCGAGGCTGAATTTAATCAGGGATAGATGGTCTTAATTGTTGTAACTTTATGTGACCAGGATCTGATGTTTGTGGTTTTTGTGTCTAGTCCAAAAACCAAAGGAGCAGATTTGACACGTCATCTCTGCCCAGTACAGAATCTAAACGAAGCAGAAACTGAGTTATCAACAACTAGACACTTTAAAAACAGAATTCAGATACAAGTCACAGAGGCTTCAAACATTAGGGTTACAGTTCCTCCATAAATCCAGCCAGGTAAACGTACCTAACTTTGTGCATATTGCATCTCTCATCAACGCAGTTGTAGCGCTGCTCAGTGTTCGTCCAGTTTTAGCTGACTTCTCTTTTTGTTTTGTTTTTTTTTTTTTCTAAGGTTGTTCTTACTGCTGTATACTGTTGTATACCCATTTTTAGGGAACACTTAGGGGGTACTTCACTTAGCTCGGCATTATGCTGTTCCTGCTCGGTGGGAAGTTCTGTGTTAGAATTTCTCCGTACTCTACTTTAAGACGGATTTTAAGATTAGTGATGTTTGCCCTATGTATGACTGGTGTGCATTCCACTTTTTAATATAGCAATGTTGTTTTGTTTTTTCTTTTTTTTTTTACAAATCTTATTCTTTATTTTCCTGCTTACAAACAGTGTCAGTGATGCCAGCTTGCAGCACTTCTTCAGTCATATTTCGGGCTCTCAAACGGTATGAAACCAACCTCTTGTCCATGAGTAAGAGGGTTAAATAACTGTATGCTGTCACTGATTGATTTATTGATTGGTTGTATGGCTGTGGCCAGTTGATTGTATTTATCAGCCATTTTAACTGCCTGGCAAGGATTCAGCTAAACTGCCTTAGCGACAAAAAAAAATAGCACAAGTGTAGGTAACCCACTGATTCTCTAGTTACCAAAGTTGATGTTAGAGTTCCCTTTACCTCCTAGTACTGTTAACACCTAGCTTAGCCATGACAGGTAATACACAGTGTTATGATTATTGTTATTATAGCCTAACATTTTTTTTTTAGACTTATTTATTTCCTTTTGTATCATTTGTTTCTTTCAGAGTTTGCTTTGTGATTGTGTTTTATGGATTTTTCTATGATGCCAGAGAAATTATGCTTTACTTATGCATTCATGTTGTCCGTCTGCTTGGTTTACGCTATCTAGTAGCTTTAAGGAGTCTTGTGGAGAGGAGAGGAAAGGGGGGGGGTGGTGGGAATTTTGGCATTCTAAATGTATGTTGCCTTATTGGCTGATAGGCCTGGCAGAAATCAAGACTCACTGAGTTTTCACATCAAAAGCTACAGTTGTTTGTCAGGTCTCTCTCTTTGAGTAGACTGTAACTGAATTTTTCGGTCGTCATCGTCCATCAGTAACATTGTGCTGTTGGTGTGAGCACACAGTGAGTCTGCTCTCCTCTCCATTAAGCCTCACACCTCTGACTGTAATAACCTGTTTTCTGATTGTTCACTGCTGTTATTCATGGCGAAACATTAGTGAAAGAGGGCTTCACCACACATTAATAGCTTCAGTGTGGGTCATCAGTGGTCAATGCGGGGTGGGTAGATTGTGAGCAACAGTTTGGAAGTCAAAAGATCACCAAAAGAAATGAAAAAAATCTATTTTACTGTCATAAAAGAGCATAAATGTGAGTATCTGTCAGGACTGCTGTACTGCTGCGTGATGCTCTTAGTGTGTGAGAATTCCTATATGTTTAAAATCTTGTGTGCTCTCCTCTTCTATTGTGATGAAAGCACACGGGATGAAAAGGTGACCTTTGTTTATAGTTGGTTTTTATCTTATCAGAGTTGCCTTGATGACAATGTGTTTGTAGGTCGACCTCTGTTGCACGCTAGCTTGCTAGCTAACTTCTTTAGCGGTGGAGGAAATCAAGCGAGTTCAAGTGAAATCAGGCGAGATTGTTATTGTTTGTTTTTGTCATGAAATCGACTCCACCCGCCCTGTCGAGTCCGGAGACGCTTCGTGTGCGCTCGCTTACTGTTAGCGCGACTCGACAGCGAGCCGTGTTTTTTGGTAACTTTTGTTAACTTAAAGTCTTATTTATTTTGTTTTTCAAAGCGAAACTTATATTGTGTTGTTTGATATGTTTGATGTTTTTTTTTTTTTTGTTTTACATAATTTAAGTGCATTTATTGTTTACATTCCATGGGTTATGTTCAGGGTGCGATTTGTCAAAAAATCAGAGGGGAGGTTTTTATTCATGAAAATAAATCAGAACCACAGTGAGCCTATATATATAGACCATGAAGCATATTGCAGCTGTTAGAGTAACATTATAAATTAATTATGAACTTTAATAAAAAAGAATTACAAGACTTAAACTTGACCACTTCATTTGCAGGAATATTTTAATCCATTTTTTAAAAATGTAGAACCATATTTCCATTCTCAGCGACTTGATGTTCACGTTCATGCCTTGTCCTTTGCTCATGCTGACACATAGGAGATGTGATCATACAGCATACAACAAAACAAAAGCTCAGAATTAAATTCCCCAAAATGCTCCTTTCAGTACTGCTGCAGTGTGCAGTGTGTAGCGTGCAGCAACTTCAATACTGAAAAGTAAATAATCACAAAATGAAATGGCACAATTCTGTCAACATAAGAATAAGCAGGCTACAGTGTACGCCTACTTGTCAGTGCCTACTGTATCATCATCAGGTAACCTGGTGTCATCTCTGTTGTCATATAAGTGCTGACAGTGAAAGTCCATTTCTGATTTTATTGTTGTTTGCACTAATGACTGTTCTCACGTTGCAGTGCTTAGTTTTTCTTTTTTTAAATAGCCTATTTTTATTTTAGATATTTTATATGGTCTATGGGTAAATTAGTATAACTCACTATGAAGGGGATTAAAACATAACTCAGCAGAGATATATAGACCAGAGGGGTGAAATCCTCACCACCACCCAGCAAATCGCACCCTGTGTTGATATCCGAGCTCTTTATCTTAATATATTTGTCCATCTTGATTTCAAAATAAAAATCTTTGAAAAATAAAAGCTGCTGCATGTTTCTTAAGTCAAGAGTGAATTTCTGGTGGATGGTTCCTGCAAATTAGATTATTTTTATCTTCAGTATCTCATGTGTGGGGAAAAAAAAAAACAGAGGATACATTTACAAATGCAAGATGAATATTCAGCTTCTTTACTCTCTGATCCACATCTCAAGACCTCACATCCTCATCTCAAACATGTCTCACCAAAACCCATCCCTTATTCTTACGCCTCTCTTCAATTTTCTCAACAACTATAAGATCACGTCGCACAGGAAGAGCTTCGACCTTTAATAGCTCAATTAAATAAGCAACGCATCTAAAGGCAGAGATGAAATGGATGATATTGATCCAAATCTTTAGCACTGGCGTTTTAAGTGTGGTAAAAGTTAGGTTGCCAAAAAACTAATAACGTACAAAAAAATCTTTGTGATGAACATGATGAAATAACACAAATGTGCATTTGTGCTGGAGCGTTCCCACGAGCGTCCCTTTTAAAACGCTGCCACTGATTCTAGGACCTTTACGATCATCTGTGTGTCATTGAAACACAAAAGGAACAAAGATTAACTCTTTCTCTTACTTGCGTTCAGGGAATCTCCCAGCCCTCCCCTGTGTGTGTGTGTGTGTGTGTGTGTGTGTGTGTTTGTGGGAAGAGGAGTGAGTTTTGTTGCAACTTGTCTGAACAGACCAATTTAGAGTGAGTGACACTGAGGAGAATGTTTGGGCAACAGATGCTCGAACAAAGACTTCCCAGCACACAATGGGACACAGAGATACTTGTGACTGATTTCCATCTATTCACACAAAGTGGAGCAGAAGTTGAGGTCCTCCCCTATGTGTGTGTGTGTGTGTGTGTGTGGGTGTGTGTGTGTGTGTGTGTGTGTGTGTGTGTGTGTGTGTGTGTGTGTGTGTGTTCAGTTCAAGCGGCCTGGATGTATGTATGTATGTATAACAGATGATTTTTGAAACTTTATAGTTTCACTCACTACATTTCAGGTTGCACTTTATCTTACACTACATCCGTCTATGAGCAGTTGTTAGTAATTACAAATGTCCCTTCAAAGGATAGGATGCGCTAAATCAACAGTCAGGAGCCCAAACAAACACTGAAACATGCTGTTCTTGCTGTAACCATTCCTCCTGTTCATACTGACCATTAGAAGATCCCTTCATAATGCACTTACTACGTAAGTGATGAGGGACAAAATCCACTATTCTTGTTGTGAACTTTCCACTGCAGCTGAACAGGAAAACACTGCCGGTCTAAAAAGGCTCTAACTGCAGAAGATGTCCACTTTATATGACTGACTCAGACAACTGAAGCTTCATATTATTTTCACATAAACTTTTAAATACATTTTTGCACAGAAGGAGGACTGTGGATTTTGCCCCCCATCACTTACATAGAAAGCACGTTTAAAGGGAATCTTCTAATGGTCAGTATGAACAGGAGGAATGACTACAGCAACAAAAAAAACAACGTCAATGTTTATTTGGGCTCCTGACTGTTTTAGGGCAGATGTGAAAAATTGTGAACCTCTTTTTTTTTTTTTAACTATGACAGCCCCCCTGGCAGTCTGCAGTGTTCATTATGGCCACAATATGAAACTGTTAGACAGAACAAACAACCTAGTGATGCATGAGCTATTCTTAGAGGCTTAGCAAAATGTAAAAGGTCATGGGATCATTGACATAGAAAGGTTTCAGCAGGAATGTGGATGTGACCATCTGGCCGGTAGATGTTGACACATTCAGATATTTTCAGTTTGTCTTAATTTGCTCAGATCTCAGACAAAACAAAACTGTGTCTCACTGAGATGTAGCTTTGAATAAGTAGAGAGAGTAAATAAAGTTATCAGTTATCAAATGATAAAAAAAACAATAATAGTGTTTTCCCATTTAGATCAGAATAACTCTGCAAATGAAGTTATTGCCAAACAATATTATCATCATACACTAGGTACACACATACGGATACGACCAAGTATGTGGTTTGATCAAATGACCCCAGAACAACACATGGAAGTGTTTTCTATCAGCAGGGCATCATGTGTCTGTGCTCTCCAAAACTGTTACAAATTACTCAATAATGATGTTTTATGACGCGACAACAGTGTGGTTAAGGTCTGGTGGGGTTTTCGGGAAAGATCGTGGTTTAGGTTAAAATGATCACTTTGTTAAGATTAGAGAAACATGTGGGTTGAAGTTACTACTTCCTTAAAGTTACAGAACACCTTTGTCATCATGACTACAATAATGACCACAGCGCTAAGGTTAGGGGACGATCGCAGTTATGCTTAAAAAAAAAAAAAACTGTTGCAATTTGTGATTGGAAACAGGAAACGAAACAGTGGTCCCCTGTTGTGTTAATACTTCCAACTACACCTTCTCCTCTGAATGAAGAAGTATGTCCACATATACACACAGGTGACAAATTAAGGAAAAAAACAACATGAAGTGTCTTCTAGGAAGGTGCTGGGTCACCACATGCTACCAGAACAGTTTCCAGAACAAGTCTCTGAACTCTACTGGAGAGATGAACACCATTCTTCTAAAAGATATTCCTTCATCTGGTGTTATGATGATGGCGGTGGAAAGTGATGTCTAACACGTCTGTCCAAAATAGAGGTTCTCCCATAGGTGTTCAATTAGGTTGATATCTGGTGACGGTGAAGGCCAAAGTATATGATTCATTCTCATACTCATCAGACCATTCAGGAACCCCTCATGCCCTGTGAATTGGAGCTTTGTCCTGGAAGAGACACCTCCCATCAGGACAGAAATATTTCCTCATAGGATAAAGTTGATCGCTCAGAACAACTTTGTATTGATTTGCAGGTAACAAGTGGACCCAAACCATGCCAGCAAAATGCATAACACAGCCATCAGATCCCATCAAATAGTGATGGCATCTGTCAGTCAAATGTAACTATAGGTTGTTTTTGGCCTACTGACATTACAACCTGTAGTGTTGTTTTTCTTGGGAGGACAGTCTCAACATACAAGAAAAGAAAGTTGAACTTCCACTTTATTCAATCTTGAATGGAAAAAATCGTCCAAATCATAATGTGACAGAGCTTTAGAGTTTTGGGTGTTTTAGAGTTTCCAGTTTGCCTAAACATCGTGTTTATGGGTTGTGGGAGGACACTGAAGAACTCAGAGTAAACCCACAGAGACAATATGTAGAGTCCACACAGAAAGTCCTTCTGTGAGGCCACAGTGCTAACCCCTGAGCCATCGTGTCATCCTGAAATGTTGCACCACGGCGCTCAGACATTTACTGCTCTGAGCTGAAACATGCTGCTGCTGCACTGAGGAGGATGTCAAGGGAGGATGATGGTTTTCTTGACTAGATTTGGTTTACAAGATTAGGTCAGATTTATATGTCCACTGGTGGGAGACCCTCATCCACATACACCCTCACATACTGTATATGATACCATCATGCATACAAAGGCATGGCTGCCAGGATGATGACATCATGTCACAAGCATGCGTGGATGCAATGAACTAAGTAACAAAATGCTGTTTCCTCTGCAACCTCTGGGGCAGGATGTACTGCAGCCTATAGAACTTTTTTATTTAGCCATGATCTTACTTTCTGTGTGCCTTTTTAAGCAGCAGAGTAGTGTCTCTAAGCAGTTTGTGCACCTCATGAACTTTTTCATTCAGTAATTTGACCCAGTAAGTCTTGTTCTTCTGTGCATATTCGGCAGTTTTCTGCAACCACGCTTCCATACATCACTGGAGCTGAATTCCTTTGAAACAACCAACCTTTTTTCTAAGACAGTCAACCACCATCTGAGTGTTTTCATCCATTCCTACTTGCTCTTCACTCTGTATGTGTGTGTGTGTGTGTGTGTGTGTGTGTGTGTGTGTGTGTTGGCATTCAGCTGTTAGCAGGCTGAGGATTTCCCTCTGGTGAATGAATAACAGTAGAGTGAAGCAGGAGCAGACTCCCACAACCCCCATGGCTACTTACCATTCAATACCCGTGTGTGTTTGTGTGTGTGCATGAATGTGTGTGTGTCTGTAAGACCCTAAAAAGGCCAAGGGCCATCCTTGTGCAGCCCCTCAACCCCTCCCTCCCCTCCTGGTCATGCAGGCCTTTTGTGTTTCCGTGCTTTCCCTTTTCAGTCTAACATCTGTATGCTAATGCAGCTCAATGGGAATGAACTGGAATCAGTCTGGGAGAGCGGGTGAGGGGCGCCTGCTCTGTGTGTGTGTGTGTGTGTGTGTGTGTGTGAGGGGTGGGGGCTGATTTGGGAGAATTCAGCAGCAGGAAAGGGTTTGTGCCAGGCTTAGAGAGAGAGCGAGGAATGAAAGAGAAGAATTATTGGTTAACAGCTCAGGAGGGAATGGATGGGGTTGGGGTGAAGTTTAAATGAGGTGTGTATGAGGGGCTGTATGTGTGTGTGTGTGGTGTGGAAGGGGTCTCTCTGAATTGCAAATGTCCTCAAATGCCCCACAAATAAGGCAGCAGAGCTGGTAGGTAGAAGCTGAAATCAGTATTAACTACACCATGACTCTTTGGACTCCAACAACACAATAAAATAAAGTTTAAAATACAACCCTGTCTTACACATGTTAAAAAATGTCTTACTCAGAACTTCCCTCCGTTAAACTGAGAGAAATGAGAAGCTATTATCAGTAGTCCAGTTCTTCCAGCGAGCACTTTTCCCCTCACTTAAGTCCTCTTTCCTCATAAAACCCAGGGCAGAAACCTTGGTGTTATCTTCAATGGCAAACTTATTGACCACCAGGTGAAGTTTGCTGCTCAATCTTGCTTTCTGCACCTTCAAGATATCTCAAAAACTAGATCATTTTTTATCTGCTAAGAATCTAGAAACTGTCATTCACACTTCTTTTTTCCTGTTCAGATTACTGTAATTTGCTATATTCCTATTTCATTCAATACAGCCTCTCCAATCATCAACTAATCTAATTATTATTATTATCATTATTATTATTATTATACAACTTTTATGTGTTTGTAAAGTACTATGTATCTTGTTTTTGAAAAGTGCTACAATATAAACTATGATTACAATCCAC
This sequence comes from Euthynnus affinis, assembly GCA_029490765.1. NCBI lineage: Eukaryota > Metazoa > Chordata > Actinopteri > Scombriformes > Scombridae > Euthynnus > Euthynnus affinis. The sequence continues at coordinate 4,437,825 of CM055845.1, forward strand.
CCCCTCCTTCCCCTTCTACAGTAAGTTTGGACACAAACTTTTCACTGGTACTGTAGGTATCTGCTTCTCATGCTTCCAGTGTTCTGTTGTTCTGAAGGGAAACAGACACAGAGCTCACCACCACTCAAAATATCTTGCAAGAGATAGACTTGTGCAGCTCCCTCTGCAGGTCCATGTGGAGCATGGCAGGTCTCAAGAGAAAAAAACCCTGATAAATCAGCCATGTTTTTTGTCCTTAAATGACATATATCCTCATAGTTATTTGCACTTGATCCACATGTCATCTTTTATTGTAAAACAATCTGCAAAACATGATTAAGTGATCATAAGTTTCAACACAAAGCTGTGTAGAGGTGCAACTAACACTTATTTTCATTATCAATAATTCTGTTGATTATTTTCTCAATGAGTCATGTAATCAGTTTTGTCTATAAGATGTCAGAAAATAGTGAGAAAATGTGACCATGAGGTTAGAGCTCATGTTCTTAGAGATCATTATTATATATGACACAAAAAAAGCATCAAATATTCACATTTGAGAGGCTTAAACCAGCAACTTTGGGGTTATTTTTGCCTTTCAAAATATTAATAAATATTCAAATTTCCGATATTATTCATCCAACTGTGCATACCCCAACAATATTCTATTAAGAAAAGCATAAAATCCTTATGTTAAAGGAGCTGGAACCAGTTAATATTTAGCATTTTTACTTGAAAAATAGATAAAACGATTAATCCATTATGAAAATAGTTGCTGATTCATTTTCTGTCAATCGACTAATCAGTTATTCAACTAATCATTGCAGTACTGAAGCAAACAAAACTTGAAGTACATCCACATACCGTATCTCAGTCAAGGAACAAAGTAAAATTGCATTAAACCTGAGTGAGCTTGAACGAATGGAATAAAATCTGAAAACAGAAAAATATCACTTGGAAGATGCTATAAACTCACCCGACCAGCAGCAACAATCAATACCTTCAGTGTGCACTGCTACACTATTCAACATTTTTTTATTTTCTTATTTCGTTGTGTTGTCAACACAGTCACATGAAAAAAGATCTATGGAACAGAATAACAATTTCTTGCAAACAAAAAAATACAATACCCTTCAACAAAACAGAAACACAATATGAAGGATTAGACACATACAAATATACACAATACACAGAGAGAGAGAGAGAGAGAGAGAAGGACAGGAAAGGAAAGGCATCCAAAAGAAACAAATATCTGAACAACAAAAAAAAAAGCAACACTGAACAGCAAATCTTAAGGAGGTATTGATGCGTCAGTAGACCATGACATGCTGATCAGACAAAGGAAAATAAGTTTGTAGGTTTGCTTGTCACCACGTACAAAATAGAAGAGATCGGGGAAATTCACTTAGAAATAGTCAAATAAGGATACCTTTTTCTCACCAATGAATCAGTAATTTTATATCAGTTATTATGCACTCAGACCTTTTACAACATGTAAAATATTGACAAACAACAAAAGTGACATTATTCCTCAATTCCCATAGTTGCAGAACCATAAATTTAAACATATGCAAGCTTCAACTTATTAGTTAGACACAGCCAGCCTATTATATGAAATATTAAATGAACCCTGACCTAGATAATGAAGCACAGGTTGCTACATTTTGATAAAGCAGTTTATTAATTAGAGGGAATAAGTGGCAGAAAATTTCTCCAGTTGCCTGCCAACCTTCCAATCAGACAATGATCACAGAATTAGTACAAATCCAATATTTTAAATATAAAAATTAAACACACTAACTACTAATGTTACTTTCCAAGCACCCAAAATGACTTAACATGTCTACTAATGACAAATAAAAAGACCCTGGACCTGAGCATCAGCCAAGTCAAAATGTAGAGAGGTGATGCCATCTAGTGAAAATTTTAGCGTAATACACAAAAATGTGTGTGTGCGTGGGTGTGTGTGTTTGAGAGAGATAGAGAGAGAGAGAGAGAGTATGAGGTTTACAAGCAGGCATGAAAATAATATGCATTGCTTAATATCACAAATCATGCATCTGCCTCATGGGGCCTTTACAGTCTGTGCAGCAATGCTCTGCCTGCACCCTTAAGGGCTGCTGATTCTGCACATTCATTTTAAAAGCAGCTTAAAACACACATTTCTAGACAGGCACTTGAGTAATTCCTGTAAGTATTTGACATTTTATATTTTCCAAGTTTTATTGTGCATTTTAGCATAAAAATCTAGTCACTATCAAACCTTAAAAAATAGTTATCAAAAAAGACTTGCCTAGCCTGTTTGGCTTCATATAAGAATTTAGAAATGAATGTTAAAGATGCTTGAAACTAGATTATTTCTGTTTATGAATTGTGGCATTTTAACCAGTAGTTTGCATGGACCTCTTACCTCCCAACACTTTAGTTGTGGTCTGATTTTTGAAATACGCAGAGCAATCTTGGTCCCTCACAATAAAGATATAGAGTGATAACTGTGCAATCCACTTTTCAGACTTATTTCTTGTCAGCTATAGCTGTACAATAGACTGAATAACTTACTAAGACAAATTAAGACCAGTTACCAAGTCTAATAAGCTACATGGTGCTTGACAGGAGTATTTGTCTTTGCTAAGAAACAATAAGATTTAATCCTCCTAAAACAAGGTATTTCCCTTTTTTGCAGTGTGTTGTCTGTGGCCTTTGAAATTGTGTTATATTCTGCATTCCTTCTTACTTCTAACTGCTGACTGATAATAAAGGAAGCCTTTTGTATCAGCACCAGTTTACAGCTCACTGTGGACCAGTTGAACAGAAGAAAAGGTTGTGAAAGACCTTGGTATGTTACCTGCAACAGTCGAATTAACTGCTACACAAGAAACACTAATCTTGCTACTTTAAAAGAATAAAATAAAAGATTCCTGCAGTTAAATTCAATGCACAGATGCATGAAAACAATGTGCTGCTCTGCTTTGAAGTACCAGTAGATGTCCACAGAGAGCTTTAGATGTCTGGAGTCTCACAGCAAGTTTTTAATTCTGGTATTTTACTGTCCTCTGGTTAAAAAAAAAACACCATAAACTTACACAACTCTGATATTCTACTGAAGTTAAATCATACAATTTTGTGTTTCTCTGTTTGCGTGATAAAGGGCTCTTTCTCATCTCTTGTTGCACATGGCCCACTATAGCCTAATCACTGACCCAAGGCAGTAGTAGGCTCTGCAGAGTTTGGGATGAGTCACTCCTATCTGAACAGCCTGGCAGAAAACAGCACGCATGCAGTGGTGAACCAATTTTCAACCTTCATCTCTCTCTCAGATATGATTCAGTATGGATGCTGATGACTGACTCAACACAGAAAGATTGCTAAATGCCAAAGTCATGAACTCAGTCCTAGTGTCTTGTTCCTTTCTAATGACCCAGCTAGTACAGAATGACTGGCAGTCAAACATGGGCTTGGGTAAACATATTTAACAATCCAATGACACGATAGATGCCTGCTCAGGGCTGGCATTGTTCATCCATTTCAAACATGGTGATGAGCAGCCTTACTTATTTAATAAACTGCAAATCCAACTTGAAAATTTAATAATGGCAATGCAGTATCATCATATCTATAATAATCGAGACCCAAGTTTGATTTATCTTCCAATTTACTGTTATTTATAGTTCTACTCTCAGAGGTTTGATTTGCAGATACAGATCTACAAATATACAGAAAACAAAACCTGATGCTATGTTTAATTTTTATCTCATGCAATATTTCAAGTTGCAGATTTTTTATGTGAATGCGTTGCACACCGAGTTGCAGATGACTCAGACTTTTACAAAGTATCATACATTTATTTCAAATAGAGGAAAAAACTATGTAAACTATGTGTGTTCAGTTCAGCCTCTGACTGAACTCAGAACTCACCAGATGCTGTGGTTCTTTCTGTTATTTCCCTCCAGTCTCTGTCCTTCTTCCCTTCTCCTCTTTGTACATTCATGAAGTACATTCATAAAGCCCTGTGATATGCACATATTTTTTGCTCAAATTTAAACATTTTCAATTTACACAGACATCATGTCAATTCACATCACCGAGTGCGGAATCACACCTATACTTGCATTGACTTGGTATGACATTGTGCCCTGCAATGTCCTGTTAATTAATTGTTGTCCATGATCTTTTTTCTATTTTGAAGGAGATGATATAAAACCTCTTGCAAACTTCAATTCATAGAATCATATTCCAGCAAGAAGGCACAAACTGGGGGTTAGATGGAATAAACATAACTTTTTTTTTTTTTTTTTTTTTTTGCCAGGTGAATTTTACACCTATACTGGCGTTTAATTATGAGGATGTGTTGGAAATAACACCAAACCGCAGTGAAACATTGGCAACTTCACTACCTCCATGACCAATGAACTTAGTGTGCAGCAAATAACACAGTTTATATGCATTAAATAAAATAATGCACCTAATGTATCCATTAAATTATATTTGGTACAAAGCCGTGCAAATGTATCACTCAAACATTTGTTTGACTGATTTATGAGACAGCCGAATGAAAAGCCATCTCTATACTACAGATCAACATGTTTTGAGAAATGAGATTAATTTAGGTCTGCCTGAGGCTTGTGAGCCAACATCCTTAGATAGTCACATTGAATTAGACCCTGAGACTTCACTGAATATTCTTCCACCCACTGTGGTGAGAGAAACAGAGAGTAGGAGTGAGAAAGCAAATAGAGAGTGATGTTTTACTAAATAAGGCATTTATCTATTTTAAATGAATAAACAAATGAACCCAGAAAAAAGCGCAAACCACATAGTCCATTTACTCTACACAAGAGCCTCTAGGTGATATATTTACTGTAGGCTACATATCAATGGGAAATTTAGTGTCTCTGTGTGTAGTCTTGTCTCTCATCTGTGTACTGATGAATAACAGATAAATGGGATTATGCGGAGGATAACAATGCAATGAGATATGCAGATATCAGTAAGTGATGGTACTGGGGCTGTGCTGTAACAACAAGATTGTGTTCTCATTTCGTCTTACTTGTTCAAAAAGGATTCTGTACAACACAAATTTTGATGGCAAATTGAATACAAATTACACTATATAATTTCAGTCAGAAATCATATAGCACAGATTTATTATCTGAATATGGAGTACAAATATAGTTGATATTTGGCCTCATTACTTCTCACATAAACCACCATCAGAGATTGGGAAGTGACCATATTTAACTCCCCCTCAAAATCTGGATTAGATACAGAGCCAAACGTTAGCTGTTATGTAGGATTTACTATTTGTCAACCGGGCATCAGCCACCATGTATCCATTTCCCAATAAAGCATTGTAGGCCCTGTTTACACCTGGTATTAACATGCATCTCAGGTGATTCGATCACAAGTGGACAGTTCTACATAGTGACACACTCAAGATGCACTGAGGATGGATTGACATCCGATCGCTCCGACCGCGGTCAGAGGTGGTCTAGGACACATGTGGCCACATTTTTTAGTGTAAAGGCAATGCATCCTGGAACACACTGAAGGACTGCCTACTCAACTGACATCCTCTATTTTCCGGACAAGTGGGCATGGGACCCTCCATCCAAAGTTGTTCAACTTGTTTGATAACAGGATAAACAAATTATTTTGTTTCACATGTGAATTAAAAACGTAACCCACCTCCCTTTTTTCCTGATTTTCTTGTTCCCGATGTCAACCAACGTTGGTGATATGAATATACATCCTGACAACCTCTCCTGTCATTTTTCAGTGGAATTCCTGAGTCTGATTGAGTGTCTTGTCCTGAAGCAGCATGTTGATGTTCCTATTCACACCAGGGGGCACACACTTGACGTTCATCACTGACAAGGTAGTCTCAATGGATTTGACATTCCTGTCACCCCCTACTAAAGAGTGTCAAAAGCCTTCTCAGGACTGGAAAAGCATTGACACAGCCATCATGACTATGGACCTCCAGCACATCACCTGCCCAGCTTCTGCATCAGTGGATGAACTAGTGGCACTCTACAATACATCTCTGAACAGTGTCTTTGATATTCATGCCCTTGTCAAGACATGTGAGGTCAGTTTTTCATACCTTGTTCCCTAGTTCACCCATGACCTACGGAAAAAATAAACACAGCTTGACATGTCCTGGAGTGACACTTCAGACACTAAGGGCTCACTGTCCATAAACCTGCCTTCTGTGAACATCAAAGGACTTACTTAAAGTCCCTTAAAGATGCTTTGTCACAGCTCTTTTCCGACCTAATTAATAACAATCATGGTCACCTACATCATCTTTTTTTCCACCTTAGATCATTTCCTGAAGTCACAATCATCATCCCTAATTGAGGCAACAGAGGAGCAATGTAACAGCTTCATTGACTTTTTAAGCGCCGCCTGTCACCTTTAGTGTTCTGCTAGGATTAGCATGTACCATGTAGATGGCAAATCCATGTTTACCATCTACATGCCCTTGGATGTGTCATCAGCCGACATGGATGTCTTTTCATTGCTATGCTGATGATACCCAGTTGTACATCAAAACTGCCCCAAGCCTTTCTGCAGCCATGTAACACCCCAGAACCTGTTTTAACAAGATAAAGGACTGGATGAGCACAAATTTCCTCCAGTTAAACAGCAGTAAAACCAAAGCTCTCCTTATTGGCACTCCACACCAGATTCAGTCATCCCCCATACCTCATCTCACCTTTGATGGCCTCGTTGGCCACTCATCTGGGCGTTAGGTTTAACCCTCAGCTAACTTTTGATGACTATATAAGACATCTATGCAAAACCTCTCTCTGCCATCTCAAAAATATATCTAAACTCCACGCTCTCTAATTCTGTCAAATGCAGACAAACTTGTTTTTCAAGACTGGACTGCTGCAATGCACTCTTCACAGGGATCCCTGGCAGGACCATCCAAAAACACCAGTACATTCAGAACAACGCTGCCAAGATCCCAATAAGAGCGTGAAAACAGTGACATGTAACGTCAATTCTGTTTTCATTGCACTGGCTCCCTGTCTCCTTCAGGAATGATTACAAAGTTTATTCTACTCACATCCATCAATGGACGTCCACTTCCCTAACTACAGGAACTGATCATACCACAAACCTCCACCTGAACCATCAGATCTGCCAACATTGTGGGGTATAGAGCCTTCTGCTCTGCTGCACCACACTTGTAAAAGAACCTTCCTAAACATCTGAGGGCAGCACAGACTCTAGTCTCTTTTAATAAAAAGGCCTAAAACTTCCTATTCAGGAAGGCTTTTTCACCTTGACTCACACTTTCACTATGAATGAAAAGTACCGTACAAATTAAATGTATTATGATAATTAATGGTCAGTATGAACAGCAGGAATGATTACAGTAAGAAAAACCTGTGTCAGTGTTCATTTGAGTACCTGACAGTTGTTTTAGGAAAAACTAGAACAATTGTGAACGTGACCTTTAAGTATCTTTTGCAAACTTCTCCATCTTCAGCGGTGTCTCCTTGAAATTATGTTGATATAGTATTCATTTATTTTCCCAATTACATTAAGAAACGTAACCTGGATACATTTACTGTTTGTGAACTAATTTGTTTAGGTTTGGCAGTAAACAGGACACAGGAATGAAGACAAGGAGATGTCATTTCTTCTTTGAACTGTGTCGTGTTCCAGCAGTATTTATTGCCACAGTTCAACACTCAGTATTGTCATCATACAGGAAGAAATAAGAATGAGGTCATGTGACCTAAGTCACTCAATCATGTCGATTCGCCCTGTACAACATCAGGAAGATCAGACCCTACGTGTCGATTCGCCCTGTACAACATCAGGAAGATCAGACCTTACCTGTCTGAGCATGCAGCACAACTCCTGGTACAGGCTCTCATAATATCACGCATCAACTACTACAACCCCTTGCTGGCAGGCCTCCCTGCATGTACACTTAAACCTCTGCAGATGATACAGAACACGGCGGCACATCTGGTGTTCAATCAGCCCAAAACAGCACGTCACCCCAATGCTGATATCCCTCCATTGGCTCCCAGTTGCTGCCCGCATCATATTCAAAACCCTGACACTTGTTTACAAAACAGCAACTAAAACCAGCCTACCTGAACACCCTCATTCAGGTCTACACTCCCTCTCGCCCGCTATGCTCTGCCAACAAAAGGCACCTAGTACCACCACCACAAAAGAGCTCTAAGTCACTTGCTAGACTCTTCTCCTGTGTAGTTCCATGGTGGTGGAATGAGTTACCAAACTGCGTTCAATCTGCAGAGTCCCTCTCAGTCTTTAAGAAAAGACTAAAGACCCAGCTCTTTCACAAACACCTATGCACTTAATGGACTGTAGGGAGAGAAAAAAAAGAAAAGAAACATGCTTCTAAGCACTCTAATCATCGCCTTGTTGCACTGCCTGTTGGCATCTACGTCCTGTTGGGCCCAAACTTAAGCTTTGTGGGACTTACTCGCGTTGTTGTCTCCTGACTAGATCCCTGCTTGTGTTGTATCAGACTCAGATGTACATTGCTTCTTTGGTTATTGGTCCCAGTTTTCATGTGGTGGGTCATCACTTGGTTATTTAAATAAATTTGCTAAAGCAGTGATGCAAATATGGTGTATTTCCATATTTGCAGATACTGTTACTTGAATTGATTCCAGATTCTGATGTCTGATTTGCTATTACTACCAGAAGTCTGTCAGGGCATTCTCTGCAGACCCTACCATTTTTTTAGAGGTGTCATTTTTAGTTAATAAAATATTACAAATGAGTAATTATGATGTTATTGCTAAAATAATTTATAATTATTATTTGGAGCAAGAACTGAATGCGCTTGACTCTGCTTGTGCTTCATCATACAGCTGTCTCTGTCTCCATGTTGCATGATTACAAGCCCCACAGGGTTCACGCAAGCAGGTATATCAGGTTTATCAGAGTTGTGGCTTGTGGTGACTGGGACACACAGGCAGACATTTCAGAAAAGAATGAAGGACAAATCTGGCTTTCAAGTGACTGGTAAGTCCTATTATATTATCTATACAGTTGATTAAGATTGTTGTTGGCAATGCTCGACTTTGCTGCTGTGAGATATATGGCTGAATTTTAATCTTTCAGAAAGTATTTCCTTTATTGTTGGCTGATTGTTGAGCAACATAAGTGAACGTTTAGGCCATGCTGTGAATGTTTAAGAATGGCAGTTTTCATATAGCAGTAGCAGCTGCAGATACCTAGCAAACTCAAAGAAGTGTTGGATATCCTGAAAAATTGAGGATAAATATGATTCCAGATTCAAGAATGTCTGATTTGCCATTACTACCAGAAGTCTGTCAGGGCATTCTCTGCAGATCCTACCATTTTTGAGAGGTGTCATTTTTAGTTAATAAAATATTACAAATTAGTAATTATAATGTCATTGCTAAAATAATTTATAATCATTATTAGGAACAAGAACTGGATGTGCTTGACTCTGCCCATGCTTCATCATATAGCTTTCTCTGTGCCCAGGGCCTGTTGCGTGATCTCAAGCCCCACAGGATTCATGCAAGCAGGTATATCAGGTTTATCAGACTTGTGGCTTGTGGTGACTGGGACACACAAGCAGACATATCAGAAAGGAATAAAGGAAATATCTGGCGTTCAAGTGACTGGTAAGTTCTGCTATATTAGTTATACAGTTGATTAAGGTTGTTGTTGGCAATGCTCGATTTTGCTGCTGTGAGATATATGGCCTAATTTTAATCTTTCAGAAAGTATTTCCTTTATTGTTGGCTGATTGTTGAGCAACATAAGTGAACATCTAGGCCATGCTGTGAATGTTTAAGAATGGCAGTTTTCATATAGCAGTAGCAGCTGCAGATACCTAGCAGAGTCAAAGAAGTGTTGGATATCCCGAAAAATTGAGAGTAAATACGATTCCAGATTCAAGAATGTCTGATTTGCCATTACTACCAGAAGTCTGTCAGGGCATTCACTGCAGATCCTACCATTTTTGAGAGGTGTCATTTTTAGTTAATAAAATATTACAAATTAGTAATTATAATGTTATTGTTAAAACATTTATAATTGTTATAATTATTTATGATTATTATTTATGATTACGATTACGATTACGATTACGATTACGATTATGATTATGATTATTATTATTATTATTATTATTATTATTAAGAACTTGATGCTCAACTCTGCTTGTGCTTCATCATACAGCTATCTCTGTGCCCAGGGCCTGTTGCATGATTACAAGCCTCACAGGGTTCACATAAGCAGGTATATCAGGTTTATCAGAGTTGTGGCTTGTGGTGACTGTAGGACACACAGGCCTAATTTTAATCTTTCAGAAAATATTTCCTTTGTTATTGGCTGATTGTTGAGCCACATAAGTGAACGTCTAGGCCATTGGAAGATGGGGTTGGCAGTTTTGCTAATGCATTTGTCTTAGTGGGAGAAATAACGAGGTTAGTATAGTTTCAGCTTGTTGAGCCTGTGGTTTGAGTACATGAGTGAACAGGTGTCGGAAGGCAATTTTGTAATGGACTTATTTTTAATGACATAGTTTGCATATTGTTTCAATTGTAGTTGCTGGCAATGAGTGCCCGTTAGCCCCTTTACACAGCTCGTTCAAGGTGGGAATACTGCCCCTATAATCCACCTTGCTGTTCTGTATAACAGGTATAGCCACAGCGTTGTGTGGAATGTGTGGGCATATGAGTGTGTCTGTTACTGTTGTCAGAGTCATAAATATCTGGGTGTAAAGCTGTGCATTAAGACATAACAGAGACAGGAGAGGTAACACCTTTCAGGAAAGAACAGGATGCCTAAAGCAGAGCCAAGATTTCATGATATACATCTGAAAGTTCCAATTTTATTTTTGTCTTTGCTGCTGGTGAGCTCATCTGCTGAAAGTAAAAATATGTTATGATTATCAGACTTTCTCAAGTCACTGAGGATATCAATCATTACTATGTCAAATATAATGTATCTACAACAGAACAACAAAAACAGTTACACATAATTTTGAAAGATGACATTTGGCCGCAATACAAACAGCCACTTAAAATGGTCTCTGTCCCAAAGATAACTGATACCGATGGTGTGGATAAAGCACTGATGGATGACTGTCCTCTACCTCTGACCTAGGTATCAAAAGTAGTCCCCAAAATCTAAATGCACGACCACCTGACCTTGCTTGGGATACCAGAATTCAGGCTGGCCTCTCTACCAATCTGTGGCCGAACCACTACTAATGGGCCTATATAGTCAAGTATGTCCTGATGGCCAGGATTATGACGAAATGTGTAGGAGCAATAGGTGTTGGAGGTTTGAAAGTACTCCAGAATGGCTCTCTAATCAGCACATCTCTGGAGGAGGCCCATTCTTTCCGTCGAGGGCACTCGCTCGGTTTTACAGGGCAGCTTCGAAGCCCTGTCCCTAACAGCTGACCTAAGTAGACTCCTCAGAATTTCAGATGGTTGCTTAAGTCTGCACCGGTTGTTGGTACATATTCGGTTGTTTTTAGAAAGGTCAGTTCTAGTTTAGGACACATTGCACATTTTGAGCAAATTCTTCAGAGGTTGGTGCAATGTATTATGTTAATTTGTCTCCAACAGAGTGCACAACAATAATATAGGCCTGAAAGTAGGTCTCAATAGAGTTTGTCTCAGCCACATAGGCTATAGTGGAACTCTCAACACCACCACAGCCTGCAACACCATAAGGCTTTAACTAACGTACCCACATACAAAAAGAAATGTCTAAGTAACATACAATATTAATAACTAACGACCTGAGAGGTCTGGATGGTTCATAATGTAGCAGCAGATCAGATATGTATTTTGGCCCTAAACCATTCAGTGCTTTATAAACCAACAGCAATATCTTAAAGTCAATTCTTTGACAGATAGGAAGCCAGTGTAAAGATCCAAGAACTGGAGTGATAAGATCCACTTTCTTGGTCTTAGTGAGGACTCGAGCAGCAGCATTCTGAATCAGCTGCAGCTGTCTGATCGATTTTTTTAGGGAGACCTGTGAAGACAGCTTTAAAGTAGTCAAGTCTACTGAAGATAAATGCATGGACAAGTTTTCCCAAATCCTGCTGAGACATAAGTCCCAGGTGATAGTAGGCTGAGTTTGTAATTGTCTTAATGTGGCTGTTGAAATTCAGGTCTGAGTCAATGACTACACCAAGATTTCTGGGTTGGTTTGTGGTTTTTAACATAAATGATTGAAGCTAAGTGCTGACTTTTAAACGTTCATCCTTGGCTCCAAAAACAATTACTTCAGTTTTGGAGCCTCTTCTTGCTCAGGGTTGGACTGGTCCAAACATATGGTTGCACCACTATGTTTTCTCTGGGATCCATGTTTCTTCCAGGGTTAAGGCTCAACATTTGCCATGGTAGCACAAAGCTGTACTGGCATCAGCACATCCCATGGAAGACAGGGATGAGGTGAGCAGCTCATTATCATTCAAAGGAACAGGCACTCAAACTGGTCGTTTTGAACAGGGATGTTTAAACAGGCTGAGAAGACTGTTGTGATTCTTGATCCTTCTGGTATTTTGACTAAAGTATGTCAGATACATTTTATTAAGACCCAAGGGAACTGTGTTAACGTGTGGGAAAGGGGTATAAAATGTGACCTTAAAACCAACAATAATAGATCGCCATGTAATACAATTTGATCCCCAGTGATGTAGCTGGAAAACGGAGATGGATGGTGAACAGAGATGCCTCATGTTTGATGTGCAGTAAGACTATTAGACCGGTGGAACAGTGAAAAGGTGTCCAGATCGTTTGGCTTAATCACAAAGTCAGAGGAGAGGACAAGAGGATTAGGATGAAGAGAGTAATACAATGACCATGTCCACCTCTCAGTCCTTACATGAATAAATGAGATTTGCATGTGTGAAAAATACCTCAATAGAAACCACATTCTAAAGTGAATGAAGTAGTTTATCACTATGACAAAGAGAGTATCAGTATGTCTCCAGGCTGATTTATACCTCTGAAGTGTTGCTTTATCTACAGAATAAATAGGTAGACTTTCTTTCCTTAGGTATATGGAAACAAACTGAACATACTACTGAATCAGCACTGAATGACGTGGTGGTCTGAATGTTGATGCCGTCACTTAGCTTTGAAAAAAGGTAAACATACTGCATAGTCAGTGACTACAAATCTTTAGACTTAACTGAACAAAATAATTCAAATTGACAGAGTGATTTGTAATGGGCACCTCTAGCAGGAGCGACATTCGGTAGAAGAGTTTTGAGGAGGCCTTTTGAAAACCAAAAACACAACATCACATCTGTTGGGAAGTATTAAAATACCCAGGTACATAGTCCTACCTACAGTAGTAAACAAGTATTATTTGGCCAGGGTGCATATAATTAGCTCTCTGTTCACATCCACTCTGTCAGGCTAATGTTAGTGGCTTAATTTGTTCTGGTCATTGTTGGATTTGACCATTTTTACACTTCAGCAACCCAAGTCAAACCACTTATCCAAGATGATGTTAGACTTGCACACACAGCCCTCTTTGTTACCTCATGGTGAAATTTGGGGTTTTTGTCCTGTCTCCATGTTTTGTCTTGTCACTTCCTGTTTTATTTTGAAAATTATTCCCCCTTGTTTCTGGTCACTTGCCCTTCCTCATGTGTCTGTCTGATTACCCCGAGTGTTTCCACCTGTCCCCTCACCTGTTCCCCATTCCCTCGTCAATTCTGTCTGTGTATTTAAGCCCTGGTTTTCAGTTCTGTCTTGGTGGTTCATTTTGTTTTGGTGTGGTGTGGTGTGGTGTGGTGTGGTGTGGTGTGGTGTGGTGTGGTGTGGTGTGGTGTGGTGTGGTGTGGTGTGGTGTGGTGTCTTGTCATAGTCTTGTTTGGTTTGGTTTTGCTTCTTGTGTCATAGTCATAGTCATAGTCATAGTCATAGTCATAGTCACAGTCTTGCCAGCTCGTAAAAAAATAAAGGACTTTTTTGCACCTCTGCGCCTGGGTCCCGCTTCTGTGTCCTTGTGACACTCATACTCAAAGTCTGTTCTTTTGTTAACATGGTAATGAGATATAAATTTTACCCCTGTGCTTCCCATCTGATATGTTATTTCTAGAATAAGCATTCAAACATTATGTTATAAAGAAATGACATTTTTAAATTTTTCTTATAATACTAGGGCTACCTAGCTATGTAGTCGGGCATGCTAACACAATACAAAAACAATGCTGCTCCTTTATTTCCATGACTTCTACATAAACCGGTGAGGATTTTGACTTTTTACCATGAAGCCTTTGGCTGTCATTATCAAGTGGATATTTAAGACCCTTTTTACAAGGTTGTCACCCTGGAGACGGGGTTTATAACCAATTCATAGAGTCAATAGAGTTAAGTAACTAGCAAGCTATAGTCTTAAAATCTACCAGTGATAGTTATCATTACCACCAGAAAAGCTGATGGTTGCCAGATAGTTCTGAGAACTGCTCTTGTCTACTTCTTGAAATCCCAACAAAACCACTGAATTTTGAGCATTAAATCTGCCACTGCTATCATTGTAAACTGCATATATGCTATGCTAGGATGAAAAGCTTGACAGGTGTAGCAACAGTAACTAAGGGGGCTGGTGCTTAGCTACAGGGCAATTGCGACAAATTTTCATTACTGCTGTATAAATTAATCTTCCTCTTATTTGCCTTTATACTTCCCTACAAAATAAGAAAATACATTTATAATTCAAACATGTTCACTTGAAGGCCTTGTCACTTTCAGAAGATGTGACCTCCCAAGCCCAAACAGTTCAACCTGACCACTTAATAGATTGGCGCATGAAATACACAGAGAGCACAGAAGACAAGTTAACCTTTTACTGAACCCACTTATAAAGAGCCACTTCCAACTTTAGGAGAGACAGCACAAGTGATTGACAATGAAGGATTGTGTGTACAATCATCAATGGGAAAACACACACACTTGGATATCGTAACCTTTGTATCCATGGCAGTCTTGTGTCCTACCTTTGGTCTTTGATCACTAAAAACATTTTTACATACCATACATTATTCTTTTACTTTTCTTGACATTGGAGATTCTATTTATTATTTACACATTATGCTTTTATTACATGTTACATGAAATTTTGTAACAACAAACACAGTAGGATACAAACTAAAGTTTTATTTCTGTAAAGGTGAATAATATTCACACACTCCATTAAAATTCAAGATGAAAGTGAACACTCTTTTTGCTACTTTATTGTGAATATTCTAGACTTTTGCTGATAAATCTATGGGCATACAATTAAGTAAAATTCAGAATGAATGAATTTAAGTTCATAAATCATTCATAGAGAGATTCAATAGGGCTAAAGTGAAGTGTAAATATAACAGCAATATACTCTATCACATCCAGTATTACAGTGATCAAAAAGAGCAAAAGGCCATTACATAAGTTGTTAGGTAAATAGGTTAATGGTTAATATGGAGGTAATGTCACTGAGTCAGTAGATCCATCATCCATCTATTTTACCTTCAACTGAATAGTGAGGATTAATCATGTCAACACTACCGCTCCCCACTGTCTCACTATCTAATCTTTATGGATGAAGGAGTGGAAGGGTGTGGAGTGATGTGTTTAAGCAGGGTGAGGCAGAGCGATCACTGCTAAGATGGACAAGGCAAACAAACACATACATACCAGTTAGTGCTCTGACAGGTTTTTCTGGTATAACAGAAACGTATAATGCTGTCGGGTTCAGTGCATAGTGCTAAATGCCAGGATAATTAATTTGTTTGTACTTGGATAGTGAATAGGTCATGCACGCACCATTGAGCACCATTGCCATTTGAAAACAATCTACTGTATAAAAACCTGTAACATATTTTATGAAACAAAAATAGAAACAATGCAGGATTTATTTAAGCTTGCTGTTGTTATTATAATATTTATTATAAGCAAGGCTAAAGACCAGGCAAAGCAAGAACCTGTCCTGAGCCCACAGACCCCAAAGTGCCCCCAAGGAGAAACAGGTTCACTATTGTACATATCAAATGGTTGAGGTAATTTGATTACTTGCAAATTTGTTGTATTTTCACCACTAAAGTACAGTATCCACTAATTTGGATCCTGTATTATTAATTTTGTGGTCTCATACTGTAGGGGGACCCTGTGTCAAAATGGATTTTTAAGAGCTTTATTATCATTACATTTATACTTGCTCATACCATGTATATTTCATATACATTGTTCTTGTTGTGTTTGATCACATTACCACAAGCTAACACAAATGAAGTATTATTCCAGCATAGGAGCACTGGTTGCAGTGGACTTGATGGGAATTGTGAGGCAACAGGGTACAGATGATGGTGGATAAAATCCATAGTAATCCCTCTGTGCAAAAATCCATCTGATCATTTATGTGAATAATACAAGTCTTCAGCTGTCCAAATTAGTCAAATCAAGAAACACTGTCCAAGGTAACACAAAGAGGGAATTTTCTTATTAAAAAGACTAAATGTGGAAGATATCCACTATATATGACTAAGACTGATGAAGCCTCAGATTATCTTCACATAAAAAAAATTTTAAATACATTTTGGCCCCCATCACTTACACTGTAAGCGCATTATGAAGGGATCTTTTACCGCAAGAAAAACCTGTTTCAGTGTTTATCTGGGCACCTGATTATTGTGAAATTGTACACCTGTCCAGTAATGTCATGGTTTTGTGTTTGTATTTCATTACTGCAGTTTCATTTTCTGTAGAAAGTCACAAAGGGTGTATGTGTTTGTAATTTCTATAGTTTGTCAACTTAGTTTATATAGTTTATAGCAGTATGAGTTTATGCAAGTATAAAGGATAGCCTCCCAAAAAGGTTTGTGAGCCACTGCCAGCCTGTTGCCACTATCACCTTGACCTTAAGATAAGAGGCTGGATGGATGAATGCTCACAATACAAGCAAATGTGATATTGTACCTGATGATTGTCAGTTTTTTTTCAGTCAAGTTTTTCACAAACAGATAATTTCTGAATGGTGTAAACGTGAAAGTCTGGTTATTTCATATCAGATTTAGGTACGTTTCCACAGCTTTGTTCACACATGGAACGGATAAGGAAAGAAAATGTGAATTTGTAGCATTCCCTGCACTGCCTCCCACTGCACCTGAACCAACCAGATGTACCTCCTGACATTTTGGAAAAAGCACTATAAATGCAACAAACATGTAACAAGGTAAAAAGCAATCATCTTAAACCTTTTTTGCTCTACATTTATATAAGAAGTACACTTGAACAAAGTGCTATCTGCCAAAAATTACAAATCACAAGTTTCTGATCATTTAAAATTTATGGCTGGACTGTCACAGGCCTCTTCCACTGACCCCCAAACCCTAAACAAGGGGCTCCGGGGCCTTCAAGACCCTAACTTGACAGATTGGGTAATATTTTGATAATATTAATAAAAATATTAAAATGAAAATAGTGAGTAAAACATTAAAAATTATGGCGAGATTAGTGCCTAGGAGATATATTTATTGTTTTTGCAGTAGTGCGATGCTGCGAGATTTACCAGTGCGGTGCTGGGAGGTTTGAGTGTTTGAGTTGTGTCGGTATATTTGAGTCCGAACTCCTAAATGTATCGAGTATTTTGATTATTTTGAGTTTTCCACTGTGCTGTGTGTTGCACACCTCTAAGGCCATTATACGGCAGGACACTATAACTACAATAAATGCAATAATAGTAGAGTGGCAGTTATATAGTTAACCACATTTATTAGCAGTAAAATGGCTCAAACCAACACGTTTCTTCACCCCAAACACCGATCATTTTACTGGACATGCCTTCATCTCCCACATCTGACCTTTCCACTGGACCATGATTTTGTTTATCAATGAAAGCACTCGAGCATTTGACCCTTGCTTGTCTGTAAAGGTGAAATGTGATCCTGAAGTCTTCCTCCTGTCCCTCAATGAGAGACAGATGTGGCTACTCATCCTGTAGACAACACATACCCTCAAAAAGGTTTGAACATTGAATCAAAATGGATTAGTTTGATGACATCAGTCAGTACAGGGTCACACGGCACATGTTGTATGATTTGGCCACTGTCCTGACTGATTTGCCCTGTTTTATGCCATTTTAAGTCCTCTGTAGCAAAGGAATGGGACTCCCCTGTCTGTCTTCCTCTTTCTGATATTTAGGATGCTGTAAGCATACATGTGTTTCCACTGACTATTTGCATGCAACTGATTATCATAAGCTGAGCATGAATTTGCCATCCATCCAATTTATGTAGGCCTCTTATAAATGAAAGGAACGATTGTAACCCCTTGTTAAAACCATCCCAGTATCACCAGCCATGCTTTCACCTCATATGAACTAGCTTGACTGCTAGTTTTATACATGTTGGCCATTTCTATTGGTAGCTTAGAAAACAATGATTCTAATAATACTTGTTTGGATTCCTAGACATTTGATCTCAGGACAGTATCCAAAAAATACATCTAATAAAAAATTACATTTTTACCTCAAAAAACACTTTTGCTGGAAACTTTCTCTGGGAGTTTCAACTATGGCTCCTGTCTTGTTAAGCAAGAACACAATATATATGAGCTTGTGTAGAGTGAATATGATAACAGCAGCTAGCTTTTGATTGGAGGAATTCAAGGTGTTACAGCTGTCCCATGTTATAACTGTCTCTGGTTTCCCCTATGTGTAACGGGTAAAAATTAATAAAAATAATATCCTAGTATAAATAAATAGTATTTATATTCATTATTTTAAGGAAATATAAGCCAAGAGATGAAGTGAATTGTGTTTTTTGTGCCTATTCCATGTATTGGTCTACAAATCATTATAGTTAATTTAATCTCTGTTTCCTACATTATTCTTATGGTTTGTTTCTGGCTTTTGTGGTGAGGTGTATCCAAGACTGATGGGTTTTGATGGGTCATTCATTATCAAAAGTCCCCAGATGAGTTTTTATTCTCACTCTGCCTATGTTTGCACACTTGGCATTTAAGATCCATATCAGAATAAAGCAGAAGTGAAAAACAATGTTGTTAAAAAAACAACAAACACACATACACACATTTAACCTCATATAGTTGTTCTGTATCAATTGTTTTCTGGTTGTGAAGAGATGTAACTGTAACTTCAAAAATAATACTATTTCAACTGAAAATGTTTTCTATAAAGGACATGCGGTTTTCTACAGTTTTCACTTTCAGTTACACAGATTTGCATCCTACTCCTCCTCCTCCAGCAGCTAGTTGTCAGCAAGTGTGAGTTCTACTCCCCACAGTTGTTCACAGAGTGGATAGATACACATCAGCTTTGTCTACAAAAGGATACGTGCCTACTTCCTGAAAGACTCCTGCTTTTAGCAGGTAAATCATCTTTTAACATCTGAAAAGGACATTTCTAGACATGGAGTTTTAACATGTTTGCCTGCATGAGGAAAGTAAGTTAAGTTCCTTATCTCTATCTTGTTGTACGCTGTGATGTTATACTAACATAATTTCTAAGTACAGTATAATGTAAAGGACAGCTTATGGGGCAATGAATAAGATAAAAATGGAGCACCGTGCTGAGCATGCTGACTATCAGTTACATAAACTAGGCTTCTCCCACTGTAAACTCAATATTATTTACGTAGTATTACTGTAGGTCAGCATTCACCCGAGTTTGAACTTGATGTGTGTCTATGTGTGCTGCAAGGATGTCCAACACACAACAATAAAAACAAAGAAACAATGTGACAGTTACATTCTTAAAATTCCACCAGATAATAACATGAAAGTCTGTAATCTGGGTTGTACATGCCTCTGTATGTGTTTATAGTTTCACAAGTACAGAAATTGTGCACACTGAGATAAGGATGCAGCATAAGTCAGTTCTGTATTAAGAAAAGGGTAACTCTAGAAATAATCATTTTTGAAACCACTACTTATAGATGGGATTTTATAGTTCTGCCATATTGTCATAACCTGAAAAGAATGTTTCTTTCATGTTTTATTTAGCTAATTAACTATTCAGTTATACTATCTGTGAATGCTATTGCTCAACATCAAGGTATAAATGGTGTTTCAAAGCCACACTACCAGGGTACAATTCTGTATTTTGTAATTTGATGTATCATACTATACTTAAAAACTGACTTGCTGCTCCCACAAAATAATCCTAAATAAAATTCTGATGTAGGACAGCACTCCACAGGTGTGCTGTATAAGATGAGGAAGAGCAACCAGTAGGAAAATTTGGGGGATTTGAATATTTCTTTTTTTGTTACACTTTATACTTCTATTGCACAATGTATCAAATAAGTTAAAACCAACCACACCTGTGATAGAAATAAAACTCTCTGGCCATTTTCTTACATGAATCATTTATTCTGTATCTAGGAAGAGGAAGCAAAGTGTACACTTGAATGAAACTTACAGAATGTTGTATTCACAGTGAAACTTCCCTGTCTTATCTTTTGGCTGGGCCAAAAGAAGTGTGACAGGAAAAACTTTGTTATGAGCGTCAGAGATGGTCCTGGCCTAACAGAAACTAAGTTTCTCAGTGCACAAATTCAGCAGCTCATTAAATTTCCATCATTCAGTAAATTTCCACCACAGTTCCCCCGATTTTTAACATGTGATCAACATCAACTATCTTCCCCATGGCCTACGAGCTCTGTCCAACCCAACAGTCAGGTTTAAGGGGTCATCACCAAAAGGCGAATCTGTTAGCCTGTTTCTACAGTTAAAGGCAGTAAATTAATTAGTGTACTCTAGTCCACTCTGTTTCTTGTCGTCTACCATCCTCCAACTGAGAAGCACCTCATTCAGCAGCTTTTTGTTGGAAGATGCATGGAGAACCTTGTTGCTACTTGAAATAATTTATTTTTGTGGCTATAACATAAACCTGATTGTCACATTAACCAGAAGAGATTAAAAGAAAAAAAATTGCATGGGAATTTAGGACGACTTTTTTTTTTTTAACTCTTTCTCTATTCAGTGAGTCACACCCAGCATATGTTGCCACAACAAGGACCTCATTCATTGTGTGTAACCTGTTATACTGCAGTTGCAGTTTACTTTTTACACTGAACAGTCTATGCTCACATATC
Organism: Euthynnus affinis; assembly: GCA_029490765.1. Taxonomy (NCBI): domain Eukaryota; kingdom Metazoa; phylum Chordata; class Actinopteri; order Scombriformes; family Scombridae; genus Euthynnus; species Euthynnus affinis. Next base: position 4,458,910 of record CM055845.1, read on the forward strand.
TGTATTGTTTTAACTAACATGTTGCACAATACCTTTTCATTATCTTGTTTTTATCTTGTTATTTCTGTTGTTGCTGGTCTCTGGGTATTAACTAATCGAATTCCATTGTAGCAAACAAAGGGTCTTATCTTATCTCTTACATGAACTTGAAGCTGAAATATCCAGGGGGAGGGTAAGAGTTACTCACTTGATTCTCTGCTTGTACAGGTTTCCTGGGAGAAGAATCTGAGCAGCATTATATAAATGTGATGGATCGTAATCTGCTGTGGAAGGCTAAACCACAGACATGCGTGATTCTTCTCATCTTCATCATTTTCTATCTCATCCTGCTCATTCTCTGGACTGACAGGTGGGTGAAATTACTGGTCTAATATTCTGCAAGGCGACAATGAATCAAATATCCAAAGCTTCATTTGACCAATTCCAATTATTGGATTGTTTGTGGCTCAGGTATAGAGTATCGACTCTATATAGGATAGGATATATAGTACATTTTAGTCCTTATAAAAACAGTTGACAGCACAAGGAGGAAACATCAGCAGACCTGCCAACCTGCACACATTTTGCGTAGGAAACATCAGTGTGAGTTAAATGTAACAACTGCAGTACTTTCTCTGTCCCGTTCATTTTACTCAGTCTTCTCAGACTCTGCATATTTGACTGTCTGTTAGCTATGCCATATATTGAAAATGCACACATCACAATGTTTAAATTTTAATTATTTTATTTAATTTATTATTCTCTCAACCTTTTCTTTGTTGTTACTCATTAGTCTTCCCCTTGTTAACATGCTTTATCCAACCCAACACATCACATCACAAACACCACCACCACCTCATTCAACTCATCCTCCCAGTTCAATGTCAACTGTTTTGTTGCATTGTCATAATGTCTATATGTTCTGATATGACACCAATAAAAATAAATCAATAATAATAATTCATGTCACTCAGTAGAAGCTGGTTAAAGAAAGTAAACTTGGATGAAGCTGTTGGTGGAGGAAGGCAGTATGGAGATCAGATTAAAACTAAAATGAAGCAGTGTCTGATCTTACACATTTCATGAATATGCATCATATGTATTAGACAAAAACACGGAAAGAAAAGAGAAGATACAGAACCTGAAAATAACAACATAATTATTCATATTATATTCTATTTCTGTCAAGCATGTGCTGCTAGATGCTATTAAATGAGTCAAACAGGAAATTATCTCATTTTGCATAGTTAAGGCCCAGGTTAATTCACTCCATGCCAGACTGTCGATGTTGCTGTGTGCATTTGCATTCCAGCCAACTTGATGCTTTGTCTTGAATCCTGTCACCTGTTCCTGTCTGTTACCTGCTGCCTGATCTTGTACCTGTTTCCGTCTTCCTGATTATACTTACTGCGCTACCTGTTTTCTAACCTGCTGCCAGCTGCTCCCCTGTTTCTTCTGACCTCCTCTGTGTTGCTGAATTGTGCTGAACTGCCTTTGTGTAGCACAAGTAAAACATATAATAGGTCACTGTAGGTATAGCTCGGGCAGCATCAGTTGAGTAGTAATAATGTAAATATTGTTATGATGCACAATCACAGGTGTCTTTCTGCACTTGACAAATATTAAAAAAGACAATATATTAAAAAGAGCTATTAAACAATACAATTTTTATTTGCAGTAATAAGCTGTAAATGAGAAACAAAACATGGTATGTGACAGTTACAACAATTGTTATCTGTCTTTATACTGTTCTGGACACTATCATGAATAGTGTTTTATGTTCTGCCTGCTTGTCCTGCTGTCCTGCTTGTCTGCTACTACACACGTGTTTACTGGCTTTTTATGATAATTATAAAATTTATGACTACAAGCAGTAGCATCTTCACACTTGGTTTCATGGATTTACTCCATCCCCATCTGACATGAATCATAAAATGCAGCAGGCTTCAAACTCTCACTGTTGAGTAGACATTAAACTATATTTTCATATTTAACACATGTATAAACCATTTCTCTTGTGTCTTTTGCAACATGTATATTTTGTATTTTACTGTTTTTAGTATACAGAACTGCTTATATCCAGTTAAATATAACTAGTAACTTTAAAAGTGCATTCAGTCAGTATGCACATGCACTCACTTGTTGGGCATTGCATGTAAAAGATTTGCAGAAACAATCGTAACCGGGGTTGTAGTGGTAAATAAAAGCTAGAGTAAACCATACCTTACCTCAGCTACTCCATTGTGGTCATTAGGGGCTTGCAGTATGGACCAATCAGTGTCTATCTTTAAAAAAAATGATGAAATAACAAAGCTTTTGTATGGGGAATTAATTTGTTGAAAAATCATCATTTTGTTTTCTTAATAATTGAAACAGTTTACTGCTGTGATTACAAGAACTCCTGAGGTCATCAATAGTTTAAGAGTTTAAGATTAATACAATTGTTGCATAGTTTTAATACCTGTGTTAAGGTAGCAGGTTTCAACCTTGAGTTTTGAATTTAGTTTAGTAGTGGGGCTGTCATTTATGGTGACATTTGGATGGCTAATCCTTCCTTCTTCTTCTTTGTTTATTTTAACTGACAACTGTGCTGCTTCTGAGTGTTTCTCTTTCCGCCTTACATTTTTATATCTTGAATCAGCAACACCTTCTTTACTTTCTTCTTGTTTTTCTTTCTCCACTATTAAGCCCTGCAGTTCTTCTTCGATTTTATCTCTTCTCCATCCCTTCATTTGCTCTCTAGAAAAATGAAAAGACCTTTTAAAGATCTGACAGGGCATAAACCAGTTCTTTATTTACGTGGTGTTGTGGGCCAACAACATAACGATGTGTAAGCAGTTAATCTAACTGAACTATCACGCTACATTAACATGACTGCAATGCAAAGCAGCCACAAACTAAATGGATTAAAACTACACTAATGTGAATTTAAGTAAAAACGCTCCACTAAGGGCTTTTGCTGGTTATTTACTTTGTGGCCTTTTGTCTGACAGATTATTATTTGATGAAGCATATTTCAGTTTATGTATCATTCTTTGAGCTCTGACTCATGTCTCAGTACTGAGGGTGTGTTTGTTATAACAACCACATTTTTTCAAGTGGTTTGTGGTTTGATTGTCGCTCTATAGTGTCTAGATTCATGACTAAAGCTGTGTATATGCACAAAGCCAGAGATATGCAAGTGTATTATTTTGGTTCTGTTTTATGAATGTGCACAAACTTTATTTTCACTCTCACACTCATCATAAACCAAACAGCTAAGAAGAAGTGCAGTTTCACTGATAGTGGTGAAACATCAAGGTTCTCCAACAACCAGTAGTGGTTCCTTTAACCACTGTTTCAATCCCCTATTGTTTTTACCACATGGAGAGTGTGGGTGAAGAAGAAACACACACTCAACATCACTGTTGCTTTGAGTTTTTTTTTTGCAAAGTAAACCTTTCAGTGCCCTTAATTTTTAACTGTAGTGTTGCAGAAACCATTCACCAGCAGGTGCCCTCACAGGGCTGAGGCTGAGGTCAAAGATGCTATCTGCACACTTAAAATAAATAAATTAAAAAAAAAAAAAACACAGACATAACATAGACATAATATTTACATTACATGGATAAAAATAAACTGAAATTTGGCTCCTACAGCATCAACATCATTAATACATTACATATTCCTGTAAACCATCATCAGCAGTGATGTCTCATTATCATTATTAAATGGCAGAAATGTAATCGATTAGCTGGATCTGCATGTAGCTCTCATATCGAAATAGACTTTACAGACTTTATAAATGCACCTTTGATTGGCATTTTGCAGATCACAGTGTCTACATAAAATACGTGATCAGTGCAGCTGGTCATCAAGCTGAACAAACAATGTTTTATTATATGTAAATCATATAACCCACAGCTCGCTCTGGAAAGACGTGTGAACTGAAACCTGTGTGAGGTGCCACATTAGCAGCACATTCCAGTTTACGTGTAGGGAAAATGCAAATGAGGAGTGTGCAAATGTAAGGTAGAAGGATGACATGTGAGGGAGAATGTTACATTTGAATGAGGAGGTTTTTTTTGCTTTATATCAGTGTTGTTTCACTATGTTGCAGTGTTTATGTGTTAAAGTATCTTTTTTTACAGTATTTACTCAAACCTGGGCCTTTTTGTCACAAGAAGAAGTTTGTAATCGCCCACCAGATCAACACATTTGAAGCCATTTTTAACACCATTTAACACCATTTGTCAGAGCTAGTAAAAGCGTTTTCTGATCAGCCACCTCCTCTAGTTAAGATTTGATTAGGTTTAGTTTAAGTTAGAGGAGTGATTGTTCTCATGCTGTCGTTTTTCTTAGGAGGACAGTTTCTTAGAAGTGCTCTCTCTAAAAATGCACCTAAACATTTCTCATCTAAAATATGTGATTCAGTGTCATTCACCCAAATCATTTATTACAGCACACATGAGATCATGGTGCCAAGACCACTGCCAGCAAAATGTGCACGAAAACAGGGTAAATGAACCAATACTAAATGCTGCTCTCTGCTGTTTGTGGGAATTTTAAAGATATTTAATGCATCTGACATCTGTCTGAAAACCTTCCTTTTCCTTTTCTCATCAGCTGTTGATTTTTCCTTTTTCCTGTTACTCACAATCATTCTTGGTTCACAGAAATGTTTCTGTTGCTATAATGTTTCTAATGTTGAAAAAATGAAATAACATTTATTGCATGGAAATCACCCTTTGGAAGTTGATTTAAGTGGAAAAAGGAGGGTAAACTAATCAAAACATTGGATTTCCAGTATACTCTATATAAAAGACCCTGTCTCCTAGAAATGAGGTTTATATAGTACAAATTTGATACAGCCAATACATTTAGAAAAGCATGCTGTAAATTAGTGCACTTAATAAGTCTGTTTTCACAGCCAGCATCACTGACGGGTCTGTTAAGGTGTGATCAGAAACAGGCTCTGTTGCACCTGTAACCACAACTAACAGTGATGCCATGGTGTCCTGGAGTGCACTTCTGCGTGTCTGTCTGTGAATTGGACTGTGAAGCCAATTTTGAATATTAGCCAAAACATGTAAATTACATAATCCAGGTTCAACTTGTGATTCACATGGGCCAAACAGCAACTGTCACAGCTTGCCAGCGTGAAAGTATCTTAAAGTATAATGCCACCAGTGGCTGTTAGATGCTGTTACCAACCATAAGCACCTCACAACTAACTTTTTAATGTTATGTTTACAAACTCACAAAACTTAGGGGAAAGTCTAGTCTTGGTTTAATAATTAAAAAAGGATCTTGGCACCGGACACAGGATATGTTTACTTTGTCTGCAAAAAAATCTCTCTGGACTTGAACAAAGAGCTTTCATTGCCCAAACTTATCCACATATGCAAACATGTGGATCAAAGTCCTGAGCTTTAATTGCCATTAAAATAATCAAATCAAGTATGTTTAAAAACATATCACAAAACAAATTATTAGTATTAAAACATAATTTCTAGGAGACATGGTGGATTAATCTGTATGAGAAATTAATAATTCATGATATTGCTACATTGCTGAGATTATGTGACTACACTTCTACAGTTTCAGCTCTCTTCCATCTTCTTCCTTTCGGCTTAATTTATGTTTGTTCACTTGTTTCTTTGTGTTACTTTGTCTTAAGACAGATACCTAGTGTTAAAGGGCTGGTTCACAGTTTTTCAAGTCTGTCTTAAAACAACAGTCAGGAACCCAGATGAACAGTGAAACATGTTTTTCTTGTTTCATACTGACCATTAAAAGATCCCATCATAATGCACTTACAGTCAAAGTGATGGGAGACAAAATCCACAGTCCTGCAAAAATGTATTTAAAAGTTTATCTGAAGCTAATATGAGGCTTCAGTGTACAAATGAGTCAAATCAAGTAGATATATTTCAATGTTATAGTCTTTTTAGTGCCAAAGTCCCTCTTTTTGTTATAATACTTCCACCTGCAGCTCAACAGGGAAACACAAAGAGGGAATTTGATGCTAAAAAGACTGTAAATGTGGCAGATATCCATTTGACATGACTAACTCAGACTGACGAATCCTCATATAAGCTTCACATTAAGCTTTAAATGCATTTTTTGCACAAAATGACTGTGTGGACACACTGAGGATTTTGGCCTCCATCACTTACATTGAAAGCAGAGTTGAAGGGGATCTTTTAACAGCCAGTATGAACAAGAGGGATGATTACAGCGAGGAAAACCTCTTTCACTGTTCATATGGGCACCTGACTGTTGTTGTAAGACAGACTGGAAAAATGTGAAAAATTGGTTTTCTCCATCATTTCTATCAATTATGATAATATTTTTCTCACCGACTTAATTGCTTAAATCTGGGAACAACATCACTACAAATCTGTCCCATGAAAAACAAGCACCCAGACAATTGCATACAGACAAACCAACAGTTTATCCAGATTATCTAAACCATTTCATTTGTGGGTAAAACTTAAAGTGACAGCACCTGATGAAATATTGGTAACAGGAAAACTGTGTATGCAGATCTACAGGAAGGTCAGAGGCAAAAAAGTTCAGTTGTTGCAGGAAGTCAGTTTCAAAACTTTGGGTATATATACTATACTTTCACACATTCAAGTTGGCTCTTGCAAATAAGTTCGGTTTTGTTTCTCAACTTTTTGACTAACTGTACGTTTCTTGACCTGTCTGTATTCTTTTTAGAAATGTCACCATATTCCCAGATCTCTGCAGTTATTATTACTGAGAGGAATGATGGTCAACACCATTAAAATGTGACATGGATGGTATAAAAATGACCCTTAAACTGTGTGATCACTCCAGCTGGAATTTTCTTTTGCTGTAGTTTGAGTGCAGAGTAATATACAGCTTAGTGTATTTTGTGAAAATAAATCAATCATGCACCAACTGAGTTTAACATTTATCACTCCTGCAGTTCCTCAGGGACAAAAGGTGCCCTTTGTGGCGGTCAGTGGGACAAAGACGCTGCTGTTATCTGCTTATATGGAGCACCGCAAAGGAAAACAGGTCAGTGAAGCAAGTGGAAGTTAAAGCCCCTTTACACTGTGTGATTTTGTTCTGTCTGAGACAAAAGTTGACAATCATGACAGAAACATGGTGAAGTCTTTGGTCATCAGTGCAAAACAGATCCTAGATCTTTGGAGACCAAAGACAGGCTGAGTCTCAAACATGGTGACATGAAATAAATGTCCACAAGGGTTAAAGTAAGGTCAAAATATCAAAAGGAACTTTCTGACAATGTCTGTACTGAAAAATCTGTGAAATACAATTTATTTCCTTTGTGCACACAAATAATCAGGCTACCAAACCTTATGCAACTTGTGGTCAATTGTTATTTTAAAACACATTTATCTTATCAATCTGTCAATCACTCAAATTAATTTATTGAAATACAATGGGAAAGATTCACATTACTTCAACACATTTGAAGTCTAATAAAAAAACAATTAAATTATATTTTTTTAATGATTAAATAAAAACTACGAAAAATGTAATAATACCCATTTAATAAACATACTTATTCTTGTCCTCTTGATGTGCCAGGTCCGTGTCATTGCAGTGGCGCTGAGGAGCGAGACACTAACCTATCGCTGCCACTTTTGTTGCAACGAGAAACTGCACACTTCTGTAGGTGTCAGGGATATCCACAGAGACCATTTTGGCTTTGCATACGGGACAGCAGACATCATGTGTCCTATCCCCTCAGGCTGTGAGACACCCTCTCATATTGCTGTGTCCAACGCTGCAACCAGCTATGAAGGTACTGAAGGCCTCAGTGTTATTACACTATAACTTGTGCCATATTATTTAAAGATAGGGCTACAGGTCATTTACAGGTTATTTTTGTTATAATTTAATCTGCAGATTATTTTCTGGATGAACTGATTAATCATTTGGTCTATAAAACATCAAATAGTGCAAAAAGCTAGAAAAATTTAACTTAATCAATCGATTGTTAAGTCTTAAGAATCCTTAACCATTCTAGTTGGGATGGGGTCTAAGAGACAGGTTAATGGTGTAGATGAACAAATCATTGAAGTTAGTTCAGGAAAGTCAACTGGAGAAAAGCAATTTAAATATATGTCAAGTTTTACAGCTGTTTCTAAGGTTCCTGTGTTCGGGGATAAATCGATGCCTGTTGAGGGCAGGAGGTGATGAAGAAAGAATTATATTATTAAAGAGTCTCATAAAGTTCTTACTACTGAGAGCTATAGGAAGACATGGATCAATAGAGTTATGACTCTTTGTCAGTCTGGCCAATGTGCTCAAAAGGAACGTGGAGCTGATTTTATTCTCCTCTATTAACGATGAGCTAATAGGCAGCACTTTAATACTATCCTGTCAAACTAAATGAAATTAATCTAGTTTGGTGGAACACCAAATCTTTAAATTCTGTTTTATTATCTTCCTTTTTAAAGGGGCAATGGAATTGAATGTCATTTGCAGTGAGCCTGCAGCACTATCATCAAGATCATCAATTTGGGAGAGACTAAAGTTAACATAGGAGTCCTCTGAAGTATATGTTGATTTCAGTTTGATTTTGAATCGTACTGTTGCAGTTAATGCTGTTCAAACTTTTGATCCACCTTATGTTCAGCTGGTGCAACAGGCAAAATCTTTTTACACATAGTCGTCCAGTTTTATGAGACAGCAAGTAATCAGACAAGTTTTAGATATGTTTCAATGAATGTGCTGTTTTTCACCCACAGATATCAGCATGTATAGGGTATTTTTTCCTGTTGATGACTCTATTCAAATGTTTTCAAACATCTCCCCTCTTTGAATGTGCTGTACATTAAAGGGAAAAGAAATGCAAATCTGAAAATATATCTGTGGTTCTCATCTGTCGCCTCTTAGATTCACGTCATGCTGTGTTTATGGAGGTGAGGAACAAGAAAGCGGAAAGTGTCTCCTTAACTTACAACTTCACTGCCTGCATTTCCACCATGTTTAATTTCACCAACGTGCTGCAGGTAATGTCACATAACACTGGTTGTACATTTCTTTTTAAACTTTTCTTACTTTGTTAAAAGGCACAAAAGACTTATTTTCTATTCTGACCAACACAAGCAGAAGAACAAAATAGGACAGATAGGCTCTTATCTTCAATAATAATGTTTGATTTTCATTAAACATTATACTTAAAGTCCACAAAGTATTTCCTTTGATGCATCCTTCTACTATTTGCCTTTAATAATGGAGGAACCCAGAATTTATGTTGACATTTTAGCAGGCTAGTCACATATCCCTGGAGCATGTCCACTAAATCCTGTGTTTTATTGTAGATGGTCCAGAGTTTGGAAATGATGCAGTTACTGGGGGTGGACAGAGTTGTCGTCTATAAGAGCAGCTGCAGCCCTGAAATACAGTATTTACTGGACTACTACACAGAAAAAGGTGGAGTATGGTGTCTTTTTTATGTGTGTGATTGTGTTGGCTCTCCTCACCACACAGCAATAGCAACTGCAGAAATATTTCATCCATCCATCAGTTTTCTATTTTTGTCCTTTCAGCGTTATTGTGTTAACAGTGTGACCCAAGCAGCCAAATGACCTTTTCGCTGCATTGTCTTTCTGCTCCCAGGAGGACTTGAAGGAAATCCATGATTTACCTGTCTGAGGGCAAGGCAAGGCAAAGCAAGGCAAATTTATTTGTATAGCACATTCAACAACAAGGCAATTCAAAGTGCTTTACATTGATCATAAAAAGCATTAAACAGAATTTAAAAGTAAGACATGTAAAAAGACATAAAAACAATTAAAAAGAAAAGGAAATAAGAATAAAATAAGAATAAAAGATAAGAATAAGAAAGAATAAGAATAAAAGTAACAGTACAGCGTAAAATAACCCATAATGTTGTTTAATGGAAGGCAGCGGCAAACAGAAAAGTCTTGAGCTGCAATTTAAAAGAACTGAGAGTCGCAGCAGACCTACAGTTTTCTGGGAGTTTGTTCCAGATATGTGGTGCGTAGAAACTGAAAGCTGCTTCTCCATGTTTAGTTCTAACTCTGGTGACAGAAAGCAGACCTGATCCAGATGACCTGAGAGGTCTAGATGGTTCATAAAGTAACATCAGATCAGATATGTATTTTGGCCCTAAACCATTCAGTGCTTTGTAAACCAGCAGCAGTATCTTAAAGTCAATTCTTTGACAGACAGGAGGCCAGTGCAAAGATCTGAGAACTGGAGTGATATGATCCACTTTCTTGGTCTTAGTGAGGACTCGAGCAGCAGCGTTCTGAATCAGCTGCAGCTGTCTGATTGATTTTTTAGGGAGACCTGTGAAGACAGCGTTACAGTAGTCAAGTCTACTGAAGATAAATACATGGACAAGTTAAGTCTTAATGTGGCTGTTGAAATTCAGGTCTGAGTCCATGACTACACCAAGATTTCTGGCTTGGTTTGTAGTTTTTAACATTACTGACTGAAGATGAGTGCTGACTTTTAAACATTCTTCCTTGGCTCCAAAAACAATTACTTCAGTTTTGTCTTTGTTTAACTGAAGGAAATTCTGGCACATCCAATCATTGATTTCTTCAATGCACTTACTCAGTGTTTGTATTGGACCGTAGTCCCCTGGTGATACAGTTATGTAAATCTGTGTGTCATCCGCATAACTGTGGTAGCATATTTTGTTGTTTTTCATAAACTGAGCCAGTGGGAGCATGTAGATGTTGAACAGAAGTGGCCCCAAAATGGAGCCTTGGGGAACTCCGCATGTCATTTCTGTTCGCTCAGATGTGTAATTACCTACAGACAAAAAGTAGTCTCTGTCCTTTAAGTAGGATTTAAACCAGTTTAGCACTGAGCCAGAAAGTCCCAACCAGTTTTCTAGTCTGTCTAGTAATATGTTGTGGTCGACCGTGTCAAATGCAGCACTGAGATCTAGTAATACTAATACTGTAATTCTGCCACTCAGTGTTTAAATGTATGTCATTGAAGACTTTAACAAGAGCAGTCTCAGTGCTGTGGTGTGGTCGAAATCCTGATTGGAAGACATCAAAACAGTTGTTTAGTGCCACAAAGTTATTCAGTTGTTGAAAAACAGCTTTTTCAATGGTTTTACTTAAGAATGGGAGGTTTGATATGGGCCTATAGTTGCTCATTAGTGATGTGTCTAGATTGTTCTTTTTTAAGAGTGGCTTGATGACGGCGGTTTTCAGGGCTTGTGGGAAGACACCTGACAGAAGAGATATGTTAACAATCTGTAGGAGATCTGGGGCCATGCAATTTGAGACCGTTTTGAAAAATCCTGTAGGCAGAATATCAAGACAGCAAGAGGAGGATGTCAGATGTCCTCCCGGTTTTTATGGTTGATTGGATGGAATTGTGTCATACTACTGAAATTGATTTTAAATGGATTCAGGGACAACACATATCCTGCACCTGATATGGTGGAACTGACTGTTTGTCTGATTTTCTGAATTTTGTCAGTGAAGAATGAAGCAAATTCATTGCAAGCCTTGGTGGATTGAAGTTCAGGGGCTACTGACACAGGAGGATTTGTTAGCCTGTCGACAGTAGCAAATAAGGGCGAAAGACTATACTAGAGTTTTCTTTGAGCTACAAACGAAGTTCAAAGGTGCAGCAGAGAAACACTTCACATTTTGACTTTGAATTATAATGAATAAATTTGGAGTTCTAATACTAATGATATAATACTGATATTAACCAAAATAAATCATATACCTAAAACAAACCATATTATCATCATTATGGCTGCTAATTTGCTGAGAGGTTTTTAAGATGTTTTTATGTTTATGTCAGTAGTAAACAGCTGCCTCAAGCTTTCTGCTTTCTGCTGCTCTCTGCAGCTCTCTGTCCAGCATCATGTTATGTTGCAGCTGACAGTATAACATCACCTACTGTAGGCTGTAATATTCTCTCCTCTAATATCTATGTGACTGTTACATGATCGCCTCTCATTTAAGCATCTAAATTCATCTCAAAGCATTCCCTCTTTATTTCTGCCACACTGCAGTTTGTTTCAGTTCCTGTTTTGGTTTTGGTTCCTCTAATATGACTGCTGACACTGATACTTAATCTTTAGGAACATTTTTGTAAATGAAACAAACAGAGCTGAAATGTAGTCTCTTATGGACGAACAAGTGACATTCATCAGACTGAAACCACAAATTTACAACAACTTTGGGCAATTAAGAAAGTTTGTTGGAACAAAACGTCCAAGAATTTTAGGATAAGAGTATGAAAATGCTCTTGCATGAGGCCCACTGATCCAAAATCCACATGACAGTGCAACACTACCCAATACCCAGAAGCCCCCTGACCTTAAACAGGATTTATATTTGTGTGCCAAGTAAGTTCATCAGGGTGTGTTTGCTAAAAAATAGCTGCCTGCTGCTGCTGCTAAAAAGACAAAATCCAAAAGAACAGAAGGAGTCTCCTCAGAGTAATGCATTTTTTAAACTTACTTTTAACCTTTGTTTTCTTCTTTTAAATAACTGGATGATTATATTTCTTCAGGACTCCAAAATGTATTAAATTAAGAAAAGAAAACACACTGTTTGCACAAACTGGTCACAAAGGGTAACATGTCAAAAAGTTTGGGAGCTACTGAGATAAAAACAGCAAACCCTCAAAATTAAACGAAAATCATAGTTTGACTAAATGCAGATTGACTTGTATTAACGTTTTCTGATTTGGACAACATTTGTCTTTTTCTTCCTAAACTTACAAATCACTTAAATATGTCTAATATCATTATGTGACAACTCTGATTAAGGTTTGAATAGGGTTGGTTAGTGTGAGTGAAAGAACATGGTTTGTGTTAAAATAAGTAGTTAGTTAGAGGTGGTTAAAAGAAATGCATGTTGACTGTCGGAAGGAAACGGGAAATAAACGGTTGTGAAAGTATGATAAACTGTTGAGCATCCACCCTAACTTCCTTCTTCTGCAGAATTTCTTAGCGTATTATAACCTTGCCCTACCTCTGCCTCTCCTCCTAACAGACAAGAGTCATACTTACAGCAAGAGGCTGTGTCCAAATCACTTTTGCTATTTTAACGGTGGAAAAATGGTTGATGCGCCAGGTGCATGGTTCAAAGGGGTTGTACTTAATCTCCTAATTAATCATAAGTGTGATTTTGGCGTAACATAAAATAAACCAATCACAGTGTCATCTCCCATTCCCTTTAAGAGCCAGGTGCGCTTGCTCTTTGGCGGATCACTATTATGACAGCGCAATTGCAAAATAGTAAGAGGGAGCACTTTGCTGCAGAGGCAACGGAAAGCTCACGATCCATAACGCACACACTGGCCCCTGCTGCCCATAGACCCTCCTGTGGTCAGCCACAGAACACTAGTTTAACATCCTCTTCATTCAATTGCTGCAATTTTATCCTCATTTGGCTTTTGAAAAGGTTTATTTTTTTAATTACAGCTTTCTTTAAAATCGTTTTGATCAGTCATGGAGTAACAGGTCAAATCAGCAGAGCTTTAATTTCGGAATGTATGAAAACTTGATCACTGCAATCTCAAACATGTTAAAGAATATATATAAGAATATAGAAGCTGTACAGATTTATTCCCTTCATTAGTTTAATAATTGTTTTCACCTCATTTATTTCCTCATGTGTTCCTCATGTCATCATGTATTGATGAAGCAGGAAAGTCGATCTGTGTCTGATTCGTTGTTGTCCGTCTGTTTAAATATATGTATTGTCACGATTTGGTCAAATAATTAAACAATTTAATCTGTCATTCCTGAAATTAGTCATTTTCAATTATATTAATATACACAATAATAATCTTTAACATTATGATCCTTTTATTTGTTACCCTTGGCATGTGTGTGCAACCTCAAGATAGTGATGCGCCAACAATGCACCTGACCACACCTTACTTTTAGACCAACACGCCCATGGGTGTACTGATGGGCGCAAGTGCCATTGCTATTTTAACAACGTGGGCGTTGGATGGAAATTACAACTGTGTCAGACTTGCGCTGCACTTAGTGCTGCTCTGTGCCAGGCAATCTTGCTGAAAGGGACTAGAAAGCTTTGTATGAGGTGCTTCCATGAGTCCTTCCTAATCTTTCCACTGTCTCCTCAGGTTTAATAGAGGTGATTCCTTGGACAATATCCAGGTATATGAAGCCGTCTCTAAGCTGGCTGCCTTCACTCAGTCCAGGTGAAGTCCACTACTACGGCCAGATCGCTGCTCTCACTGACTGTGTCTACAGATACATGTACCAAACCAGATATATGGCCCTGCACGATATAGATGAGCTCATATTGCCCCGGTCTGTCAACAGGTAGACACATGAAATTCTTTGTTTCAAAATTAGATAATTGGCTTTTGATAAAAAATGTTCTGTTTTGACAGTTCACTGACTGTATGAAACACAATCTGACATTACAGGCCTTCCTGCTTAGCTCTGATTTTTTAATCATGTCTGATCTTTTTTTGTTGATGGTTCACTTTCATGTTGTAAGTAACAAGAATAACAACAGTAACATTATTTGTGCCACAGTCAAATCAAAAATATGAATGACATGCCTTGCTAGCAATTTGGTTATGATAAGTTTCTTCCTCGTCTCTCCATTGATCTCTGTCACTGTTGCTGCTCTCTTCCATGTTTATTTTCACCGGGCTGTGAGTCACCGACACCGAATGGTGACGATATGTACGAAGAAGTGAAGTTAAAAAAAAACACATGAAGTCCGATCTGAACGTTCTTACAGCAGTCACACAGCCAGAGATCAGACATGAATCAGATCAATGACCACATATGCAGGCCAGCCCAGATCTGATATACAAATACAAAAATCTGATTTGTTTGTCGATACAGCATGTCATGTGAACGTAGCGTTAGATCACACACTCCTGAAAAGTGCTTCATGGTTTTTAACATTTTGTAAGAATACATTTTGTACGCATTAATAAAGCATCACTTCAGGTCACTTTTACAAAAGAATAAAAAGATTTAAAGGGTGTTTAAAAGAAAATGCAGAAGTAGCAGTTCTGTACATAACATAGTGAGCAGAAAGTGTAAGAAACATTTCCTTTCTAAGTCATACACGCACACACTTCATTATATTACCTACTAAATACAGTATATCTTTAAGTGTCAACTACAACATTTATACAGTATTTTTTAAATGCCTGTTGGTAGATGTTTTGTATGAGCATTGACTAATTGTGTACTGCTAATAAATGTAAAGAGGTGGTGTTATAAAAAGTGTTACCTGCTATTTTTTTTCTATCACCAGCTGGAATGACCTGCTGCCACTGCTGGAGAATAAATACGGCGTCAACAAGTGCTATATGTTTGAGAATAACGTGTTCCCCAACTCTGTCGCACTGCCTCTTCCCGCCTCCGAAAATCTGCCCTCACAGAGCCTCGACTGGCACAAAGTGACCGGAGTGAACATCCTGGCTCACCTTCACCAAGAACCTATCCAAGAAGCCACTCGATACGACAATTTCAAGATCATCGTTAACCCACGAGCTGTCTACCGTCCCACCGTCCACGGACTGCTGGACTCAGAGAAAGGCTGCACCTGGATTGACAGGGATATTGCTCGCATGCACCACACAAGGTAGACTGCTGGTCATGTACTTCTTCAATCATATGTGTGCAACTACAGATTATTTTTGTTATTGATTAATCTACTTGTTGTTTTCTCAATTCATAGATGAATCATTTGGTTATTAAAATGTCAGCAAATGACAAAAAAATCCCCATTACATGTTCCCAGAGTCCAAGATGACATTAACATTTGTGAAGCTGCAACCTGTACATTTTAGCTATTTTTCCTTTAAAAAAAAATACATATTCAAAACAAGCAAAATGTAAAGATCATAAAATAATAATTAATACAAAATATCCAACATCATAAAGATATAAAAAATAAAAGAGAATCACATGAAGTATGATATGTCCCCTTTAAGTTGCAAAGCCAATCACTGTTCCCAAGAAGGATTTCAGTAAAAAAAAAAAAAAAACATCCGACTGGGCCTAAAATTCTGTTGTGTGCTCCACAAAAATTACAGTTTGTAAAACGTTCAGCAGTTGAAATGAGTTCACTTATAGATTCAGGGTTAGATTTGGATCATGTCAGTAACTATTGTGCAAGTTATCTCCAATTGGTGACTCTGACAAGCTTCTTGTTCTTTGCAACAGGAGCGGCAGCAGGGGCTGATGGGTACTTTAATGCCCAGAGCTTTTCACCCTTCCAAACTGACAGAAAAAAAAATGCAACTAACACAAATCATTAAATAATCCAGAGGAAGAACAATAATGATAATAAACTTTATTTGTATAGCACCTTTCATACAAAATACAGCTCAAAGTGCTTCACATTAAAAAAGATTTTAAAAAGAAAGAAACATTACACAGGGATACATGCATAGAATAAAAAGATGAGAGATACTGCATTACATTAAAATGAAGTTATTATTTCTCTCAGATATAGATTTGCACACTAGTGGAAACGTGACCTTTGAAACCAGCAGCTCCTCTAACTGATGTGTTTCTGTTTTCTGTCTTTGTAGACCTGCGGTGCAACAGCAGCTGAAACCAGAACAGGTGATTTATGACAACAGACTACTGAGCTACAGCACCCGCCTCACGTCAGCTGTCAATGCTGTTCTCACACACACCGGATTTCTACAAAACCAAGATGAGTCAAGTTGATATTATCTGTAGCCAGTATACAGCCCAATATCACTGATCATTGTCTCAGGGGAGCTTAACAATCTGCACAACAACACAACATCCTCTGTTCTTAGACCCTTGACTTGATCATTTGTTACTGCACTTTCTTTAATTAATACTTTGACTGTGTTTATATTAATATGCATATTGGGGTTCTTTGGTTTGGGGTATTTTTTATCTCATGTTTGAATGATTGTAAACAAGACTCACATGTAAATGATACTGTATGTATTGTTATGATGTTTTGTGTCCTTGGTACATGGTTAAGATGAATTACCTGGTCTGTGTGTGTGTGTGTGTGTGTGTGTGTGTGTGTGTGTGTGTGTGTGTGGTATTTCTTTAGGGTAAGTAGTGGTTATGGTACACATTAGGATAAATGAACTTTAACAATGCTGAGAAAAAGTTGGGGGTTTTTTTCAATTCAGGGAGAGAAATCATTCCTCAGGGATTTATACTTGAACCTTTTTCAACAGCTTGATCTATGTGAACATCCAGCAGCTGGATGAGTGAGCAGGGGTTCACACTCTTGTTGAAGAAAATTATAAAAACAAACAAAAAAAATTGTGGTTGACAAGATATTGCTTGTTTACTGTGCTGAGCTTCTGATCTTTCAGTTTCATGGTGGCATAGAAAAGCCCATGCACCTCAACTTCAGAAAAACACCCAGCAAAGGAATAAAACTCTTAAAGAGCGATGATGATTCTGCTGGTTCTAATGTTGGAGGGGTTCGCTTTTAAAAACAGCTCAGGACACATTTTTTTAGACTTGCTCATTGTTCAATTTGTTTTATTTATTTCTGTATTTGCCTCGTGTTTTTAGCTGAATATCTGTTTGCTTGTGATGATGGAACATGCTGCATTATAAAATGTATTATTATTATTATTATTATTATTATTATTATTATTATTATTTACCTATCCCTTACTCAGGGACCAAAACATCTCTGTTGTTAGGGAAAAGCAGACACTAAAATATCAGTACATTTGAAAGAAATGATCATCATGGCATAATGGTGGAATCACAGTTTGGAATGTGATGAATTTTGCAGGTAAACAGTAGATTAACTTGGTGCTGTAATTTAAATGAATTGAGTTCATGTGTGATGTCATTGTCTGATGTAAAACCTGCTGTAAATGATCTATACAAGTTTCACGCTGTCATCTTTCAAATACATTAATTTAAAATGATATGCCTTTGTGAACAAGCTCCTTGTCATGTGAGCAAACAGGACTTTGTTTTCATGCAGAATGTTTAGAGGAAACATGATGACTGCACAACACTTTCATGGCTGTTTCACATCCCTGACCACATGTTGCACTTATTAACTTTGTGTTTTCCTGCAGATAAAACTAATGTGACACTTGTGGTTTCAGATACTGAAATAAAAGTTACAACTTGTCATTCTCAACATAACAAAGCTGAATTTTGTTGGGTCTGTTCACCCAAATCACAAAAGTCCATTAGTACTTTGTAATAGTTTTCATTATTTGCACCAAACTTTTGAGACATCTGTCACCAAACATTTTTCTCAACAATTCACATTTACATGAATTATTTGGTCATAAACCAAAGTATTGGACAAGTACAAATTTTGACCTGATGAGAGCAGCAGATGAAAAGTCAAGAGATCACCAAAGTGACCAAAGTATTTAATTATATATGCATATACAGTATAGTTGTACCTATATGTAACATAACAATTATTATCTGTGTTATACTGAATAAAGAATATTGAGTTGTAATATTTATAGTTTAACTGTAACAACTCAAGAATAATCATTTTTATTTTCATCTCATATTATTCCTCTCTAATTTGGTTTAATTTAGTTTAGCTTTCGTTGATGTATTTTATCTTGTAGTATCAATCGGTTACTTTGTTATCGTATCTAACTTGACATGTATTGGGGTTGCAGTTCTTTACTTTGGCCACCAGAGGGCAGTAAACACATTACTACTCTTCATACAGACTTCACCTGAGCTAATGTTACTGAGCAGTGATAATTAATAATTACACTGATTATTATTTGGACATATGAATTATTAATATCAATATAATTTAGACTTAAATTTAATGTAGCGCTGCAGTAAACATTGTTAAAAAAAAAAAAAAAACTAGGATTAAACTGTGATTAGATGTCTTATACTGAGTGTGTGCCCCTTTTTCATGGATAGGAACACCAGCTAACATTAACAGTGGGATGTTAAAGGAAATCAGAAAGGATCAAGAGACAGGTCAGTAGAATGTCATCTTCATTGAAGTATCTTAAGCTGGCCATAAATTGGGAGACTGAGATGATGTGTGATGGTATTGTTGTTTGTGATTAACTATCAGTCTCAATTTAGATTAAAAAAAACTTGCAGAGATCATAAAGTCAGCAGGACAAAGTTCTGAGCAGTAAAGTTTTATTTTTAATGTCAACATTAAAAGGGGAACAGTTACAGTATAAAAAAAAAACACAGGCGTGGCTTATATACCTTCGACCAGCTCTGGTCATGCCTTTTTTGACCAATTATACTATTATAAAATTATTCAGTCGACTGTTGCTAGGCTGTGAACCTGAAACTAGGTTTCGTCCTATCTATTGACCCTCCTTTTTTTTGTATTTTTCCACTACCAGTGGTCGCAAAGTGCCTGCGTGACCTTTCTTTTTTTAGAGTCAGCTCTTGATATTTTTTACCATTATTCCCAGTCAGAAGAAAGTTGTAAATGCCCAGTTGTAAAGAATAGAAACTAACTGTGAATGCTCCACAAGGAGCCTTTTCTCTGTATCCCCATTGGTGTATTACATTGTAAAACGTTACTTCTTGTACAAGAAAATAAATTCAACTTAAACTGGTCTCCATCATTGAAAGGTCATTAAGAATAAATTCTTCTTATCAGTGTTAGAGCAGCATGTTACTGTTGTAGCTGCTGGAGGTGGAGCTAGTTTCAACTACTTTATATACAGTTAGCTAGTTTAGTCGAGTGGTTCCCAACCTAGAGTTCCTACCATCTGTGGCCTCATGATTCTCAGTTCTGGACACATCTGAAAGCCTACCTTCCTTTACCAGCTGTAACTGATAGTGTTTACCTCCAATTTTACACACTCTGTTTTAGTGATTTATAGATTCAAGTTCTACTTCCTTTTCATACTTTAGTCTCTCAAACTCTAATTACTTCCTAAGTTGCAACTACAACAACTCCTTTTGTGGCTCCTCTTGTTGTTTTTGTTGTTTTTTCCTCTTATATGAAAACCACAAAAATGGTTGTCAAACTGAGCCCTGGTGATGCTCAGGAAATCCATGGATTCTTCAGTAAAATTGAGGATTTTTTGTACGGTTTCTTTAGCTTCTATTGAAAATGACAGACAAGCAATCTATCTTTAAGTGGTGAGTGATCCAATAAATTTCAATCAGACAGACCTTCATCATCAATGCACAGTTGAGCATCAGACTGTTTTCAGAATACTTCCACATCTGACAACCCTAATTTCACGGCATGAAAAGCAAATTATAAAATACATCACTCATACTTCGAGGGAACATAATAAAGACATAAAACATCAACATGAAAAAGATATGGCTTTGTTACAGACTCTTTGTCCATTTAGAGTTTAACTGTATGGTTGCGTGTGAGTGTTATTATATTATATGAGATGACAACGGTTTTATTGTAGCTGGTTTATGTGATGAGTGAGTATGACACAGGAAAGGCTAGAGATTATCAGTCGGTTACTACTGCCTCTGCCTCACCTTGTTCTGTCCGTAACACCGAGAATAATCATTAATCCCCACAGCAATTCCTCAATCATTTCATCGCATAAAACAGCTACAATCACCTCATGTAATACAATCACACTCCCATGCACCTGTTGGGTCTCAAAGCACATGTAGGAAGGCCTACATGTAACCTGTGAAGCCTGACCACGAGGTGCCTCCTTTCCTTTGTTCCCCCTGAGACAAAGGAACAGCACCAAAATGCTGCTTACATACAGTTAGAGTCCATTGCAAACTTCATTTCCAGTGATACTTTGCAATTTTCACACCTTGGCAGGGATCAGTCAACATACAGTCTCTCATTGGCAGACATGCTCCTACACAGCAGAGCATCCTGATCACATTGCCATGACATCACTGCTCCTTTTAAATCAGAGCACGCCGTGAAAAATGTGAGTCAGCTTGAAAAACGGAGGTAACCCCGTGCACGTTATTTCCCCTCACCAAAGTCTTTCCCCTCGCCAAACCAGACGAGACTTCACCATGTTCACCCGAACACCATCCCTGGATCCAAGAGAGACCACTGCTATAACCAGCTCTATTTACCTGCAGGAGTAAGAAATTGAGTTTTTTCAGGAAGACATGGAACTTCTCTGCCTCGCTCTTCTTCCACTGAGTTGACTGCTGTTTTTTCCGCCAAGAATCAGCTGCCATTAAATTCGCTGACAGTGCGACAGCCATCGTCAGCATCCGAGCCGAGGACAGAGCCGGACAGAAAGACGGACTTCACACGCACTCTGCTTGCTTTCTGAAGTGACCACATAAGAGGCATAAGTCTGGGCAGAGGCAGTGTTAGTTGTGTGTTCTTTTCACCATCAGTGCTGTTGTTGAGCTTTTAGCTTTTTAGCTTTACTGCTATTGTTTCTTGTTTTGTGAATTGACGGACCGTCATGTCCATTTGGTCCGTTTCATTCTTAAGAGTATTCTAAGTTATGAAAGAAAGTTACTTTGTCGATCAGAAACCAGATAACGTGTGTTACAGACTACTGCCCAAATTATTGATTGACATTGACAATCTTTTGATTTCATAATTTATAATTGTCAATGATAAATGATATTTTAACATACAGGACCCTATGAATAATAGATTAGTGTATTCATGGTAGCAAGCTTTTTTTATTATTTCTCAATCTCACCAAAACTCACCAAGTTTGGCACACACACCATTTGCCACATCTCACCTTACAGAAAATTCTTATCCGCTTTAATTATCTTTACATTTATATTTGCTCATATTATGTATATTCCTTATATGATGTGTTTAATCACATTATCACAAGGATGGCCTGTCAAAAAGTTTGTGAACCACTGCCAGCCCGTTGCCACTATGACCTTGACAATATAAACAAATGTGACATCATACCTGATGATTTATGATTGTTGGGGCTTGGTTACCAGTTTGGCTATCAGAAGTAATTTTTGATTATCAAAGATAATTATTAATTATTAAAATCAACAAGATTATTAATAGGAATTAAAGTGACTAATCTATGAAATTTTTATTTATTTTAATTATCAATATTGACAAACACATTGTAAGACAATCTCCTCAGATCTGCGGATCAGGAAAGAAACTGTCAAATAGAAAATAATAATAACAATAATGGTAATACTAAAAAGGATCAGACAAATTAATAAAAAAAAACAAAACAGACTTGAGCCAGTTTTTTGTAATGGCCTTCTTCCAAGGAGGAGAATCTTGACCAGATATTGGTCTCCTACATGTACCGATCCATCCAAATGTCCAAGGTACAGAATGAGACAGGATTTTGGAATTACATATCCCAGTACATTTCAGAGAACTATTGTACTATTGTACTGTGTGCTATTTCAGGACTTTAACTTAATAACCATAAACAAAATCGCCATATCAGTAATTAGTTATGGTTGAAAGATTTGGAGTTCTTTACAGAGCAGAGGTTGGCAAAACTGACCTTTCCACTGGATCATGATTTTGTTTGTCAATGAAAGCATGGATTATTATCAGATCGTTTAACCCTTGCTTGTCTGTAAAGGTGACATGTGATCCTGAAGTCTTCCTCCTGTCCCTCAATGAGAGATAGACACACCTACTCATCCTGCAGACACACAGGATGTTGGTGAACAGAGCAGGACAAAGGCTGCACACACACACATACACACACAACACATTTATGTGTGTATAGAAAATATTGACATTGGAGTCATGCACCAGGGTTTGCAAAAAGTATGTGTAACGGGTAAAAAATAACAGTATTTATATTCATTATTTTAAGGAAGTATAAACCATGTTTCAAGTGATCATTTTAATCTGAACCGTGATTGTTTCCTAACGTGAAAAACGTTAACTGTTTTTGTACCTATTCCATGTATTGGTGTAGAAATCATTCTAGTTAATTTAATTTCTGTTTCCTACATTATTCTTATGGTTTGATTCTGGTGTTTGTGGTGGTGTGTCTCCAGGACTGATGGGTTGGTGGGTTGTAATTGTAATTGTAATTTAACGTCATAGAGCTGTCTGTGTCAATTATTTTCTGGTTGAGAAGAATTGTAACTTCAAAAATAATTATATTTCAACTAAAAATGTTTTCTATAAACTCTGAAAGATCTCAATACAAGTTGCAACACTACTACTATTACTTTTCTACCGTTTTCACTTTCACTTTCACAGATGTGCATCCTACTCCTCCTCCTCCAGCAGCTAGTTCACAGCAAGTGAGTTCTACTCCCCACAGTTGTTCACCGTGTGGGCAGATACACATCAGCTTTGTCTACAAAAGGATACGTGCCTACTTCCTGAAAGGCTCCTGCTTTTAGCAGGTAATTCATCTTTTAACATCTGAAAAGGACATTTCCAGACATGGTGTTTAAATATGTTTGCCTGCATGAGGAAAGTAAGTTAAGTTCCTTATTTCTATCTATGCTGTGATGTTATAGGCAAGGCAAGGCAAGTTTATTTGTATAGCACATTTCAACAACAAGGCAATTCAAAGTGCTTTACGTTGATCATAAAAGGCTTTAAACAGAATTTAAAGGCAAGATGTAAAAGACATATAAAAACAATTAATAGTGTTACATTTAAAAATAAAAAAAGAAGCTGAAAAGGAAATAAGACAGATAAAAGAAGATAATAAAAGTGACAGTGCAACGTAAAATAACCCTTAATGTGGATTAATGAAAGGCAGCAGCAAACAGAAAAGTCTTGAGCTGTGATTTAAAAAAACTGAGAGTCGCTGCAGACCTACAGTTTTCTGGGAGTTTGTTCCAGATATGTAGTGCATAAAAACTGAAAGCTGATTCTCCATGTTTAGTTCTGACTCTGGGGACAGAAAGCAGACCTGATCCAGATGACCTGAAGGGTCTCGATGGTTCGTAAAGCAGCAGATCAGATATGTATTTTGGCCCTTAAACCATTCAGTGCTTTATAAACCAACAGCAGTATCTTAAAGTCAATTATTTGACAGACAGGAAGCCAGTGTAAAGATCTGAGAACTGGAGTGATATTATACTAACATAATTTCTAAGTCCAGTATAATGTAAAGGACAGCTTATGGAGCAATGAATAAGATAAAAACAAAGTACCATGCTGAGCATGCTGACTATTAGTTACATAGACTAGGCTTTTCCCACTGTAAACTCAATATTATATACGTAGTATTACTGTAGGTCAGCATTCAAGAAAGCTGAAAGCTTAGTTGATAAAGCCTGGCTAGAATTAACGTCAACTTTCACTTGAGGCTCAAGTCGTTTCACTAACGGAGTTTAGCTGCATCTAGTCAACGCTAAATCTAACCAGACTGAAATAAGCTTGAAATGTGCGCGTGCACGGAGTACATAAGCAGCCACTAATAGTCGACTAGGGAAAGATGATACTATGTCGCAAAAAGAAGAGAAAACTAGAGAGATTTTCACCTCAGCAGCTGAACAAACATGCTGATGAAACGATGTGAAAATTATAAAGGAGCTTTCACCAAAAAAAGGGCAAAACGGCTGCAATTAACAAGGTGAAGGGGATGGCACAAATTTAAAAATAAGGGTGATTTGCTTAACTCTTCCTCTATTCAGTAAGTTATGCCCAGCATATGTTGTAACAACAAGTACCTCATTCATTGTGTGTAACCTGTTATACTGCAGTTACAGTTTATTTTCCATGTATAAATGAACATTCTATGCTCACATCTCTGCATTGTTTGTAACTGTTGTATGATACCTTTCTATTATCTTGTTTTTATCTTGTTATATCTGTTGTTGCCGCTCTCTGAGTTTTATCAAACATAATTTCCTTGTATGCCTACAATAACAAATGAAGTGAATCATCTGCGGGTGAGGGTAAGAGTTACTCACTTGATTCTCTGCTTGTACAGGTTTCCTGGGAGAAGAATCTGAGTAGCAGCATTGAGGCATTATATAAATGTGATGGATCACAATCTGCTGTGGAAGCTGAAACTAAATTTCAGATGTTTGACATACATGATTCTTCTCATCTTCATCACTTTCTTTCTCATTCTGCTCATTCTCTGGACTGACAGGTGGGTGAAATTTTTGGTCTAATCTGCTGCAAGGCAACAATGAATCAAATATCCAGAGTTTCATTTGACTAGAATAAGTAGAAATAAACTGAAATGTGGCTCCCACAGCATCCATATCATTAATACATCACATATTTTTATTTGTGTTATATTTTGGCCCCTGGTTTTTTACAAAACATGTCAGCAGAGACTTTAGAAAATGGAGATGAGGAGTGTGCAAATGTAAGGAAGGAGGATGTGAGGGAGAATGATGCATTTGACTGAGGAGTTTTTTGTTGCATTATATCAGTATTGTTTCACTATGTTGCAGTGTTTATGTGTTTTTGTTACAGTATTTAAATTGGCCTTAACACCATTTAACACCATTTGTCAGAGCTTTCCAAATCACTGCTACAACAGTAAAAGCATTTTCTGATCAGCCACCTCCTCTAGTTAAGATTTGATTAGGTTTAGTTTAAGTTGGAGGAATGATTGTTCTCATGCTGTCATTTTTCTTAGACAGTTTCTTAGAAGTGCTCTCTCTAAAAATGTACCTAAACATTTCTCATCTAAAATATGTGATTCAGTGTCATTCACCCAAATCATTTATTACAGCACACATGAGGTCAAGGTGCCAACACCACTGGCAGCAAAATGTGCAAGAAAACAGGGTAAATTAACCAATACCAGTAAAATAATCAAACATTGGATTTCCAGTATACTCTATATTAAAAACCCTGTCTCTGAGAAATGATGTTATATAGTACAAATTGGCCAGCCCAAAAAAGCCAGACTCAATCATGAGAAAGAAGCAATTGTTTTCAATAGTTTTCTCCTTAGTATCCACTTATGCAATACAATAGTCACTAATTGCAGTTAAGCATGGTTAAACATTTTGAATCTTATGTTAACAAACTCACAAAACTTAGGGGAAAGTCAAGTCTTGATTTAATAATTTAAAAAGGCACTTGGTACTTGATACAGAATATGTTTACTCTGTCTATAGAAAAAGCCCACATTCTCTCTCTCAACTTGAACAAAGAGCTTTTATTGTCCAAACTTATCCACACATGCAAACATGTGGATCAAAGTCCTGAGCTTTGACTGCCATTAAATAAATGACAATGCAGTTCCTACACTTGTTATCATTAACCATAACCCAGGCAGCAAATATTTTTAGGCCCTGGGCACTGTGACAGCGCCAAGCCCTATTGTTCCCTGAGTGTTACTTTCTTCTTTCTTGTTTCTTATTATACTGCAACTTCAAACCTGAATTGACCACCTAAACATTTTGGCCAACTTGGCACACACATCAGATCTGGTGAAAAATTTGATAAAATGTAAAAAATTAACCCTCCCCACCCCCAATGCCCAGAAAGTACTCTATAGCACCACCTAGATATCGATTGCAGCTTTAATTCCTTTTAAAAAAACATATCACAAAACAAATTACTAGTATTAAAACACCATTTCTAGGACACATGGTGGATTAATCTCTATAAGAAATTCATAACTCATGATATTGCTACATTGCTGAAATTATGTGACTAAATTTCTACAGTTTCAGCTCTCTTCCATCTTCCTCCTTTCTGCTTAATTTATGCTTGCTCACTTGTGTCTTCGTTTTACTTTATCTTAAGACAGATACCTAATGTTTCTGACTTAAAACAACAGTCAGGAGCCCAAATGACCATTGAAACATGTTTTTCTTGCTGTAATAATTCCTCTTGTTCATACTGACCATTATAAGATCCCTTCATAATGCAGTTACAATGTAAGTGATGGGAGACAAAATGCACAGTCCTCGTTCTGTGCAAAAATGTATTTAAAAGTTTATCTGAAGCTAATATGAAGCTTCAGTGTCCAAATGATTTAAATTAAGTAGATATCTTTCAATGTTACAGTGTTATTAGTGCCAAAGTTCCTCTTTTTCTTACTAGACTTCCATCGCAGCTCAACAGGGAAACACTGTCCGAGAAAACGAAAAGACGGAATTTAATGCTAAAAAGACGTGTGGCAGATATCCATTTGAAATGACTAACTCAGACTGCGGAAGCCTCACATCAACTGTTAAATGCATTTTGACCTCCATCACCTACATTGAAAGTAGATTTGAAGGGGATCTTTTAACAGCCAGTATGAACAGGAGGGATGATTACAGCAAGGAAAACCTCTTTCACTGTTCATATGGGCAACTGTCTGTTGCTGTAAAACAGACTGGAAAAAATTCTCCATCATTTCTATCAATTATGATCATATTTTTCTCACCAACTTAATCACTACAAATCTGTCTGATCACTCCAGCTGAAATTTTCTTTTGCTGTAGTTTGAGTGCAGAGTAATATACAGCTTAGTGTGTTTTGTGAAAAGAAAACAATCAGGCACCAACTAAGTTTAACATTTATCACTCCTGCAGTTCCTCAGGGACAAAAGGTGCCCTTTGTGGCGGTCAATGGGACAAAGACGCTACTGTTATCGGCTTATACGGAGCACCGCAAAGGAAAACAGGTCAGTGAAGCAAGCGGAAGTTAAAGCCCCTTTACACTGTGTGATTTTGTTCTGTCTGAGACAAAAGTTGACAACTATGAGAGAAACAAGGTGAAGTCTTTGGTTGTCAGTACAAAACAGTATCCTAGATCTCACTGTGAGAATCATCCACTGACAACCGGTTTGGAGCTTTGGAGACCAAAGACAGGCTGAGTCTCAAGCATGGTGACATGAAATAAATGTACACAGTCATTGTTGTTGTACAGTCTAAAGGCACCTTTAGAGAGCAGGGTTAACTGCCTGTGGCACTCAGTGGGTGCAACATGGCAATGATACAAATAAATGTCCACAGGGGTTAAAGTAAGGTCAAAATTTCAAAAGGAACTTTCCGGCAAGGCTTTACTGAAAAATCTGTGAAATACAATGAACAATTTCCTTTGTGCACACAAATAATCAGGCTACCAAATCTTATGCAACTCAATTTTTTATTTAAAAACATATAAAAGAAAATTTTAAATGATTTTTGAAAAAAAGATGAAAAATGTAATAATAATTAAATAAATATACTTATTCTTGTCCTCTTGTTGTGCCAGGTCCGTGTAATTGCAGTGGTGCTGAGGAGCGAGACACCAACCTATCGTTGCCACTTTTGTTGCAACGAGAAACTGCACACTTCTGAAGGTGTCAGGGATATCAATGCACACCACTTTTACTTTGCATACGGTGCAGCAGACATCATGTGTCCTATCCCCTCACACTGTGAAACACCCTCTCATATTGCTGTGTCCAACGCTGCAACCAGCTATGAAGGTACTGAAGGCTTCTCTATTATGACATTATAACTTGTGCCATATTATTTAAAGATAGGGCTACAGGTCATTTAAAGGTTATTCTTATTATAATTTAACCTGCAGATTATTTTCTGGATGAACTGATTAATCATTTGGTCTATCAAACATCAAACAGTGGAAAACGCTAGAAAAATTGAACATAACAGTTGGATTTGACAAAATGATTGTGGTTAAAGTACTAACTCTCTGCTACTGCAGTTATTGTGGACAATTTCCCATTCCAACAGGTTAGAACTTCTTTTACAAATTTTCTAAGCTTCAATGCATTGGTGAGGAATTTCCCTTGGCAGTACTATGTACTGTTCGTGATTTCTTTTTTATCTGTATTTATTCAGGAGACTTTCAAAATTATACACATTCATACCTAAAAGCAGCCAAGCACAACCACAGTCAGACCTGCTGAGCGCTGATCAGGCCTCAAGCAAGGGCGCGTCATTTACAAAGATTTGAAATGTCTTCTCCTTCACTGAAAAAACAATTCTCAGTGTATGTGCACTGGAGGCTTAAAGTTTCCACATCACCTTTGTGTAGGTACCACAGACTGTATATAAAGATGTAGCGAGGTGTGAAATCAACTGTTCGTTTCATTGGAGCCGAGAGTTCCAGCTTATGATCCGCACCATCTTTTCTGTTTGGAGCTAGGACCAGATAAGGATTGCAGAGTGTTGCCTTTAACACTTTGGAAACACACCCAGCTTTCTCGTACCCAAGTTAATGCTAGCTTTCTGGGAACACCAAGCACTGCACACTTGGGCTAATGTTAGCTACTTTAGCAAACATGGCAGGTATAGTAATCAAGTCACATTAAACTTAATGTGATTCCAGGAGCTGTAGCAGTAGGTGAGCCAATTGTCAGCTGTCAATCAATGCCCACATGGTAGACATCAAAGCTACTATAAGTCATCAAATGTTACTAAAGCGCAGTTATTTCCAAAAAATAATTGCCTTGGTATTTCTAAAGAGAAGTTGAGGCTTTTTGAATGGAAGTTAGTTGGAGCATCTAGCAGCCATCATTGGTACTTTAAGGTTCTTCTACCTCAAGCTGTGGTAGTTGCTGCTTGATGCATACTGGAGCATGATTGGTTTACAAACTAGTTGTGATGTCACAAAGGAGATTTATGGTGAGCACAGATAAACTTTCCTCTTTCAGCAGATGAATGTGATAACAAACTTTGCACATAAATCATTCTGCATTTATATAGCGCCAAATCACAACAAGTACTTGTTCAGTTAGTGTTGTTCAAACTTTTGATCCACCTTATGTTCAGCTGCCGCAACAAGCAAAACCCTTTTTCACATAGTCATCCAGTTTTATGAGACAGCAAGTAATCAGACAGGTTTGAGATGTTTCAGTGAATGTGCCATTTTTGACCCACAGACATCAGCAGGCATGTGGGATCTTCCCTGTTGATGACTCTGTTCAAGATTTTCAAACATCTCCCCTCTTTGAATGTGCTGTACATTAAAGGGAAAAGAAATGCAAATGTGAAAATATATCTGTGGTTCTCACCTGTGGCCTCTTAGATTCACGTCATGCTGTGTTTTTGGAGGTGAGGAACCAGAAAGTGGAAAGCTTCTCCTTACCTTACAACTTCACCGTCTGCATTTCCACCATGTTTAATTTCACCAACTTGCTGCAGGTAACGTCACATAACACTGGTTGTACAGTTTTTTTAAAAACTTCTTACTTTGTTAAAAGGCACATTGGAGACAAAAGACTTATTTTCTCAAGTATCCTGACCAACACAGGCAGAAGAACAAAATAGGACAGATAGGCTCTTATCTTGAATTATAATGTTTAATTTTCATCAAGCATTATACTTCACCAACAAAGACCATGCCATTTGAACGGTATAAGAAGTAGTTTGGATTGTCGAGAGGGTTCAGGATTGGATGGGGATAGTGTATGGTGCCCGTGATGGTGGTCGAGGAGAGGTATGAAGGGGGTCGATAACATGGGATGACTGAGGACCAAATGGAATCACAATAAGGCCGGAGTGTCTCAGGGTGGGAGAGGGGAATGAATGAGGGTTGACGAGTGACGTGAAGAAGGGAGGGATGCAGAAGCAATGAGGACCAGTTGGAAACTGCAAATGAACCAAGAATAAGAAAACAGACTGGCGATTGAGATGGTCAGTCAGAGTATAGTTTTGGGCATGTGATGGTTATGAGTATTTGAGATATCAGCATGATTGCAAACAGTGCGTAGTGGTAGGATTGAGGAGGGTCAAGTGGTGGGATGAAGGAGGTTCAAGGCCTGGGTGGAAAACGTGATGGAACCAGGGGTGGGAAAGTGGATGGCATGGTAGAGGGGATGGTCCACTGGCGCATAGTGTAGGGCATTTAACATCGATGGGTGTTTGAGATGATGGCACAATCGCAGACAGAGTTCAGCGGTGGGATGAAGAAGGGTCGGCAGAGGCCAGCAAAAGCACTGCATTGAAGACAGACGGAGCGAGAGGACCAGCATCAGGGGGTGCTGAAAACAGAAAACAAACAGTTGAGTGTTGGGGAAGGGAGGGAGGGGAACAGGGATAGAACAGGAGGAAATGGAGTGGGTCCAGTAGAGGGAGCACTGTGGCAAGGGGTGAGGTGTGAAGGTATGAGGGTTGAGAGGTGAAGGGATGAAGGTCGAGGGATGAGGATCAAGGGGTGAGGGATGAGGGTCAAGGGTTGAAGGGATGAGGGTCGAAGGGTGAGGGATGAAGGGATGAGTTGGGGGATGAAGGATGAAGGGATGCATGTGAAGTAGTAAAATGTGCAGCTCATAGATGCAGGGATGAAACAAAAACACAAAGTAATTAAGATAGAGGGAGCGAAGCAAGTGGTCAGCTGGAGCGGTGGTGGCACTGAAGGCTATGCAGAACTGGAGGGGATGTCTTCCTGAATAGGGGAACGCTGAAAGCAGATGGCAGCATAGTTGGAGATTCCCTCGAATTGCAGGGTTTTGGGGATTTTTGTCTGGGTCAGGTGGAATGCATATGTGACGCACTGAAGTTTCATATGAAAGAGTCATTATTTGATGCTAAAAAAAAGAGAGAAAAAAGGACTCAATTTAAGCACTTAACAGGAGTTTGCCACTTTTTGTCGTGCATGGTTAGGAGGCAGGACCCAGGCGCAGAGATCATGATGAAAAAGTCCTTTATTTCCAGAAAAACTTGAATGACCAAGACAAGGGTCAAAACGAAACAAAATGAACCAACAAGGACACACAGACAGAATTGAGGGAATGGGGAACAGGTGAGGGGACAGGTGGATACACTCAGATAGACACATAAGGAAGGGCAAGTGACCTGAAATGAGAGGAGTAACTTTTCAAAATAAAACAGGAAACGAGACAAAACCCAACTAAATTTCACCACGGCTTGACAGAACCCCTCCCTTAAGGGACGAATCCCAGACGTCCCTTAAATCAACATACAAGACATATGATGGAAAGAGAGAGGACAAAACAAAGAAGACTGGGCAGGAGGCCGGTGGCCCTCGGGAGAGTTGAATTTGAAGCTGTGCCGAAGAGATATGAGGAACATTTTTAAAAAATTGGGAAAATTGGGAAAGTGGTCCATTAAACACTTGCCTTAGATATGAATAAACCACGATTTAGCCATGGGATAACCATCAGGCATAAAAAGAAGGCCTGAATACTCCAAGCTTCAAGACATTAACGTTGAAACATAATGACAGAAAGGGAAGTCAAAGTGAGCAATAATAACTACACAAGCACCTTTTGCTGGGATGCCTAAGAAATAAACATTGGGATGAAAGGTTACGTTGGGACTACAAGTCAAGTTCAGCCTGGCCTTCAGTCAGGGCTGAAGAAGTCTGGGCTCTGCTGTAGTAGACGGCATTGTGATGTCATCGGTGTGTGGCGTGAGTCAGCCTGGTGGCTGTGAACCTGGAAAAGGCCTATATAGGTATGCACGGATGATTGAATTAGTGAGGCGCATGTGATTGAATTTAGTAAGAGAGCAGGGCATGTTCTTGTTTCTGAACCTTTGTTATAATAATAACTCCATTTAAAATTCACAAAGTATTTCCTCTGATGCTTCGGTCTACTACTTGCCTTTAATAATTGAGGAATCCAGAATATATGTTGACATTTTAGCAGGCTAGTCACATGTCCCTGGAGCATGTTCATTAAATCCTGTGTTTTATTGTAGATGGTCCAGAGTTTGGAAATGATGCAGTTACTGGGGGTGGACAGAGTTGTCGTCTATAAGAGCAGCTGCAGCCCTGAAATACAACGTGTACTGGACTACTACACAGAAAAAGGTGGAGTATGGTGTCTTTTTTATGTGTGTGATTGTGTTGTTTCTCCTCACCACACAGCAATAGCAACTGCAGAAGAAGTATTTTATCCATCAGTTTTCTATTTTTGTCCTTTCAGCATTATTGTTTTAACAGTGTGAGCCAAGCAGCCAAATGCCCTTTTCCCTGCATTGTCTTCCTGCTCACAGGAGGACTTGAAGGAAATCCATGATTTACCTGTCTGAGGGCGAAAGACTATACTAGAGTTTTCTCTGAGCTACAAACGAAGTTCAGAGGTGCAGCAGAGAAACACTTCACATTCTGACTTAGAATTATAATGAATGAATTTGGAGTTTAAATATAATACTGATATTAACCAAAATAAAACATATACCTAAAACAAACCATATTATCATAATTATGGCTGCTAATTTGCTGAGAGGTTTTTAGATGTGTTTATGTTTATGTCAGTAGTAAACAGCTGCCTCAGGCTGTTTCTGCAACTCTCTGTCCAGCATCATGTTATGTTGATTGATTCATGTTTCCTGATTGTTTCATTTCCTCTAATACAACTGCTGACGCTGATAAATGCTGCTGCTGATTTCTGACATTAACAGTGATTTTTAATTTGGGAACATTGGGAGTAGCACACAGTGTTTTCTGATCTGGAGAACATATTTCTGTTCACTTCCAAAACTGTTACAAATCACACAAACATGCCTTAGTATGTGACAACTCTGTGATTTAGATTTGGATACGTTTAGGCAAAAAAAACAGGTTGGTCAGAGAGTGAGTTAAAGAGTATAGTTGAAGGAAATCCGTGTTGAATGTCGAAAGGGAATGGAAAACAACCCGTTGTTTAAGTATGATGTTCTGTTGACCCATCCACCCCAACATCCTTCTTCTGCAGACTTTGTCAGTGTATTATAACCCCATTCTTCTTCTTCCTTTCCTCCTAACAGACAAGAGTCATACTTACATCAAGAAGGCTTTGCCACTTGAACGTAAACATGCATTGTGTCTAAATGAAAGTTGTTTTATTGAGAAGGCAATCTTGCTGAAAGAGGCTAAAAAGCTTTGTATGTCATGCTTCAGCCTGTCCTTTCTAATCTTTCCACTGTCTCCTCAGGTTTAATAGAGGTGATTCCTTGGACGATATCCAGATATATGAAGCCGTCTCTAAGCTGGCTGCCTTCACTCAGTCCAGGTGACGTCCACTACTACGGCCAGATCGCTGCTCTCACTGACTGTATCTACAGATACATGTACCAAACCAGATACATGGCCTTGCACGATATAGATGAGCTCATATTGCCCCGGTCTGTCAACAGGTAGACACATGAAACCGTTTGTTGAGATAATGAGATAATTGACTTTTGATAAAAATGTTCTGTTTTGACAATTCACTGACTGTATGAAACACAATCTGACATTACAGCCCTTCATGCTTAGCTCTGATTTTTTAATCACATCTGATCTTTTTTCGTTGATGGTTCACTTTCATGTTTGTAAGTAACAAGAATAACAACAGTAACATTATTTGTGCAACAGTCAAGTCAAAAATATGAATGACATGCTGTACTAGCAATTTGGTTATGATAAGTTTCAACTTTCATAGAAGAATAAAAAAGTTGATATGAATAAGCATTAATTCATGTACTAATGCAATACATGCACAGTGTTACAAGAATACGAGAGTGGAAGAAACTGAGAGGGTTCAGTGGTATTTGTAGGAATGCCGGAAGTGGCTGAATTGAGGTGTGGTCCTCTTCCTGAAACTTCACTGAATAGCTTCAATTCACTAGCAAGGACCACACCATCAACAAGATGTGTTTGGATGATTTATTGAGTATAGTTCTTCCGTTTGCTGACTGCGTTGTGGGGAAGCTTACAGGGAATCCACTGCAGCTCTGGGGTAACAGCAGACCCCAAAAACCTCCAGTTACTTAAGATAAGGTTTAACCGATCTAAGATCTTTGAGATTTCAAGAGGTGTAGCAATGATACGTTTGGGAGGAAAGATGGCCCGTGAATTGCATGAAGGCTGAAAGTGGCAGCTCTGATCTTGAAGGAGTGTCCAGCAAAGTGAATTGGAACTGCAAGTAGTGCTTTGGTCTTAGCAGAGATTGACTTTGAAGTAAAATTAGGTATGGCTGACCGGATGGATCAGTTTTGGTTCATTGTGAGTAGTCGGGTCAATTTTATTTAATTGGCACCAAATCAAGAAAAAGTTATCTCATGGTGTGTTTTGTAAATAGTGGGTCAAGACCATACCCTTAATTTATAAAGACCCAACATTCCGCCAAGGCAGCGAGGAAAAACTCTGATTTAGGAAGAAACCTTGAACAGAACCAGGCTCTAGGTGGCCAGCCATCTGCCTTGACCGGCTGGGTTGAGAGAGAATAAGATGGTGTCATCTGAGAAATAAGGTAAGTCTGAAAAGCAAGTGTAGCAGCTTGGGTCAGAGTGAAGAGTTGAAAGCAGAAAATTCAGTGCATATGGTTGAGATTGCTGCATCTGGATGGTGGGGGGAATTGACATCGAGGCGTTGTTTGCCCTGGATGATGTAACTGCTGGTGTTGATGTTGATAAACTTGCAACCTGCTTTTTGTGACGGCAGATTGAAATGACTTTAGATCTGTTTTATTTGTAATTGGCAACCAGATGCATATAACAATGGAAGTTTGATTGACTGATTGGAAGTGACATTAGATTAGTTCAATTCCTAATTTACAATCTGGTGCATGCAATGGCAGACATTACAGAAGTGACGTTTGAGTCAGTATTAGTAACTTGCAACTCAGTGCACATAACGATAGATGTTACAGATAGGAAGTAAGAGTAGTTATGATAGTATTTGGCAGTGGAGGATACTGAAGTGATGGCTATTGACCTGGACTGTAGGCAGCTGTTGAGAGGTTGTAGCTGCCTGCTCCTGTGGCTATGACTGTCACGTCCAGGGTTTTCGCCCCTTGCTGACGGAGGAGAGGAGGCCTGAGATCTGCCAGGAAGTGGAGGGACATTAGGGAGCATGGGTGGAAGTGCCTTGAGGCCAATATTTGCACCGTTGAGCGCAGTGACTCAGCTGAAACTTCACTGAATAGCTTCAACTGATTGTATACTGCTAATAAATGTAAAGAGGTGGTGTTTTAAAAAGTGTCACCTGTTATGTTTTTTTTTCTATCACCAGCTGGAATGACCTGCTGCCACTGCTGGAGAAGAAATACGGCGTTGACAAGTGCTATAAGTTTGAGAATAATGTGTTCCCCAACTCTGTCGCACTGCCTCTTCCCACCTCCGAAAATCTGCCCTCACAGAGCCTTGACTGGCACAAAGTGACCGGGGTGAACATCCTGGCTCACCTTCACCAAGAACCTATCCAAAAAGCCACTCGATATGGCAATTTCAAGATCATCGTTAACCCCCGAGCTGTCTACCGTCCCACCGTCCACGGACTGCTGGACTCAGAGAAAGGCTGCTCCTGGATTGACAGGGATATTGCTCGCATGCATCACACAAGGTAGACTGCTGGTCATGTACTTCTTCAATCATATGTGTGCAACTACAGATTATTTTTGTTATTGATTAATCTACTTGTTGTTTTCTCAATTCATAGATGAATCATTTGGTTATCAAAATGTCAGCAAATGACAAAAAAATCCCCATTACATGTTCCCAGAGTCCAAGATGAACATTTGTGAAGCTGCAACCTGTACATTTTAGCTGTTTTTCCTTTAAAAACATCCAACATCATAAAGGTATAAAAATAACAGAGAATCACATGAAGTATGATATGTCCCCTTTAAGTTGCACAGCCAATCACTGTTCCCAAGAAAAAGAAAAAACATCCAACTGGGCCTAAAATTCTGTTGTGTGCTCCACTAAAATTACAGTTTGTAAAACGTTCAGCAGTTGAAATTAGTTCACTTATATATTCGTTATCTCCAATTGGTGACTCTGACAAGCTTCTTGTTCTTTGCAATAGGAGTGGCAGCAGGGGCTGATGGGTACTGTAATACTGAGAACTTTTCACCCTTCCAAACTGACAGAAAAAAATGCAACTAACACAAATCATTAAATAATCCAGAGGAAGAACAATAATGATAATAAACTTTGTATAGCACCTTTCATACAAAATACAGCTCAAAGTGCTTCACATTAAAAAAGATTTAAAAAAGAAAGAACATTACACAGGAATACATGGATAGAATAAAAAGATGAGACATACTGCATTACATTAAAATGAGGTTATTATTTCTCTCAGATGTAGATTTGCACACTAGTGGAAACGTGACCTTTGAAACCAGCAGCTCCTCTAACTGATGTGTTTCTGTTTTCTGTCTGTGTAGAGCTGCGGTGCAACAGCAGCTGAAACCAGAACAGCTGATTTATGACAACAGACTGCTGAGCTACAGCACCCGCCTCACGTCAGCTGTCAATGCTGTTCTCACACACACCGGATTTCTACAAAACCAAGATGAGTCAAGTTGATATTATCTGTAGCCAGTATACAGCCCAGTATCACTGATCATTGTCTCAGGGGGGGTTTAATAATCTGAACAACAACACAACATCCTCTTTTCTTAGACCCTTGACTTGATCATTTGTTACTGCACTTTCTTTAATTAATACTTTGACTGTGTTTATATTAATATGCATATTGGGGTTCTTTGGTTTGGGGTATTTTTTATCTCATGTTTGAATGATTGTAAACAAGACTCACATGTAAATGATACTGTATGTATTGTTATGATGTTTTGTGTCCTTGGTACATGGTTAAGATGAATTACCTGGTCTGTGTGTGTGTGTGTGTGTGTGTGTGTGTGTGTGTGTGTGTGTGTGTGTGTGTGTGTGTGTGTGTGTGTGGTATTTCTTTAGGGTAAGTAGTGGTTATGGTACACATTAGGATAAATGAACTTTAACAATGCTGAGAAAAAGTTGGGGGTTTTTTTTCAATTCAGGGAGAGAAATCATTCCTCAGGGATTTATACTTGAACCTTTTTCAACAGCTTGATCTATGTGAACATACAGCAGCTGGATGAGTGAGCAGGGGTTCACACTCTTGTTGAAGAAAATTATAAAAACAAACAAAAAAAATTGTGGTTGACAAGATATTGCTTGTTTACTGTGCTGAGCTTCTGATCTTTCAGTTTCATGGTGGCATAGAAAAGCCCATGCACCTCAACTTCAGAAAAACACCCAGCAAAGGAATAAAACTCTTAAAGAGCGATGATGATTCTGCTGGTTCTAATGTTGGAGGGGTTCGCTTTTAAAAACAGCTCAGGACACATTTTTTTAGACTTGCTTATTGTTCAATTTGTTTTATTTATTTCTGTATTTGCCTCGTGTTTTTAGCTGAATATCTGTTTGCTTGTGATGATGGAACATGCTGCATTATTATTATTATTGTTATTATTATTATTATTATTATTATTATTATTATTATTATTATTATTATTATTATTATTATTATTATTATTATTATTTACCTATCCCTTACTCAGGGACCAAAACATCTCTGTTGTTAGGGAAAAGCAGACACTAAAATATCAGTACATTTGAAAGAAATGATCATCATGGCATAATGGTGGAATCACAGTTTGGAATGTGATGAATTTTGCAGGTAAACAGTAGATTAACTTGGTGCTGTAATTTAAATGAATTGAGTTCATGTGTGATGTCATTGTCCGATGTAAAACCTGCTGTAAATGATCTATACAAGTTTCACGCTGTCATCTTTCAAATAAATTAATTTAAAATGATATGCCTTTGTGAACAAGCTCCTTGTCATGTGAGCAAACAGGACTTTGTTTTCATGCAGAATGTTTAGAGGAAACATGATGACTGCACAACACTTTCATGGCTGTTTCACATCCCTGACCACATGTTGCACTTATTAACTTTGTGTTTTCCTGCAGATAAAACTAATGTGACACTTGTGGTTTCAGATACTGAAATAAAAGTTACAACTTGTCATTCTCAACATAACAAAGCTGGATTTTGTTGGGTCTGTTCACCCAAATCACAAAAGTCCATTAGTACTTTGTAATAGTTTTCATTGTTTGCACCAAACTTTTGACACATCTGTCACCAAACATTTTTCTCAACAATTCACATTTACATGAATTATTTGGTCATAAACCAAAGTATTGGACAAGTACAAATTTTAACCTGATGAGAGCAGCAGATGAAAAGTCAAGAGATCACCAAAGTGATTACAGTTCAGCTTGAGGATGATCATCAGTGTGGACCGACTGTCCAACTGACATCCAAACAACAATGCCACCAGTGTGGCTAAAATGTCAGAATCGTGCACCCTAAATCACCTGAAAAAAGAATTTGCAATGATAAATCACCTGAAAAAAGAATTTGTAAAAACTAAGATAAAAGAAAACATAAAATGCATTTAAGTTATAAAATAACTACAAGTAAAATTAATGTTATATTTGCTGGTGATGATATTGGTGTAGTTCCTGAAAGTGACCACAGGAGGACAGTAAATACTCATATGATCATGGGACATATGATCATGATCAACAAATGCTATAGAAAGCCCACTCCATCTTACAGGACCCCACCCAAGTCCTGCACAGGACCTTTGAATTTTTGCCCTCTACAGCTGTGACTAACCACAGGAAAGCAACATTAATATATGAGGCTGCTGGCCTACTAAACTCCCTCTTCCTCTCTCACCTGAGACTAACCCCCACACCTACTGGTCTGCCACAGCACCCCTTTCCCTTAAGACTCTTATTTTTATGTCTGCCAAATGATCACTGTGTGTGTCAATCATGTATGTCCTGTACTATGCCTGCCTCAGGAATTTGTAAAAACTAAGATAAAAGAAAACATAAAATGCATTTAAGTTATAAAATAACTACAAGTAAAATTAATGTTATATTTGCTGGTGATGATATTGGTGTAGTTCCTGAAAGTGACCACAGGAGGACAGTAAATACTCATGATTTAAGGCACAGTGACAAAGAGAGGGAGTCCACAACCAATGCAGAGGGACATATGATCATGATCAACAAATGCATCTTACAGGACCCCACCCAAGTCCTGCACAGGACCTTTGAATTTTTGCCCTCTGCAGCTGTGACTAACCACAGGAAAGCAACATTAATATATGAGGCTGCTGGCCTACTAAACTCCCTCTTCCTCTCTCACCTGAGACTAACCCCCACACCTACTGGTCTGCCAAAGCACCCCTTTCCCTTAAGACTCTTATTTTTATGTCTGCCAAATGATCACTGTGTGTGTCAATCATGTATGTCCTTTACTATGCCTGCCTCAGGAATTGCTCTTTGGGGATAAATAAAGTTTTTTGAATTGATATTGACATTATTGCAATGATTTTAAAGTAGAAGTATTTTAAAATATAACATAAAAGCATTATAGCGCTACCACAAAACTAATCTACCAGCATTATAGCTTTACCACAAAACTAATCTACCACCACACCAACCAGATAACACTCCCAACAGGGAAACCATGGCAATTTAACCTGCTTACCAGAGGCTGATCCATTGCAGCAGGCCCAGTCTTTCGGCTTGTGCAAGTAAGTCTTGTTCCCAGTAGGCCCTCCTGTGGGTACTGGTTCTGCTTCAAGTAAGTTTCACCCTCTTTTGCTTCCTGTTTGCTTACTACACCAAACGCAGTAGCATTTACCTCTGTCACAACTCTGTGTGTCAGCACCCAATATTATACCTAGAACAGATTTACTGCCAAGTAGGTTTGTGCATCCTGGGTGTTGTGGTATATAACAATATTAAAAAATATGCAAGACAAAAGACAACTATCACAAAAGTCACAATAAAAAGTAAAATATATTCTTAGTAAGTGGAAAGAACTTAGTATTAGTATTTAATTATATATGCATATACAGTATAGTTGTACCTATATGTAACATAACAATTATCTGTGTTATTCTGATTAAAGAATATTGAGTTGTAGTATTTATAGTTTAACTGCAACAGCTCAAGAATAATCATTTTTATTTTCATCTCATATTATTCCTCTCTGAATGCTTTAAATTGGTTTAGTTTAGTTTAGTTGTATAAACCAGCTACAATCAAACCATTATCACCTCATGTAATACAATCACACTCACATGCACCTGTTGGGTCTCAAAGCACATGTAGGAAGGCCTACATGTAACCTGTGAAGCCTGACCACGAGGTGCCTCCTTTCCTTTGTTCCCCCTGAGACAAAGGAACAGCACCAAAACGCTGCTTACATACAGTAAGAGTCCATTGCAAACTTCATTTCCAGTGATACTTTGCAATTTTCACACCTCGGCAGGGATCAGTCAACATACAGTCTGTCATTGGCAGAGACACTCCTACACAGCAGAGCATCCTGATCACACTGCCATGACATCACCGCCCCTTTTAAATCAGAGCGCACCATGAAAAATACCCTTTGAGCACAGGGGGAGGTTCTGTCCCCCTGTGAGTCAGCTTGACTAACAGAGGTAACCCCGTTCACGTGTTTTTTCCCCTCATCAAAGTCTTTCTCCTCGCCGGACGAGACAAGACTTCACCATGTTCACCCGAACACCATCCCTGGATCCAAGAGAGACCACTGCTGTAACCAGCTCTGTGAAACTTTGCACATACATCAGAAGTGGTGAAAAATTTGATCATTTATGGGTTTCGCAAAAAGGTGGGGCAAAATGGCTAGATAGCGCCCCCTTGAAAATTAGGAAACTTGAGTCCCTCGATACAGATTGTCGTAGAAGAGCAAAATTTGGTATGCATATGTATCATGACCAGTCGCACCAAAAGGTTTCTTAGACAAATACCCTAAGTCAGCCATTTTGAATCAAAGTTGTGATTTTCACACAGATACTTCCAAAATAGAGATTTGAGGAGATAAAGTTATTAAAACAGTGAGTTTTCAACCAAGGGGGCGTGGCCAGGGGTGAATTTCGATCCTTTGCCATGAAAATTGAAACGGCCATAACTCCGACATACATGACCCTAAGAGAGCCAAACCTTTTGTGTATGATAAGGGTCCCACCCTGAATACATCTATGTGTGAATACTGGATCTGAGTCATCGCGCCACCTACTGGCAACAGGATGTAACATGTTTTACACTTTGACGCCCTGTGGGAAGCACGGTGATTGGATCCACCTCAAATTTACTCAGGATAACCTCAAGACCCTGGAGATTGTATATTATGAAGTTGGTAACTTTTAGTCGAAAGGTGTTGCCATGGCGAGACAGCGAATTTCGATGTCTCGCCATGAAATTTCAGAGCCTTATAACTTTGCTCCACGTGGTCTGATCTTTTCCAAATTTCATATGCTTGTTAAGAGTCCCGGTCTGAACACATGTAAAGTCCCATATTTGGTGACAGTCTTAGCGCCACCTACTGGCAACAGGAAGTATAATGCATCATACTTTGTCTAATTATTCC
Organism: Euthynnus affinis; assembly: GCA_029490765.1. Lineage (NCBI taxonomy): Eukaryota > Metazoa > Chordata > Actinopteri > Scombriformes > Scombridae > Euthynnus > Euthynnus affinis. The sequence continues at coordinate 4,500,845 of CM055845.1, forward strand.
TAGGAAATTTGGCCAATGCACCTGAAATTAATTCAGCTAAGAAGTAAGACCTTGGTGATGCTGCATTTGCCAAGTCATGACCCAAAACCAAACACTGTTACCATGACGACACATCCTTTGCCATGAAATATGATGCTGTTTTTCAGGGGCAAATTATGGTTCTACAGTCACAAATCTTGACACACATGTCTGGAGCGACACCAGTTAAAATTCGATGTAATTAATTTGATACATGAAAGAACTACTTTCATCTTTTAATAAGAGAGTGAAGGAGGCAAGGACGGCCTATTTTTCCAATCTCATTGAGAGCAACAAAAACAATCCCAGAGTTTTATTTAACACTATCAATAGATTAGTGAACCATACCTTTCCACCTGTACCTGTCTTTTCAAATACCGACTGTAGTAAAGCCTCCTTCCTGCCCTAACCTAGATGGGCGGGGCTCCAGCTAACCAGCCACACCTGAGCTGATAAGAGGCCCAGCTCAGTTCTCCTCTCCCTTTCGCTTTGTCTGCTCAAGCATGGTGAGCTTCATGTTGGTTCATGCTACTGTCGACTGTGTGTCAGATGCATTCTTTGAGTAAGTGATGGACATTTGTTATAGTTATGGTGATTTCTTAGTTTATGACAAATTAGTATTTTGAGTTACTATTTCAAGTATAAAAGTACCTTTGTTTTCTTATTCTTTATTTGCTTCTAGCTTGTAAATCATCATCATCAACATCATCATCATTTCATCTGCCAGTCTACATACATGCGTGAACCTGACAAAGAAAAGGAAATAAACTGTTTCATTGATCACCTCCCTGGTCCTCATACTTTGATCGGTATGCCAATGTAGAGGCTATCTAGTATCCAGCTGAGAAACTCAAGTTTTTACACCGACTGTGAAATGTTCTTATCCTTTTTTGTTGATAAAATCTCTGGCATTAGGTCAAAAATCGTGCCATCCCATACCACAGGGGTTGAATGTCAAGCTCGTGCTTCATTACTGAGCCAGTTTACCTCAATAACATTGGAAGGTCTCTCTGCCATCGTCTCCAAAATGCGCCCCTCTTCTTGCTCTCTTGATATTGTTCAAACCTCTCTTTTTAAAGATGTTTTTAGTTTTTTAGGACCTTTTTTACTTTCAATTTTAAATAGCTCTCTCAGCTCTGACTATGTTGCTGATTATTTTAAGCATGCAATTGTTCAGCCACTTTTAAAAAAGCCAAGCCTTGACCCATTACTGCCCAATAACTATCCAAGCTCCCTTTCATTTCCAAGGTATTGGAGAAAGTGGTGTATAGACAACTTACACAGGTCTTGGACAGTAATGGGATCTTTGAAAAGTTTCAGCCTGGTTTTCATGTGGGGCACAGAACTAAAACTGCTTTTTTACTGCATGCTGATGCTGGGGAATGTTCAGTGTTGTTACTTATTGACCTGAGTGCAGCTTTTGACGCGGTTGACCACTCCATTCTCCTTAACAGACTCCAGCATTGGGCAGGTATAACCGGAACTGCCCTTGACTGGTTTGCCTCCTACTTATCAGACAGGAGTTTTTCTGTGGCAGTTGATCATTTCATGTCCTCCTCTGCTCGTTTGTCATGTGATGTACCCCAAGGTTCAATTCTTGGTCCGATCCTCTTCTCCCTGTATATGCTCCCTCTTGGCCTCCTTATTAGTCAGTTCGAATGGATGTCCTATCACTGTTATGCGGACGATACACAACTGTACATCTCTGTCAATTCAAATGACCTGAACAAACTATCCACCTTATACGACTGTTTAACAGCCATCAAGATCTGGATGTCAGACAACTTCCTCCAGCTTAACCCAGACAAAACGGAGGTCCTGATCATTGGCTCTGAGAGCATTTCAGAAACTATACAGCAGTGTATCGGTCCTTTGGCAACACATGTCAAACAAGTCGCACAAAACTTGGGAGTCCTCTTCGACCATCACATGAACTTTGAAAGTCATGTTAAGAAAGCCACCCAATCCTGCTTCTTCCACCTCAGAAACATTGCCAAGCTCAAAGCCATATTAACCTATCAAGATATGGAAAAACGTATTCATGCTTTTGTGTCCTCCCGTCTGGATTACTGCAATTCACTATTCACCACCCTGTCCCCGTTCTTCTGTCTCGCCTCCAGTTGGTCCAGAATGCGGCAGCCAGACTGCTAACCAACACACGGCGTAGAGCACACATCACGCCAGTGCTCCCCAACCTTCACTGGCTACCAATAGCTTTTAGTATTGATTTTAAAATTCTTTTAATTACCTTTAAGGCACTTCACGGACTGGCTCCAACCTACATTTCAGAACTACTGTGTCCTCTGACTATGGTGAGATCACTGAGGTCCTCTGATCGGTGCCTTCTGGCTGTACCCAAAACAAGGCTGAAGACCAAGGGTGACCGTGCTTTCGCGGTTGTGGCCCCCACCCTCCTGAACCGCCTTCCTTTAATTATTAAAAATGCAGAGTCAGTGGAAAGTTTTAAAAAGCTCTTAAAAACTCGTCTTTTTCACAAGCACTTTACTGAATGATATCCAATTAGCCTCTGCATTTCTCTCACTATTTTTACAGTTTTATCTTACTTCTGTTTTATCTGCTTTTATTTATTTGTGTTGTGTGCTGTTATTTATTTTATTTTCATTTTATCTTCATTTTACCTTAATTGTATTTTTATTTCTCACTTTTTTATTTGCATTGTACAGCACCTTGTAACTCCTTGGTTTTGAAAGGCACTTTATAAATAAAGTTTACTTACTTACTTACTTGAATGGGTATGGCAATATGGCTCAACAGTACCCCCTCAAAAATTTCAAAATCGAAGCCTCGCCTTCCAGATTAACATAGAAATATGAAATTCACAAGGCATATGTATCATGTCAAGATGCACAAAAAAGCCTCACAATAGGAAGTCCAATAGGAAGTTGGACATTTTGGAAAATTGTCTATTTTCTCTTTTTGCCATTATCAAGCCTTTTACTTTAATGAACTCCTCCTATATTGCCTCACTGCAGACAGAAGGTTACCTATTTATACACCCATAACACAGAGACAGCACAGGGTGTAACATGTAGGGAAGAACTTCAAAGGTGATTATTGCTTTGCACTTTGCATTCATTGCCTGTGTTTTTTACAAGCTAACTTTGTGGAAAGGAGAAGTGTTACAACAGGTTATAGAGAGTCCCTTGGGAGGAATTTGCCTATCTCAGTAGCTCAGCTTTATCTCTGAACACTCCAGCAGTGATGTCCAAATTAGTAAATGTATGTCACGTAGCAGGTGGATGTGAATCCCCTAGTTTAGACCTGCTGATAGATGCAACAGCTGAGCAGAGAAGGGAGACTGAGATAGCAATGTAACTGACCTGAGTGCAGGTATTTGACTTTTTCCCCCATTTTTAAAATATTTGTATGAAACAATTATTCTTAAAAAACCAAAGTAGATTTATCTCTTCATAGTTTGTATTAGGCATGGATCTAATATGACTTAAATGCTATCCATCCACTTACAAAAGGGAAAGCAAGATAAAGCAAAGGTATCGACGTCAAGGAATACTACCTTATCTCTCTTAGGTACATTGCAAGTCTTAAGTATGTGAATCATACACAGCCTCATATGAACCTCTAAAACTAAAAGTGTCATAAGATCATTTAGACTAGTTTATGCCTAGTATGAGTAATAGGCCTATGTAATAAAATTCAGTATTCATTTTAACTGAAAGCTTCAACAACTCCCACTCTCTTTCTTCTTTATCACTAACCTGCATCAGACCTGCTCCTTCAGCATTGTAATAATCAGCACAATATGACCTTTTCCCCTTACATATGTGCTATTTTATGGTCTGCTGTAGGTAATTCTCAGTTGCACCTTGACCTAAAAGGAAGCACATAGGTCTGTCAGTTTTTCAGTCATGTAGTCTGTCACAGTATAAGTATGAGAATGTGGTTTTGAATTCAGTTAAGCACTTTAGACATATTACACTTGTGTAACCACACATACATACATACTGTTGGGTTTCTCTTTCTGTAAATTAAAGAGCGCGTTCTAGACCTGCTCCATGTAAAAGTGCCCTGAGATGACTTTGTGTTGTGATTTGGCGCTATATAAATAAAATTGAATTAAATTGAATTGAACTGAATTGAATAGTAATGACAAATATAAACAACAATCTATGTCCATTGATATGATTGTTTTGAAATACTTAATACAAAAGCAAAGAATGTGAAGAGCTGTCAATAACATTATTTCTATCTCCTCTGCTTGTTCACACTATGACTGGCTGGCTTGTCAGCTAGTTAGTGTTATCCCCAACATAAAGCTAGTTTCACATACACAAATGTCTTCTCATAGATAGAAGTCTGTGCTATTTAAACTAGCACAGACTTCTACTTAGCCAAAGAAATGCAGCGCAACACACAATGACAAATGGCAGAACTAGGCTATGCCAAAACTCGCATGCTGACAGAAGTGTGTGGCTCTGAAATAGGGCGGAGACAGAGAGAAACTCGAGGGCCATTATGAAAAACCTGAGGGGTGTACTACGAAGCCAGATGAGTGGGATAGCAAGGTATGTTGTGCCTAAAGCCAGGGTTCTCAATATTACAAAGGTGGCTCTCTGTTAACCTGGCTAGATCACCATGGTAACTTATGCTGCAAACTCAACCTGGTCCAGAGCAGGTTATGTTCAGTGTTTCATAAAAAGTGCTGCCCTTTCACTACTTACCTGATTTGCTGCCAAATCTGTTTAACACTGCTGCTACTGCAGCTATTAGAACACCAATTTGAAAACTGATTAGTTTTTCATTATACTTATCATCGATTTGATGTCATATTGTTAAATTGTAATGGTGCAAAAGGTCAGGGTTACTTGCAGGATGGGATTTTGTTACAATATATCAAACTATATTTCAAATAATAAAAAAAATTAAAGCTGTAAGTAGCATTGGACACCGCACTGTCCGGGGGCATCCGTCACACTTGTGTGGATGTCTCCGGACCTGGGCTGAGGGGTGTGACTCGGCAGCCATGTAAAGTGCAGTGCATATAGGAGCATGTACAGTAAAGTTATAGTAACTTCCCCTGTCACAGCGAAACATCAAATCTGAACGGTGTGAGAATACTTAATTTCTGCAGAGTGAGACATGTGTGTGGCTCACACCGATGTCATCAAAATTATGCAAGTATTGTGCCCCTGTACTGTCATTTAAATGAATACATTGAAAGCTTGTTTGTGTGTAAAAGAAATTATTTTCAAAATTTTCATTAAGTGCATTTTTAGAAAAGTAAAGAACTGTAGCCCACATGACCTGATAAAAGTTTGATTGAAATGTGTACTATGAAGTGTGCAGAGACAATGAGAAACTGCAGCCAGACACAGAGAAATAGTCATGTATTTGAATGGAGCGTGTAAGCGAAGGCACAATTTTTTGTGTAGAGACAAGAAGTAAGTGATGGACACAGAGGAATAGTCATATATTTCAATGGAGAATAATCAAAGTGCTAGCTGCTGGGGATCTAATAAAGGAAAAACTTCAGTACAGAGCTTCAAAATGCAGTTATGACTATTTATCTACAGCACTGTATGACCCACCAGACAGCCTCATTCCTTGTCTTCGCCTCTAAGCTGCACTGAGCTGTCGACCCCTCCCCTCCTTCTGCAGGTGAGGTGGAGAGAAAAGAGAAGACAAATTTTCTTGTGGAGAGAAAGACATACATGCCATGAGTTTGGCCAAATCAGAATGAAATTTTTTTTTTTTGTAGGATTTTTTGTCACAAATCCAATGATACAGATTAGAGAGTGGTTTGACTTATACTTGGCAGACAGTAATTGAGAGCAAGAGTCCATACTCAGAGAATGCCTCTCCCACTGAAATGCATTATAAGTGGAAATGTCGCACAGCAGCTTTATGAGCTCATATAATGAAAACCATGCAAGTTATTACAAAGTTTTTAATAACTTTTGTTCAGCACGGTTTCGTGAGTCATGTGTGAAAGTCTTAAGACGATAGCATAAACGCATGAATATCAGATTTAGGTACGTTTCCACAGCCTTGTTCACACATGGAACGGATAAGGAAAGAAAATGTGAATTTGTAGCATTCCCTGCTCTGCTTCCCACTCCATCTGCAACAACCTGATGTACCTCCTGACTCAGGATGAAAGCATTTTGGATAAAAGCACTATAAATGCAACAAACATGTAACAAGGTAAAAAGCAATTGTCTTAAACCTTTTTTGCTCTACATTTATATAAGAAATACACCTAAGCAAAGTGCTATCTGCCAAAAGTCACAAATTACAAGTTCCTGATCATTTAAAATTTATGGCTGGACTTTCACAGGTCTCTTCCACTGACCCCCAAACCCTAAACAAGGGGCTCCGGGGCCTCCAAGACCCTAACTGACAGATTGTGTGATAATTTTAATATTATTAATAAAAAAATATAAAAATAAAAGTGAAATTTGTGAAAAAAACATTGAAAATCATGGTAAGATTAGTGCTTAGGTGATAAATTGTTTTTGCAGTAGTGCAATGCTGAGAGATTTTCCAGTCCAGGAAAGTTTGAGTGTTTGAGTTGTGTTGCTATATTCGAGACCAAACTCCTAAATGTATTGAGTGTCTTGAGCATTTCAAGTTTTCCACTGTGCTGTGTGTTACTCAGACCACTATACTGTAGGACACTATAAGTATAATAAATGCAGTGATAGTAAAAGTGTCAGTTATATAGTTAACCACATTTATTAGCAGTAAAATGGCAATAACATGTTTCATCACCCCATTACTGGACATGCCCTCATCTCCCACATCTGACCTTTACACTGGATTTTGTTTATCAATGAAAGCACCCATTATTATCGGAGCATGTGACCCTTACTTGTCTGTAAAGGTGACATGATTCTGAAGTCTTCCTCCTGTCCCTCAATGAGAGACAGACACATCTCCTGCAGACACACAGGATGTTGATGTACAGAGCAGGACAAAGGCTGTTTATGATGTACATCACACACAAATACACACACAACACAATCTGTCACATTCACATTTATGTGTGTATAGAAAATATTGACATTGGAGTCCTGCATCAGGGTTCGGTAACCTGCAAAAAGTATGTGTAACAGGTAAAAAATAATACAAATAACAGCATTTATATTCATTATTTTATGGAAGTATAAACCATGTTTCAAGTGATCATTTTAACCTAAACTGTGATTGTTTCCTAACGTGAACCAACGTCTAGAAATCATTCTAGTTAATTTAATCTCTGTTTCCTACATTATTCTTATGGTTTGATTCTGGTGTTTGTGGTGGTGTGTCTCCAGGACTGATGGGTTGGAGGGTTGTTCATTATCAAAAGTCCACCCATGTTTGCACACTTGGCATTTAACATCCACATCAGAATACAGCAGAAGTGAAAAACAATGTTGTTAAAATACACACACACACACACACACACACACACACACACACACATTTAACGTCATAGAGCTGTCTGTGTCAATTAATTTTCTGGTTGAGAAGACATGTAATTGTAACTTCAAAAATAATTATATTTGGACTAAAAATGTTTTCTATAAACTGAAAAATCTCAGTACAAGTTGCAACACTACTACTATTACTTTTGAACTGACTGTTAACAACACGTTGCCAACAAAGAACATTTTCTACAGTTTTAACCTTCACTTTCACAGATGTGCATCCTACTCCTCCTCCTCCAGCAGCTAGTTCAAGGCAAGTGAGTTCTACTCCCCACAGTTGTTCACAGTGTGGATAGATACACATCAGCTTTGTCTACAAAAGGGTACGTGCCTACTTCCTGAAAGACTCCTGCTTCTATAGGTAAAACATCTGAAAAGGACATTTCTAGACATGGTGTTTTAATATGTTTGCCTGCATGAGGAAAGTAAGTCAAGTGAATCCATTGTTTCTACTTTTTTCTACGCTGTGATGTGATGTGAACATAATTTCTAAGTTCAGTATAATGTAAAGGACAGCTTATGGGGCTCATAAAGTAACAGCAGATCAGATATGTATTTTGGCCCTAAACCATTCAGTGTTTCATAAACCAACAGCAGTATCTTTAAGTTAATTCTTTGACAGATAGGAAGCCAGTGTAAAGATCTGAGAAATGGAGTGATATGATCCACTTTCTTGGTCTTAGTGAGGACTCCGGCAGCAGCGTTCTGAATCAGCTGCAGCTGTCTGATCGATTTTTTAGGGAGACCTGTGAAGACAGCGTTACAGTAGTCAAGTCTACTGAAGATAAATGCATGGACAATTTTTTCCAAATCCTGCTGTGATATAAGTCCTTTAATTCTTGATATGTTCTTCAGGTGATAGTACTTAGTAATTGCCTTCATGTGGCTGTTGAAATTCAGGAAATATGGAAATATGGATTGTACGTACCTCTGTATGTGTTTATGGTTTCACAAGTACGGAAATAGTGCACACTGAGATAAGGACGCAGAATAAGTCAGGTCTGCATTAAGAAAAGGGTAACTCTAGTTAAAGGGATTTTTTTTTTAACCCAGCAGTTAACTTGATGAGTCTGCATGGTGAAAGCGAAGAGCAGCGCTTTTTCTCGTTCATGGTTTTATCTTTATTTGTTAATAAATGACTGTGGTTATATTATCACTAGGCTAGATAATATCAGATGTATATTTAAAATTACGGTGTAGGCAATTATAGAGAACTTCATCATTATCATACTCTTTGATGTCCGTTTACACAGTGGAAACCACTTACAATGACCACGTCTGTCTGCGTCAAATATCACTATAAGCAGATGATTATTATAACCTTTTCGTTTTCTTTATTTGTCATGTAGAATACCATCTAATTGACATTTGTATATTTATAAGCCTACATGAATAAAAAGATACGGATTTCAATCACTGTTTCAAAATACAGTACAGCTGTTTCAAACGCAGTGTGCACATTTATGAAGCAGATAAATCCCCCCATCGTCATAAGTTTCAGGGAGAAAACGTTTGTCATTGAAAGAAAATGACTTTCTGTCGCCGTCATTGTTTCAGTGTCCACGCAGCAGCTGCTGCTTATCAGGGCAGTAAAGTACAAAAGTACAATTTACGTGGTTGAAAATGTTTTTCCATATGTTGTCATATATGAAGAGACCCAAAATAAATACTGTAGCGGGACTGCTTGATTTCTATAGGCGACTTATTTAAACAGCATAAATGTTGTATATGAGGGATTCTGTCTCAGAGCTTTTTGATAAACAGCTGATCACTGTAACTGTAATCACTATAAGCAGTTACCGCTGTATACATTTAAACACAGCAGAAGGTCATAGTTTGGACTTTGTTTAATTGTCTTTTGGTCTTCACAGTTTAAAGAAAATCAGTGAATGAATAAATAAATCATTTCAAAATAAGACTGGCACACTTATTTCTTAAATTATAAATGCTAAGCTTTTAAATTTAAGGGTTGCTAGTGTAAAAAGACATGATGGAACCCCCGAACAGAAACTAAGCTTCTGGATGCACAACATACACTCTGCCTGTTACACACACAGGATGCGCAGCAGTGTACACACATGCAAAAAGTAACAAATAAAAGGATCATAATGTGAAAGATTATTATTGTGTATGTTAATGTAATTAAAAAAATACATATCATAATGCTTAATCATCATATTTATCAGAATTAACTAATCGCAGTAATGACAGATTTAATTGTTTAGTTACTAGACCAAGTCGTGACAATACGCATATTTAAACAGACGGACAACAACGGATCAGACACAGATCAACTTTCCTGCTCCATCAATACATGATGACATGAGGAACACATGAGGAAATAAATGAGGTGAAAACAAATATTAAACTAATGAAGGGAATAAATCTGTACAGCTTCTATATTCTTATATATATTCTTTAACATGTTTGAGATTGCAGTGATCAAGTTTCCATACATTCAGCAATTAAAGCTCTGCTCATTTGACCTGTTACTCCATGACTGATCAAATTTTTTTTTAGAGAAACTTAAGCTGTAATTTTAAAAAATCAACCTTTTCAAAAACCAAATGAGGATAAAATTGCAGCAATTGAATGAACAGGATCTTGAACTAGTGGTCTGTGGCTGGCCACAGGAGGGTCTATGGGCAGCAGGGGCCAGTGTGTGCGTTATGGATCGTCTTTCCCTCTGTGCAGGAGCAGATCCGTTGCCTCTGCAGAGAATCGCTCCTTCTTATTACTCATAATAGGACTTGCACCTTGCTATTATGATGGCTATTATGATTTAAGATTGCCTTGACTCTTAAAGGGAATGGGAGATGTTACTGATACGGTTTATTGCATGTTGCCGAAAACACACCCATGATTAATTAGGAGACCAAGTACAACCCCTTTGAACTATGCGCCTGGAGCATCAACCATTTTTCCTTATTAAAATAGCAAAAGTGGATTTGGACACACCGAAAATGCAATTGCGCTATGCACTTTAGATTGTTAAAATAGGGACTCATGTCATGTATTTCCATGTATAATGATTTAATTTTTAAGTAAGCATATAGTGTTTTATTTTGGAGTAGACGCTGCTGAAGATTTTAGCGTAGTCAGACTAAACCTTATTCGACATTTAACTCAAGTTATTACAAGCCAAATAAAGCCTGAATGTGAACTCCTGAAGAGGAAGAAGAAGAATGCTTGATACTGAACCTGCTCTCTGGGAGCAATACTAATTTCATTTTTTTTATGTTAATCTGGAAGGCGGGGATTCAATTTTTAAATTTTCAAAGGGGTGCTGTTGAATTATTTTGTCAATCCCATGTGGATGACCTATCCAGGATTTTAATTGGTGCCACTCCAGACATGTGTGTCAAGTGTTGTGACTAGAACCATACCTTGCCCTCCACAAACAGCATTGTATTTCATGGCAAAGAATGTGTCTCCATGGCAACAAGATTTGATTATGGGTCATAAGCTGCAGAGTGTAGCACCACAAAGGTCTTGCATCTTAGCTGAGTCAATTTCAGGTGCATTGGCCAAATTTAAGAAGAGTAATTAGCAGGTGGCGCTATGACTGTCACTAAATATGGACCTGCACATGTCTTTAGAGTGGGACTCTTAACAAGTATATGAAATTTGTAAAAGATCAGATCATGATCTGGCTTTGAAATTTCATGGCAAGATATCAAAATCAAACTATGATAAAATCATATTTGCACAAGTTTTATGATGTGCTGCTCAAAATTTAAAATAGAATCAAACAAGACATCAAGATTTCTTACAATAGGCTTAATGCATCCAGCCAAGTACCCAGAAGTAGATGACAGTATTTGAATCATGGCATTATTGAAGCTAATTACAAGGATTTTCTGGTTTTTCAATTGAAGGAAATCCTTAGACATTCAATTTCTCACATCTACTAGGCCCTCTTGTAAAGAACTCAGCATACTGAAATCAGTGGTGCTTAGTGCAGACATACAGCTGTGTGTCGTCAGCACAACAGTGAAAGGAAACTCCATGTCTAGCAGTCTGGGATACAGCCTGAGGATAGGGAACTACATCCATCAAATGGCATTACATCCAATGGCCTATAGCCATCTATTGATATATGAGAAATCTACTAAAACAAGCTTTGTATATAGTATATATGGGAAGGTTTATATTTTGTATGTGAATTTGATTTAATGAGCTAACACTAGCCACTCTTGGTGTAAAAGATAGTCTGAACTTCCACTTTGATAGAAACTCTCAACATCAGTGTATGAAACTGAAGAGATAACTTCCAAGGTGTGTTTCAGTAAGAAACAAACCAAGTGCAAAAAGTTGTTAAGTGTGTCACTTATGGTGGTTTGAAGCTAAAGATCATGCTATTGAGAAGTGATACAAATCTGCAGTTTAAATTAATGTACTTTGGGATTCTGGGTTATTTGGGGGGATGAATTCCTCAACTGTCTTGTTTTGTGATGACAAAGTGAAGAGTTACTCACTTGATTCTCTGCTTGTACAGGTTTTCTGGGAGAAGAATCTGAGCAGCAGCATTAAGGCATTATATAATGATGGATCACAACCTGCTGTGGAAGCTGAAACTGAAGTTCAGTTTGATATACATGACTCCTCTCATCTTCATCACTTTCTTTCTCACCATGCTCGCTCTCTGGACTGACAGGTGAGTGAAATTACTGGTCTAATCTGCTGCAAGGCGTCAACGAATCAAATATCCAGAGTTTCATTTAACCAATTCCAATTATTGGATTGTTTGTGGTTCAGATATCAGGTCTACATAGGATAGAATATATAGTACTTTTAGGTCCCTATGAAAACAGTTGACAGCACAAGGAGGAAACATCAGCAGACCTGCCAACCTGCACACATTTTGCATAGCAGGTAGGCATTTTGACATCAAAGTATGCTGGCACGATTTGTCACTCTAAACTACACAAAAAGCTGGTGACACTTGTGAGTTCATACATCCATGGCTCGTAGCCTGCCGAAAAACAATAGGAGAAGAAGAGTTTGACCAATCATAGCACAGGAGTCATTCCTCCAGTCTTCACCCAAATATCAGCGGTAATGCTCTGAAATATTTTTGCAAAGTAAACATAATAAAAATAAGATGCAGTTGTTTGAATGTCCTTAATTTTAACTGCAGTGTTGCAGATGCCATTCCCTCACAGGGCTGAAGCTGAGGTCAAAGACGCTATCTGCACACTTTGCTTATAAACATAAATATGTGAAAAAAAGAAAAAGAAAAAATATTAGTAAATTACATAAATAGAAATAAACTGAAATGTGGCTCCCACAGCTTCCATATCATTAATACATCACATATTCCTGTAAACCATCATCAGCAGTGATGTCTCATTATCATCTCATTATCGATTATCAGTTTGTAGCGCTCATATCGAAATAGACTTTACAGGATGTGTCCCAGGATAAAGTGATGAATGATAAAATGGATCAAGTAGAAGTAATTAATCCGTTTAATCAGTTTAAGAGTTTATAAATGCACCTTTGGCTGGCATTTTACAGATCACAATGTGTATATAAGATACGTGATCAGAGCAGCTGGTCATCAAGCTGAACAAACAATGTTTTATTATATGTAAATCATATAACCCACATCTCGCTCTGGAAAGACGTGTGAACTGAAACCTCTGTGAGGTGCCACATTAGCAGCACATACCAGTTCACGTGTAGGGAAACGCTGTATGTATTTTTTGGTCGCTGGTGTTTGACAAAACATGTCAGCAGAGACTTTAGGAAATGCAGATGAGGAGTGTGCAAAGGTAGCATGTAAGGTAGAAGGATGACATGTGAGGGAGAATGTTACATTTGACTGAGGAGTTTTTGTTTGCTTTATATCAGTGTTGTTTCACTATGTTACAGTGTTTATGTGTTAAAGTATCTTTTTGTTACAGTATTTGGGCCTTTTTGTCACAAGAAGAAGTTTGTAATCGCCCACCAGATCAACACATTTGAAGCCATTTTTAACACCATTTGTCAGGGCTTTCCAAATCACTGCTACAAAAGTAAAAGCATTTTCTGATCAGCCACCTCCTCTAGTTAAGATTTGATTAGGTTTAGTTTAAGTTAGAGGAATGATTGTTCTCATGCTGTCATTTTTCTTAGGAGGACAGTTTCTTAGAAGTGCTCTCTCTAAAAATGCACCTGAACATTTCTCATCTAAAAAATGTGATTCGGTTATGTCATCTCACCCAAATCATTTATTACAGTATGCTTGAGGTCAAGGTGCCAAGACCACTGCCAGCAAAATGCGCAAGAAGATGGGGTAAATTAACCAATACCAGTAAACTAATCAAAACATTAGATTTCCAGTGTACTCTATATTAAAAACCTTGTCTCCAAGAAATGATGTTTATATAGTACAAATCTGATACAGCGAATACATTTAGAATAAAACATGCCGCTTGAAATGTTTTTAAAGAGTAACTTGACATCAAGCTGTAAATTATTAATCACTGATGGGTCTGTTAAGGTGTGATCGGATATGGTCTCTGTTGCACCTGTAACCACAAACAACAGTGATGCCATGGTGTCCTGGAGTTCACTTCTGCATCTCTGCCCCCATCTTCTGCCCTCAGGAGTAGCACCAGACTATGAAGCCAATTCAAAATATTAGCCAAAACATGTAATTACAACATCCAGGTTCATCAAGTCATTCACACAAGCCAAGAAGCAACTGTATCAGCTTGAGTCTGAAGCCAGCGTGGAAGTATCTTAAAGTATAATACCACCAGCTGGCACCAACCATAAGCACCTCACTGCCTACATCTTTATATAATGTCTATGATGCTGTCCCAAAAAGCACTTTCCCAGACACAATCACAGCAAAGGAGCAATTCATTGCAATTGTTTTTTCCTCAGTATCCACCTATGCAAGTTAAGCATGGTTACACTTTGTTATATTATGTTTACAAACTCACAAAACTTAGGGGAAAATCTAGACTTGGTTTAATAATTAAAAAGGCACTTGGTACTTGATACAGGATATGTTTACTTTGTCTATAGAAAAAGCCCACATTCTCTCTCTCAACTTGAACAAAGAGCTTTTATTGTCCAAAATTATCCACACATACAAAACGTGGATCAAAGTCCTGAGCTTTGACAGCAATAAAATACAGGACATTGCACATCCTACATTTGTTGTCATTGACCATAACCCAGGCAGCAAATATATTTAGAGTGTTACTTTCTTCTTTCTTATCATACTGCAACTTCAAACCTGAATTGGACCCCCTAAACATGCTCAAAAACTCACCACACACATCAGATCCAGCTGTCATTAGTATTAAAACATCATTTCTAGGAGACATGGTGGATTAATCTGTATGTCTGTCTGTATCATAATTCATGATATTGCTACATTGCTGAAATTATGTGACTAAATTTCTACAGTTTCAGCTCTCTTCCATCTTCTTCTTCCTGTTACTTTGTCTTAAGACCGATATCTGGTGTTAAAAGGCAAGTTCACAGTTTTTCAAGTCTGTCTTAAAACAACAGTCAGGAATAAACATTGAAACATGTTTTTCTTGCTGTAATAATTCCTCTTGTTCATACTGACCATTAGAAGATGCCTTCATAATGCAGTTACAATGGAAGTGATGGGAGACAAAATGCACAGTCCTCCTTCTGTGCAAAAATGTATTTAAAAGTTTATCTAAACTAATATGAAGCTTCTGTGTCCAAATGAATCAAATTAAGTAGATATATTTCAGTGTTACAGTGTTATTTGTGCCAAAGTCCCTCTTTTTGTTACTATACTTCCACTGCAGCTCAACAGGGAAACACTGTCCAAGGAAACAAAAAGAGGGAATTTGATGCTAAAAAGACTGTAAATGTGTCAGATATCCACTTGATATGACTAACTCAGACTGCTGAAGCCTCATATAAGCTTCACATCAGCTTTTAAATGCATTTTTTGCACAAAATGAGTGGACACGTTGAGGATTTTGGCCATCAATTACATTGAAAGCAGATTTGAAGGGGATCTTTTAACAGCCAGTATGAACAGGAGCAATGATTACAGCAAGGAAAACCTTTCACTGCTCATATGGACAACTGACTGTTGTTGTAAGACAGACTGGAAAAATTTCTCCATCATTTCTATCAATTATGATAATATTTTTCTCACCAACTTAATTGCTTAAATCTGGTAACAACATCTCTACAAATCTGTCCCACGAAAAACAAGCAGCCAGACAATTAGGCAGGATGCAGACAAGCCAACAGTTTATCCAGATTATCTAAACCATTTCATTTGCGAGTAAAACTTAAGGTGACAGTACCTGATGAAATGTTGGTAACAGGAAAACTGTGTATGCAGATCTACAGGAAGGTCAGAGTCAAAAAAGTTCAGTTGTTGCAGGAAGTCGGTTTGAAAACTTAAGGTAATATTTTCACACATTCACGGCTCTTGCAAAAATGTTTGGTTTTGTTTCTCAATTTTTTGACTAACTGCACATTTCTTGACCTGTCTGTATTCTTTTTAGGAATGTTACCATGTTCCCAGATCTCTGCAGTTTTTACTACTGATGATGGTCAAAACCATTAAAATGTGACATGGATGGCACAAAAATGACCCTTAAACTGTGTGATCACTCCAGCTGAAATTTTCTTTTGCTGTAGTTTGAGTACAGAGTAATATACAGCTTAGTGTGTTTTGTGAAAAGAAAACAATCAGGCACCAACCAAGTTTAACATTTATCACTCCTGCAGTTCCTCAGGGACAAAAGGTGCCCTTTGTGGCGGTCAATGGGACAAAGACGCTGCTGTTATCTGCTTATATGGAGCACCGCAAAGGAAAACAGGTCAGTGAAGCAATCGGAAGTTAAAGCCCCTTTACACTGTGTGATTTTGTTCTGTCTGAGACAAAAGTTGACAATCATGACAAAAACATGGTGAAGTCTTGGGTCGTCAAAGCAAAACGGTGTCCTAGATCTCACTGTGAGTATCAACCACCGACAACCGGTTTGGAGCTTTGGAGACCAAAGACAGGCTGAGTCTCAAGCATGGTGACATGAAATAAATGTACACAGTCATTGTTGTTGTACAGTCTAAAGGCACCTTTAGAGAGCAGGTTTAACTCTCTGTGGCACTCAGTGGGTGCAACATGGCAATAATACAAATAAATGTCCACAAGGGTTAAAGTAAGGTCAAAATTTCAAAAGGAACTTTCCGGCAATAAGTCTTTACTGAAAAATCTGTGAAATACAATTAACAATTTCCTTTGTGCACACAAATAATCAGGCTACCAAATCTCAATTTTTTTATTTAAAAACATATTTATAATATCATTAAAGATTCACATCACTTTACAGATGAACATTTGAATAATACATTTAAAGTCTAAAAAATGAAAAAAAATAAAACAGATAAAAGAAAATGATTTTTGAAAAAAAAGAAGAAAAATGTAACAATACCCATTAAATAAACATACTTATTCTTGTCCTCTTGTTGTGCCAGGTCCGTGTCATTGCAGTGGTGCTGAGGAGCGAGACACCAACCTATCGTTGCCACTTTTGTTGCAACGAGAAACTGCACACTTCTGAAGGTGTCAGGGATATCAATGCACACCACTTTTACTTTGCATACGGTGCAGCAGACATCATGTGTCCTATCCCCTCACACTGTGAAACACCCTCTCATATTGCTGTGTCCAACGCTGCAACCAGCTATGAAGGTACTGAAGGCTTCTCTATTATGACATTATAACTTGTGCCATATTATTTAAAGATAGGGCTACAGGTCATTTAAAGGTTATTTTTGATTAATCACAATTCTGATTAATCATTTGGTCTATAAAACATCAAACAGTGGAAAACGCTAGAAAAATTGAACATAACACTCTGCTACTGCAGTTATTGTGGACAATTTCCCATTCCAACAGGTTAGAACTTCTTTTAAACATTGTCTAAGCCTCAATGCATTGGTGAGGAATTTCCCTTGGCAGTACTATGTGCTGTTCGTGATTTCTTTTTTATCTGTATTTATTCAGGAGACTTTCAAACTTACACACATTCATACCTAGAAGCAGCCAAGCACAACCACAGTCAGACCTGCTGAGCGCTGAACAGGCCTCAAGCAAGGGCGCGTCATTTACAAAGATTTGAAATGTCTTCTCCTTCACTGAAAAAACAATTCTCAGTGTATGTGCACTGGAGGCTTAAAGTGTCCACATCACCTTTGTGTAGGTACCACAGACTGTATATAAAGATGTAGCGAGGTGTGACATCAACTGTTCGTTTCATTGGAGCCGAGAGTTCCAGCTTATGATCCGCACCATCTTTTCTGTTTGGAGCTAGGACCAGATAAGGATTGCAGAGTGTTGCCTTTAACACTTTAGAAACACACCCAGCTATCTCGTACCCAAGTTAATGCTAGCTTTCTGGGAACACCAAGCACTGCACACTTGGGCTAATGTTAGCTACTTTAGCAAACATGGCAGGTATAGTAATCAAGTCACATTAAACTTGTGTGATTCCAGGAGCTGTAGCAGTAGGTGAGCCAATTGTCAGCTGTCAATCAATGCCCACATGGTAGACATCAAAGCTACTATAAGTCATCAAATGTTACTAAAGCGCAGTTATTTCCAAAAAACATTCAAAAAATAATTGCCTTGGTATTTCTAAAGAGAAGTTGAGGCTTTTTGAATGGAAGTCAGTTGGAGCATCTAGCAGCCATCATTGGTACTTTAAGGTTCTTCTACCTCAAGCTGTGGTAGTTGCTGCTTGATGCATACTGGAGCATGATTGGTTTACAAACTAGTTGTGATGTCACAAAGGAGATTTATGGTGAGCACAGATAAACTTTCCTCTTTCAGCAGATGAATGTGATAACAAACTTTGCACATAAATCATTCTGCATTTATATAGCGCCAAATCACAACAAGTACTTGTTCAGTTAGTGTTGTTCAAACTTTTGATCCACCTTATGTTCAGCTGCCGCAACAAGCAAAACCCTTTTTCACATAGTCATCCAGTTTTATGAGACAGCAAGTAATCAGACAGGTTTGAGATGTTTCAGTGAATGTGCCATTTTTGACCCACAGACATCAGCAGGCATATGGTATCTTCCCTGTTGATGACTCTGTTCAAGATTTTCAAACATCTCCCCTCTTTGAATGTGCTGTACATTAAAGGGAAAAGAAATGCAAATGTGAAAATATATCTGTGGTTCTCACCTGTGGCCTCTTAGATTCACGTCATGCTGTGTTTTTGGAGGTGAGGAACCAGAAAGTGGAAAGCTTCTCCTTAACTTACAACTTCACCGTCTGCATTTCCACCATGTTTAATTTCACCAACGTGCTGCAGGTAACGTCACATAACACTGGTTGTACAGTTTTTTTTTCTACTTTTCTTACTTTGTTAAAAGGCACATTGGAGACAAAAGACTCATTTTCTCAAGTATCCTGACCAACACAGGCAGAAGAACAAAATAGGACAGATAGGCTCTTATCTTGAATTATAATGTTTAATTTTCATCAAGCATTATACTTCACCAACAAAGACCATGCCATTTGAACGGTATAAGAAGTAGTTTGGATTGTCGAGAGGGTTCAGGATTGGATGGGGATAGTGTATGGTGCCCGTGATGGTGGTCGAGGAGAGGTATGAAGGGGTCGATAACATTGGATTACTGAGGACCAAATGGAATCACAATAAGGCCGGAGTGTCTCAGGGTGGGAGAGAGGAATGAATGAGGGTTGACGAGTGACGTGAAGAAGGGAGGGATGCAGAAGCAATGAGGACCAGTTGGAAACTGCAAATGAACCAAGAATAAGAAAACAGACTGGCGATTGAGATGGTCAGTCAGAGTATAGTTTTGGGCATGTGATGGTTATGAGTATTTGAGATATCAGCATGATTGCAAACAGTGCGTAGTGGTAGGATTGAGGAGGGTCAAGTGGTGGGATGAAGGAGGTTCAAGGCCTGAGTGGAAAACGTGATGGAACCAGGGGTGGGAAAGTGGATGGTATGGTAGAGGGGATGGTCCACTGGCGCATAGTGTAGGGCATTTAACATCGATGGGTGTTTGAGATGATGGCACAATCGCAGACAGAGTTCAGCGGTGGGACGAAGAAGGGTCGGCAGAGGCCAGCGAAAGCACTGCATTGAAGACAGACGGAGCGAGAGGACCAGCATCAGGGGGTGCTGAAAACAGAAAACAAACAGTTGAGTGTTGGGGAAGGGAGGGAGGGGAACAGGGATAGAACAGGAGGAAATGGAGTGGGTCCAGTAGAGGGAGCACTGTGGGAAGGGGTGAGGTGTGAAGGTATGAGGGTTGAGAGGTGAAGGGATGAAGGTCGAGGGATGAGGATCAAGGGGTGAGGGATGAGGGTCGAGGGTTGAAGGGATGAGGGTCGAAGGGTGAGGGATGAAGGGATGAGTTGGGGGATGAAGGATGAAGGGATGCATGTGAAGTAGTAAAATGTGCAGCTCATAGATGCAGGGATGAAACAAAAACACAAAGTAATTAAGATAGAGGGAGCGAAGCAAGTGGTCAGCTGGAGCGGTGGTGGCACTGAAGGCTATGCAGAACTGGAGGGGATGTCTTCCTGAATAGGGGAACGCTGGAAGCAGATGGCAGCATAGTTGGAGATTCCCTCGAATTGCAGGGTTTTGGGGATTTTTGTCTGGGTCAGGTGGAATGCATATGTGACGCACTGAAGTTTCATATGAAAGAGTCATGATTTGATGCTAAAAAAAGAGAGAAAAAAGGACTCAATTTAAGCACTTAACAGGAGTTTGCCACTTTTTGTCGTGCATGGTTAGCAGGCAGGACCCAGGCGCAGAGATCATGATGAAAAAGTCCTTTATTTCCAGAAAAACTTGAACGACCAAGACAAGGGTCAAAACGAAACAAAATGAACCAACAAGGACAGAACTGAAAACCAGGGCTCAAACACACAGACAGAACTGACGGAATGGGGAACAGGTGAGGGGACAGGTGGATACACTCAGATAGACACATAAGGAAGGGCAAGTGACCTGAAATGAGAGGAGTAACTTTTCAAAATAAAACAGGAAACGAGACAAAACATGAAGACAGGACAAAAACCCAACTAAATTTCACCACAATGTGACAGAACCCCTCCCTCAAGGGACGAATCCCAGACGTCCCTTAAATCAACATAAAAGACATATGATGGAAAGAGACAGGACAAAACAAAGAAGACTGGGCAGGAGGCCGGTGGCCCTCGGGAGAGTTGAATTTGAAGCTGTGCCGAAGAGACATGGGGAACATTTTTAAAAAATTGGGAAAATTGGGAAAGTGGTCCATTAAACACTTGCCTTAGATATGAATAAACCACGATTTAGCCATGGGATAACCATCAGGCATAAAAAGAAGGCCTGAATACTCCAAGCTTCAAGACGTTAACGTTGAAACATAATGACAGAAAGGGAAGTCAAAGTGAGCAATAATAACTAAACAAGCACCTTTTGCTGGGATGCCTAAGAAATAAACATTGGGATGAAAGGTTACGTTGGGACTACAAGTCAAGTTCAGCCTGGCCTTCAGTCAGGGCTGAAGAAGTCTGGGCTCTGCTGTAGTAGACGGCATTGTGATGTCATCGGTGTGTGGCGTGAGTCAGCCTGGTGGCTGTGAACCTGGAAAAGGCCTATATAGGTATGCACGGATGATTGAATTAGTGAGGCGCATGTGATTGAATTTAGTAAGAGAGCAGGGCATGGTCTTGTTTCTGAACCTTTGTTATAATAATAACTCCATTTAAAATTCACAAAGTATTTCCTCTGATGCTTCGGTCTACTACTTGCCTTTAATAATGGAGGGACCCAGAATATATGTTGACATTTTAGCAGGCTAGTCACATGTCCCTGGAGCATGTTCATTAAATCCTGTGTTTTATTGTAGATGGTCCAAAGTTTGGAAATGATGCAGTTACTGGGGGTGGACAGAGTTGTCGTCTATAAGAGCAGCTGCAGCCCTGAAATACAACGTGTACTGGACTACTACACAGAAAAAGGTGGAGTATGGTGTCTTTTTTATGTGTGTGATTGTGTTGTTTCTCCTCACCACACAGCAATAGCAACTGCAGAAGAAGTATTTTATCCATCAGTTTTCTATTTTTGTCCTTTCAGCATTATTGTGTTAACAGTGTGAGCCAAGCAGCCAAATGCCCTTTTCCCTGCATTGTCTTCCTGCTCACAGGAGGACTTGAAGGAAATCCATGATTTACCTGTCTGAGGGTGAAAGACTATACTAGAGTCTTCTCTGAGCTACAAACGAAGTTCAGAGGTGCAGCAGAGAAACACTTCACATTCTGACTTCGAATTATAATGAATGAATTTGGAGTGTAAATATGATACTGATATTAACCAAAATAAAACATATACCTAAAACAAACCATATTATCATAATTATGGCTGCTAATTTGCTGAGAGGTCTTTAGATGTGTTTATGTTTATGTCAGTAGTAAACAGCTGCCTCAGGCTGTCCTCTGTCCAGCATCATGTTGTGTTGATTGATTCATGTTTCCTGATGGTTTCATTTCCTCTAATACAACTGCTGACGCTGATAAATGCTGCTGCTGATTTCTGACATTAACAGTGATTTTTAATTTGGGAACATTGGGAGTAGCACACAGTGTTTTCTGATCTGGACAACATATTTCTGTTCACTTCCAAAACTGTTACAAATCACACAAACATGCCTTAGTATGTGACAACTCTGTGATTTAGATTTGGATATGTTTAGGCAAAAAAAACAGGTTGGTCAGAGTGAGTGAAAGAGCATAGTTAAAGGAAATCTGTGTTGATTGTCGAAAGGGAATGGAAAACCCTAAGTATGATGTTCTGTTGACCCATCCACCCCAACATCCTTCTTCTGCAGACTTTGTCAGTGTATTATAACCCCACTCTTCTTCTTCCTTTCCTCCTAACAGACAAGAGTCATACTTACATCAAGAAGGCTTTGCCACTTGAACGTAAACATGCATTGTGTCTAAATGAAAGTTGTTTTATTGAGAAGGCAATCTTGCTGAAAGAGGCTAAAAAGCTTTGTATGACATGCTTCAGCCTGTCCTTTCTAATCTTTCCACTGTCTCCTCAGGTTTAATAGAGGTGATTCCTTGGACGATATCCAGATATATGAAGCCGTCTCTAAGCTGGCTGCCTTCACTCAGTCCAGGTGACGTCCACTACTACGGCCAGATCGCTGCTCTCACTGACTGTATCTACAGATACATGTACCAAACCAGATACATGGCCTTGCACGATATAGATGAGCTCATATTGCCCCGGTCTGTCAACAGGTAGACACATGAAACCGTTTGTTGAGATAATGAGATAATTGACTTTTGATAAAAATGTTCTGTTTTGACAATTTACTGACTGTAGCAGATCTAAATTACTTTAGATCTGTTTTATTTGTAATTGGCAACCAGATGCATATAACAATGGAAGTTTGATTGAATGATTGGAAGTGACATTAGATTAGTTCCATTCCTAAGTTACAATCTGGTGCATGCAATGGCAGACATTACATAAGTGACGTTTGAGTCAGTATTAGTAACTTGCAACTCGGTGCACATAACGATAGATGTTACAGATAGGAAGTAAGAGTAGTTATGATAGTATTTGGCAGTGGAGGATACTGAAGTGATGGCTATTGACCTGGACTGTAGGCAGCTGTTGAGAGGTTGTAGCTGCCTGCTCCTGTGGCTATGACTGTCACGTCCAGGGTTTTCGCCCCTTGCTGACGGAGGAGAGGAGGCCTGAGATCTGCCAGGAAGTGGAGGGACATTAGGGAGCATGGGTGGAAGTGCCTTGAGGCCAATATTTGCACCGTTGAGCGCAGTGACTCAGCTGAAACTTCACTGAATAGCTTCAACTGATTGTATACTGCTAATAAATGTAAAGAGGTGGTGTTTTAAAAAGTGTCACCTGTTATGTTTTTTTTTTCTATCACCAGCTGGAATGACCTGCTGCCACTGCTGGAGAAGAAATACGGCGTTGACAAGTGCTATAAGTTTGAGAATAATGTGTTCCCCAACTCTGTCGCACTGCCTCTTCCCACCTCCGAAAATCTGCCCTCACAGAGCCTTGACTGGCACAAAGTGACCGGGGTGAACATCCTGGCTCACCTTCACCAAGAACCTATCCAAAAAGCCACTCGATACGGCAATTTCAAGATCATCGTTAACCCCCGAGCTGTCTACCGTCCCACCGTCCACGGACTGCTGGACTCAGAGAAAGGCTGCTCCTGGATTGACAGGGATATTGCTCGCATGCATCACACAAGGTAGACTGCTGGTCATGTACTTCTTCAATCATATGTGTGCAACTAGGGATTATTTTTGTTATTGATTAATCTACTTGTTGTTTTCTCAATTCATAGATGAATCATTTGGTTATCAAAATGTCAGCAAATGACAAAAAAATCCCCATTACATGTTCCCAGAGTCCAAGATGAACATTTGTGAAGCTGCAACCTGTACATTTTAGCTGTTTTTCCTTTAAAAACATCCAACATCATAAAGGTATAAAAATAACAGAGAATCACATGAAGTATGATATGTCCCCTTTAAGTTGCACAGCCAATCACTGTTCCCAAGAAGGGTTTCAGTAAAAAAAAAATCCAACTGGGCCTAAAATTCTGTTGTGTGCTCCACTAAAATTACAGTTTGTAAAACGTTCAGCAGTTGAAATTAGTTCACTTATATATTCGTTATCTCCAATTGGTGACTCTGACAAGCTTCTTGTTCTTTGCAATAGGAGTGGCAGCAGGGGCTGATGGGTACTGTAATACTGAGAACTTTTCACCCTTCCAAACTGACAGAAAAAAATGCAACTAACACAAATCATTAAATAATCCAGAGGAAGAACAATAATGATAATAAACTTTGTATAGCACCTTTCATACAAAATACAGCTCAAAGTGCTTCACATTAAAAAAGATTTAAAAAAGAAAGAACATTACACAGGAATACATGGATAGAATAAAAAGATGAGAGATACTGCATTACATTAAAATGAGGTTATTATTTCTCTCAGATGTAGATTTGCACACTGGTGGAAACGTGACCTTTGAAACCAGCAGCTCTTCTAACTGATGTGTTTCTGTTTTCTGTCTTTGTAGACCTGCGGTGCAACAGCAGCTGAAACCAGAACAGCTGATTTATGACAACAGACTGCTGAGCTACAGCGCCCGCCTCACGTCAGCTGTCAATGCTGTTCTCACACACACCGGATTTCTACAAAACCAAGATGAGTCAAGTTGATATTATCTGTAGCCAGTATACAGCCCAATATCACTGATCATTGTCTCAGGGGAGCTTAACAATCTGCACAACAACACAACATCCTCCGTTCTTAGACCCTTGACTCGAATAAGGAAAAACTCCCTAAAAAAATGTAATGGGGAAAAAATGAAGGAAACCTGAGGAAGAGCAAGAGGTGATTATTAATCATTAGTTTCAGTCAAATTATAAAAGTTCTCAACAGTTCCAGTCAGATGCTTTGTAATCATTTGTTACTGCACCTTCTTGAATTAATAATTTGACTGTGTTTATATTAATATGCATATTGGGGTTCTTTGGTTTTGGGGTTTTTTTTTTTACCTCGTGTTTGAATGATTGTAAACAAGACTCACATGTAAATGACACTCTATGAATTGTTATGATGTTTTGTGTCTTTGGTACATGGTTAAAATGAATTACCTGATGTGTGTGTGTGTGGGTGTGTGTTACATTAGGTTAAATGAACTTTAACAATGCTGAGAAAAAGTTGTTTTTTTTTCAATTCAGGGAGAGAAATCATTCCTCAGGGATTTATACTTGAACCTTTTTCAACAGCTTGATCTATGTGAACATACAGCAGCTGGGTGAGTGAGCAGGGGTTCACACTCTTGTTGAAGAAAATTGTAAAAACTAAAAAAAAAATTGTGGTTGACAACATATTGCTTGTTGACTGTGCTGAGCTTCTGATCTTTCAGTTTCATGGTGGCATAGAAAAGCCCATGCACCTCAACTTCAGAGGAACACCTAAAGGTGCAAAGGAATAAAACTCTTAAAAGGCGATGATGATTCTGCTGGTTCTAACGCTGAATATCTGAATATCTGTTTGCTTGTGATGATGGTCTTGAAACATGCTGCATTATATAATTTATTTTTATGATGATTATTTTTATGACGATGATGATGATTATTATTATTATTATTATTATTATTATTATTATTATTATTATTATTATTATTATTATTATTATTATTTACCTATCCTTTACTCAGGGACCAAAACATCTCTATTGTTAGGGAAAAGCAAACACTAAAATATCAGTACATTTGAAAGAAATGATCATCATGGCATAATGGTGGAATCACAGTTTGGAATGTGATGAATTTTGCAGGTAAACAGTTGATTAACTTGGTGCTGTAATTTAAATGAATTGAGTTCATGTGTGATGTCATTGTCTGATGTAAAACCCGCTGTAAATGATCTATACAAGTTTCATGCTGTCATCTTTCAAATACATTAATTTAAAATAATATGCCTTTGTGAACAAGCTCCTTGTCATGTGAGCAAACAGGACTTTGTTTTCATGCAGAATGTTTAGAGGAAACATGATGACTGCACAACACTTTCATGGCTGTTTCACATCCCTGACCACACGTTGCACTTATTAACTTTGTGTTTTCCTGCAGATAAAACTAATGTGACACTTGTGGTTTCAGATACTGAAATAAAAGTTACAACTTGTTATTCTCAAACAACATCCAAACAACAATGCCACCCGTGGGGCTAAAAAGTCAGAATCGTGCACCTTAAATCACCTGAAAAAAGAATTTGTAAACACTAAGATAAAAAACATAAAATGCATTTAAGTTATAACATAATTACAAGTAAAAATTAATGATATCTTTAACTGATGCCGATGCTGGTGATGATATTGGTGTAGTTCCTAAAAGTGACCACAGGAGGACAGTAAATACTCATAATTTAAGGCACAGTGATAAAGAGAGGGAGTCCACAACCAATGCAGAGGGACAGGTAGAGCAAGGTGCTTTCTGATATGATCATGATCAACAAATGCATCTTACAGGACCCCACCCAAGTCCTGCACAGGACCTTTGAATGTTTGCCCTCTGCAGCTGGGACTAACCGCAGGAAAGCAACATTCATATATGAGGCTGCTGGCCTACTAAACTCCCTCTTCCTCTCTCACCCGAGACTAACTACCACACCTACTGGTCTGCCATAGCACCCCTTTCCCTTAACACTCGTATATTATTTTATATCTGCCAAATGATCACTGTGTGTCAATCATGTATGTCCTTTACTATGCCTGCCTCAGGAATTGCTCTTTGGGGATAAATAAAGTTTTTTGAATTGACATTGACATTAATGCAATGATTTTAAAGTAGAAGTATTTTAAAATATAACATAAAAGCATTATAGCGCTACACAACACTACCAGGGACATTTGGACATGCTCCATGGCAGACACCCTGATGTTTTGCTGGTCCGACTGCTAGTCCAAAGAATTTTTTTCTATCATTTTAACAATTATGGATTCTACAGATCTTAGTGATATTACTAGGCCTCAGTCAATTTATAATTCACCACTTTACCACAAAACTAATGTACCACCACACCAACCAAATAACACTCCCAACAGGGAAACCATGGCAATTTAACCTGCTTACCAGAGGCTGATCCATTGCAGCAGGCCCAGTCTTTCGGCTTGTGCAAGTAAGTCTTGTTCCCAGTAGGCCCTCCTGTGTGTACTGGTTCTGCTTCAAGTAAGTTTCACCCTCTTTTGCTTCCTGTTTGCTTACTACACCAAACGCAGTAGCATTTACCTCTGTCACAACTCTGTGTGTCAGCACCCGATATTATACCTAGAACAGATTTACTGCCAAGTAGGTTTGTGCATCCTGGGTGTTGTGGTATATAACAACATTAAAAAAATATGCAAGACAAAAGACAACTATCACAAAAGTCACAATAAAAAAGTAAAATATATTCTTAGTGAGTGGAAAGAACTGTTAGTATTTAATTATATATGCATATACAGTGTAGTTGTACCTATATGTAACATAACAATTGTCTGTGTTATTCTGATTAAAGAATATTGAGTTGTAGTATTTATAGTTTAACTTTTATTTTCATCTCATATTATTCCTCTCTGAATGCTTTAAATTGGTTTAGTTTAGTTTAGTTTAGTTGTATAAACCAGCTACAATCAAACCACTATCACCTCATGTAATACAATCACACTCACATGCACCTGTTGGGTCTCAAAGTACATGTAGGAAGGCCTACATGTAACCTGTGAAGCCTGACTACGAGGTGCCTCCTTGCCTTTGTTCCCCCTGAGACAAAGGAACAGCACCAAAACGCTGCTTGCATTGCAAACTTCATTTCCAGTGATTTGCAATTTTCACACCTCGGCAGGGATCAGTCAACATACAGTCTCTCATTGGCAGAGCAACCCTGTCTCCTCAAAATTACGTTCCCACACAACTAAATTGCATTCTCAATTACGTTTCTTGAAAACGTATTTTGTCCGCGATTACGTTTGTTTGTAACGTATCACGAATACGTTTCTAATCAACATATCTTTGCTTTCCTACAATGCTATTCGCTATTTTAATTCGAACAACCTTTCTCTACTTTAACATACATATATTGGTTACAGGCTTACGCGTTTTTGTAAACAAACCTGGATTTGTCCTTTTTCAACGTGACGGTACTCATTTTAATTAATGGATTGATTTATAATTGCTGTGTATCTTGTATCTCCACTGACATATGATGATTTGCGCATTATGACCGCTTTTTAAGTAACCGCCTGTCATTGCTGTGAAGAATAAAATGAGAGAAAGACATGACGAACTCAAATTTTCTGGCCATTGTTGTCTAATCTCAGAAGAAGGGACTGAAAAAAGAAAGAAAGGGAATTCCCATTGACGTCATGCGTATTAAGGTCCGCCCCCTACAACACCATGGATATATAACACCCCCTTTTTTCATGTTACTTCGTCTACTTCGTCGCTCTTTCAACAGACAGTGGATCACTCAACGAACCAGGCAGACTAGCGACCCCACGTGTGTCTACATTGAAACGACATCTTCATACTTGAAAACCTGAGGTTGCAAGTTGGCGGGTTTCAGTCCGCCAAAAGAGTAATTCGTAAAATGTTGGCGCGCGCGCAAACACCCACCCCTCCCCCACCACACACACAACATATATATATATATATATATATATATATATATATATATATATATATATAAAATAAAGCAACATCTACGTGTTCTGAACATAGATCATCTAGCAGTGTAATTACTAGTCTGGTTGTAGAAGATATTTGATATATGTTGAAGAACTGCCATCCCAAAAACGCCATTTATGAAACACTCACTAAAATATCTTGAACAAACCAACATCTTAACTTTTTGTTAACATAGATCATTTAGATGCAGTGTGATTATTAGTTCGGGTGTATTAAACGTTTATTCAACAGATAGATCTTTTCACAACCCTATCCTACTACCCTACTCTACAACCAGAAGAACTACAACTGTGGTGCTTATTTGTATCAAGAAGCATGGTGAGGCTCATGGGAATTGTAGTTTTTCAAAAACAAATTAGCGTTTTTAATATATTAGGAAGTTGTAAATACTAAACTGAGAGTACATCAGGGAGTTTAAGGGGACGATAAACACATTTGTGTAATCAGATTTTAAATATCTAATTCCTTTATTAGTGAAAATTAATTTTAACCATATTTTACCCATATCTGACAGCCTCCCTAATTGTTGACTATATTCACATGATAGCTGAGGCCCAGAGCTCTCTATAACAGTTGGTCCCATGTCCATACCCCCTTTTGTTGATGAATTATAAGCCTTCAAATATGCACTGAAGTCAAGGTTCAAAGGTCGGTTTTTCAAAGCAGGAGCCAGGAGCAGGAGTCCCAATACCGAATTTTGTGGAACAAAACAGGTTATTCTTCTAAACTGTGATTCAGTAATATTATTTTTTACATATAGAAACCTATTAGTTAAATAACTTCTTAACTGATGTTGTGTGACACCTCTTATACCATGGCAGAAGAAGGAACAATTGTGTCAAATGATTTATGTAAATCAATAATAATGCAATAATCAATAATGCACCCTCACGTACCCTCAGATCATCCTCTGCAGGACTGCTCGAGATCCAAAGACCTCACCAAAAGAAAATTGGAGATGCTGCGTTTTTGAATTACACTCCCAAACTATGGAACACTATGGAATCTGAAAATAACAACATACTTATTCATATTATATTCTGTTTCTGCCAAACCTGTTCTGCTTGATGCTTTTAAATGAATCAAACAGGAAATTATCTCATTTTGCATAGTTAAGGCCCAGGTTAATTCACTCCATGCCAGACTGTCATTGTTGCTGTGTGCATTTGCATTCCAGCCAACTTGATGCTTTGTCTTGAATCCTGTCACCTGTTCCTGCCTGTTACCTGCTGCCTGATCTTGCACCTGTTTCCGTCTTCCTGATTATACTTAATGTACTACCTATTTTCTAACCTGCTGCCAGCTGCTCCCCTGTTTGCTCTGACCTTCTCTGTGTTGCTGAATTATGCTGAACTGCCTTTGTATTCGTAAAAGCACAAGTAAAACATATAATAGGTCACTGTAGGTACAGCTTGGGCAGCATCAGCTGAGTAATAATAAAGTAAATATTGTTATGATGCACAATTACAGGTGTCTTTTTACAACTAATTGTTAATCAACATATTAAAACAATTAAGCTATTGTCTGTCTTTATACTGTTTTGGACACTATTGTGAATAGTGTTTTATGTTCTGCCTGCTTGTCTGCTACTATACATGTGTTTACTGGCTTTTTATGATAATTATAAAATTTATGACTACAAGCAGTAGCATTTTCGCACTAGATTTTATGGATTTACTCCATCTGGCATGAATCATAAAACACAGCAGGCTTCAAACTCTCACTGTTGAGTAGACATTAAACCACATTTTCATATTTAACACATGTATAAATCATTTCTCTTGTGTCTTTTGCAACATGTATGCTTTGTATTTTACTGTTTTAGGATACAGGACTGCTTATATACAGTTGAATATAACTAGTAACTTTAAAAGTGCATTCAGTACGCGCACACATGCACTCACTTGTTGGGAAATGCATGTAAAAGATTTGCAGAAACAATCATAACTGGGGTTGTAGTGGTAAAAAAAAGCTAGAATAAACCATACCTTACCTGAGCTACTCCATTGTGGTCATTAGGGGCTTGCAGTATGGACCAATCAGTTTCTATCTTAAAAAATGATTGATTTATTGATTCATTCATTCACACATGTATGGTCTTTGTAATAGGTTAATGTTTGAAATTTGATGATATAACAAAGCTGGTGAATGGGGAATTAATTTGTTGAAACATAAAGTCAGTTGACTTGAAGAAGAAAAATCATCACTTTGTTTTCTTAATAACTGAAACAGTTTACTGCTGCGATTACAACAACTGCTTAGGTCAACAATAGTTTAACAGCTTAAGATTAATTCAATTGTTGCATAGTTTTATACCTGCATTAAGGGGTCGGTCTGCCAAACATTTTATAGCAGGTTTCAATCTTGAGTTTTGAATTTTGTTTAGCAGTGGGGCTATCATTTATGCTGACATTCGGATGACATTTACCAGAATAGTAATTAACTTAAAGGTAGTTGTAAGTTACTAAACTAGTTTTTCGGTGTCTGCCTTTCAATATTTTTGTTTCTTTGTTATGAGTTCTTTGTCTATTTTACCTGACCAATGTGCTGCTTCTGTATGTTTCTCTTTCTGCCTTACATTTTTAAATCTTGAATCAGATGCACCTCCTTTACTTTCTTCTTGTTGTCTTTCTCCACTATTAAGCACTGCAGTTCTTCCACTCCTTCATTTCTGATCTGACAGGGCAAATCAGTCCTTTATTTGCCTGGTGTTAAGGACCAACAACGTAAGCAGTCAATCTAACCGAACTATCACGCTACATTAACATTACTGCAATGCAAAGCAGCCACAAACTAAATGGATTAAAACTACACTAATGTGAATTTAAGTAAAAACACTCCACTAAGGGCTTTTGCTGGTTATGTACTTTGTGGCCTTTTGTCTGACAGATTATTATTTGATGAAGCATATTTCAGTTTATGTATCATTCTTTGAGCTCTGACTCATGTCTCAGTACTGAGGGTTTGTTTGTTATAACAACCACATTTTTTCAAGTGGTTTGTGGTTTGATTGTCGCTCTACAGTGTCTAGATTCATGACTAAAGCTGTATATATGCACAAAGCCAGAGATATGCAAGTGTATTATTTTGGTTCTGTTTTATGAATGTGCACAAACTTTATTTTCACTCTCACACTCATCATAAACCAAATAGCTAAGAAGAAGTGCAGTTTCACTGATAGTGGTGAAACATCAAGGTTCTCCAACAACCATTACAGCTGTTCCTTTAACCACTATTTCAAACCCCTATTGTTTTTACCACATGGAGAGTGTGGGTGCAGTATGTGAGACTCACAGCAAAGAAGAAACACAGACTCACAGACTCAACATCACTGTTGCTTTGAATCTTTTTGCACAGTAAACCTAATTAAGTAAAAATAATATGCAGTTGTTTCAGCGTCCTTCATTTTTAACTGTAGTGTTGCAGACACTCAGGGCTGAGGCTGAGGTCAAAGATGCTATCTGTACACTTTGCTTACAAACATAAATATGTAAAAAAAAAAAAAAAAAATCAGTAAATCACGTAAATAGAAATAAACCTTTCTGACGAGCTGTTCCCTGCTGTTCTCCCTTCAGCCCTGCACCCTTGCCTCAGAGCAAGCTAAGGTAGCTTTCACAATCAACCACCTGACAGGCCGGGCGCAATTGTGGGGCACTGCTGAGTGGGAGAGGCAGTCTCCAGCCTGTGCCTCCTTTCAGTTGTTTTCTGAGGAGTTACGCAAGGTGTTTGGCTTGGGGTCTTCCAGCTCAGAGACTGCTCAGGGGCTAATAAGCATGCGACAAGGGAACAAGATGATGGCTGACTTCTCCATAGACTTCCGTACCAAGGCCAATCAGAGTGGTTGGAATTCTTCCTTGGTTGACGCTTTTCTTCATGGCCTGGCAGATTACGTCAAGGATGAGCTGGTTTCTCATGAGGTTCCCTCCTCGCTGGATGGGGTCATTGAGCTGGCCATCCGGATTGATCGCTGCATCCAGGCCCGGAGGCTGGAGAGGTCCCAGGGGGCTCTCCAACACCAGTCGTCAGCTTCAGCAGCTGAAGCTCAGGTGGGTCCCTCCGTCTCAGCCAGTCCCTGCACGGGTCCTGGATGGCCACAAGCTGGGCACAGTCACACACCAGACCTCCCCAGTTCCCATGTCCCTGTCCCGCAATCACCATGAGACTCTCCACTTCCACATATTGGACTCTCCTTTTCTGCCACTCATCCTGGGCTACCCATGGCTTCGTCGGCACAACCCCCATATTGACTTTGAGAATGGTCCCATTCGTGAGTGGGGAACTTCCTATCACCTCACCTGTGAAAGATGTCATATTACCACCCTCCCTCCCTCCACCTGTTGTTCGCCTGATGTTTCTGGTGTGCCCCCTGAGTTCCACGACTTTCATCAAGTTTTCAGCAAAGTCAAGCCCCCCCCCCCCTCCAGTGTGTCTATGGCTATCAGCCTCCCTTCTTCCCATCATTGGAGAAGGAGGTTTCCTGCCCTTCAGCCCAAGTATTTGATGCTGATGCAGAACCTGGGCCCAGGCACGCACCACCCTCCTGCGATCGGTGAGTCGCTACTCAGTCGGGGCTAACCGACGACGTTCCCCAGCCCCAGCGTACCAGGTCGGGCAGGGTATGTGGCTCTCCACCTGGGTCCTACCTCTCTGGGTGGAGTCTCAGAAACTGGCACTCAAGTTTGTCGGCCCATTCCCCATCCTGAGGGTCATCAGTCCAACGGCAGTAAGACTGAAGCTCCCACGGTCTATGCGGGTCCACCCCACCTTCCATGTCTCCAAGGTGAAACTTGTCCATGAGAGTCCCCTATCACCAGGAGGTTATGAGGTTTATTCTTTAATTACACAGAAACCACAACGTATGTGCTATTCTTCCAGTCTAACTCATGTATGTATATATTTAATAATCCAGACCACTCCCTGTTGTTAACCTGTACTTACAGGGTAAGTACTGTGTACTTAGAAAGAAAGGACTGGGGAACAGTGTAAATTTAATAATTCATACGAGGAATATACGCTGTAAGTTCTGGGAAATTACAAGGTAAGTGACGGGAAGTTACCCCGTAAAACGTATGCTGTATTCTAAAGCCTTACCACTGGCTTTCTCGCTAACACCACTTTCATCACTCTCTAGCTCACTCGACCAAAGCTGCTCTCTATCTTGCTTGCAAGTCTAATTTAACATTTAATGTTGTCAGACAAAGAGAAATGTCCACTCCACCTCCTAGTCTTTATCTTTGACCTCCCTCAAACTATTTACTGAAGCAATAAATCAAGTGAGAAGTAGGGCCATTTTCTCATAGACTTCCACACAATCTGACTTATTTTTGGAGCCGGTCGAGTTGCCCCCTGCTGGTTGTTAGAGAGAATGCAGGTTAAAGTCACTCCACATTGATTTTACTTTCAAGACCCAGAGCTTCCCGCTTGGGTTGATAGGGTCTTGTTTTTGCAGTTTGCCCTAATTGCATATTATATATTCTATGTATGTGTTTTTCATGTCCATGTATAGGTTGGAAAAGTCTCAACCTAGACCAACTTGAAGCCCCCCACACACTTCCAACACCCCAAGACACTCCCACTCAACTAACACTGTTGTATATCTTTTTTGAATTTGTATAATATTTACTCATGGCACTGCAAGGAAATGCTAATGTCTAAGTCACAGTATTGAACTGTTTTTCTTGAATGTTGAACTGCAAATTCCTATAGCTTGCATAGTCAGTCAAGGATCTTGGTTGATGACTAAGATTCTAAATGTATATAAAGTTTTTCAGCAATATATATATTTTTGTGAAAGTATAAAATTCAAACAACATACAAATATACCATGTTTTTGTCTGCCTGCACAGGGAAGGACAGAACACCTTTGTGACTGGCAGCCCTGCAACTTATGGTATGTTGATTAGCTTTTGGTTATGTACAATTATATCTAATTTATTATCAGGCTGTGCCTTTCTGTGCCTCTTCTGACAACTGTTTACATTTGTGGTGACTGTTGGCAGGCCACTGTCATGGGTGGAATTTTTTAAAGAAAGTTGTGAATACAATGTTTACAATTGTTGGGATACAGATATGCTTTACTGTGCAAAATAGAGAAGTTATGAGGATTATATTGTTCATACAACATTTTTAAAATAATTAAGCAGACAGCTAGTCTTCATTTCAAGCATTTCTCAGGCCACCACACATGGACTGTCTTCGGGCTTGGGTCAGGCACACAAAATTAATCGGACTAATCCGACTCCACCCATGTTTGCACACTTGGCATTTAATGTCCACATCAGGATACGGCAGAAGTGAAAAACAATGTTAAAACATGCACGCGCGCGCACACACACACAGTTAACATCATAAAGCTGTCGAATGACATGTAATTGTAACTTCAAAAATAATTATATTTCGACAAAAATGTTTTCTATAAACTCAAAAATATCTCAGTACAAGTTGTAACACTACTACTACTACTTTTGAACTGACTGTTAAACAGTTTTGGCATGCGGTTTTCTACCGTTTTAACTTTCATTTTCACAGATGTGCATCCTACACCTCCTCCTCCAGCAGCTAGTTCAAGGCAAGTGAGTTCTACTCCCCACAGTTGTTCACAGTGTGGATACACATCAGCTTTGTCTACAAAAGGATACGTGCCTACTACCTGAAAGACTCCTGCTTTTAGCAGGTAATTCATCTTTTAACATCTGAAAAGGACATTTCTAGACATGGTGTTTAAATATGTTTGCCTGCATGAGGAAAGTAAGTCAAGTTCCTTATTTCTACCTAGTTCTACGCTGTGATATTATACTAACATAATTTCTAAGTCCAGTATAATGTAAAGGACAGCTTATGGGGCAATGAATAAGGCTTTTCCCACTGTAAACGTAATATTATATACGTAGTATTACTGTAGGTCAGCATTCAAGAAAGCTGAAAGCTTAGTTGATAAAGCCTGGCTAGAATTAACGCCAACTTTCACTTGAGGCTCATGTCGTTTCACTAACGGAGTTTAGCTGCATCTAGTCAACGCTAAATCTAACCAGACTGAAATAAGCTTGAAATGTGCGCGTGCACGGAGTACATAAGCAGCCACTAATAGTCGACTAGGGAAAGATGATACTATGTCGCAAAAAGAAGAGAAAACTAGAGAGATTTTCACCTCAGCAGCTGAACAAACATGCTGATGAAACGATGTGAAAATTATAAAGGAGCTTTCACCAAAAAAAAGGGCAAAACGGCTGTAAGGTGAAGGGGGTGGCACAAAACTGATGACAGATTAATTGTATATTTGTAGATGGGCAGTGATAGCCTAAAGGTTAGAGGAGCGAATTTACTACTGGAAGGATGACGGTTCAATCCTGCATCCGACTTGATGAGTTTGCATGGTGAAAGCGAAGAGCAGCGCTTTTTCTCGTTCATGGTTTTATCTTTATTTGTTAATAAATGACTGTGGTTATATTATCGCTAGGCTAGATAATATCAGATTTATATTCAAAATTACGGTGTAGGCAATTTAAGAGAACTTTATCATTATCATACTCTTTGATGTCCGTTTACACAGTGGAAACCACTTACAATGACCACGTCTGTCTGCGTCAAATATCACTATAAGCAGATGATTATTATAACCTTTTCGTTTTCTTTATTTGTCATGTAGAATACCATCTAATTGACATTTGTATATTTATAAGCCTACATGAATAAAAAGATACGGATTTCAATCACTGTTTCAAAATACAGTAAAGCTGTTTAAAACGCAGTGTGTACATTTATGAAGCAGAGAAAGCGGTGAAATTTACTTAAATCCCCCCATCGTCATTAGTTTCAGGGAGAATACGTTTGTCATTGAGAGAAAATGATTTCAGTGTCCAGCAGCAGCTACTGCTTATCATGACAGTCAATTACAAAAATAGATTTACGTGGTTGAAAATGTTTTTCCATATGTTGTCATATATGAAGAGACCCAAAATAAATACTGTAGCGGGACTGCTTGATTTCTATAGGCGACTTATTTAAACAGCATAGATGTTGTATATGAGGGATTCTGTCTCAGAGCTTTTTGATAAACAGCTGATCACTGTAACTGTAATCACTATAAGCAGTTACCGCTGTATACATTTAAACACAGCAGAAGGTCATAGTTTGGACTTAAATCAGAACAGAAACTAAGTTTCTCAGTAGACAACTTCAGCAGCTCATTAAATTTTCATCACAGTCAGCAAATTGCCACCACAGTTCCCCCTTTTTTTTTAAACACGTGATCAACATCAACTATCCACAACATGGCCTACGAGTTCCGTCCAACCCAAAGATAGTCAGGTTCAAGGGTTCAAGGTTCACCAAAACGTGAAGACTCCTGAACATTGACTGTATAATACTATAGACATCATGGACCCTAGAGCAGAGCAGCGGTAAGCGCAGCGCAAGTTTCTTTGCTATTTTGAGACCGACGCAGTTGTCATTTTCCCGTCCAGTACCCACGTTGTTAAAATACCAGTGGCACTTGCGCCTATCAGTACGCCCATGGGCGTGTTGGTCTAAAAGTAAGGTGTGATCAAGCACATTGTTGGCGCATTGTTATTTTGAGACAGCAGAGAGCAATTGCGCTATTGACGAACAAAAACCTGGTCTTTAGTCAGTGGCGCAATTTTTCACTGTTATTTTAGGGGCGCATTATGTAGCCTAATATGAATCTATACAGGCGGGTGCACAACATACACTCCGCCTGTTACACACACAGGATGCGCAGAAAGTAACAAATAAAAGGATCATAATGTGAAAGATTATTATTGTGTACATTAAAATATTTTTTTAATTATATGCCATAATGCTTAGTCATAATATTTATCAGAATTAACTAATCGCAGTAATGACAGATTAAATTGTTTAATTATTTGACCAAATCGTAACAATACACGTAAGTATTTAAACGGACCGACAACAACGGATCAGACACAGATCGACTTTCTTGCTTCATCAATACATGATGACATGAGGAACACATGAGGAAATAAATGAGGTGAAAACAATTATTAAACTAAGGGAATAAATCTGTACAGCTTCTATATTCTTATATACATTCTTTAACATTTTTGAGATTGCAGTGATCAAGTTTCCATACATTCAGTAATTAAAGCTCTGCTGATTTGACCTGTTACTCCATGACTGATCAAAACAATTTTAAAGAAAGTAAAGCTGTAATATAAAAAAAAAAAATGAATCTTTTCAAAAACCAAACGAGGATAAAATTGCAACAAATGAATGAACAGGATCTTAAACTAGTGGTCTGTGGCTGGCCACAGGAGGGTCTATGGGCAGCAGGAGCCAGTGTGTGCGTTATGGATCTTGCGTTTTCCCTTTGCGCAGGAGCATATCCGTTGCCTCTGCAGAAAAGCGCTCCTTCTTATGACTTGGCAAATGCACCGTCATAAAAGCAATCTGCCAAGGTACAAGCGCACCTGGCTCATAAAGGAAATGAGAGAAGATACTGTAATTGGTTTATTGCATGCCATGACGAATGGCCCGTGATTAATTAGGAGACTGAGTACAACCCCCTTGAACAAGGGGGGCATTTTTCTGCCGTCAAAATAGCACAAGTGGATTTGGACACACCCTAAAAGTGAACTGAACCTGAAATAGAGACATGTTGTGTTGTCAAATGGCGCTGTTTCACACTTATGTTAGCAGTTAGCCTTAAAGTTACTGGCTGCATTCCTGTGAGCTGCTAATGTAACATTAACAGTAAGATAGTAAGATAATGAAATACATTTTCAATTGTAAGATCTCTAATAATGAACACAGAGCTGTTTATTAATTAAAGCTACAATCATCAATGAACGGGCCCTCGCACCTTTGCTTACCTCAGGGTGCAGCACAGTCAAAGGGCTTCTGTCACGGGCATGTAGATGTCTCCAGACCCAGGCTGTTGTCAGACAGTGCAAGGTGGAGATTAACAGCACTTTCTTTGTCCACTATATTGCCTGCTGCTGGGGCTGCTTCCTTGAAATTTCATAGGGGACATTATCCAGACAGTTTGCATCACTGATTGAATATTGTCATGTAGACGTGTTCAGGCCAGGACTATTATCAAACATGTAAAATTTGGTCCATACTGGAGGATTTACACTAAAGATATAACGATTTCCTCTGTCATGGCGAAACATCAAAACTCAACACACCTCAACGATAGCTAAATCTTTTGATAACTTTAACTGATCATAAACTAGTCTATATGACACACACTGATTTTGAAGTTGTTATGATGAATTCTATATGAGGCATCTGTCAAAATAAAAGGTCTGGAAATGGTCAGAAAAACCCGAAAATGTACCATTTTTTTTACAAGATGGCCGACTTCCTATGGAACTTACAATATGGCTCCAAAAGGTTTTTTGTGCATCAGGATATGATACATATGCCCTGTGAATTTCAT
This sequence comes from Euthynnus affinis, assembly GCA_029490765.1. NCBI lineage: Eukaryota > Metazoa > Chordata > Actinopteri > Scombriformes > Scombridae > Euthynnus > Euthynnus affinis. The sequence continues at coordinate 4,540,002 of CM055845.1, forward strand.
TTTTTTAGGTTAATCTGGAAGGCGGGGATTCAATTTTGAAATTTTCAAGGGGGCACTGTTGAGCCATTTTGTTAAGCCCATGTCAATGACCTATGAAATTTCATGGCGAGACATTGAAATCAAACTATGATAAAAGCATGTCTGTACAAGTTTTATGATGTGCTGCTCAAAGTTTAAAATAGAATCAAACAAGACACCAAGATTTCTTACAATAGGCTTAATGCATTCAGCCAAGTACCCAACAGTGAAAGGAAACTCCATGTCTAGCAGTCTGGGATACAGCCTGAGGATAGAGAACTACATCCATCACATGGCATTACAGCCAATGGCCTATAGCCTATCTATTGATGTATGAGAAATCCACTAAAACAAGCTTTGTATATAGTATATATGGAGAAGTTTGTATTTTGTATGTGAATTTGATTTATGAGCTAACACTAGCCACTCTTGGTGTAATAGATAGTCTGACTAGATAACATTCAGCAGTTAAGGTGATTTAGATTTACACAAACTGATAACAATTTTAACGGCACATCTAGCACAGAGCAGAACATTCAGATCAGATTAATTAATGTTTTGGATAATGCACAAATAATGACCAGAGCAGATTTTGTTCAAACTGAACATTTTACTCGCCAACATGCTGCAGTCTTACAGAAAAGGAAATGAACAACAGACTTTGCACTCAACTGTATCAAACTGGTTCTGATGCAAACCAGTGGATGACTTCACACCTCATTACATTCTTCTTTATATACAGTCTCTGGTGGGACATGAAATTGTTTCTGTCCATTGACTTTGTATACAAGGAGGTTAAAGCAAATAACTGATCTTACAGTGTATGTGACCTGTAATTCACATTCGATCTCCTACCAACACCAAGCTTTGGTTTCTTTTTACAATGAAGGCAATCTTTCCTGCTGGTGACAGCTGGAGCACTTCCACTTTGATAGAAACTCTCAACATCAGTGTATGAAACTGAAGAGATAACTTCCAAGGTGTGTTTCAATAAGAAACAAACCAAGTGCAAAAAGTTGTTAAGTGTGTCACTTATGGTGGTTTGAAGCTAAAGATCATGCTGTTGAAAAGTGATCCAAATCTGCAGTGTAAATTAATTTACTTTGGGATTCTGGGTTATTTTTGAGGAAGAATTCCTCAACTGTCTTGTTTTGTGATGACAAAGTGATTAAAATTTGCAACAGCTCTCATTTGTGTCTCTAATTCGTTGGTGTCCATCATGCCTACCTGCAGTTGCTCAGAAATTAACTTGAAATTATATATTAATTTGAAGCCTGTGCAAACAGACACACGTTTCAACACTACTGACAGTTTTGTCAAAACATTAGTCTGTTTGCACAGTTAAAGGCTACAATTTAATCAATGTGCTCCAGTTTCTTCTGTTTTTTGGAGTCTGCTGTCCTCAAACTGAGAAGCACCCATTCAACTGCTTTTTGTTGGAAGATGTATGGACCCTTTTTGTCAAATTATTTATTTTGGTGGCCAAATTATAAACCTGAAGAAATTAAAGGAAAAACAGAACAGGGGAATTTAGGGTGACTTGCTTAACTCTTCCTCTATTCAGTGAGTCATACCCAGCATATGTTGTAACAAGTACTTCATTCATTGTGTGTAACCTGTTATGCTGCAGTTACAGTTTACTCTCCACACATAAATGAACATTCTATGCTCACATCTCTGCATTGTTTTTAACTGTTGTACGATACCTTTTTATTATCTTGTTTTTATCTTGTTATTTCTATTGTTGCTGGTCTCTGAGTGTTACCAAACATAATTTCCTTGTATGCGTACAATAACAAATAAAGTAAAACATCTGAGGGAGAGGGTAAAAGTTACTCACTTGATTCTCTGCTTGTACAGGTTTCCTGGGAGAAGAATCTGAGCAGCTGCATTGAGGCATTATATAATGATGGATCACAATTTGCTGTGGAAGCTGAAACTAAAGTTCATATGTTTGACATACATGATTCTTCTCATCTTCATCACTTTCTTTCTCATTCTGCTCATTCTCTGGACTGACAGGTGGGTAAAATTACTGGTCTAATCTGCTGCAAGGCAACAATGAATCAAATATCCAGAGTTTCATTTGACTGAGAGTATCAGGTCTACATAGGATAGAATATATAGTATTTTAGGTCCCTATAAAAACAGTTGACAGCACAAGGAGGAAACATCAGCAGACCTGCCAACCTGTACATATTTTGCATAGCAGGTAGGCATTTTGACATCAAAGTACGCTGGCACGATTTGTCACTCTAAACTACACAAAAAGCTGGTGACACTTGTGAGTTCATACATCCATGGCTCAATTGTGCATGTGCAGTACTCAAGTCTAACATCGAGAGGCAACAGCTTGTAGCCTGCCGAAAAACAATAAGAGAAGCAGAGTTTGACCAATCATAGCACAGGAGTCATTCCTCCAGTCTTCACCCAAATATCAGCGGTAATGCTCTGAAATATTTTTGCAAAGTAAACATAATAAAAATAAGATGCAGTTGTTTGAATGCCCTTAATTTTAACTGCAGTGTTGCAGATGCCATTCCCTCACAGGGCTGAAGCTGAGGTCAAAGACGCTATCTGCATACTTTGCTTATAAACATAAATATGTAGAAAAAAAAGAAAAAGAAAAAATATCAGTAAATTATGAGAATAGAAATAAACTGAAATGTGGCTCCCACAGCTTCCATATCATTAATACATCACATATTCCTGTAAACCATCATCAGCAGTGATGTCTCATTATCATTAGTAAATGGCATTAATGTAATCAATTATCAGTTTGTAGCGCTCATATCGAAATAGACTTTACAGGATGTGTCCCAGGATAAAGTGATGAATGACAAAATGGATCAAATAGCAGTAATCAATCAAAAGTTTATAAATGGATCTTAGATTTTACAGATCACAATGTGTATATGAAATATCTGATCAGTGCAGCTGGTCATCAAGCTGAACAAACAATGTTTTATTATATGTAAATCATATAACCCACAGCTCGCTCTGGAAAGACATGAACTGAAACCTGTGTGAGGTGCCACATTAGCAGCACATACCAGTTTACGTGTAGGGAAATGCTGTATGTATTTTTTGGTCCCTGTTGTTTGACAAAACATGTCAGCAGAGACTTTAGGAAATGCAGATGAGGAGTGTGCAAATGTAAGGTAGAAGGATGACATGTGAGGGAGAATGATGCATTTGTTTTGAGTTTTTGTTGCATTATTATCAGTATTGTTTCACTATGTTGCAGTGTTTATATGTTAAAGTATCTTTTTTTACAGTATTTACTTAAAACTTGGCCTTTTTGTCGCAACAAGTTTGTAGTTGCCCACCAGATGAACACATTTGATTAGGATGATTTGATTAGGTTTAGTGTAAGTTAGAGGAATGATTGTTCTCATGCTCTCATTTTTCTTAAGAGGACAGTTTCTTAGAAGTGCTCTTTCTAAAAATGCACCTGAACATTTCTCACCTAAAAAATGTGATTCGGTTATGTCATCTCACCCAAATCATTTATTACAGCACGCATAAGGTCAAGGTGCCAAGACCACTGCCAGCAAAATGTGCAAGAAAATGGGGTAAATTAATAAACAATACCAATAAACTAATCAAAACATTAGATTTCCAGTATACTCTATATTAAAGACCCTGTCTCCTAGAAATGATGTTTATATAGTACAAATTTGATACAGCGAATACATTTAGAAAAAACATGCCACTTGAAATGTTTTTAAAGAGTAACTTGACATCAAGCTGTAAATTAGTGTACTTAATAAGTCTGTTTTCACAGCTGATACAGTTGCCTCTTGGCCTGTGTGAATGACTTGATGAACCTGGATGTTGTAATTACATGTTTTGGCTAATATTTTGAATTGGCTTCATAGTCTGGTGCTACTCCTGAGGGCAGAAGATGGGGGCAGAGATGCAGAAGTGAACTCCAGGACACCATGGCATCACTGTTGGTTGCGGTTACAGGTGCAACAGAGCCCATTTCTGACCACACCTTAACAGACCCGTCAGTGATGCTGGCTGTCATTCTCTCTCTCAACTTGAACAAAGACCATTATTGTCCAAAATTATCCACACATGCAAACGTGGATCAAAGTCCGGAGCTTTGATAGCAATGAAATACATGACATTGCACTTCCTACACTTGTTGTCATTGACCATAACCCAGGCAACAAATATATTTAGTGTTACTTTCTTCTTTCTTCTTTCTTCTTTCTTATCATACTGCAACTTCAAACTTGAATTTGACCCCCTAAACATGCTCAAAAACTCACCACACACATCAGATCCAGCGAAAAATTTAATAAAATGTAAAAATTACCCCCTGTCACCCAACCAACCCCCCACCCAGTGCCCAGAAAGCACTCTATAGCTATATATACCTAGATATCTAATCTGACTGATATAGCCTGTAGTAATGTTGTAGAGAGATGGAACCAATGCTAAATTGTTCATCTCCTCCAGACCTACAAATCATACACCGACACCCCACACCTAAATCCAACAGGAAATCCGCAATTCATTTATTTTGTTTGGACTCCAAACAAAATCTATCTTCTCTGAGGGAGTTTATGCTATTGGCTTCAGAGTTTCACACATGACTCATGAAACTGCGCTGAAAAGGTATTCAAAACTTTTTAATAACGGTTTTGATATTATGAGCCCATAAAGTTGCTGAGCGACATTTCCACTTACAATGTATGTCAATGGGAGAGGCATTCTCTGAGCATGGACTCTGTCTCACAATTTTTGTCTGCTGTCTAAACTGTAAGTCAAATCACTTTCTAACCTGTATCAATGAATTCTCAACAAAAATTCATGAAAATGTGGATATTTTAAATGCGATTTGGCCAATGTCATGGGTTGTTATTTCCACAAGAAAACTTCTCTTACCACATGCTCTCCACCTGAGAGTGACATGCAGGTTAGGCCTCCTTCGGGAGGCCTAACCTGCAGAAAGGCTGAAAGGCTGGACTCACATCTGTCAGCCCAGGTCTGTAGACATCTATATGTTAATTATTAGTATTAAAACATCATTTCTAGGATACATGGTGGATTGATCTGTATGAGAAATTCATAATTCATGATATTGCTACATTGCTGTAATTATCTGACTAAATTTCTACAGTTTCAGCTCTCTTCCATCTTCTTCCTTTCTGCTTAATTTATGTTTGTTCACTTGTTATTTCTTTTTACTTTGTCTTAAGACAGATACCTAGTGTTACAGGATTGGAAACTATGGAGGTTCTTTCAAGTCTGTCTTAAAACAACAGTCAGGAGCCCAAATGACCATTGAAACATGTTTTTCTTGCTGTAATAATTCCTCCTGTTGATACTGACCATTAGAAGATCCCTTCATAAATAAGAGTGTTATTAGTGCCCAAGTCCCTCTTTTTGTTACTATACTTCCACTGCAGCTCAACAGGGAAACACTGTCCGTGGAAGCAAAAAGAGGGAATTTGATGCTAAAAACTGTAAATGTGGCAGATATCCACTTGATATGACTAATTCAGACTGCTGAAGCCTCATAGAAGCTTCACATCAAATTTTAAATGCATTTTTTGCACAAAATGACTGTGTGGATACAATGAGGAGTTTGGCCTCCATCACTTACATTGAAAGCAGATTTGAAGGGGATCTTTTAACAGCCAGTATGAACAAGAGGGATGATTACAGCGAGGAAAACCTCTTTCACTGCTCATATGGACACCTGACTGTTGTTGTAAGACAGACTGGAAAAAGTGTGAAAAATTGGTTTTCTCCATCATTTCTATCAATTATGATAATATTTTTCTCACCAACTTAATTGCTTAAATCTGGTAACAACATCACTACAAATCTGTCCCACGAAAAACAAGCAGCCAGACAATTAGGCAGGATGCAGACAAGTCAACAGTTTATCCAGATTATCAAAACCATTTCATTTGTGGGTAAAAATTAAAGTGACAGTACCTGATGAAATGTTGGTAACAGGAAAACTGTGTATACACAACTGCAGGAAGGTCAGAGTTAAAAAAGTTCAGTTGTTGCAGGAAGTCGGTTTGAAAACTTTGGGTAATACTTTCACACACTCACGTTGGCTCTTGCAAATATGTTTAGTTTTGTTTCTTAACTTTTTGACTAACTGTACGTTTCTTGACCTGTCTGTATTCTTTGTAGAAATGTCACCAGATTCCCAGATCTCTGCAGTTATTATTACTGAGAGGAATGATGGTCAACACCATTAAAATAAGACCTGGATGGTATAAAAATGACCTTTAAACTGTGTGATCACTCCAGCGGAAATTTTCTTTTGCTGTAGTTTGAGTGCAGAGTAATATACAGCTTAATGTGTTTTGTGAAAAGGAAACAATCAGGCACCAACTAAGTTTAACATTTATCACTCCTGCAGTTCCTCAGGGACAAAAGGTGCCCTTTTTGGCGGTCAGTGGGACAAAGACGCTGCTGTTATCTGCTTATATGGAGCACCGCAAAGGAAAACAGGTCAGTGAAGCAAGTGGAAGTTAAAGCCCCTTTACACTGTGTGATTTTGTTGTGTCTGAGACAAAAGTTGACAGTCTTTGGTCGTCAATGCAAAACGGTGTCCTAGATCTCACTGTGAGAATAAACCACTAACGACCGATTTGGAGCTTTGGAGACCAAAGACAGGCTGAGTCTCAAACAATGTGACATGAAATAAATGTACACAGTCATTGTTGTTGTACAGTCTAAAGGCACCTTTAGAGAGCAGGTTTAACTCTCTGTGGCACTCAGTGGGTGCAACATGGCAATAATACAAATAAATGTCCATAAGGGTTAAAGTAAAGTCATGATTTCAAAAGGAACTTTCTGACAATGTCTTTGCTGAAAAAATATCTGTGAGATACAATTTATTTCCTTTGTGCACACAAATAATCAGGCTACCAAATCTTATGCAACTCAATTTTTATTTAAAAACATATTTATCTTATCAGTAAAGATTCACATTACTTTACAGATGAACATTTGAATAACACATTTAAAATCTAAAAAATTAAAAATTATAATAGATAAGAAAATTTTAAATGATTTTTGGAAAAAAAAGAAGAAAAATGTAACAATACCCATTAAATAAACATACTTATTCTTGTCCTCTTGATGTGCCAGGTCCGTGTCATTGCAGTGGTGCTGAGGAGCGAGACACCAGCCTATCGCTGCCACTTTTGTTGCAACGAGAAACTGCACACTTCTAAAGGTGTCCACAGCGATATCCACAGCGATATCCACATCGACCACTTTGGCTTTGCATACGGGACAGCAGACATCATGTGTCCTATCCCCTCAGGCTGTGAGACACCCTCTCATATTGCTTTGTCCAACGCTGCAACCAGCTATGAAGGTACTGTAGGCCTCAGTGTTATTACACTATAACTTGTGCCATATTATTTAAAGATAGGGCTACAGGTCATTTACAGGTTATTTTTATTATAATTTAATCTGCACATTATTTTCTGGATGAACTGATTAATCATTTGGTCTATAAAACATCAAATAGTGGAAAACACTAGAAAAACTTAACTTTACAATCAATCAATTCATATTTTCAGTCTGCTTCTACATTTTTTTTTCAATATTGCCTCATGGTATTTATTATAGAGTGTGGTAGTCAGACAGTAAAAGGACAGTTGGATTTGACAAAATGACTGTGGTTAAAGTACTAACTCTCATCTTCTGTGTAAAAAAGTGTATTAAAATGATACTATTGTGGACAATTTTCCATTCCAGCAGGATAGAACTTCTTTCACATATTGTCTAAGCTTCAATGCATTGGTTAGGAATTTCCCTGGGCAGTGTTATGTATGGTTAGTGATTTCTTTATCTGTATTTATTCAGGGCCTTTCAAACTTACACACATTCATACCTAGAAGCAGCCAAGCACAAACACAGTCAGACCTGCTGAGCGCTGAACAGGCCTCTAGCAAGGGCGCGTCATTTACAAAGATTTGAATTGTCTCCTCCTGAGAAAAAACAATTCTCAGTGTATGTGCACTGGAGGCTTAAAGTGTCCACATCACCTTTGTGTCAGTACCACAGACTGTATATAAAGATGTAGTGAGGTGTGACATCACCTGTTGGTTTCATTGGAGGCGGTTTGAAGTCCAGAGTTCCAGTTTATGGTTGGCGCCATCTTTTTCTTAGCAAGGACCTTCCAGATAAGGGTGCAGAGTGTTGCCTTTCTGGAAGCACACCCCACAATCTCAGACCCATGCTAATGCTAGCTTTCTGGGAACATTGACCACTGCACACTTGGGCTAATGTTAGCTACTTTAGCAAACATGGAAGGTATCACAATCAAGTCATGTTAAACTTTGTGAAATATTGCAACAATAGTCCGACTTGGTGTGATTCCTGGAGCCGGGGAGAGCAGTAGGTGAGCCAACAGTCAAACACAGCTGTCAATCAACACCCACACAGCAGACATCAAAGCTATTATAAGTCATTTTTCACCCACAGATATCAGGAGACATTTGGTATCTTCCCTGTTGATGTGTTTTCAAACATCTCCCCTCTTTGAATGTGCTGTGCATTAAAGGAAAAAGAAATGCAAATGTGAAAATATATCTGTGGTTCTCACCTGTGGCCTCTTAGATTCACGTCACTCTGTGTTTTTGGAGGTGAGGAACCAGAAAGTGGAAAGTGTCTCCTTAACTTACAACTTCACTGTCTGCATTTCCACCATGTTTAAGTTCACCAACGTGCTGCAGGTAATGTCACATAACACTCGTACAGTTCTTTTTAAACTTTTCTTACTTTGTTAAAAGGCACATTGGAGATAAAAGTCTTATTTTCTCAAGTATCCTGACCAACACAGACAGAAGAACAAAATAGGACAGATAGGCTCTTATCTTCAATAATAATGTTTGATTTTCATTAAACATCATACTTAAAAATCCACAATGTATTTCCTCTGATGCATCCTTCTACTATTTGCCTTTAATAACGGAGGAACCCAGAATTTATGTTGACATTTTAGCAGGCTAGTCACATGTCTCTGGAGCATGTTCATTAAATCCTGTGTTTTATTGTAGATGGTCCAGAGTTTGGAAATGATGCAGTTACTGGGGGTGAACAGAGTTGTCGTCTATAAGAGCAGCTGCAGCCCTGAAATACAGCGCGTACTGGACTACTACACAGAAAAAGGTGGAGTATGGTGTCTTTTTTTATGTGTGTGATTGTGTTGTTTCTCCTCACCACACAGCAATAGCAACTGCAGAAGAAGTATTTTATCCATCAGTTTTCTATTTTTGTCCTTTCAGCGTTATTGTGTTAACAGTGTGAGTCAAGCAGCCAAATGCCCTTTTCCCTGCATTGTCTTTCTGCTCCCAGGAGGACTTGAAGGAAATCCATGATTTACCTGTCTGAGGGCGAAAGACTATACTAGAGTTTTCTCTGAGCTACAAACAAAGTTCAGAGGTGCAGCAGAGAAACACTTCACATTTTGACTTCGAATTATAATGAATAAATTTGGAGTTTAAACATAATACTGATATTAACCAAAATAAAACATATACCTAAAACAAACCATATTATCATCATTATGGCTGCTAATTTGCTGAGAGGTTTTTAAGATGTTTTTATGTTTATGTCAGTAGTAAACAGCTGCCTCAAGCTTTCTGCAGCTCTCTGTCCAGCATCATGTTATGTTGCAGCTGACAGTATAACATCACCTACTGTAGGCTGTAATATTCTCTCCTCTAATATCTATGTGACTGTCACATGATCGCCTCTCATTTCAGCATCTAAATTCATCTCAAAGCATTCCCTCTTTATTTCTGCCACATTGCAGTTTGTTTCAGTTCCTGTTTTGGTTTTGGTTCCTCTAATATGACTGCTGACACTGATACTTAATCTTTGGGAACATTTTTGTAAATGAAACAAACAGAGCTGAAAACGTAGTCTCTTATGGACATTTGAGGAGTGTTGATTAGGCTGAAGATCAAATCTGAAGCACACACACCTTCTCCGAACAAGTGACATTCATCAGACTGAAACCACAGATTTACAACAACTTTGGGCAATTAAGAAAGTTTGTTGGAACAAAAAGTCCAAGAATTTTAGGATAAGAGTATGAAAATGCTCTTGCATGAGGCCCACTGATCCAAAATCCACATGACAGTGCAACACTTCCCAATACCCAGACCTTAAACAGGATTTATATTTGTGTGCCAAGTAAGTTCATCAGGGTGTGTTTGCTAAAAAATAGCTGCCTACTGCTGCTGCTGCTAAAAAGACAAAATCCAAAAGAACAGAAGGAGTCTCCTCAGAGTAATGCATTTTTTAAACTTACTTTTAACCTTTGTTTTCTGCTTTTAAATAACTGGATGATTATATTTCTTCAGGACTCCAAAATGTATTAAATTAAGAAAAGAAAAAACACTGTTTGGACAAACTGGTCACAAAGGGTAACATGTCAAAAAGTTTTGGAGCTACTGAGATAAAAACAGCAAATCCTCAAAATTAAACAAAAATCATAGTTTGACTAAATGCAGATTGACTTGTATTAGCGTTTTCTGATCTGGACAACGTTTGTCATTTCCTTCCAAAACTTATAAATCAAATAAATATGTCTAATATCATTATGTGACAACTCTGATTAAGGTTTGAACACGGTTGGTTAGTGTGAGTGAAAGAGCATGGTTTGTGTTAAAATAAGTAGTTAGTTAGAGGTGGTTAAAAGAAATGCATGTTGACTGTCGGAAGGAAACGGGAAATAAACGGTTGTGAAAGTATGATAAACTGTTGAGCATCCACTCTAACTTCCTTGTTCTGCAGAATTTCTCAGCGTATTATAACCTTGCCCTACTTCTGCCTCTCCTCCTAACAGACAAGAGTCATACTTACAGCAAGAGGCTGTGTCCAAATCACTTTTGCTATTTTAACAGTGGAAAAATGGTTGATGAGCCAGACGCATGGTTCAAAGGGGTTGTACCTAGTCTCCTAATTAATCACGGGTGTGTTTTTGGCGTAATATGCAATAAACAAATCACAGTGTCATCTCCCATTCCCTTTAAGAGCCAGGTGCGCTTGCTCTTTGGCGGATCACTATTATGACAGCGCAATTGCCAAATAGTAAGAGGGAGCGCTTCTCTGCAGAGGCAACGGAAAGCTCAAGATCCATAACGCACACACTGGCCTCTGCTGCCCATAGACCCTCCTGTGGTCAGCCACAGACCACTAGTTTAACATCCTGTTCATTCAATTGCTGCAATTTTATCCTCATTTGGTTTTTGAAAAGGTTTATTTTTTTTAATTGCAGCTTTCTTTAAAATCGTTTTGATCAGTCATGGAGTAACAGGTCAAATCAGCAGAGTTTTAATTACTGAATGTATGGAAACTTGATCACTGCAATCTCAAACATGTTAAAGAATATATATAAGAATATAGAAGCTGTACAGATTTATTCCCTTCAATAGTTTAATAATTGTTTTCACCTCATTTATTTCCTCATGTGTTCCTCATGTCATCATGTATTGATGAAGCAGGAAAGTCGATCTGTGTCTGATCCGTTGTTGTCCGTCTGTTTAAATATATGTATTGTCACGATTTGGTCAAATAATTAAACAATTTAATCTGTCATTCCTGAAATTAGTCATTTTCAATTATATTAATATACACAATAATAATCTTTAACATTATGATCCTTTTATTTGTTAGCCTTGGCATGTGTGTGCGCTGCTGCGCATCCTGTGTGTGTAACAGGCAGAGTGTATGTTGTACACTCACCTGTGTAGTTGCATATTACATAAAAATAACAGTGAAATATTGCGCCATTGACTTTAGACCAGGTTTTTGTTGGTCAATTGCGCAATTACTCTCTGCTACCTCAAGATGGTGATGCGCCAACAATGCACCTGACCTCACCTTCTTTTAGACCAACACGCCCATGGGTGTACTGATGGGCGCAAGTGCCACTGCTATTTTAACAACGTGGGCGTTGGATGGAAATTACAACTGCTTCAGACTTGCGCTGCGCTTAGCGCTGCTCTGTGCCAGGCAATCTTGCTGAAAGGGCCTAGAAAGCTTTGTATGAGGTGCTTCCATGAGTCCTTCCTAATCTTTCCACTGTCTCCTCAGGTTTAATAGAGGTGATTCCTTGGACAATATCCAGGTATATGAAGCCGTCTCTAAGCTGGCTGCCTTCACTCAGTCCAGGTGAAGTCCACTACTACGGCCAGATCGCTGCTCTCACTGACTGTGTCTACAGATACATGTACCAAACCAGATATATGGCCCTGCACGATATAGATGAGCTCATATTGCCCCGGTCTGTCAACAGGTAGACACATGAAACTGTTTGTTGAGATAATGAGATAATTGACTTTTGATTAAAAAAAATGTTCTGTTTTGACAATTCACTGACTGTATGAAACACAATCTGACATTACAGGCCTTCCTGCTTAGCTCTGATTTTTTAATCATGTCTGATCTTTTTTGTTGATGGTTCACTTTCATGTTTGTAAGTACAGCAACATTTTTTGTGCCACAGTCAAATCAAAAATATGAATGACATGCTGTGCTAGCAATTTGGTTATGATAAGTTTCTTCCTCGTCTCTCCATTGATCTCTGTCACTGTTGCTGCTCGCTTCCATGTTTATTTTCACCGGACTGTGAGTCACCAACCCCGAATGATGATGATATGTGCGAAGAAGTGACACGTTAAAAAAACAAAAATATGTCCGATCTGAACGTTCTTACAGCAGTCACACAGCCAGAGATCAGACATGAATCAGATCAATGACCACATATGCAGGCTGCTAATAAATGTAAAGAGGTGGTGTTATAAAAAAGTGTTACCTGCTATTTTTTTTCTATCACCAGCTGGAATGACCTGCTGCCACTACTGGAGAAGAAATACGGCGTCGACATGTGCTATATGTTTGAGAATAACGTGTTCCCCAACTCTGTCGCACTGCCTCTTCCCGCCTCCGAAAAACTGCCCTCACAGAGCCTCGACTGGCAGAAAGTGACCGGGGTGAACATCTTGGCTCACCTTCACCAAGAACCTATCCAAAAAGCCACTCGATACGACAATTTCAAGATCATAGTTAACCCCCGAGCTGTCTACCGTCCCACCGTCCACGGACTGCTGGACTCAGAGAAAGGCTGCACCTGGATTGACAAGAATATTGCTCGCATGCACCACACAAGGTAGACTGCTGGTCATGTACTTCTTCAATCATATGTGTGCAACTACAGATTATTTTCGTTATTGACATTATTCATAGATGAATCATTAAAATGTCAGCAAATGACAAAAAAATCCCCATTACATGTTCCCAGAGTCCAAGATGACGTTAACATTTGTGAAGCTGCAATCTGTACATTTTAGCTATTTTTCCTTAAAAAATACACATTCAAAACAAGCAAAATGTAAAGATTCTTTGCAATAGGAGTGGCAGCAGGGGCTGATGGGTACTTTAATGCCCAGAGCTTTTCACCCTTCCAGACTGACAGAAAAAAATGCAACTAACACAAATCATTAAATAATACAGAGGAAGAACAATAATGATAATAAAATTTATTTGTATAGCACCTTTCATACAAAATACAGCTCAAAGTGCTTCACATTAAAAAAGATTTTAAAAAGAAAGAAACATTACACAGGAATACATGCATAGAATAAAAAGATGAGAGATACTGCATTACATTAAAATGAGGTTATTATTTCTCTCAAATGTAGAATTCCACACTGGTGGAAACGTGACCTTTGAAACCAGCAGCTGCTCTAACTGATGTGTTTCTGTTTTCTGTCTGTGTAGACCTGCGATGCAACAGCAGCTGAAACCAGAACAGCTGATTTATGACAACAGACTACTGAGCTACAGCACCCGCCTCACGTCAGCTGTCAATGCTGTTCTCACACACACTGGATTTCTACAAAACCAAGATGAGTCAAGTTGATATTATCTGTAGCCAGTATACAGCCCAATATCACTGATCATTGTCTCAGGGGGGCTTAACAATCTGCACAACAACACAACATCCTCCGTTCTTAGACTCTTGACTCGAATTAGGAAAAACACACTAAAAAAATGTAATGGGGAAAAAATGAAGGAACCCTGAGGAAGCGCAAGAGGTGATTATTTATTATTAGTTTCAGTCAAATTATAAAAGTTCTCAACAGTTCCAGTCAGATGCTTTGTAATCATTTGTTACTGCACTTTCTTTAATTAATACTTTGACTGTGTTTATATTAATATGGTTTGGTATTTTTTTATCTCGTGTTTGAATGATTGTAAACAAGACTCACATGTAAATGATACTGTATGTATTGTTATGATGTTTTGTGTCCTTGGTACATGGTTAAGATGAATTACCTGGTGTGTGTGTGTGTGTGTGTGTGTGTGTGTGTGTGTGTGTGTGTGTGTGTGTGTGTGTGTGTGTCTGTGTGTGTGTCTGTGTGTGTGGTTTTAGGGTAAGTAGTGGTTATGGTAAACATTAGGATAAATTAACTTTAACAATGCTGAGAAAAAGTTTCTGTTTTTTCAATTCAGGGAGAGAAATCATTCCTCAGGGATTTATACTTGAACCTTTTTCAACAGCTTGATCTATGTGAACATCCAGCAGCTGGGTGAGTGAGCAGGGGTTCACAGTCTTGTTGAAGAAAATTGTAAAAACAAACAAAAAAAATTGTGGTTGACAACATATTGCTTGTTGACTGTAATGAGCTTCTGATCTTTCAGTTTCATGGTGGCATGGTGGCATAGAAAGGCCCATGTACCTCAACTTCAGAAAAACACCCAGCAAAGAAATAAAACTCTTATAGGGCGACGATGATTCTGCTGGTTCTAATGTTGGAGGGGTTCACTTTTAAAAACAGCTCAGGAAACATTTTAGACTTGCTTATTGTTCAATTTGTTTGTTTGTTTGTTTTTAAATTTCTGTTAATGATGTAAAGCCTGCTGTAAATGATCAATACAATCTTTCAATCTTTCAAATAAATTAATTTAAAATTATATGCTTTTGTGAACAAGCTCCTTGTCATGTGAGCAAACAGGACTTTGTTTTCATGCAGAATGTTTAGAGGAAACATGATGACTGCACAACACTTTCATGGTTGTTTCACATCCCTGACCACATGTTGCACTTATTAACTTTGTGTTTTCCTGCAGATAAAACTAATGTGACACTTGTGGTTTCAGATACTGAAATAAAAGTTACAACTTGTCATTCTCAACATAACAAAGCTGAATTTTGTTGGGTCTTCTCACCCAAATCACAAAAATACATTAGTACTTGTAATAGTTTGTTATTTGCACCAAGCTTTTGAGACATCTTCCACCAAACATTTTTTATCAACAATTCACATTTACATGAATTATTTGGTCATAAACCAAAGTATTGGACAAGTACAAATTTTAACCTGATGAGAGCAGCAGATGAAAAGTCAAGAGATCACCAAAGTGATTACAGTTCAGCTTAAGGATGATCATCAGTGTGGACCGACTGTCCAACTGACATCCAAACAACAATGCCACCAGTGTGGCTAAAATGTCAGAAATGTGCACCTTAAATCACCTGAAAAAAGAATTTGTAAAAACTCAGATAAAAAAACGTAAAATGCATTTAAGTTATAAAATAACTACAAGTTAAATTAATGTTATATTTAACTGATGCAGGTGTTGGTGACGATATTGTGTAGTTCCTGAAAGTGACCACAGGAGGACAGTAAACACTCATGATTTAAGGCACAGTGATAAAGAGAGGGAGTCCACAACCAATGCAGAGGGTTAGGGTTAGGGTTAGGGTTTTTTCATTTTTACAATTATTGATTCTACAGATCTCAGTGATATTACTAGGTCTAAGTCCGTTTATTATTTGCCACTTTACCACAAAATTGCAGACACCCTAGTGTGTTTTACTTTAACTAATCTACCACCACACCAACCAGCTGACACTCCCAACAGGGAAACTATGTCTATTTAACCTGCTTACTGGAGGCTGAGCCATTGCATCCATTGCAGTTGACCAGTTTAAGGAGTGGAGACAGGTATGCTGGAGTCAGAGCCAAGCCCCACCTGTTGCAACTCGTTCCATAATCAAGACCTCTACTTATACTAAGCCCTGCTAGATCCACGCTGTCAGATCATAGACTCTATTTGCAGAGTCAGTCACGCTTGAAGCCACAACCAGATTCAGATTCAGGTTTTTGTCAGTATCTAGTAATATCTGTTTCTGTGTTCCTACAGCCCTGCCATTGCCTGACTCCAGCCCCTGCCTCCTACCTTCCTGCCTTCCCGCCTCACTGACGTGGTCGGTTCCTCTGCCTGGTTCCCCGCTCCATTCCCTCTGCCCAGCCTATTACTCTCACATTAAAACCTTTTTATTTAAAAAAAAAAAAGTAGAGCAGGATTGGAAATAATGGTGAAAAAATAGCAAGGGCTGACTAAAAAAGATCAAAAGGTCATGCAGGTATTGTGAGACAAATGGTAGTGGAAAAATACGAAAAGAGGAGGATACGGTAATATGAGAAGCAGTAGATGAGACAAAACCTATTTTCAGGTTCATGGCCTAGCAGCAGTCGATTGAATAATTTTATAATAGTATAACTGGTCAAAAAGGTATGGGGTGGCCACACGAGGCGTGATCAAAGCTAGCCAAAGGTATATAAGCCACGCCCAGTCCGAAAACTAGGCAGCACGTTTGGTGTTTGGTGTAACTGTTCTCCTTTTCATTGTTGACAGTAAAAGTACAACTTTACTGCTCAGACCTTTCTCCTGCTGATTTTTTTTTTTTTTTTTGGAACTTCTGCAAGTTTTTGCTTGATTGACATGTTTAATGAATTGACCCGACAGAATATATCTAGAAACATCAGAAGAAAGCTGTAAACGCCCAGTTGTAAGGGATAGAAACTAACTGAATGCTTCACAAGGAGCCTTTTCTCTGTAACCCCACTTCTGTATTACATTGTAAAATGTTCCTTCTTGTACAAGAAAATAAATTCAACTTAAACTTTGATTCTTCGGATCCGGTCTCCATGATTGAAAGGTCATTAAGAAGAAATTCTTATGACACACTCATGTTTCTAAATGCACACGTCAACCATCAGCTCAGGTATGAAGACAAATGATACAATTAAAATCACATGGTTTTGTTGTTATTGCTGTTTGTTTGTTTTAGGGGTTTTTGTTGTCTCCACTGCCAAATATGGAGATGGGTGATTGCATTAATGCAGAAGGTTATTGTAAAGTGTTGGTACAGATACTATCAACATTATTACTGACATAACTAGCTGTGTTTAATAATAATCATCATTATAATCAATGATAATTATTATTTAGTATTTTATGTATTTATTGAGACCATGTACAGTGTTAAACACAAATGTTAACATTTGCTATAAATAAAATTAAATATATAATAATCAGAAACAGATTTATTGCCCAGTAGGTTTGCACATACAAGGAATTTTCCTTGGTGTTGTTATGCATAAAAATTAAAAAAAAAAAAAAAAAAAAAAACGAGAAAATACAGCTATCACAAAAGTCAAGTGATTATAAATTATGTGATTATAAGCAGGACTGATTACCACCTTTCTTCTTTGCCTTTACAACAAAAAATAAGTCTTTATTTGAAATCTGGTCTTGGTTTGGGGAAGAAAACATTGATGCAGGTAGCGTGTTTAAAACTTAAAACTATACTACTATTGGCTGGAAAAAAGTAATGATAATAATTACTATTATAATTCAAGTTGATAACTCAGTTTTATTTGGAAAACAGTGATTATTATTAAGATTATTATATTTCTGTTGTATAACTTAAACAAATACTCACATTCTATGTTTACATCCATCACTGCTGCAAGTGAATTTCCTGTATTTACACTACACATTTTTTTTTTTTTTGGATTTAATTTACCTGCTTCTGTCCCAAAACCAGCTACCATTGGTGGAAGAAGCACTCAGTAAAAGTACCAATATAGCATTTAAAAAATACTCCATTTTACATACTTTAGTCTCTCCAACTCTAATTGCTCCTTAAGTTGCAACTACAACAACTCCTTTTGTTGTTGTTTTTTTATATGAAACCCACAAAAGTGGTTGCCAAACTGAGCCCCAGTGATGCTCAGGAAATCCATTATTCTTCAGTAAAAGGAGGATTTTTCTTATCTTGTACATTTTCTTTAGCTTCTATTGAAAGTGACAGACAAGCAATCTATGTTAAAGTGGTGAGTGATCCAATAAATTGACTGAATGACAGTTATTTCAATCAGATAGATGCATTATCAATGCACAGTTGAACATCAGACTGAAATAAAGGACGGAAATAAAGCTGTATTCAACTTATGCTTCTTTGTGTCTCACTCTATTTGGATCATCAGAAAAACATAGTTACAAGTATAACCCACCCCTGCAATGTAAATGATTAAAAAAAAAAAAAACATGAACCGATTGAAATTAGTTAACTTGACTTTTGGTTTTCTACATTTGAAATATAAAATTAATGGATTTTTTCGGTCACACATAACTAGGAACAAAATAACAATTTGTGTGGGCATGCAACCAACAAAAACATCATCACACATGTCTACAATAATCCACCTCATACAACAAAAAACCACACAATCAATGACTGAAAAAGGAATAACCTGAAGCCAAGTCTTATTTTTGCCTATCCTATATGATCCATAAAATAACTCAGAATATCAGCAGAAAACTCTAAATTGTAATCCTAATTATTTTACATCATTATCATTTTACGTCATAATCCTTTATTGTTTTCCATTTTAATCCTTTTTGAAACTCAGAGAGCACACAATTTTAACTCATCTCTAAAATTATTCCATAGTTTGACTGAAACACTCTATAATTTACATTGGTTCTCATTTTATGTGCTGATAGTTAATATTGTTTGTCTAAATCCAGGTATAATTTCATGGTGTTGAGCTCCCCACATTTTACACTTTATATGATTCAAACATACACAATCCTCTTAGATTATAGTTTCTTTCTTTTCATTAAAAAAATTTGATACTTAAAGCTCACTTTTGGTCCAAAAGCTCACTTTTGGACTAAGCAGATCAGTTAAGGGTGAGGTTACAGTGGAGACATTTTTACAGAATCCTCTGTAGTAGCCAACCATAACTAGCTAGCGGCAAAGCTCAGTTCGAGTGGTTGGAATAGGAAACCCCAAAATACACTCCACCTTCGCCTGAACTTCGCCCACCACCTTTCCAAGATAGGTCTCACATTTAGACAGGTTCACAGTCAAACCCGCCTCTTTCAGGTGGCAAAACACTGTACGCAGATGTTCCAGATGTTCTTCCCACAACTCAGAACACACCACCAAATCATAAAGATATGCCTCACAGTAAGATAACCCAGCAAGAACGACATTCATCAAATGCTGAAATGTGGCCAGTGCATCTCCAATGAGCAGCCAAAACCTGTCCATTAAGCTGCTAGAGGAGTAGTTTTGCCAGTCTGTGTTGAGAGCTGAGATCTTTCAGCATTTATTTGTATAATCTAAGAAGAAAAGCAGACATGGCCTGTTCCCACTGAGGTTTAAAAACCTAAAGCGAACCAACAGTTACCATGCAGCTTGAAAAAAGAAGTAATAACTTCACTCAGCTGTTCTACATGCTTTCACATGATTTCTTATGAACACAGCCTACAATACTTTCTGAGTTAAGTTGATTAAGAATAATCAAAAGGGGGAAAATGTGAGGGTAACTATTACATGAATATGTACACAAACCATCTGTGCATCTGAACAGTATGTGAAAGAGGAACAAAGGAGGTCTATTTATGCTAAAGCACATCCTGTTATGTCTGTATAGATATAACCATACATAGAGTAATCTCAGGTCCTAGAGGTTGGTGTGAAAGAGATAAAGGAGTATGCACCACTCTTTGGGGCTCACTCCTCTGCAGCAGCTTGTATGCCTGTTGGTGTGAGTGTGCTATGCTCTGAGCATTTAAGAAATGTGTACTTCCAATATGACACTTCACTAAACTGCTGTTCCAGGGTATTTCATTTTATGTTATCATGCACAGACCAGCACATCACAGAGCCATGCCTGCAGCTGACACTTCAGTAAACTGCTGTTATTGCTTTATCACCTGTCCTGCTAGTGAATAGAGAAGTAGAGAATATGTGCCACTATAGTGTCCTCTGTGTTTGTTTTTATCAATCAATCAATCATTCAATGATGACACAACTGAAGTCGGTGGAATTAGCTTTCAGTACAGCATATAGGGAAGCTCATGACAATTGTGTCAGATATAGAACAGATCTTTACACAGGACTGGCACAACAGATAATATACACAAATTTACACAATAATTACAGACACTATGTACATTGACATGACAATTTAAAGTGCAGGTGCATCTGACGGGGATTATTTCAAAGTGTTCAGGGTCCTTATGGCATGGTGTATGAAACAGGATGTTTTGGTGAACAGGGATCTATAGCACCCTCTGTGAGGCATCAGTTGGAATAGCTGGATATTTAAATATTTAAATAATTTTAAATTCAAATTTGTCTGCTAAAAGAGTGATGGAAATATGACTGGAAATACAATAAAGTGTTACTTGAAATAGACAAGTAATAGTGTCATGTATGCTGTGATTTTTTGAGAATACAAAGACAGTTTGCATATAGTCGTAGCAGCTGTAGATACCTAGCAAAGTCAAAGAGGTGTTGGATATCCTGAAAAATTGAGGGTAAATAAGATTCAAGATTCTGTAATTTGCCATTACTACCAAAAGTCTGACAGGGCATTCTCTGCAGGCCCTAACATTTTTGTAAAAAATGTTTGTTGTTACTATGACCTTGACCTTAAGACATCATACCTAATGATATATGATGATACTTTTCAGTCCAAATTTTCACAAACAGATATTTTCTGAATGGTGTAAATGTGAAAGTCTGGTTATTTCATATCCGATTTAGATACGTTTCCACAGCTTTGTTCACACATGGAATGGATAAGGAAAGAACATGTGAATTTGTAGCATTCCCTGTTCTGCCTCCTACTCCACCTGAACCAACCTGATGTACCTCCTAGCTCAAGATAAAAGCATTTTGGATAAAAGCATTATAAATGCAACAAATATGTAAACATAATTTTATAACATTTTACATTTAATTTGCCATCCATTCATCCAGTTTGTTATGTAGGCCTCATATAATGAAACTTGATTTAGGGACGGTTGTAGCAACAGGTTACAACCGTAACCTTTCACCTCATATGAACTACGTTGACTGATAGTTTTACACATGTTAGCCGTTTCTATTTGTGGCTTACAAAACAATGATTCTATAATACTTGTTTGGATTCCTAGACATTTGATCTCAGGACAGTATCCAAAAAAATACATATAATAAAAAAGTTAAATTTTTAACTCAAAAAAACACCTTTGCTGGTAACTTTCTGTGGGAGTTTCAACTGTGGCTCCTGTCCTGTTAAGCAAGAAGACAATCTAACTGAGCATGTGTAGAGTGAGTTTAATCACTATAGCTTGTTTCTGATTGCAGGAATTTATGGTGTTGCAGCCGTCCCATGTTACAACTATCCCTGGTCTCTCCTATGTGTAACAGGTAAAAAACTCAATGCAAGTTGCAACACTACTACTACAACTTTTGAACTGACTGTTCAACAAACAAAGAAGATACAGTTTTCTACAGTTTTAACACTCACTTTCACAGATTTGCATCCTCCTCCTCCATTTTTGAGAGGGGTAGTTTTTAGTTTTTAGTATTGTTAAAAATGATTTATAACTAATTAGTGAAATGTATGTGTTTTTTAAATATTGTTTTGTTTCAATTTCAGTTACACACAACCACACACCACAATCACAACCATAACTCCCATATTTGGAACAAGAACTGGATCTGCTTGATCTGCCTGTGCTTCATCATCCAGCTATTTGCCCCCAGAGCCTGTTGTCTCATTATAAGCTCTGACCATATAAAGCGTAATTGGCACAAACATAGTGACAGGTTTTTTCTCATGCAGGGTTCACACAGACAGTTATATCAGGTTTATCAGAGTGGTGACTGGGACACACAGGCAGACATTTCAGAAAGGAAGGAAGGACGGACTTGGTTTTCAAGTGACTGGTAAGTCCTGCTATATTATCTATAGAGTTGGTTAAGATTGTTGTTGGCAATGCTCGACTTCACTGCTGTGAGATATATGGCCTAATTTCTATCTTTCAGAAAATCTTTCCTTCATTGTTGAGCAACGTAAGTTAATGTCTAGATGTGGCACAATTGGTACTGGTTATGTTATAAAGAAATTACATTTTTCTTATATTTCTATAATTTTTCTTATAACACCAAAAAACAATGTTGCTCCTTTATTTCCATGTCTTCTACATGGATCAACAACTGTTGAGGACTTTGATTTTTTATCATAAACCCTTTGGCCATCATCATCAAGTGGATATTTAAGACCCTTTTCACAAGGTTCTCGCTTTAAAACCAACAGGAGCCAACATTAAGTAATTACCAAGCTATATTATTAAAATCTACCAGGGACAGTTGTCATTACCACCAGAAAAATTGATGGTTGCTAGCTAAAAATTGTAAAATTTACAATTGCCAGGTGCAGCAACAGTAACTAATGGGGGTGGTTCTTAGTCAAGAGGCAATTTTTCATTACTACTTGTATAAATTAATCTCCCTCTTTATTTGCCTTTATGATTTCCTACAAAATAAGAAAATACATTTATAATTCAAATATGTTCACTATAAGGCCTTGTCACTTTCAGAAAATTAATAGATTGGCGCATGAAATACACAGAGAGCACAGAAGAGTCACAGAAGACAAGTTAACCTATTACTGAAGAGCCATTACATGAAGAGCCATTTCCAACATTAGGAGAGACAGCACAAGTGAGTGACAATGAAGGATTGTGTGTATAATCTACAATGGGAAAACACACACACACACTTGGATATTGTAACCTTTGTATCCATGGCAGCCTTGGGTCCTACCTTTGGTCTTCAATGTGAAATCATTTTTACATGTCATGCATTATTCTTTTACTTTTCTTTTCTACATTATGCTTTTATCACATGTTTCATGACATTTTGTAACAACAAACACAGTAGGATACAAACTAAAGTTTTATTTCTGTAAAGGTGAATAATATTTACGCACTCCATAAAAATGCAAGATGAAGGTGAACACTCTTTTTGCTACTTTATTGTGAATATTCTGGACTTAACACATTTGCTGATAAATCTATGGGCATAAAATTAAGTAAAATTCAGAATTTAAGTTCATAAATAATTCGTAGAGAGATTCAATAGCAATATACTCTATCACATCCTGTATTACAGTGACCAAAAGAGCAAAAGGCCATTACATAAATTGTTAGGTAAAAAGGTTAATGGTTAATATGGGGGTAATGTCACTGAGTCAGTAGATCCATCATCCATCTGTTTTACCTTCAACTGAATAGTGAGGGTTAATCATGTTGACACCTCTGTTCCTTACTGTTTCACTGTCTAATCTTCATGGATGAATTAGTGGAAGGGTGTGGGGTGAGGGATTTAAGCGGTACAATGGAGGGTTTAAGCGGTACAATGGAGGGTGAGGCAGAGTGATCATGGCAAAGAGGGACAAAGCAAACAAACGCATACATACAAGTTAGTGCTTCGACAGTGCTCTGACAGTGCTCTGATGGTGTATGATACTTGGAATATACTTAAAAACAGACTTGCTGCTCCCTCAAAATAAAATTCACTAACTGAGACCGCACCAAGAATGTTAGATTTCAATAGTTTAATTGAAATAAGGAAAGAGAGCTGATGTCTTGATGTATGGGTTGGAGAGCCTGATGAAGTGATTAGGGATGGAGGGATGAAGTGATGGGGGGAGGAAAGGAGTGAGGTGTGAGAGTTGAGGAACGCTGAATGGAGGGTTGAGGGTCAACGATGGATGTATGGTATGTCAACAGGACGACGACTACCACAGTGGGAAGGTAGTAGGGAACGGGGGGAGAAGGTTGAGAGTCTGGGTGGGGGTGCTGTCTCTCCGGTCCTGGATAGAGCCCCCTGTTCCTGTGTTAAAACAGAGGAGAGTGGTTGATGAAAAGAGAGGGGTTAGGGTGGGAGGGACTTGCAACCAAGACGAGGGAAGAAGAACGGATGTGTATTTGGCGTGGTATCTGTTCCCGAACTTTGTTTATAAATCTATAAACTTCATCAAGGTTCAGAGAAAACATAAATCTGATGTATTACAGCACTCCACGGGTGCATTGTATAAGATGAGGAAGAGTAACCAGTAGTAAAATTTGGAGTGTTTGAATATTTCTGTCTTCGGTCTACTTTATACTTTTACTCCGCAATTAATCAAATTAGTTAAAATTATCTTCACCTCAACCAACCACTACAGTTATATATAAAAATAAAAGTCTCTGGCCATTTGTCTTACATGAGTCATTTATTCTGGATCCAGGAAGCAAAGTGTACACTTGAATGAAACATACAGAATGTTTAGCATTCACAATAAAACTTCGTTGGAAACGTCAAAGTTCACCAAAAGGTGAAGACTCCTGAACATTGACTGCATATAACTATGGATGTCATGACAGTTCCTCAAAAGTGAAGCTGAAGCATTTCAATTGCACCCAGGTGGCTGGCTGCAGTATAGGTCATAAATCCTGCCCCCTCCATGTTAGTGGATGGACATGAGCCAAACTAAAAAAATCAAAGTACATGTCCCAAATTTTCCCCAAGATGGTGTCTGTCATTTTAGGCAGTTCTCATCACACTAATTATATCCAAGTTTGTGGTTATTTGGCCCAAAGGTGGGTTAGATCTGGATTAGTTCCATACTGGATCCAGCCCAAAAGGTGAAGACCCCTTAGTCTGTTAGTCTGTTTGCACAGTTAAAGGCTGCAAATTAATCAGTGTGCTCTAGTCCCTGCTGTTTTTTGGAGTCTGCTGTCCTCAAACTGAGAAGCACCTGGTTCAGCTGATTTTTGTTGGAAGATGCATGGAGAACCCTGTTTCTACTTGAAAAGTAATTTATTTGGATGGCCATAACGTAAATTGTCACATTATCCAGAAGAGATTAAAAGAAAAAAATGTGGGAATTTAGGGTGGCTTGATTTACTCTTCTTCTATTCAGGGAGTCACACGTCTTGTTGCTATCATTGCTGGTCTCTGAGTGTTACCAAACATAATTTCGTTCTATGCATACAATAACAAATAAAGTGTCTTATCTTATGTTTTACATCAGGTACCTGAGTAACTTGAAGCTGAAACATCTGGGGGTGAGGGTAAGAGTTACTCACTTGATTCTCTGCTTGTACAGGTTTCCTGGGAGAAGAATCTGAGCAGCAGCATTGAGGCATTATATGAATATGATGGATCACAATCTGCTGTGGAAGATTAGACTAAAATTCAGACGTCTGACATACATGACTCCTCTCATCTTCATCGCTTTGTATCTCACCCTCTTTGTTCTCTGGACTGACAGGTGGGTGAAATTACTGGTCTAATCTGCTGCAAGGTGACAACAAATCAATTATCCAGAGTTTCATTTGACCAATTCCAATCGTTGCATTGTTTGTGGCTCAGATATAGAGTATCACATCTATATAGGAAATCTATATATGAAAACAGTTGACAGCACAAGGAGGAAACATCAGCAGACCAGCCAACCTGTACACATATTGCATAGCAGGTAGGCATTTTGACATCAAAGTACGCAGGTACGATTTGTCACTCTCAAAAAGTCAGTGACGCCTGTGGTTCAGTTCATACATCCATGGCTCAATTGTGCACATCCAGTACTCAAGTCTAACAGTGAGAGGCAGCAGCTTGTAGCCTGCTGAAAAGCAATAGAAGAAGAGGAGTTTGACCAGTCATAGCACTGGATTCATTCCTCCAGCTTTAACCGAAATATCAGCAGGGACGTTCATAATTGACAAATGCGTCATGTCATTTCAAGAGACTGCAAATCGACAGCAAGATGTCCTAGAAAGTTACTAGTGATGCACCTTGGTCATGGAAGTTGTACTCAAAAAATTCATCCAGGGTTGGCAGGTCTGTATCAGTGTGAGTTAAATGTAACAACTGCAGTACTTTCTCTATCCCGTTCATTTTACTCAGTCTTCTCTGCATATTTGACTGCCTGTAAGCCATGCCATATATTGAAAATATACACATCACAAAGTTTAAATTTTGTAACCCACACAAATAAACTTGAAATTCAGTATGAAAACCAAGCTTCATGTGCAGTAAACCAGGTAGGACAAGCCCCTCAATGCTCAAACTACTGGCACCTTCCATTGTTCTCTTTTCTTTGTCGTTACTCATTAGTCTTCACCTGTAAACATACTTAATCCAACTCAACACATCACATCACAAACACCGCCGCAACTCATTCAACTCATCCTCCCAGTTCAATGACAACTGTTTTGTTGCATTGTCATAATGTCTATATGTTCTGATATGACACCAATAAAAATAAATCAATAATAATAATTCATGTCACTCAGTAGAAGTTGGTTAAAGAAAGTAAACTTAGATGGATGAAGCTGTTGGTGGAGGAAGGCAGTATGGAGATCAGATTAAAACTTAAATGAAGCAGTGTCTGATCTTACACATTTCATGAATATGCATCATTCTGTCATCATATGTATTAGACAAAAACACAGAAAGAAAAAAGAGCATACAGAACCTGATAATAACAACATATTTATTCATATTATATTCTATTTCTGTCAAGCCTGTTCTGCTAGATTTTGAATGAGTCAAACAGGAATGTTTTTCATTTTACATAGTTAAGTCCCAGGTTAATTCACTCCTTGCCAGACTGCCGATGTTGCGTGTGAATTTGCATTCCAGCCAACTTGATGCTTTGTCTTGAATCCTGTCACCTGTTCCTGTCTGTTACCTGCTGCCTGATCTTGTACCTAACCTGCTGCAGCTGCTCCCCTGTTTGTTCTGACTGCCTCTGTGTTGCTGAATTGTGCTGAACTGCCTTTGTGTTTGTAAAAGCACAAGTAAAACATATAATAGGTCACTGTAGGGCAGCATTAGCACAATGCAATGCAATGATGTACAATCACAGAAAAAAAAGACAATAACTAATTGTAAATCAATATATTAAAAATAGCTATCAAACAATACAATTTTTATTTGCAGTAATAAGCTGTAAATGAGAAACAAAACATGGTATGTGACAGTTACAACAATTAAGCTATTATCTGTCTTTATACTGGTCCAGACAGTATCATGAATAGTGTTTTATTTTCTGCCTGCTGGTCTGCTACTACACATGTATTTACTGGCTTTTTATGATAATTATAAAATTTATGACTACAAGCAGCAACATCCTCACACTTGGTTTCATGGATTTACTTAAATAAACTATATTTTCATATTCAACAAATGTATCAACCATTTCTCTTGTGTCTTTTGCAACATGTATATTTTGTATTTTACTGTTTTTAGTATACAGAACTGCTTATATCCAGTTAAATATAACTAGTAGCTTTAAAAGTGCATTCAGTCAAAAACGCTGTATGCATTTTTTGGCCCCTGGTGTTTGACAAAACATGTCAGCAGAGACTCCGGGAAATGCAGATGAGGAGTGTGCAAATGTAAGGTAGAAGGATGACATGTGAGGGAGAATGTTACATTTGACTGAAGAGTTTTTGTTGCTTTATATCAGTATTGTTTCACTATGTTACAGGGTTTATGTGTTAAAGTATCTTTTTGTTACAGTATTTGGGCCTTTTTGTCACAAGAAGAAGTTTGTAATTGCCCATCAGATCATTCACAATGTCATTCACCCAAATCATTTATTACAGCACACATGAGGTCATGGTGCCAACACCACTGGCAGAAAAATGTGCACGAAAACAGGGTAAATTAACCCATACCAAATGCTGCTCTCTGCTGTTTGTGGGAAGTTTAAAGACATTTAATGTATCTGACATCTGTCTAAAAACCTCCCTTTTCCTGTTCTCATCAGCTGTGAATGAAATAACATTTATTGCATGGAAATCACCCTTTGGAAGTTGATTTATGTGGAAAAAGGAGGGTAAACTAATCAAAACATTGGATTTCCAGTATACTCTATATTAAAGACCCTGTCTCCTAGAAATGATGTTTATATAGTACAAATTTGATACAGCCAATACATTTAGAAAAAAACATGCCACCTGAAATGTTTTAAAACTTGACATCAAGCTGTAAATTAGTGCACTAATAAGTCTATTTTCACTGCATCACTGACGGGTCTGTTAAGGTGTGGTCAGAAACAGGCTCTGTTGCACCTGTAACCACAACCAACAGTGATGCCATGGTGTCCTGGAGTTCACTTCACATCCAAGTTCAATGAGTGATTCACACGGGCCAAGCAGCAACGGCATCAGCTTGAGTCTGAAGCCAGCGTGGAAGTTAAAGTAAAGTATAATACCACCAGCAGTTGCTAGATGCTGGCACCTCACTGCCTACATCTTTAACATCTACGATGCTGTCCCAAAAAGCACTTTTCCAGACACAATCACAGCAAAGGATCAATTGTTTTCAATTGTTTTCTCCTCAGTATCCACTTATGGAATACTATCGTCACGCATTGAAGTTAAGCATGGTTAAACTTTTTTTAATGTTATGTTTACAAACTCACAAAACTTAGGAGAAAGTCTATTCTTGGCATAATAATTTAAAAAAGGATCTTGGCACCGGACACATGATATGTTTACTTTGTCTGCAAAAAAAGCCCACATTCTCTCTCTGAACTTGAACAAAGAGCTTTTATTGTCCAAACTTATCCATATATGCAAACATGTGGATCAAAGTCCTGAGCTTTAATTGCCATGAAATAAATGACGTTGCACTTCCTACACTTGTTATCATTGACCATAACCCAGGCAGCAAATATGTTTCCCTTTAAAAACATATCACAAAACAAATTATTAATGTTAAAACATAATTTCTCGGAGACATGGTGGATTAATCTGTATGAGAAATTAATAATTCATGATATTGCTACATTACTGAAACTATCTGACTAAACTTCAGTTTCAGCTCTCTTCCATCGTCTTCCTTTCTGCTTAATCTATGTTTATTCACTTGTTTCTTCGTGTTACTTTGTCTTAACATCTGTCAAGACAACAACATTGTCTTGACAGATACCTAGTGTTAAAGGGCTGGTTCACAGTTTTTCAAGTCTGTCTTAAAACAACAGTCAGGAACCCAAATGAACATTGAAACATGTTTTCTTGCTGTAAACATCGTCCTGTTGATACTGACCATTAGAAGATCCCTTCATAATGCAGTTACAGTGGAAGTGATGGGGGACAAAATCCACAGTTCTCCTTCTGTGCAAAAATGTATTTAAAAGTTTATCTTAAGCTAATATGAAGCTTCAGCATCCAAATGAATCAAAAATCACCCTTTAACTGTGTGATCACTCCAGCTGAAATTTCCCTTTGCTTTTTACTGTTGAAGTAGTTTGAGTGCAGAGTAAAATGCAGCTTGATGTGTTTTGTGAAAAGAAAACTATCAGGCACCAACATTTATTACTCCTGCAGTTCCTCAGGGACAAAAGGTGCCCTTTGTGGAGATCAATGGGACAAAGACGTTGCTGTTATCGGCTTACATGGAGCACCGCAAAGGTCAACAACAGGTCAGTGACACAAGCGGAAGGTAAAGCCCCTTAACACTGTGTGATTTTGTTCTGTCTGAGACAAAAGTTGCAATGTAAATCCTAGTAAACATGCCCATGCAGGCCCCCTGCAGGTATGTGTGGGTTTACTGTGGGGAAGTGTGGGCAGGGGAAAACCCACACTAATCCCATGTGGACCCCATATGGGTAAGCATATGCGGGGCCCACTGCAGTTTTGCCCTTTGGGGCCTATTTGTGGGCTTTCTGTGGGCAAGCCCACTGTTGGACTTGCGCGTAGAAAACCCACATGAGCCCTTTATGGGATAGTCCATGCAGGGCCCACCACAGTCTTGCCCTTTTGGGCCCCCATCGTGTTTTTCTGTGGGAAATCCACTGTGGGCTTACCCACAGAAATACAACATGGGCCCCACTGAGGGATGGCCCATGCAGGGCCCACTGCAGTTTTGCCCTTTGGCGCCAGCATGAGGGTTTCCCACTTTGGGCTTGCCGACAGAAAACCCACACCGGCTTCCCTGTGGTATAGCCAGTTCAGGGCCCATAGCAGTCTTGCCTTATTGGGCCCCCATCATGGTTTTCTGTGGGAAACCCACGATGGGCTTACCCACAGAAATCCAACATGGGCCCCACTGAGGGATGGCCCATGCAGGGCCCACAGCAGTTTTGCCCTTTGGCGCCAGCATGAGGGTTTCCCACTTTGGGCTTGCCGACAGAAAACCCACACCGGCTTCCCTGTGGTATAGCCAGTTCAGGGCCCATAGCAGTCTTGCCTTATTGGGCCCCCATCATGGTTTTCTGTGGGAAACCCACGATGGGCTTACCCACAGAAATCCAACATGGGCCCCACTGAGGGATGGCCCATGCAGGGCCCACAGCAGTTTTGCCCTTTGGCGCCAGCATGAGGGTTTCCCACTTTGGGCTTGCCGACAGAAAACCCACACCGGCTTCCCTGTGGTATAGCCAGTTCAGGGCCCATAGCAGTCTTGCCTTATTGGGCCCCCATCATGGTTTTCTGTAGGAAACCCACAATGGGCTTACCCACAGAAATACAACATGGGCCCCACTGTGGGATAGCCCATGCAGGGCCCACAGCAGTCTTGCCTTTTTGGGCCAGCATGATAGTTTCCCGTGGAATACCCACTGTGGGCTTGCCCACACAAAGCCCACACAGGCTTCACTGTGGGATAGCCAGTTCAGGGCCCATAGCAGTCTTGCCCTTTTGGGCCCCCATCATGGTTTTCTGTGGGAAACCTACTGTGGGCTTACCCACAGAAATCCAACATGGGCCCCACTGTGGGATAGCCCATGCAGAGCCCACAGCAGTCTTGCCCTTTGGGGCCAGCGTGATAGTTTCCCATAGAATACCCACTGAGGGCTTGCCAACAGAGAGCCCATACAGGCTCCCCTGTGGGATAGCCAGTTCAGGGCCCACAGCAGTCTTGCCCTTTTGGGCCCCCATCATGGTTTTCTGTGGGAAACCCACTGTGGGCATACCCACAGAAATGCAACATGGGCCCCACTGTGGGATAGCCCATGCAGGGCCCACAGCAGTCTTGCTCTTTGGGGCCAGCGTGATAGTTTCCTGTGGAATACCCACTGAGGGCTTGCCCACAGAGAGCCCACAGTGTAGGGCCACTGCTGGAACAAAAATGAGCCCCACAGGGGCAGCCCACTGTGGGCCCCGTTACTGGCATGAAATG
Organism: Euthynnus affinis; assembly: GCA_029490765.1. NCBI lineage: Eukaryota > Metazoa > Chordata > Actinopteri > Scombriformes > Scombridae > Euthynnus > Euthynnus affinis. The sequence continues at coordinate 4,571,347 of CM055845.1, forward strand.
CGGGGCACATTTGGGCCCCATGCTATGGGGCCCGCAGCGGGCCCACATGGGGCCCCATGCAGGGCCCACAGCAGTCTTGCCTTTTTGGGCCAGCATGATAGTTTCCCGTGGAATACCCGCTGTGGGCTTGCCCACACAAAGCCCACACAGGCTTCACTGTGGGATAGCCAGTTCAGGGCCCATAGCAGTCTTGCCCTTTTGGGCCCCCATCATGGTTTTCTGTGGGAAACCTACTGTGGGCTTACCCACAGAAATCCAACATGGGCCCCACTGAGGGATGGCCCATGCAGGGCCCACAGCAGTTTTGCCCTTTGGCGCCAGCATGAGGGTTTCCCACTTTGGGCTTGCCGACAGAAAACCCACACCGGCTTCCCTGTGGTATAGCCAGTTCAGGGCCCATAGCAGTCTTGCCTTATTGGGCCCCCATCATGGTTTTCTGTGGGAAACCCACGATGGGCTTACCCACAGAAATCCAACATGGGCCCCACTGAGGGATGGCCCATGCAGGGCCCACAGCAGTTTTGCCCTTTGGCGCCAGCATGAGGGTTTCCCACTTTGGGCTTGCCGACAGAAAACCCACACCGGCTTCCCTGTGGTATAGCCAGTTCAGGGCCCATAGCAGTCTTGCCTTATTGGGCCCCCATCATGGTTTTCTGTAGGAAACCCACAATGGGCTTACCCACAGAAATACAACATGGGCCCCACTGTGGGATAGCCCATGCAGGGCCCACAGCAGTCTTGCCTTTTTGGGCCAGCATGATAGTTTCCCGTGGAATACCCACTGTGGGCTTGCCCACACAAAGCCCACACAGGCTTCACTGTGGGATAGCCAGTTCAGGGCCCATAGCAGTCTTGCCCTTTTGGGCCCCCATCATGGTTTTCTGTGGGAAACCTACTGTGGGCTTACCCACAGAAATCCAACATGGGCCCCACTGTGGGATAGCCCATGCAGAGCCCACAGCAGTCTTGCCCTTTGGGGCCAGCGTGATAGTTTCCCATAGAATACCCACTGAGGGCTTGCCAACAGAGAGCCCATACAGGCTCCCCTGTGGGATAGCCAGTTCAGGGCCCACAGCAGTCTTGCCCTTTTGGGCCCCCATCATGGTTTTCTGTGGGAAACCCACTGTGGGCATACCCACAGAAATGCAACATGGGCCCCACTGTGGGATAGCCCATGCAGGGCCCACAGCAGTCTTGCTCTTTGGGGCCAGCGTGATAGTTTCCTGTGGAATACCCACTGAGGGCTTGCCCACAGAGAGCCCACAGTGTAGGGCCACTGCTGGAACAAAAATGAGCCCCACAGGGGCAGCCCACTGTGGGCCCCGTTACTGGCATGAAATGCGGGGCACATTTGGGCCCCATGCTATGGGGCCCGCAGCGGGCCCACATGGGGCCCATAAAGCCCACCTGGGCCCACTAGGGCCCATTGTGGGCCCACAGTGGGGCCCACACTCAGCCCGGGGCTCATTTTTTCCCCACAGTGGCCCCTCGTGGGTCCCAAAGGGGCATGTTTACTGGGATATGTCATTGGTGTCGTACAGTCTACAGGCACCTTTAGAGAGCAGGTTTAATTGCCTGTGGCACCCAGTGGGTGCAACATGGCAATAATACAAATAAGTATCTGCAGGGTTAAAGTAAGGTCAAGATTTCAAAAGGAACCATCTGACAAGAAGTCTTTACTGAAAAAATATCTCTGAAATGTAATGTATTTCTTTTGTGTACACAAATAATCAACTGTCAAATCATATGCATCTTGTGGTAAATTGTTATTTAAAAACTCTGTCTGTCATTACTGTATTGAAATACAATGGAAAAGATTCACATTACTTTACAAATAAGAGTTTGAATAACACATTTGAAGTCTAACAAATGAAACAATAAAATAGATTATTTTTTAATGATTAAATAAAAACTAAGAAGAAAAATGTAATAATACCCATTAAATAAACATACTTATTCTTGTCCTCTTGTGCCAGGTCCGTGTCATTGCAGTGGCGCTGAGGAGTGAGACACCAACCTATCGCTGCCACTTTTGTTGCAATGAGAAACTGCACACTTCTGAAGGTGTCCACAGCGATATCCACAGCGACCACTTTGGCTTTGCATACGGGACAGCGGACATCATGTGTCCTATCCCCTCACACTGTGAGACACCCTCTCATATTGCTGTGTCCAAGGCTGCAACCACCTATGAAGGTACTGTAGGCTTCTTTATTATGACATTATAATTTATAATTTAATCTGCAGATTTTTTACTGGATGAACTGATTAATCATTTGGTCTATAAAACATCAAACAATGGAAAACACTAGAAAAACTGAACTTAATCAATCAACAACTTTAACACTGAGCCAGGCAGGAACACCCTGATTACAATCACACAATTACACACATTCATAGAAGCAGCCAAGCACAACCACAGTCAGACTTGCTGAGCACTGAACAGGCCTCGAGCAAGGGTGCCTCATTTACACAGATTTGAAATGTCTCCTCCTTCACCGAAAAAAACAATTCTTCTCAAGGCTTAAGCAATCTAGTTGGAATGGGGTCTAAGAGACACACCAATGATTTGTTCATCTAAACGATTAAAGTTAGTTCAGCAAAGTCGACTGGAGAGAAGCAATTTAAATATATGTCAGGCTTTACAGCTGTTTCTAAGGTTCCTGTGTTTGAGGATAAATCTGTGCCTGTTGAGGGCAGGAGGTGATGAATTTCTTCTTTAATACTTAGATTTTTATTATTAAATAATCCTATGAAGTTGTTACGACTGAGAGCTATAGGAAAACATGGAAACCTGGGGATGATTTCATTCTTCTGTATTAACAATGAGCTAATAGGCAGCACTTTAAGACTATCCTGCCAGACAAAGTGAGATTAATATAGTTTGGTGGAATGCCAAATCCTTTCCAATTTTCGCAATATTTGCTTTAATTTGCGGGTTTGAGAGTTAAACCATGGAGCTAACCTCTTATGTTTTGTTATCTTCCTTTTTAAAGGGGCAATGGAATCGAGTGTCATTTGCAGTGAGCCTGCGGCACTATCAACAAGATCATCAATTTGGGAGAGACTAAAGTTAACATAGGAGTCCTCTGAAGTATATGTTGATTTCAGTTTGATTTTGAATCGTACTGTTGCAGTTAGTGTTGTTCAAATTTTTGATCCACCTTATGTTCAGCTGGTGCAACAGGCAAAACCTTTTTACACATAGTCGTCCAGTTTTATGAGACAGCAAGTAATCAGACAAGTTTTAGATATGTTTCAATGAATGTGCTGTTTTTCACCCACAGATATCAGCAGGCATAGGGTATTTTTTTCCTGTTGATGACTCTATTCAAATGTTTTCAAACATCTCCCCTCTTTGAATGTGCTGTACATTAAAGGGAAAAGAAATGCAAATCTGAAAATATATCTGTGGTTCTCATCTGTCCCCTCTTAGATCCACGTCATGCTGTGTTTATGGAGGTGAGGAACAAGAAAGCGGAAAGTGTCTCCTTAACTTACAACTTCACTGCCTGCATTTCCACCATGTTTAATTTCACCAACGTGCTGCAGGTAATGTCACATAACACTGGCTGTACATTTCTTTTAAAACTTTTCTTACTTTGTTAAAAGGCACAAAAGATTTATTATTTATCCTGACCAACACAGGCAGAAGAACAAAATAGGACAGATAGGCTCTTATCTTCAATAATAATGTTTGATTTTCATTAAATATTATACATAAAATCCACGAAGTATTTCCACTGATGCTTTCCTTTCCTTTCTCCTACTGTTTGTCTTTAATAACGGAGGAACCCAGAATTTATGTTGACATTTCAGCAAGCGAGTCACATGCCCCTGGAGCATGTTCATTAAATCCTGTGTTTTATTGTAGATGGTCCAGAGTTTGGAAATGATGCAGTTACTGGGGGTGGACAGAGTTGTCGTCTATAAGAGCAGCTGCAGCCCTGAAATACAGCGCGTACTGGACTACTACACAGAAAAAGGTGGAATATGGTGTCTTTTTTTTATGTGTGTGATTGTGTTGGCTCTCCTCACCACACAGCAATAGCAACTGCAGAAGTATTTGATCCATCAGTTTTCTATTTTTGTCCTTTCAGCGTTATTGTGTTAACAGTGTGAGTCAAGCAGCCAAATGACCTTTTCCCTGCATTGTCTTCCTGCTCCCAGGAGGACTTGAAGGAAATCCATGATGTACCTGTCTGAGGGTGAAAGACTATACTTGAATTTTCTCTGAGCTACAGATGAAGTTCAGAGGTGCAGCAGAGAAACACTTCACATTCTGACTTCGAATTATAATGAATAAATTTGGAGTTTAAATATAATACTGATGTTAACCAAAATAAACCATATTATCATCATTATGGCTGCTAATTTGCTGAGAGGTTTTTAAGATGTTTTTATGTTTATGTTAGTAGTAAACAGCTGCCTCAAGCTTTCTGCTTTCTGCTGCTCTCTGCAGCTCTCTGTCCAGCATCATGTTATGTTGCAGCTGACAGCATAACATCACCTACTGTAGGCTGTAATATTCTCTCCTCTAATATCTATGTGACTGTCACATGATCGCCTCTCATTTCAGCATCTAAATTCATTTCAAAGCATTCCCTCTTTATTTCTGCCACAGTTCAGCACTGCTCTGATGGATTCATGTTGCCTAATTGTTGCAGTTCCTCTAATACGACTGCTGACACTGATAAATGTTGCTGCTGATTTCTCATAGCAGCAGCAGTTTTTAATCTTTGGGAACATTTTTGTGAATGAAACAAACAGAGCTGATGTTGTCTTATATGGACATTTGAGGGGTATAGAGGCTAAAGATCAAATCACAAGCATGTGAAGCACACACACCTTCTCATGAACAAGTGACATTCATCAGACTGAAACCACAGATTTACAACAACTTTGGGCAGTTACGAAAGTTTGTTGGAACAAACCACACAAAACAAAAAGGCTGAGAGTTTTAGGATAAGAGTATGAAAATTCTCTTGCATGAGGCCCACTGATCCAAAATCCACATGGCTTGAAAAAAAAACGTAAGCCATGACAGCGCAACACTACCCAACACCTAGAAATCCCCTGACCTTAAACAGCATTTATATTTGTGTGCCAAGTAAGTTTATCAGGGTGTGTTTGCTAAAAAATAGCTGCCTACTGCTGCTAAAAACTTACATCAAGACTTTGTCACTTGAACGTAAACATGCATTGTGTCTAAATTAATGTTGATTTTCTTCAGAAGGAAATCTTGCTAAGTCTTGCTTTGTATGACGTGCTTCCATGTGTCCTTCCTAATCTTTTCACTGTCTCCTCAGGTGTAATAGAGGTGATTCCTTGGACAATATCCAGATATATGAAGCCGTCTCTAAGCTGGCTGCCTTCACTCAGTCCAGGTGAAGTCCACTACTACGGCCAGATCGCTGCTCTCACTGACTGTGTCTACAGATACATGTATCAAACCAGATACGTGGCCCTGCACGATATAGATGAGCTCATATTGCCCCAGTCTGTCAACAGGTAGACACAAGGAACCGTTTGTTTCAAAATGAGATAATTGGCTTTTGATAAAAATGTTCTGTTTTGACAGTTCACTGACTGTATGAAACACAATCTGACATTACAGGCCTTCATGCTTAGCTCAGATTTTTTTAATTATGTCTGATCTTTTTTTGTTGATGGTTCACTTCCATGTTTGTAAGTAATAAGAATAACAACAGTAACGTTATTTGTGTAGCAGTCAAATCAAAAATATGAATGACATGCCGTACTAGCAATTTGGTTATGATAAGTTTCTTCCACTTTGGCATGAATAGAAGCTTCTCCATAAATTTGAAGCTTCCTTGTCTCTCCATTGACCTCTGTCACTGTTGCTGCTCTCTTCCATGTTTACTTTCACCGGGCTGTTAGTCGCCGACACCGAATGATGATGAGAGGCGATATGTGAGAAGAAATGAAGTTAAAAAAAAACACATGAAGTCCAATCTCAGCGTTCTGACAGCAGTTGCACAGCCAGAGATCAGACATGAATCAGATCAATGACCACATATGCAGGCCGCCCCAGATCTGATATACAAAAAAATCACACTTGAGTGAAAAAATCTGATCAGAGTCAATGCAGCATGTCATGTGAACGTAGCGTTAGATCACACACTCCTGAAAAGTGCTTTATAGTTTTTAACATTTTGTCCGAATTTGTAGGCATTCATAAGGCATCACTTTAGATCACTTTCACAGAAGAATAAAAAAGTTTATATGAATAAGTGTGAATTCATGTACTAATCCACGCACTGGCATTAAGAAATATGTTGTATATCAGTGTTGATGCAGTTCTGTAATAATAATTTTATTTGTACATCACTTTTCTTAACCCAGCTCCAAAGTGCTCTAACTAAAGGCATCAGAAACAGTGACATATTGAACAACATATTCAATTAAAAACAATAATCAGGAGATATAAAATCATATAAATCAGTTAACAGTCAGATTAAAAAGCTGTCTTTGGGTGACGTTTAAAAGAAAATGCAGAAGTAGCAGATTCTGTACATAACATAGTGAGTAGAAAATGTAACACTTCCTTTCTTATATGAAATGCTTTATTGTGAATAAGTCATACACATATACATTTCATTATATTACCTGCTAAATACAGTAAATCTTTAAGTGTCAATTTACACAATTCTAAAGTGTTTTTAAATGCCTGTTTGTAGATGTTTTGCATGAGCATTTATTAATTGTATACTTTTAAAAAGCTAGTTACCTGTTATTTTTTCTATCACCAGCTGGAATGACCTGCTGCCACTGCTGGAGAATAAATACGGCGTCAACAAGTGCTATGAGTTTGAGAATAACGTGTTTCCCAACTCTGTCGCACTGCCTCTTCCCGCCTCTGACAATCTGCCCTCACAGAGCCTCGACTGGCACAAAGTGACCGGAGTGAACATCCTGGCTCACCTTCACCAAGAACCTATCCAAGGAGCCACTCGATACGGCAATTTCAAGATCATAGTTAACCCCCGAGCTGTCTACCGTCCCACCGTCCACGGACTGCTGGACTCAGAGAAAGGCTGCTCCTGGATTGACAGGGATATTGCTCGTATGCACCACACAAGGTAGACTGCTGGTCATGTACTTCTTCAATCATATGTGTGCAACTACAGATTATTTTCGTTATTGATTAATCTACTTGTTGTTTTCTCAATTCATAGATGAATCATTTGGTTATTAAAATGTCAGCAAATGACAAAAAAATCATGTTCCCAGAGTCCAAGATGACATTAACATTTGTGAAGCTGCAACCTGTACATTTTAGCTATTTTTCCTTAAAAAAAAAATACATATTCAAAACAAGCAAAATGTAAAGATCATAAAATAATAATTAATACAAAATATCCAACATCATAAAGATATAAAAAATAACAGAGAATCACATGAAGTATGATATGTCCCCTTTAAGTTGCAAAGCCAATCACTGTTCCCAAGAAGGATTTCAGTAAAAAAAAAAACATCCAACTGGGCCTAAAATTCTGTTGTGTGCTCCACAAAAATTACAGTTTGTAAAACGTTCAGCAGTTGAAATGAGTTCACTTATAGATTCAGGGTTAGATTTGGATGATGTCAGTAACTATTGTGCAAGTTATCTCCAATTGGTGACTCTGACAAGCTTCTTGTTCTTTGCAATAGCAGGGGCTGATGGGTACTGTAATACTGAAAACTTATCACCCTTCCAAACTGACGGAAAAAAATGCAACTAACAAATATCATTAAATAATCCAGAGGAAGTACAATAATAATAATAAACTGTATTGTATGTATAGCACCTTTCATATAAAATACAGCTCAAAGGGCCTCACATTAAAAAGATTTTAAAAAGAAAGAAAGAAACATTACACAGGGATACATGCATAGAATAAAAAAGAGGCAAACAAGAAAAATGAGTGATACTGCATTATCTTTAAATGAAGTTATTATTTCTCTCAGATGTAGATTTCCACACTGGTGGAAACGGGACCTTTAAAACCAGCAGCTCCTCTAACTGATGTGTTTCTGTTTTCTGTCTTTGTAGACCTGCGGTGCAACAGCAGCTGAAACCAGAACAGCTGATTTATGACAACAGACTACTGAGCTACAGCACCCGCCTCACGTCAGCTGTCAATGCTGTTCTCACACACACCGGATTTCTACAAAACCAAGATGAGTCAAGTTGATATTATCTGTAGCCAGTATACAGCCCAATATCACTGATCATTGTCTCAGGGGGGCTTAACAATCTGCACAACAACACAACATCCTCTGTTCTTAGACCCTTGACTTGAATTAGGAAAAACTCCCTAAAAGAATTTAATGGGGAAAAAACCTGAGGAAGAGCAAGAGATCATTATTTGTGATAGGATTGTGTGTGCATGTGTGTTTGGCTAATGTGATTTCAATTCAATTCAGCTTTATTTATATAGCGCCAAATCACAACAAAAGTCATCTCAGGGCACTTTTCATATAGAGCAGGTCCAGACCATACTATTTAATTTACAGAGACCCAACAAATCCCCCATGAGCATGCACTTGGCTACGGTAAGGAAAAACTTATACTTTTGTATAATATATATATATATATATACGTTAATATATATTTTTATATTTCCCCCAAAAACTAATTCACTTACCTCATTGAACATGATTGAAATAAAACCCAATGAAGGCAAACTGTAAATTTTTTACCCATACAGAGCGACAAACTGACTTTCTGTATCAAATTTCTCTACTGACATTTAGGATCATTCACTTTCATGATTCCTCCCCCAAACATATCATCACCAATGGAAATGACACACAAATAAAAACCAATTGGTGTTGTCATTAGTTTCAGTCAAGTCAGTGTGTGTGGTTTTTCTTTAGGGTAAGTAGTGGTTATGGTAAACATTAGGATGAATTCACTTTAACAATTCTGAGAAAAAGTTGTGTCTTTTCAACTCAGGGAGAGAAATCATTCATCAGGGGTTTAAACTTAAAAAAAAAAAAAAAAAAAAAAAAAACTTCTTATCTTTCAGTTTCATGGTGACATGATGGCATAGAAAGGCCAATGCACCTCAATTTCAGAAAAGCAAAGGAATGAAACGCTTAAAGGGCGATGTTGTTTCTGCTGGTTCTAATGTTGGAGGGATGCACTTTTAAAAACAGCTCAGGACACATTATTATTATTATTATTATTATTATTATTATTATTATTATTATTATTATTATTATTATTATTATTATTATTATTATTATTATTATTATTATCCCTAACTTAGGGACCAAAACATCTCTTTCATTAGGGAGAGCAGACACTAAATTATCAGTACATTTGGAAGAAATCATCATCATGGCATAATGGTGGAATCACAGTTTATAACTAGGTTTCTGCAGCCATAGGACACCAATAGAAAAAATAATTGCACATTTTTACTATGCCAGTGACTTAGTTTTAAGAAAGCATCTTATTTACAGCAGTGAAACTCTTTTAGATGCACAAAAGAATTGAACTGCAAATCTCTCAAAGGACACATATAAACAAGCACACATCAGATCCCCTCCAGTAGTGGTATTTGTGAGTAGTCCAGTAGCTACTTGTGTGACATATTTCCAACAACTGCCACGATGCTCAGGTACCTGTAACTAGTGACACCTCTTATTTTCTTTCTAAATGTCATCATAAACATGCTAACATGCTCACAGTGCTGATGTTCAGCAGGTGTAAGGTTTACCATGTTCACCATCTTAGTTGTTTGTATACTAACATTTGCTAATTAGCACTAAACACATATACAGTAAAGCTGTGGCTGATAGGAATGTGGTGAGTTTTGCAGGTAAAAAGCAGGTTAACTTGGTGGTGGAGTTAATGTGTGATGTCATTGTCTGATGTAAAACCTGCTGTAAATGATCAACACAAGTTTCACGCTGTCGTCTTTCAAATAAATTAATTTCAAATGATATGCCCTTGTGAACAAGCTCCTTGTCATGTGAGAAAACAGGATTTTGTTTTCATGCAGAATGTTTAGAGGAAACTAAACTGTCACTAATGTGACATTTGTGGTTTCAGATACTGAAATAAAAGTTACAACTTGTCATTCTCAACATAACAAAGCTGGATTTTGTTGGGTCTGTTCACCCACATCACAAAAATCCATTAGTACTTTGTAATAGTTTTCATTATTTGCACCAAGCATTTGAGACATTTGCCACCAAACATTTTATCAACACTTCACATTTACTTGAATTATTTGGTCATAAACCAAAGTATTGGACAAGTACAAATTTTGACCTGATGAGAGCAGCAGTAAGCACCGGGTAAGTCTTGTTCCCATTTGGCCCTCCTGTGTGTACTGGTTCTGCTGCACTGTGGGCTCTCTCGCAGGTAAGTTTCACCCTCTTTCACTTCCTGTTTGCTTACTACGTCAAACACAGTAGCATTTACCACTGTCACAAATCCTTTTACTGGCCATATCTGTTTTTCTTTCCTCAATGATTACGGACCCAATAATTCATGACTCCACTTATCCCACCATTCAGATGTGACAGCTGTCTCTGCCTGACTCACAAAATCTCTGAGTTTGAAGGTGGAATATCCATCCTGCACCAGATTGACCCTTTCATGGCCACTAGCTCCTTTTGGTGGTATTCTTTTATCTTTTATACGCCCTAACCAGTAAAGGCATTTGAATTACATCCTTGGCTCTGTGCGAGTATGCCTGAATTAAGTTCAGAGGATTCCCTTCATCTATAGTTGACCAGTTTAACTTCTAGAGCAGCTGCATTCACCTGGACTTCACTAGTTTATAACTGTCAGCACCCGATATTATACCCGGAACAGATTTACTGCCAAGTAGGTTTGTGCATCCTTGGTTTTGTGGTATATAACAACATTAAAAAACAGATAAGACAAAAGACAATTATCACAAAAGTCACAATAAAAAAAAAGTAAAAATATATTCTTAATGGGTATGTTTATACAGTATGTATTATTCCTGCCTGGCTGCTTTAGTTTGGTTTAGTTTAGTTTAGATTTTGGTATCTTTTAGTATTAACTGGAAGTGTTACTGTGTTGTTGTGACTTGACGTGTATTGGGGTTGTAGTTCCTCACTTTGGCCATTAGATGGCAGCAAACACATTACTACTCTTCATACTGATTTTACCAGAACTAATGTTACTGATTAGTGATCATTAATAATTACACCAATGCTGATTGGAGCATAGTCATTATTAATATCAATATAATTTAGACCAAAATTGAATGTAGTTCTGCAGTAAAAACTCAAGTTTCTAGAGACACACGTCCACCATCAGCACAGGTGTGAAGACAAATAATACAATTAAACTCACAATAAAATCAATTTTGTTGTTGTTTGTTTGTTTGGATTATTCGGTCACACATAACAAGGAACAAAACAACAATTTGTGTAGGCATGCAACCAACAAAAACATCATCACACATGTCTACAATAATCCACCTCACACTACAAAAAAATCACACAATCAATGACTGAAAAAGGAATAGCCTGAAACCAAGTCTTATTTTTGCCTACCCTATACAATCCATACGATAACCCAGAAAATCAGCAGTATGAAATAAAGAAAAAAAGAAAATTTACTCTAAATTGTAATCCTAATTATTTTACACCTTTATCATTTTACATCATAATACTTTATTTTTTTCCATTTTAAGACTTTTTTGAAACTCAACAGAGAGACACACAATTTCAACTCAACTCTAAGACTATTCCATAGTTTGACTCCCAAAACTGAAACACATCTATATTTTACATTGGTTCTCACTTTACATCTTTCAAAAATAGACAATCCTCTTAGATTATAATTTCCTTCTATTAATTTAAAAAAATGTTGAATACAAATTGGGGGGCTTTTTTCCTAACTTGAAAAAGTAAGTTTTTAAAAACACAATATCCAAAAATTTTAACATACAGGACCTTATGGATAATAGATTACTGGATTCACAGTTGTAAGCTTTATTTATTATTCTAATAGCTCTTTTTTGGAATTTAACTATAGGGTCTATATTTGTTTTGTATTTCCCCAGACATCAACATAATGTGACATGACATTGACATTGACATATGACATTGTAAGTGAACAATACGAAGAATAATCAAAAGGGAGAGGAAATTATTATATGAATATGTACACAAACCATTTGTGTGTCTGAACAGTATGTGAAAGAGGAACAAAGAAGGTCTATTTATGCTGAAGCATATTCTGTTACAAGTATATGTATACAAGTAATCTCAGGTCCTAGAGGTTGGTGTGAAAGAGACAAAGGAGTATGTACCACTCTCTGGGGCTCACTTCTCTGCAGCAGCTTGTATGTCTGTACATAGTGTGAGTGTGCAATACTCTGAGCATTGAAGACAATGCAACAATATTTTATAGCAAATTGTTTCTTCATTTATTGAAGTCAAGTTTAAGAGGTGAATTGCCACAACAATTATCTAGCATTTCTTTCTGCATCTGCTGCAAAAGTTATCAGGTAGGTTTTAGGGCACTTCCAAAGTATTTCATTTCATATTATCATGCACAGACCAGAGCATCACAATGTCATGCCTGCAGGGAGGGCTCCGCGATCATTTATCTGCCTTACTTCCTGTATGACACTTCAGTAAACTGCTTTTACTGCTTTATCACCCGCCCTGCTAGTTTTCTCTCACTTACTTTTCTCATGTCTCATTTTTCCCACCCATGCTGCTGAGATGTGTGTATGTATTTCAAAGGCCATTCATTGTAAAGGGACATCTGGCCGGGCCTGGGCAAAGGATTTTCACCAGGAAGTGGAAGGACTAAATACAGGAAATGGTCAATTGGGGCAGACCAAGTCTTGCTGCTGCATAGGGATGGACTGTTTGTAAATTTAGTTTTGTTTAGTTTAGTATTGTTTCTCTTAAATTAATGTTTAGTTGGGTATTTGTGGTTTAATTTATCTGTTTTGGGGAGAATTCTGTTTATTGTTTAGATGGTAGTGTGTGTTATTTGTCAGTTACCCCTTTCTGTGTCTTGGTCTGATCAACCGAGTATATATATTCCCCTTTGTGTTCAGATTGTCAGGTCTGATTGTAGGGTTAAGTTCAGCTTAGTTCAGTTCTGTTTATTTTACCTCTTTTATGCGCCCTTTATTTGCCATATTTTGTTATTTGTATTATTTTTTGCATTTTTGGGTAAATAAAACCCTCTTTTTTTGAAACCACCTGTGTGTCCTTTGCCTGCCAGCTCGGTCCCTTACAGCGCCACTATAGTGTCCTCTGTGTTTTTTATCAATCATTTGATGACTACACAACCAAGGTCAGTGGAATTTGCTTTTGGTACAGCATATTGATTGATTGATTGATTGATCGCTCATTCAAGTATAAACAAAAACAAATAAAAACTATCCAGCCAGTTCAAGGAGTTGAACGGACTAAATGCTGTGGGGACCAAAGACCACCTGAATTGTTCCATTCAACAACACAATGACAGGAACCGACAGCTGCGGCTACTTCTATGTCGCTCCAAGAGGCAGCGGAGAGGGTGTCTGCTATTTTCCATTATAGCATTCAGTTTGTTCAGTGTGCCTCTCTCCACCTCAGATGTTAGAGGGTCCAATCTCTTGCCCAGCACTGAGCCTGCTTTTTTTACCACATTGTCTAATCGCTTGGTGTTTTTGTCTGTAAGGCTGTAAAGACATGTAACTGTAACTTCAAAAATAATATTTCCACTAAAAATGTCTTCTATAAACTCTGAAAATACAATAATTATACAATACAAGTTGCAACACTACTACTACTACTTTTGAACTGACTGTTAAACAGTTTTGGCATGCGGTTTTCTACCGTTTTAACTTTCACTTACACAGATTTGCATCATACTTCTCCTCCTTCAGCAGCTAGTTGATAGCGACTGTGAGTTCTACTGCCCAAAGTTGTTCACAGTGTGGGCAGAAACACATCAGCTTTATCTACAAAAGGATACACGCCCGCTTCCTGAAAGACTCTGCTGCTTTTAGCAAGTATTTCATAATTTCCAGACATGGAGTTTTAACATGTTTGCCTGCATGTGGAAAGTAAGTTAAGTTCCTTATCTCTATCTTGTTGTACCCTGTGATGTTATACTAACATAATTTCTAAGTAAAGTACAGCTTATGGGGCAATGAATAAGATAAAAACGGAGCACCGTGCTGAGCATGCTGACTATCAGTTACATAAACTAGGCTTCTCCCACTGTAAACTCAATGTTATATACGTAGTATTACTGTAGGTCAGCATTCACCCGAGTTTGAACTTGATGTGTGTCTGTGTGTGCTGCAAGGATATCCAACACACAACAATAAAAACAAACAAGGGATGTGACGGTCACATTCTTAAAATTCCACCACATAATGACATGACAGTCTGTAATCTGGGTTGTACATGCCTCTGTATGTGTTTATAGTTTCACAAGTACAGAAATTGTGCACACTGAGATAAGGATGCAACTTATAGATGGGATTTTATAGTTCTGCCATATTGTAATAACCTGAAAAGAATGTTACTTTCATGTTTCATTTAGCTAATTAACTGTTCAGTTATACTATCTGTGAATGCTATTGCTCAACATTAAGGTATAAATGGTGTTTCAAAGCCACACTACCAGGGTACAATTCTGTATTTTGTAATTTGGTGTATCATACTATACTTAAAAACTGACTTGCTGCTCCCATAAAATAATAAGCCAGTTTCAGAGAAATCTGATGTGGGACAGCACTCCACAGCTGTGTGTGCAAATAATTATTTTTTCTCCCAAAGACCTGATGTTTTATAAAGCTAGATTTAGTGTGTTAAAAGCATTATCTGCCCAATTTTTGGTTAACATTTCACAAGTTTGCAGAGGTGTTGAGGGCTTCCTGTTTCTGATTAGTGTCACTTTATCATTAAGACAGATACTGAGGAAGCACATTCACATCAGAATTGCTGTACACACGTTACTGCTGTGGAACCAGTGGACATCAAGTTCAATTTTTGTCTAGTCATTCAAAACATCACCACAAACTGACTACAAGTATAGCGGTGCGTGAACCTTTCTCTGAGCTAGTCACAATAACTAAATGAATAACCAAACAAAATATGCTTTTGAATGATAACACTTATTGCTGTGCATTACACCGTGCAGGAGGTTTTCGTATTTGCCACCCAGGACACTGAATTTTAGTCACCAGACAATGAATTACAGTTAACTTTAGATGAAAATTATTAACTTATCCAACAAGACTCCTAAACATTAACTATATCCTGGATTTGAAAATGTACTGTAATGATAGGGAGCTCAAAGCAGGAAAAAGAATACTTGCTCAACTAATCTGTGGGACTCTGGGGGAGAGATTTGTCTGTTGTGAGGTAAAAAAGTAAGCTGGCTGAACCTGAAATGGAGACATGTTGTGTTGTCAAATGGCGCTGTTTCACACTAATGTTAGCAGTTAGCCTTTACTGGCTACATTCCTGTGAGCTGCTAATGTAATATTAACAGTAAGATAGTAAGATAATGTAATACATTTTAAATTGTCTCTATCTCTAATAATGAACACAGAGTTGTTTATTAATCATTAATGCTAGCTAGAAGTCAAAATCTTCTGAATTATGATAACCATTTATGCATCTATTTGTAGCCTACCCTGGTTAAAAGTCTAGCAACTAAGTTCTGTACTGTCTGTAGCCAGTCAACGATTTTTGTATTTAGGCACATATAAAGGCTCCAGGAGGGTTGAGTTTTGTGATGTGCTACTCAAAGTTTAAAATAGAATCAAACAAGACACCATGATTTCTTGCAATAGGCTTAATGTATTCAGCCAAGTACACAGTAGATAGCTTCTTGGTATTATTGGAGCTAATTACAAGGATTTCTGTTTTAGTTGAGTTCCATTGAAGGAAATTGTTAGACGCTCAATTTCTCATATCTACTAGGCCCTCTTGTAAAGAACTCAGCATACTGAGGTCAGTGGTGTTTAGCATGGACATACAGCTGTGTGTCGTCAGTATAACAGTGAAAGGAAACTCCATGACTAGCAGTCTGGGATACAGCCTGAGGATAGGGAACTTTTAAAAAATTGAGAGCAGCCAGGGATGTTTCAATTATATTAATTTAAAAATGTTTTTGGCATTACATCCAATAGCCTATAGCGTATCTATTGATGTATGAGAAATCTACCAAAATTAGCTTTGTATATAGCATATATGGAAAAGTTTGCATTTTCTATGTGAAATTGACTTAATGAGCTAACACTAGCCACTCTTGGTGTAATAGATAGTCTGACTAGATAACATTCAGTAATTAAGGTGATTTAGATTTGCACAAACTGATAACTTAACGCAAGCTATTTTAAAAGCACAACTAGCACACAGCACAACATTCAGATTATTTGATGTATTGGATGATGCACATTAAGCCATCACTGTTGTGTAGAGGAAGCTTCAAATAATAACCAGAGCAGATTTTGTTCAAACTGAACATTTTACTCGCCAACATGCTGCAGTCTTACAGAAAAGGAAGTGAACAACAGACTTTGCACTCAACTGTATCAAACTGGTTCTGATGCAAACCAGTGGATGACTTCACACCTCATTACATTCTTCTTTATATACAGTCTGTGGTGGGACATGAAATTGTTTCTGTCCATTGACTTTGTATACAAGGAGGTTAAAGCAAATAACTGATCTTACAGTGTATGTGACCTGTAGTTCACATTCGATCTCCTACCAACAGCCAGCTTTGGTTTCTTTTTACCATGAAGGCAATTCTTCCTGCTGGTGACAGCTGGAGCACTTCCAAAATCTCAATATCAGTGTATGAAACTCAAGAGACAACTTCTTGGGTGTGTTTCAGTAAGAAATAAACCGAGTGCAAAAAGTTAAGTGTGTTGCTTATGGTGGTTGGAAGCTAAAGATTACGCTGTTGAGAAGTGATACAAACCTGCAGCTTAAGTTACTGTACTAAATTACTGGGTCATTTTTTGGGATGAATTCCTCAAATGTCTTGTTTTGTGATGACAAAATGGCTACAGCTCACATTTGTGCCTCTAATTTGTTGGTGTCCATTATGCCTACCTGCAGTGAACATAAGTGAACATTCTATGTTGCTGTTGTACGCTACATTTTCATTAACTTGTTTTTAACTTGTGATATTGTTTTTTTCCTATCTTGTTTTTATTTTGTTATTTCTATTGTTGCTGGTCTCTGAGTGTGTCTCTGAGTTACTCACTTGAGTCTCTGCTTGTACAGGTTTCCTGGGAGAAGATTGTGAGCAGCATTATATAAATGTGATGGATCATAATCTGCTGTGGAAGGCTAAACCACAGACATGCGTGACTCTTCTCATCTTCATCACTTTCTATCTCACCCTGCTCAATCTCTGGACTGACAGGTGGGTGAAATTACTGGTCTAATCTGCTGCAAGGCGACAATGAATCAAATATCCAAAGCTTCATTTGGCCAATTCCAATTATTAGATTGTTTGTGGCTCAGGTATAGAGTATCGGGTCTATATAGGATAGGATATATAGTACGTTTTAGTCCCTATAAAAACAGTTGACAGCACAAGGAGGAAACATCAGCAGACCTGCCAACCTGCACACATTTTGCGTAGGAAACATCAGTGTGAGTTAAATGTAACAACTGCAGTACTTTCTCTGTCCCGTTCATTTACTCAGTCTTCTTTGCATATTTGACTGTCTGTTAGCTATGCCATATATTGAAAATGCACACATCACAAAGTTAACATTTTTTAAATCTCGTGGTCTTGTCTTAATGTGTATATGTTCTGATATGATACCAATTAAAGTAAATAAATAATAATCATTCATGTTACTCAGTAGAAGCTGGTTAAAGAAAGTAAACTTAGATGGATGAAGCTGTTGGTGGAGGAAGGCAGTATGGAGATAACTAAAATGAAGCAGTGGCTGATCTTACACATTTCATGAATATGCATCATTCTGTCATCATATGTATTAGATCTGCTGTATATAAGCGTGACAAAAACAGACATAAAAGAGAAGATAAGGAACCTGAAAATAAAAACATACTTATTCATATTATATTCTATTGCTGCTAGATGCTATTAAATGAATCAAACAGGAAATTATCTCATTTTGCATAGTTAAGGCCCAGGTTCATTTATTCCTTGCCAGACTGTCGATGTTGCTGTGTGCATTTGCATTCCAGCCAACTTGATGCTTTATCTTGAATCCTGTCACCTGTTACTGCCTGTTACCTGCTGCCTGATCTTGTACCTGTTTCCATGTTCCTGATTATACTTACTGAGCTACCTGTTTTCTAACCTGCTGCCAGCTGCTCCCCTGTTTCTTCTGACCTCCTCTGTGTTGCTGAATTGTGCTGAACTGCCTTTGTGTAGCACAAGTAAAACATATAATAGGTTACTGTAGGTATAGCTCGGGAAGCATCAGTTGAGTAATAATAAAGTAAATATTGTTACGATGCACAGTCACAGTTGTCTTTCTACACTTTACAAATATTAAAAAGACAATAATTAATTGTAAATCAATATATTAAAAACAACAATTGAGCTATTATCTATCTCTATACTGTTCTGGACACTATCATGAATAGTGTTTTATGTTCTGCCTGCTTGTCTGCTACTACACATGTGCTTTTTATGATAATTACAACATTTATGACTACAAGCAGTAGCATCTTCACACTTGGTTTCATGGATTTATTCCATCCCCATCTGACATGAATCATAAAATGCAGCAGCCTGTAAGCTCTCACTGTTGACTAGACATTATCATATTCAGCAAATATACAAAACATTTCTCTTGTTTCTTTTGCAACATTTATGCCTTGTATTTTACTGTTTTTAGTATACAGAACTGCTTATATACAACTTAATATACCTAGTAACTTAAAGTTATTGACAGGACATAAATCAGCCTTTATTTGCGTGGTGTTGTGGACCAACAACATAATGTGTAAGCAATCAATCTAACCGAACTATTATGTTACATTAACATGACTGCAATGCAAAGAAGCCACAAACTTAAAGGACTTAATGGACACTAATGTGAATTTAAGTAAAAAGCATCGAGATTCATGTCTAAAACTGTGTTTATGCACAAAGCCAGAAATATGCAAATGTATCTTTTGGTTCTGTATTATGAATGTCCGTCATTGTGGGATTGGCACATGTGCTCACCCAAATCATTTATTACAGGAAGCCTGAGATCGTGGTGCCAAGACCACTTCCAGCAAAATGTGCACGAATACAGGGTAAATTAACCAATACTAAATGCTGCTCTCTGCTGTTTGTGGGAAGTTTAAAGACATTTAATGTATCTAACATCTGTCTGAAAACCTTCCTTTTCCTGTTCTCATCAGCTGTTGATTTTTTCCTTTTTCCTGTTACTCACAAATGTTTCTGTTGCTATAATGTCTCTAATGTTGTAAAATGGAATAACATTTATTGCATGGAAATCACCCTTTGGAAGTTGATGTAGGTGGAAAACAATCAACAATCAAAACATTGCATTTCCAGTATACTGTATATTATAAGACCTTGTCTCCTAGAAATGATGTTTATGTAGTACAAATTTGATACAGCAAATACATTTAGAAAAAAACATGCCACCTGAAACATTTTTAAAGAGTGGGCTTTAAATGGACTCTGTTGCACCTTTAACCACAACCAACAGTGATGCCACGGTGTCCTGGAGTTCACTTCTGCATCTCTGCCCCCATCTTCTGCTTTCAGAAGCAGCGCTAGACTGTGAAGCCAATTTTAAATATTAGCCAAAATATGTAATTACAACTTCCAGGTTCAACTTGTGATTCACATGGGCCAAGCAGCAAATATCACGGCTTGAGTCTGAAGTCAGTGTGGAAGTATCTTAAAGTACAATACCTCCAGCGGTCGCTAGATACTGGTACCAACCATAAGCACCTCACTGCCTACATCTTTATATAACGTCTATGATGTTGGCCCAAAAAGCACTTTCCCAGACACAATCACAGGAAAGGAGCAAAATCACTAAATTTATTATCTAAATTTGATCCATTCAGTCCAATAACATTTTGAAATTCTAAAAGAGTAGACTTCCAGTTGGCATTGTTGATCCTGAACATATCTGCAAACCATTCACTGACTACGTATTTCAAATGTTTTTTCCTCAGTATCCACTTAGGCAATACAATAGTCACTCATTGCAATTAAGCATGGCTAAACTTTTTTTAATGTTATGTCTACAAACTCACAAAACGTAGAGGAAAGTGCAGTCTTGGTTTAATAATTAAAAAGGTACTTAGTACTTGATACAGGATATGTTTACTACTAAAAAACATATTATTAACAAACAAAAAACATCACAAAACAAATTATTAGTATTAAAACATCATTTCTAGGAGACATGGTGGATTAATCTGTATGAGAAATTCATAGTTTATGATATTGCTACATTGCTGAAATTATGTGACTAAATTTCTAAATTTCTTCCATCTTCTTCCGTTCTGATGTTTGTTCACTTGTTTCTTCTTGTTACTTTGTCTTAAGACAGATATCTAGTGTTAAAAGACAGGTTCACAGTTTTTCAAGTTTGTCTTAAAACAATAGTCAGGAGCCCAAATGACCATTGAAACATGTTTTTCTTGCTGTAATAATTCCTCCTGTTCATACTGACCATTTGAAGATCCCTTCATAATGAGGTTACAATGGAAGTGATGGGCGACAAAATCCACAGTACTTCTTCTGTGCAAAAATGTCTTAAAAGTTTATCTGAAGCTAATATGAAGTTTCAGTGTTCAAATGAATCAAATCAAGTAGATATATTTCAATGCTACAGTCTTTTTAGTGCCAAAGTCCCTCTTTTTGTTATAATACTTCGACCTGCAGCTCAACAGGGAAACACAAAGAGGGAATTTGATGCTAAAGACTAATTCAGACTG
The DNA here is from genome assembly GCA_029490765.1 of Euthynnus affinis. Taxonomy (NCBI): domain Eukaryota; kingdom Metazoa; phylum Chordata; class Actinopteri; order Scombriformes; family Scombridae; genus Euthynnus; species Euthynnus affinis. The sequence continues at coordinate 4,592,278 of CM055845.1, forward strand.
CTGAAGCCTCATAGAAGCTTCACATCAGGTTTTAAATGCATTTTTTGCTCAAAATGACTCTGTGGATACAATGAGGACTTTGGCCTCCATCACTTACATTGAAAGCAGTTGAAGGGAATCTTTTAACAGCCAGTATGAACAAGAGGGATGATTACAGCGAGGAAAACCTTTTTCACTGTTCATATGGACACCTGACTGTTGTTGTAAGACAGACTGGAAAAGTGTGAAAAATTGGTTTTCTCCATCATTTCTATCAATTATGATAATATTTTTCTCACCAACATCACTACAAATCTGAAAATAAAGCAGCCAGACAATTAGGCAGGACGCAGACAAGCCAACAGTTTATCCAGATTATCTAAACCATTTCATTTGTGGGTAAAACTTAAAGTGACAGTACCTGATGAAATGTTGTAAACAGGAAAACTGTGTATACACAACTGCAGGAAGGTCAGAGTTAAAAAAAAGTTCAGTTGTTGCAGGAAGTCAGAAAACTTTGGGTAATACTTTCACACACTTACGTTGGCTCTTGCAAATATGTTTGGTTTTGTTTCTCAACTTTTTGACTAACTGTTTCTTGACCTGTCTGTATTCTTTTTAGAAATGTCACCATATTCCCAGATCTCTGCAGTTATTATTACTGAGAGGAATGATGGTCAAAACCATTAAAATATGTCATGAACGGTACAAAAATTACCCTTAAACTCCAGCTGAAATTTTCTTTTGCTGTAGTTTGAGTGCAGAGTAATATACAGCTTAGTGTGTTTTGTGAAAAGAAAACAACTAAATAAGTTTAACATTTATCACTCCTGCAGTTCAGGGACAAAAGGTGCCCTTTTTGGCGGTCAGTGGGACAAAGACGCTGCTGTTATCGGCTTATATGGAGCACCGCAAAGGAAAACAGGTCAGTGAAGCAAGCGGAAGTTAAAGCCCCTTTACTCTGTGTGATTTTGTTCTCTCTGAGTCAAAAGTTGACAACTATGAGAGAAACATGGTGAAGTCTTTGGTCATCAGTGCAAAATGGTGTCCGAGATCTCACTGTGAGAATCATCCACTGACAACCGGTTTGGAGCTTTGGAGACCAAAGACAGGCTGAGTCTCAAGCATGGTGACATGAAATAAATGTACACAGTCGTTGTTGTACAGTCTAAAGGCACCTTTAGAGAGCAGGTTTAACTCTCTGTGGCACTCAGTGGGTGCAACATGGCAATAATACAAATAAATGTCCATAAGGGTTAAAGTAATGTCAAGATTTCAAAAGGAACTTTCTGACAATCTCTTTACTGAAAAAATATCTGTGAAATGCAATTTATTTCCTTTGTGCACTAAATCTTATGCAACTCAATTTCTTATTTAAAAACATATTTATCTTATCAGTAAAGATTCACATTAGTTTACAGATGAACATTTGAACACATTTAAAATCTAAAAAGAAGAAAAAAATTAAATAGATAAAAGAAAATTTAAAATGTTTTTTTTAAAAGAAAAAAAAGAAGAAAAATGTAACAATACCCATTAAATAAACATACTTATTCTTGTCCGCTTGATGTGCCAGGTCCGTGTCATTGCAGTGGTGCTGAGGAGCGAGACACCAGCCTACCGCTGCCACTTTTGTTGCAACGAGAGACTGCACACTTCTGAAGGTGTCCACAGCGATATCCACATCGACCACTTTGGCTTTGCATACGGGACAGCAGACATCATGTGTCCTATCCCCTCAGGCTGTGAGACACCCTCTCATATTGCTTTGTCCAACGCTGCAACCAGCTATGAAGGTACTGTAGGCCTCAGTGTTATTACACTATAACTTGTGCCATATTATTTAAAGATAGGGCTACAGGTCATTTACAGGTTATTTTTATTATAATTTAATCTGCACATTATTTTCTGGATGAACTGATTAATCATTTGGTCTATAAAACAAAAATAGTGGAAGATGCTAGAAAAATTGAACTTTACAATCAATCAATTCATATTTTCAGTCTGCTTCTACATTTTTTTACGATATTGCCTCATGGTATTTATTATAGAGTGTGGTAGTCAGACAGTAAAAGGACAGTTGGATTTGACAAAATGACTGTGGTTAAAGTACTAACTCATCTTCTGTGTAAAAAAGTGTATTAAAATGATACTATTGTGGACAATTTTCCATTCCAGCAGGATAGAACTTCTCTCACATATTGTCTAAGCTTCAATGCATTGGTTAGCAATTTCCTTGGGCAGCGTTATGTACTGTGAGTGATTTCTTTATCTGTATTTATTCAGGGGACTTTCAAACTTACACACATTCATACCTAGAAGCAGCAAAACACAACCACAGTCAGACCTGCTGAGCGCTGAACAGGCCTCGAGCAAGGGCGCGTCATTTACAAAGATCTGAAATATCTCCTCCTTCACTGAAAAAACAATTCTCAGTGTATGTCCACTGGAGGCTTAAAGTGTCCACATCACCTTTGTATCGGTACCACAGACTGTATATAAAGATATAGCGAGGTGTGAAATCACCTGTTGGTTTCACTGGAGCCGGTTTGAAGTCCAGAGTTCCAGTTTATGGTCGGCGCCATCTTTTTCGGAGCCAGGACCTTCCAGATAAGGGGTGCAGAGTGTTGCCTTTCTAGAAACACACCCCGCAATCTCAGACCCATGCTAATGCTAGCTTTCTGGGAACATTGACCACTGCACACTTGGGCTAACGTTAGCAACTTTAGCAAACATGGAAGGTATAACAATCAAGACATGTTAAACTTTGTGAAATATTGCAACAATAGTCCTTATACACCAATACTTGGTGTGATTCCTGGAGCCGGGGAGAGCAGTAGGTGAGCCAACAGTCAAACACAGCTGTCAATCAACACCCACACAGCACACATCAAAGCTATTATAAGTCATTTTTCACCCACAGATATCAGCAGACATATCCCCTCTTTGAATGTGCTGTGCATTAAAGGAAAAAGAAATGCAAATGTGAAAATATATCTGTGGTTCTCATCTGTGGCCTCTTAGATTCACGTCACTCTGTGTTTTTGGAGGTGAGGAACCAGAAAGTGGAAAGTGTCCCCTTAACTTACAACTTCACTGTCTGCATTTCTACCATGTATAATTTCACCAACGTGCTGCAGGTAACATCACATGACACTGGCTGTATAGTTCTTTTAAAACTTTTCTTACTTTGTTGGAGATGAACGACTTATTTTTTCAAGTATCCTGACCAACACAGACAGAAGAACAAAATAGGACAGATAGGCTCTTATCTTCAATAATAATGTTTGATTTTCATTAAACATTATACATAAAATCCACAAAGTATTTCCTCTGATGCTTTCCTTTCCTTTCTCCTACTATTTGCCTTTAATAACGGAGGAACCCAGAATTTATGTTGACATTTTAGCAGGCTAGTCACATGTCTCTGGAGCATGTTCATTAAATCCTGTGTTTTATTGTAGATGGTCCAGAGTTTGGAAATGATGCAGTTACTGGGGGTGGACAGAGTTGTCGTCTATAAGAGCAGCTGCAGCCCTGAAATACAGCGTTTACTGGACTACTACACAGAAAAAGGTGGAGTATGGTGTCTTTTTTATGTGTGTGATTGTGTTGCCTCTCCTCACCACACAGCAATAGCAACTGCAGAAGTATTTTATCCAGTTTTCTATTTTTGTCCTTTCAGCATTATTGTGTTAACAGTGTAGGTCAAGCAGCCAAACGCCCTTTTCCCTGCATTGTCTTCCTGCTCCCAGGAGGACTTGAAGGAAATCCATGATTTCTCTCTCTGAGGGTGAAAGGCTGCACTAGAGTTTTCTCTGAGCTATAAACGAAGTTCAGAGCTGCAGCAGAGAAACACTTCACATTTTGACTTCGAATTATAATGAATAAATTTGGAGTTTAAACATAATACTGATATTAACCAAAATAAAACATATACCTAAAACAAACCATATTATCATCATTATGGCTGCTAATTTGCTGAGAGGTTTTTAAGATGTTTTTATGTTTATGTCAGTAGTAAACAGCTGCCTCAAGCTTTCTGCTTTCTGCTGCTCTCTGCAGCTCTCTGTCCAGCATCATGTTATGTTGCAGCTGACAGTATAACATCATCTACTGTAGGCTGTAATATTCTCTCCTCTAATATCTATGTGACTGTCACATGATCGCCTCTCATTTCAGCATCTAAATTCATCTCAAAGCATTCCCTCTTTATTTCTGCCACACTGCAGTTTGTTTCAGTTCCTGTTTTGGTTCCTCTAATATGACTGCTGACACTGATACTTAATCTTTAGGAACATTTTTGTAAATGAAACAAACAGAGCTGAAATGTAGTCTCTTATGGACATTTGAGGAGTGTTGATTAGGCTGAAGATCAAATCTGAAGCACACACACCTTCTCTGAACAAGTGACATTCATCAGACTGAAACCACAAATTTACAACAACTTTGGGCAATTAAGAAAGTTTGTTGGAACAAAAAGTCCAAGAATTTTAGGATAAGAGTATGAAAATGCTCTTGCATGAGGCCCACTGATCCAAAGTCCACATGGCTTGAAAAAAAATGTAAGCCATAACAGTGCAACACTTCCCAATACCCAGAAATCCCCTGACCTTAAACAGGATTTATATTTGTGTGCCAAGTAAGTTCATCAGGGTGTGTTTGCTAAAAAAAAAATAGCTGCTTGCTGCTGCTAAAAAGACAAAATCCAAAAGAACAGAAGGAGTCTCCTCAGAGTAATGCATTTTTTTTTAAACTTACTTTTAACCTTTGTTTTCTTCTTGTAAATAACTGGATGATTATATTTCTTCAGGACTCCAAATGTATTAAATTAAGAAAAGAAAAAACACTGTTTGGACAAACTGGTCACAAAGGGTAATATGTCAAAAAGTTTGGGAGCTACTGAGATAACAACAACAAATCCTCAAAATTAAACAAAATACATAGTTTGACTGAATGCAGATTGACTTGTATTAACGTTTTCTGATCTGTTCCTTCCAAAACTGTTACAAATCACATAAATATGTCTAATATTATTATGTGACAACGCTGATTAAGGTTTGAATAGGGTTGGTTAGTGTGAGTGAAAGAGTTTGTGTTAAAATAAGTAGTTAGTTAGAGGTGGTTAAAAGAAATGCATGTTGACTGTTGGAAGGAAACAGGAAATAAACGGTTGTGAAAGTATCATGTTCTGTTGAGCATCCACCCCAACTTCCTTCTTCTGCAAAATTTCTCAGCTTATTATGACCTTGCCCTACTTCCTCCTTTCCTCCTAACAGACAAGAGTCATACTTACATCAAGAAGACTTTGTCACTTGAATGTTAACATGCATTGTGTCTAAATGAATGTTGTTTTTCTTTGGAAGGAAATCTTGCTTAAAAGCTTTGTATGACATTCTTCCATGTGTCCTTCCTAATATTTCCACTGTCTCCTCAGGTGTAATAGAGGTGATTCCTTGGACAATATCCAAATATCTGAAGCCGTCTCAAAGCTGGCTGCCTTCACGCGCTCCAGGTGATATCGAATACTACGGCCAGATCGCTGCTCTCACTGACTGTGTCTACAGATACATGTACCAAACCAGATACGTGGCCCTGCACAATATAGATGAGCTCATATTGCCCCGGTCTGTCAACAGGTAGACACATGAAACCGTTTGTTTCAAAATGAGATAATTGACTTTTGATAAAAATGTTCTGTTTTGACAGCTCACTGACTGTATGAAACACAATCTGACATTACAGGCCTTCATGCTTAGCTCTGATTTTTTAATTATGCCTGATCTTTTTTTGTTGATGGTTCACTTCCATGTTTGTAAGTAACAAGAATAACAACAGCAACGTTATTTGTGCAGTCAAGTCAAAAATATGAATGACATGCTGTACTAGCAATTTATTTACAATAAGTTTCTTCCAGTTTGGCTTGAATAGAAGCTTCTCCATAAATTTGAAGCTTCCTTGTCTCTCCATTGACCTCTGTCACTGTTGCTGCTCTCTTCCATGTTTACTTTCACCGGGCTGTTAGTCGCCGACACCGAATGATGATGAGAGGCGATATGTGAGAAGAAATGAAGTTAAAAAAAAACACATGAAGTCCAATCTCAGCGTTCTGACAGCAGTTGCACAGCCAGAGATCAGACATGAATCAGATCAATGACCACATATGCAGGCCGCCCCAGATCTGATATACAAAAAAATCACACTTGAGTGAAAAAATCTGATCAGAGTCAATGCAGCATGTCATGTGAACGTAGCGTTAGATCACACACTCCTGAAAAGTGCTTTATAGTTTTTAACATTTTGTCCGAATTTGTAGACATTCATAAGGCATCACTTTAGATCACTTTCACAGAAGAATAAAAAAGTTTATATGAATAAGTGTGAATTCATGTACTAATCCACGCACTGGCATTAAGAAATATGTTGTATAACAATGTTGATGCAGTTCTGTAATAATAATTTTATTTGTACATCACTTTTCTTAACCCAGCTCCAAAGTGCTCTAACTAAAGGCATCAGAAACAGTGACATATTGAACAACATATTCAATTAAAAACAATAATCAGGAGATATAAAATCATATAAATCAGTTAACAGTCAGATTAAAAAGCTGTCTTTGGGTGACGTTTAAAAGAAAATGCAGAAGTAGCAGATTCTGTACATAACATAGTGAGTAGAAAATGTAACACTTCCTTTCTTATATGAAATGCTTTATTGTGAATAAGTCATACACATATACATTTCATTATATTACCTGCTAAATACAGTAAATCTTTAAGTGTCAATTTACACAATTCTAAAGTGTTTTTAAATGCCTGTTTGTAGATGTTTTGCATGAGCATTCATTAATTGTATACTTTTAAAAAGCTAGTTACCTGTTATTTTTTCTATCACCAGCTGGAATGACCTGCTGCCACTGCTGGAGAATAAATACGGCGTCAACAAGTGCTATGAGTTTGAGAATAACGTGTTTCCCAACTCTGTCGCACTGCCTCTTCCCGCCTCCGAAAATCTGCCCTCACAGAGCCTCGACTGGCATAATGTGAGCGGGGTGAACATCTTGGCTCACCTTCACCAAGAACCTATCCAAGGAGCAACTCGATACGACAATTTCAAGATCATCGTTAACCCCCGAGCTGTCTACCGTCCCACCGTCCACGGACTGCTGGACTCAGAGAAAGGCTGCTCCTGGATTGACAGGGATATTGCTCGTATGCACCACACAAGGTAGACTGCTGGTCATGTACTTCTTCAATCATATGTGTGCAACTACAGATTATTTTCGTTATTGATTTATCTACTTGTTGTTTTCTCAATTCATAGATGAATCATTTGGTTATTAAAATGTCAGCAAATGACAAAAAAATCCCCATTACATGTTCCCAGAGTCCAAGATGACATTAACATTTGTGAAGCTGCAACCTGTACATTTTAGCTATTTTTCCTTAAAAAAAATACATATTCAAAACAAGCAAAATGTAAAGATCATAAAATAATAATTAATAAAAAATATCCAACATCATAAAGATATAAAAAATAACAGAGAATCACATGAAGTATGATATGTCCCCTTTAAGTTGCAAAGCCAATCACTGTTCCCAAGAAGGATTTCAGTAAAAAAAAAAAAAACATCCAACTGGGCCTAAAATTCTGTTGTGTGCTCCACAAAAATTACAGTTTGTAAAACGTTCAGCAGTTGAAATGAGTTCACTTATAGATTCAGGGTGAGTTTTGGATCATGTCAGTAACTATTGTGCAAGTTATCTCCAATTGGTGACTCTGACAAGCTTCTTGTTCTTTGCAATAGCAGGGGCTGATGGGTACTGTAATACTGAAAACTTATCACCCTTCCAAACTGACGGAAAAAAATGCAACTAACAAATATCATTAAATAATCCAGAGGAAGTACAATAATAATAATAAACTGTATTGTATGTATAGCACCTTTCATACAAAATACAGCTCAAAGGGCTTCACATTAAAAAGATTTTAAAAAGAAAGAAAGAAACATTACACAGGGATACATGCATAGAATAAAAAAGAGGCAAACAAGAAAAATGAGTGATACTGCATTATCTTTAAATGAAGTTATTATTTCTCTCAGATGTAGATTTCCACACTGGTGGAAACGTGACCTTTAAAACCAGCAGCTCTTCTAACTGATGTGTTTCTGTTTTCTGTCTTTGTAGACCTGCGGTGCAACAGCAGCTGAAACCAGAACAGCTGATTTATGACAACAGACTACTGAGCTACAGCACCCGCCTCACGTCAGCTGTCAATGCTGTTCTCACACACACCGGATTTCTACAAAACCAAGATGAGTCAAGTTGATATTATCTGTAGCCAGTATACAGCCCAATATCACTGATCATTGTCTCAGGGGGGGTTTAACAATCTGCACAACAACACATCCTCTGTTCTTAGACCCTTGACTTGAATTAGGAAAAACTCCCTAAAAGAATTTAATGGGGAAAAAACCTGAGGAAGAGCAAGAGATCATTATTTGTGATAGGATTGTGTGTGCATGTGTGTTTGACTAATGTGATTTCAATTCAATTCAGCTTTATTTATATAGCGCCAAATCACAACAAAAGTCATCTCAGGGCACTTTTCGTATAGAGCAGGTCCAGACCATACTATTTACACAGACCCAACAAATCCCCCATGAGCATGCACTTGGCTACGGTAAGGAAAAACTTATACTTTTGTATAATATATATATATATATATATATATGTATGTATAAATATATACGTTAATATATATTTTTATATTTCCCCCAACAACTAATTCACTTACCTCATTGAACATGATTGAAATAAAACCCAATGAAGGCAAACTGTAAATTTTTTACCCATACAGAGCGACAAACTGACTTTCTGTATCAAATTTCTCTACTGACATTTAGGATCATTCACTTTCATGATTCCTCCCCCAAACATATCATCACCAATGGAAATGACACACAAATAAAAACCAATTGGTGTTGTCATTAGTTTCAGTCAAGTCAGTGTGTTATTATCCCTAACTTAGGGACCAAAACATCTCTTTCATTAGGGAGAGCAGACACTAAATTATCAGTACATTTGGAAGAAATCATCATCATGGCATAATGGTGGAATCACAGTTTATAACTAGGTTTCTGCAGCCATAGGACACCAATAGAAAAAATAATTGCACATTTTTACTATGCCAGTGACTTAGTTTTAAGAAAGCATCTTATTTACAGCAGTGAAACTCTTTTAGATGCACAAAAGAATTGAACTGCAAATCTCTCAAAGGACACATATAAACAAGCACACATCAGATCCCCTCCAGTTGTGGTATTTGTGAGTAGTCCAGTAGCTACTCGTGTGACATATTTCCAACAACTGCCACGATGCTCAGGTATCTGTAACTAGTGACACCTCTTATTTTCTTTCTAAATGTCATCATAAACATGCTAACATGCTCACAGTGCTGATGTTCAGCAGGTGTAAGGTTTACCATGTTCACCATCTTAGTTGTTTGTATACTAACATTTGCTAATTAGCACTAAACACATATACAGTAAAGCTGTGGCTGATAGGAATGTGGTGAGTTTTGCAGGTAAAAAGCAGGTTAACTTGGTGGTGGAGTTAATGTGTGATGTCATTGTCTGATGTAAAACCTGCTGTAAATGATCAACACAAGTTTCACGCTGTCGTCTTTCAAATAAATTAATTTCAAATGATATGCCCTTGTGAACAAGCTCCTTGTCATGTGAGAAAACAGGATTTTGTTTTCATGCAGAATGTTTAGAGGAAACTAAACTGTCACTAATGTGACATTTGTGGTTTCAGATACTGAAATAAAAGTTACAACTTGTCATTCTCAACATAACAAAGCTGGATTTTGTTGGGTCTGTTCACCCACATCACAAAAATCCATTAGTACTTTGTAATAGTTTTCATTATTTGCACCAAGCATTTGAGACATTTGCCACCAAACATTTTATCAACACTTCACATTTACTTGAATTATTTGGTCATAAACCAAAGTATTGGACAAGTACAAATTTTGACCTGATGAGAGCAGCAGTAAGCACCGGGTAAGTCTTGTTCCCATTTGGCCCTCCTGTGTGTACTGGTTCTGCTGCACTGTGGGCTCCCTCGCAGGTAAGTTTCACCCTCTTTCACTTCCTGTTTGCTTACTACGTCAAACATTACATACACTACAGACAAGCATTTACCACTGTCACAAATCCTTTTACTGGCCATATCTGTTTTTCTTTCCTCAATGATTACGGACCCAATAATTCATGACTCCACTTATCCCACCATTCAGATGTGACAGCTGTCTCTGCCTGACTCACAAAATCTCTGAGTTTGAAGGTGGAATATCCATCCTGCACCAGATTGACCCTTTCATGGCCACTAGCTCCTTTTGGTGGTATTCTTTTATCTTTTATACGCCCTAACCAGTAAAGGCATTTGAATTACATCCTTGGCTCTGTGCGAGTATGCCTGAATTAAGTTCAGAGGATTCCCTTCATCTATAGTTGACCAGTTTAACTTCTAGAGCAGCTGCATTCACCTGGAGTTTACTAGTTTATAACTGTCAGCACCCGATATTATACCCGGAACAGATTTACTGCCAAGTAGGTTTGTGCATCCTTGGTTTTGTGGTATATAACAACATTAAAAAATAGATAAGACAAAAGACAATTATCACAAAAGTCACAATAAAAAAAAAGTAAAAATATATTCTTAATGGGTATGTTTATACAGTATGTATTATTCCTGCCTGGCTGCTTTAGTTTGGTTTAGTTTAGTTTAGATTTTGGTATCTTTTAGTATTAACTGGAAGTGTTACTGTGTTGTTGTGACTTGACATGTATTGGGGTTGTAGTTCCTCACTTTGGCCATTAGATGGCAGCAAACACATTACTACTCTTCATACTGATTTTACCAGAACTAATGTTACTGATTAGTGATCATTAATAATTACACCAATGCTGATTGGAGCATAGTCATTATTAATATCAATATAATTTAGACCAAAATTTAATGTAGTTCTGCAGTAAAAACTCAAGTTTCTAGAGACACACGTCCACCATCAGCACAGGTGTGAAGACAAATAATACAATTAAACTCACAATAAAATCAATTTTGTTGTTGTTGTTTGTTTGTTTGGATTATTCAGTCACACATAACAAGGAACAAAACAACAATTTGTGTAGGCATGCAACCAACAAAAACATCATCACACATGTCTACAATAATCCACCTCACACTACAAAAAAATCACACAATCAATGACTGAAAAAGGAATAGCCTGAAACCAAGTCTTATTTTTGCCTATCCTATACAATCCATACGATAACCCAGAAAATCAGCAGTATGAAATAAAGAAAAAAAGAAAATTTACTCTAAATTGTAATCCTAATTATTTTACACCTTTATCATTTTACATCATAATACTTTATTTTTTCCATTTTAAGACTTTTTTGAAACTCAACAGAGAGACACACAATTTCAACTCAACTCTAAGACTATTCCATAGTCACATCTATATTTTACATTGGTTCTCACTTTACATCTTTCAAAAATAGACAATCCTCTTAGATTATAATTTCCTTCTATTAATTAAAAAAAATGTTGAATACAAATTGGGGGGCTTTTTTCCTAACTTGAAAAAGTAATTCCAATGTTTTTAAAAACACAATATCCAAAAATTTTAACATACAGGACCTTATGGATAATAGATTACTGGATTCACAGTTGTAAGCTTTATTTATTATTCTAATAGCTCTTTTTTGGAATTTAACTATAGGGTCTATATTTGTTTTGTATTTCCCCAGACATCAACATAATATGACATGACATTGACATTGACATATGACATTGTAAGTGAACAATACGAAGAATAATCAAAAGGGAGAGGAAAATTATTACATGAATATGTACACAAACCATTTGTGCGTCTGAACAGTATGTGAAAGAGGAACAAAGAAGGTCTATTTATGCTGAAGCATATTCTGTTACAAGTATATGTATACAAGTAATCTCAGGTCCTAGAGGTTGGTGTGAAAGAGACAAAGGAGTATGTACCACTCTCTGGGGCTCACTTCTCTGCAGCAGCTTGTATGTCTGTACATAGTGTGAGTGTGCAATACTCTGAGCATTAAAGACAATGCAACAATATTTTATAGCAAATTGTTTCTTCATTTATTGAAGTCAAGTTTAAGAGGTGAATTGCCACAACAATTATCTAGCATTTCTTTCTGCATCTGCTGCAAAAGTTATCAGGTAGGTTTTAGGGCACTTCCAGAGTATTTCATTTCATGTTATCATGCACAGACCAGAGCATCACAATGTCATGCCTGCAGGGAGGGCTCTGTGATCATTTATCTGCCTTACTTCCAATATGACACTTCAGTAAACTGCTTTTACTGCTTTATCACCCGTCCTGCTAGTTTTCTCTCACTTACTTTTCTCTGTCTCATTTTTCCCACCCATGCTGCTGAGATAAATAGGAAACAAGAGAATATGCGCCACTATAGTGTCCTCTGTGTTTGTTTTTTATCAATCAATGGTTTAATGACTACACGACCAAGGTCAGTGGTATTTGCTTTTGGTACAGCATATTGATTGATTGACTGATTGATTGACTGATTGATTGATTGATTGATTGATTGATTGATTGATTGATTGATTGATTGATTGATCGCTCATGCAAGAATAAACAAAAACAGAAACAAAACAAAAAACAAAAACAAACAAAAACACTATCCAGCCAGTTCAAGGAGTTGAACGGACTAAATGCTGTGGGGGCGAAAGACCCTGAATTGTTCCATTCAACAACACAATGGCAGGAAGCGACAGCTGCAGCTACATCTATGTCGCTCCAAGAGGCAGCGGAGAGGGTGTCTGCTATTTTCCATTATAGCATTCAGTTTGTTCAGTGTGCCTCTCTCCACCTCAGATGTTAGAGGGTCCAATCTCTTGCCCAGCACTGAGCCTGCTTTTTTTTTTACCATATTGTCTAATCACTTGGTGTTTTTGTCTGTAAGGCTGTAAAGACATGTAACTGTAACTTCAAAAATAATATTTCCACTAAAAATGTCTTCTATAAACTCTGAAAAATCTCAATACAAGTTGCAACACTACTACTACTACTTTTGAACTGACTGTTAAACAGTTTTGGCATGCGGTTTTCTACAGTTTTAACTTTCACTTACACAGATGTGCATCCTACTTCTCCTCCTCCAGCAGCTAGTTGACAGCAAGTGTGAGTTCTACTGCCCGCATTTGTTCACAGTGTGGGCAGAAACACATCAGCTTTTTCTACAAAAGGATACGTGTCTGCTTCCTGAAAGACTCCTGCTTTTAGCAGGTAATTCATCTTTTAACATCTGAAAAGGACATTTCCAGACATGGAGTTTTAACATGTTTGCCTGCATGAGGAAAGTAAGTTAAGTAAGTTCCTTATCTCTATCTTGTTGTACGCTGTGATGTTATACTAACATAATTTCTAAGTAAAGTACAGCTTATGGGGCAATGAATAAGATAAAAACGGAGCACCGTGCTGAGCATGCTGACTATCAGTTACATAAACTAGGCTTTTCCCACTGTAAACTCAATATTATATACGTAGTATTACTGTAGGTCAGCATTCACCCGAGTTTGAACTTGATGTGTCTGTGTGTGCTGCAAGGATATCCAACACACGACAATAAAAACAAAGAAACAATGTGACAGTTACATTCTTAAAATCCCACCAGATAATAACATGACAGTCTGTAATCTGGGTTGTATGTGCATCTGTATGTGTTTATGGTTTAGTACAGAAATTGTGAAGTCAGTTCTGTATTAAGAAAAGGGTAACTCTAGTTAAAAGGAAAAATAATCATTTTTGAAACCAGTACTTATAGATAGGATTTTATAGTTTTGCCATATTGTAATAACCTGAAAAGTTACTTTCATGTTTTATTTAGCTAACAGTTATTTAGTGGAATCAATGACATCATTAACACCTGTAATTTTAGAATTTAGAGAAGGTTGGTGTGGAAGAGAAAGCCTGAATAATATTTCACTGTTGTTTTCAGTGATATACCATTTTGTGAGTACCTCTGTATGATCATTTGTGCACAAAGAGATAGTAGTCTTAAAGAAAACACAGGCATGATCAGAGAGAGCAACAACTGTAATTGTTCAGACCCTCGAAGATGATTAGTTCCAGAGTGTGCCCCTTGTTATTTTTGGACTCTGTCATATGCCAAGTCAGTCTATAATTACTAAGAATTCAATATGGTTCTTTGTTCTCTGTTGTCCTGCAGGTTGTCAAACAGGTTGTTAACAACACAGTCAAAGTCAATACAGATTATGGACAGCAATTCATTAAAGTCATCAGAAAAGATTGCACAGTATTTTGGTGACCTGTCAATATTTAGTTATATAGCTCAAGAGGAGGAATTCAGCTGAAGTATGTATTCAAAAGAAGCAGAATTTTCATAACACATATGAAAAAAAAAATGGCATGCTCACCTCCTTTCTTATGCACTCTAGCTTCACTCATGAAACGGAAGTTGAACGGAAGTAAGAACAGCTGCACTGTTTTCTTGATTAACCAAGTTTCAGTTCAAAAAACATAAAATCAAGATTATGTTTAACAATAAAATAATTTATTAATAGTGTTTTTTCTCCCAAAGACCTGATGTTTTATAAAGCTAGATTTAGTGTGTTAAAAGCATTATCTGCCCAATTTTTGGTTAACATTTCACAAGTTTGCAGAGGTGGTGAGGGCTTCCTGTTTCTGGTTAGTGTCACTTTATCATTAAGACAGATACTGAGGAAGCACGTTTACATCAGAATTGCTGCACACACGTTACTGCTGTGGAACCAGTGGACATCAAGTTCAATTTTTGTCTAGTCATTCAAAACATCACCACAAACTGACTACAAGTATAGCGGTGAGTGAACCTTTCTCTGAGCTAGTCACAATAACTAAATGAATAACCAAACAAAATATGCTTTTGAATGATAACACTTATTGCTGTGCATTACACCGTGCAGGAGGTTTTCGTATTTGCCACCCAGGACACTGAATTTTAGTCACCAGACAATGAATTACAGTTAACTTTAGATGAAAATGTTGACTTCTTTCGATGGCTTTGATTAACTTATCCAACAAGAATCCTAAACATTAACTATATCCTGGATTTGAAAATGTACTGTAATGATAGGGAGCTCAGAGCAGGAAAAAAACACTTGCTCAACTAATCTGTGGGACTCTGGGGGAGAGATTTGTCTGTTGTGAGGTAAAAAAGTAAGCTGGCTGAACCTGAAATGGAGACATGTTGTGTTGTCAAATGGCGCTGTTTCACACTAATGTTAGCAGTTAGCCTTTACTGGCTACATTCCTGTGAGCTGCTAATGTAATATTAACAGTAAGATAGTAAGATAATGTAATACATTTTAAATTGTCTCTATCTCTAATAATGAACACAGAGTTGTTTATTAATCATTAATGCTAGCTAGAAGTCAAAATCTTCTGAATTATGATAACCATTTATACATCTATTTGTAGCCTACCCTGGTTAAAAGTCTGGCAAATAAGTTCTGTAGTCTGTCTACAATTTTTGTATTTAGGCACATATAAAGGCTCTAGGAGGGTTGAGTTTTGTGATGTGCTACTCAAAGTTTAAAATAGAATCAAACAAGACACAGTAGATAACTTCTTGGTATTATTGGAGCTAATTACAAGGATTTCTGTTTTAGTTGAGTTCCATTGAAGGAACTCAACTAGACGCTCAATTTCTCATATCTACTAGGCCCTCTTGTAAAGAACTCAGCATACTGAGGTCAGTGGTGTTTAGCATGGACATACAGCTGTGTGTCGTCAGTATAACAGTGAAAGGAAACTCCATGACTAGCAGTCTGGGATACAGCCTGAGGATAGGGAACTTTTAAAAAATTGAGAGCAGCCAGGGATGTTTCAATTATATTAATTTAAAAATGTTTTTGGCATTACATCCAATAGCCTATAGCGTATCTATTGATGTATGAGAAATGAGTATATAGCATATATGGAAAAGTTTGCATTTTCTATGTGAAATTGACTTAATGAGCTAACACTAGCCACTCTTGGTGTAATAGATAGTCTGACTAGATAACATTCAGTAATTAAGGTGATTTAGATTTGCACAAACTGATAACTTAACGCAAGCTATTTTAAAAGCACAACTAGCACACAGCACAACATTCAGATTATTTGATGTATTGGATGATGCACATTAAGCCATCACTGTTGTGTAGAGGAAGCTTCAAATAATAACCAGAGCAGATTTTGTTCAAACTGAACATTTTACTCGCCAACATGCTGCAGTCTTACAGAAAAGGAAGTGAACAACAGACTTTGCACTCAACCGCTTCAAACTGGTTCTGATGCAAACCAGTGGATGACTTCACACCTCATTACATTCTTCTTTATATACAGTCTGTGGTGGGACATGAAATTGTTTCTGTCCATTGACTTTGTATACAAGGAGGTTAAAGCAAATAACTGATCTTACAGTGTATGTGACCTGTAGTTCACATTCGATCTCCTACCAACAGCCAGCTTTGGTTTCTTTTTACCATGAAGGCAATTCTTCCTGCTGGTGACAGCTGGAGCACTTCCAAAATCTCAATATCAGTGTATGAAACTCAAGAGACAACTTCTTGGGTGTGTTTCAGTAAGAAATAAACCGAGTGCAAAAAGTTAAATGTGTTGCTTATGGTGGTTGGAAGCTAAAGATTACGTTGTTGAGAAGTGATACAAACCTGCAGCTTAAGTTACTGTACTAAATTACTGGGTTATTTTTTGGGATGAATTCCTCAACTGTCTTGTTTTGTGATGACAAAATGGTTAAAATTTGCTACAGCTCTCATTTTTGCCTCTAATTTGTTGGTGTCCATTATGCCTACCTGCAGTGAACATAAGTGAACATTCTATGTTGCTGTTGTACGCTACATTTTCATTAACTTGTTTTTAACTTGTGAAATTGTCTTTTTCCTATCTTGTTTTTATTTTGTTATTTCTATTGTTGCTGGTCTCAGAGTGTGTCTCTGAGTTACTCACTTGAGTCTCTGCTTGTACAGGTTTCCTGGGAGAAGAATGTGAGCAGCATTATATAAATGTGATGGATCGTAATCTGCTGTGGAAGGCTAAACCACAGACATGCATGATTCTTCTCATCTTCATCATTTTATGTCTCATCCTGCGCATTCTCTGGACTGACAGGTGGGTGAAATTACTGGTCTAATCTTCTGCAAGGCGACAATGAATCAAATATCCAAAGCTTCATTTGACCAATTCCAATTATTGGATTGTTTGTGGCTCAGGTATAGAGTATCGGGTCTATATAGGATAGGATATATAGTACGTTTTAGTCCCTATAAAAACAGTTGACAGCACAAGGAGGAAACATCAGCAGACCTGCCAACCTGCACACATTTTGCGTTGGTAACATCAGTGTGAGTTAAATGTAACAACTGCAGTACTTTCTCTGTCCCGTTCATTTACTCAGTCTTCTTTGCATATTTGACTGTCTGTTAGCTATGCCATATATTGAAAATGCACACATCACAAAGTTAACATTTTTTAAATCTCGTGGTCTTGTCTTAATGTGTATATGTTCTGATATGATACCAATTAAAGTAAATAAATAACAATCATTCATGTTACTCAGTAGAAGCTGGTTAAAGAAAGTAAACTTAGATGGATGAAGCTGTTGGTGGAGGAAGGCAGTATGGAGATAACTAAAATGAAGCAGTGGCTGATCTTACACATTTCATGAATATGCATCATTCTGTCATCATATGTATTAGATCTGCTGTATATAAGCGTGACAAAAACAGACATAAAAGAGAAGATAAGGAACCTGAAAATAAAAACATACTTATTCATATTATATTCTATTGCTGCTAGATGCTATTAAATGAATCAAACAGGAAATTATCTCATTTTGCATAGTTAAGGCCCAGGTTCATTTATTCCTTGCCAGACTGTTGATGTTGCTGTGTGCATTTGCATTCCAGCCAACTTGATGCTTTATCTTGAATCCTGTCACCTGTTCCTGCCTGTTACCTGCTGCCTGATCTTGTACCTGTTTCCATGTTCCTGATTATACTTACTGTGCTACCTGTTTTCTAACCTGCTGCCAGCTGCTCCCCTGTTTGTTCTGACTGCCTCTGTGTTGCTGAATTGTGCTGAACTGCCTTTGTGTAGCACAAGTAAAACATATAATAGGTCACTGTAGGTATAGCTCGGGAAGCATCAGTTGAGTAGTAATAAAGTAAATATTGTTACGATGCACAATCACAAGTGTCTTTTTACACTTTACAAATATTAAAAAGACAATAACTAATTGTAAATCAATATGTAAAAAGCAATTATCTATCTCTATACTGTTCTGGACACTATCATGAATAGTGTTTTATGTTCTGCCTGCTTGTCTGCTACTAAACATGTGCTTTTTATGATAATTACAACATTTATGACTACAAGCAGCAGCATCTTCACACTTAGCTTTGTGGATTTACTCCATCCCCATCTGACATGGATCATAAAATGCAGCAGCCTGTAAGCTCTCACTGTTGACTAGACATTAAACTATATTTTCATATTCAACAAATGTACAAACCATTTCTCTTGTGTCCTTTGCAACATTTATGCTTTGTATTTTATTGCTTTTAGTATACAGAACTGCTTATATACAGTTAAATATACCTAGTAACTTTAAAAGTTACTGACAGGGCATAAATCAGTCCTTTATTTATGTGGTGTTGGACCAACAACATAATAATGTGTAAGCAATCAATCTAACCGAACTATTATGTTACATTAACATGACTGCAATGCAAAGAAGCCACAAACTAAATGGTTTAGAACTACACTAATGTGAATTTAAGTAAAAAGCATCGAGATTCATGTCTAAACCTGTGTGTATGCACAAAGCCAGAAATATGCAAATGTATCTTTTGGTTCTGTATTATGAATGTCCGTCATTGTGGGACTAGGCACATGTGCTCACCCAAATCATTTATTACAGGAAGCCTGAGTTCAGGGTGCCAAGACCACTTCCAGCAAAATGTGCACGGAAACAGGGTAAATTAACCAATACTAAATGCTGCTCTCTGCTGTTTGTGGGAAGTTTAAAGACAACCTTCCTTTTCCTGTTCTCATCAGCTGTTGATTGTTATTTTTCCTTTTTCCTGTTACTCACAATTGTTCTTGGTTCACAGAAATGTTTCTGTTGCTATAATGTCTCTAATGTTGTAAAATGGAATAACATTTATTGCATGGAAATCACCCTTTGGAAGTTGATGTAGGTGGAAAACAATCAACAATCAAAACATTGCATTTCCAGTATACTGTATATTAAAGACCTTGTCTCTTAGAAATGATGTTTATATAGTACAAATTTGATACAGCGAATACATTTAGAATAAAACATGCCACCTGAAACATTTTTAAAGAGTAACTTGACATCAAGCTGTAAATTATTAATCACTGACGGGTCTGTTAAGGTGTGGTCAGAAATGGGCGCTGTTGCACTTTAACCACAACCAACAGTGATGCCATGGTGTCCTGGAGTTCACTTCTGCATCTCTGCCCCCATCTTCTGCTTTCAGGAGCAGTGCTAGACTGTGAAGCCAATTTTAAATATTAGCCAAAATATGTAATTACAACATCCAGGTTCAACTTGTGATTCACATGGGCCAAGCAGCAAATATCACGGCTTGAGTCTGCCTACATCTACCTCACTGCCTACATCTTCATATAACATCTATGATGTTGGCCTTTCCCAGACACAATCACAGGAAAGGAGCAAAATCACTAAATTTATTATCTAAATTTGATCCATTGAGTCCAATAACATTTTGAAATTCTAAAAGAATAGTATCATGGTGGTCAGACTTCCAGTTGGCATTATTGATCCTGAACATATCTGCAAACCATTCACTGACTACGTATTTCAATTGTTTTTTCCTCAGTATCCACTTAGGCAATACAATAGTCACTCATTGCAATTAAGCATGGCTAAACCTTTTTTAATGTTATGTCTACAAACTCACAAAACTTAGAGGAAAGTCTAGTCTTAGTTTAATAATTAAAAAGGCACTTAGTACTTGATACAGGATATGTTTACTTTATCTGTAGAAAAAAAAAACACATTCTCTCCCTGAACATATACATACATATCACAAAACAAATTATTAGTATTAAAACATCATTTCTAGGAGACATGGTGGATTAATCTGTATGAGAAATTCATAATTTATGATATTGCTACATTGCTGAAATTATGTGACTAAATTTCTACAGTTTCAGCTCTCTTCCATCTTCTTCCTTTCTGATGTTTGTTCACTTGTTTCTTCTTGTTACTTTGTCTTAAGACAGATATCTAGTGTTAAAAGACAGGTTCACAGTTTTTCAAGTTTGTCTTAAAACAATAGTCAGGAGCCCAAATGACCATTGAAACATGTTTTTCTTGCTGTAATAATTCCTCCTGTTCATACTGACCATTTGAAGATCCCTTCATAATGAGGTTACAATGGAAGTGATGGGCAACAAAATCCACAGTACTTCTTCTGTGCAAAAATGTCTTGAAAGTTTATCTGAAGCTAATATGAAGCTTCAGTGTCCAAATTAATCAAATCAAGTAGATATCTTTCAATGTTACCGTGTTTTTAGTGCCAAAGTCCCTCTTTTTGTTATAATACTTCGACCTGCAGCTCAACAGGGAAACACAAAGAGGGAATTTGATGCTAAAGACTAATTCAGACTGCTGAAGCCTCATAGAAGCTTCACATCAAGTTTTAAATTCCTTTTTTTGCTCAAAATGACTCTGTGGATACAATGAGGAGTTTGGCCTCCATCACTTACATTGAAAGCAGTTGAAGGGAATCTTTTAACAGCCAGTATGAACAAGAGGGATGATTACAGCGAGGAAAACCTTTCACTGCTCATATGGGCACCTGACTGTTGTTGTAAGACAGACTGGAAAAAGTGTGAAAAATTGGTTTTCTCCATCATTTCTATCAATTATGATAATATTTTTCTCACCAACATCACTCCAAATCTGAAAATAAAGCAGCCAGACAATTAGGCAGGATGCAGACAAGCCAACAGTTTATCCAGATTATCTAAACCATTTCATTTGTGGGTAAAACTTAAAGTGACAGTACTTGATGAAATGTTGTTAACAGGAAAACTGTGTATACACAACTGCAGGAAGGTCAGAGTTAAAAAAGTTCAGTTGTTGCAGGAAGTCAGTTTGAAAACTTTGGGTAATACTTTCACACACTCACGTTGGCTCTTGCAAATATGTTTAGTTTTGTTTCTTAACTTTTTGACTAACTGTACGTTTCTTGACCTGTCTGTATTCTTTGTAGAAATGTCACCATATTCCCAGATCAGTTATTATTACTGATAGGAATGCTGGTCAACACCATTAAAATAAGACCTGGATGGTATAAAAATGACCCTTAAACTGTGTGATCACTTCAGCTGAAATTTTCTTTTGCTGTAGTTTGAGTGCAGGGCAATATGGAGCTTAGTGTGTTTTGTGAAAATAAATCAATCATGCACCAACTGAGTTTAACATTTATCACTCCTGCAGTTCCTCAGGGACAAAAGGTGCCCTTTTTGGCGGTCAGTGGGACAAAGACGCTGCTGTTATCTGCTTATATGGAGCACCGCAAAGGAAAACAGGTCAGTGATTTTATTCTGTCTGAGACGAAAGTTGACAATCATGAGAGGAACATGGTGAAGTCTTTGGTCGTCAATGCAAAACAGTGTCCTAGATCTCACTGTGAGAATCAACCACCAATGACCGGTTTGGAGCTTTGGAGACCAAAGACAGGCTGAGTCTCAACCATGGTGACATGAAATAAATGTACACAGTCATTGTTGTTGTACAGTCTAAAGGCACCTTTAGAGAGCAGGTTTAACTCTCTGTGGCACTCAGTGGGTGCAACATGGCAATAATACAAATAAATGTCCATAAGGGTTAAAGTAAAGTCATGATTTCAAAAGGAACTTTCTGACAATGTCTTTACTGAAAAAATATCTGTGAGATGCAATTTATTTCTTTTGTGCACACAAATAATCAGACTACTAAATCTCATGCAACTCATTTTTTTATTTAAAAACATATTTATCTTATCAGTAAAGATTCACATTACTTTACAGATGAACATTTGAATAACACATTTAAAGTCTAAAAAATGAAAAAAAAAAAAAATAGAAAAGAAAATATTAAATGACTTTTGGAAAAAAAGAAGAAAATTTTAACAATACCCATTAAATAAACATACTTATTCTTGTCCTCTTGATGTACCAGGTCCGTGTCATTGCAGTTGCGCTGAGGAGCGAGACACTAACCTATCGCTGCCACTTTTGTTGCAACGAGAGACTGCACACTTCTGAAGGTGTCCACAGCGATATCCACAGCGACCACTTTGGCTTTGCATACGGGACAGCAGACATCATGTGTCCTATCCCCTCAGGCTGTGAGACACCCTCTCATATTGCTGTGTCCAACGCTGCAACCAGCTATGAAGGTACTGTAGGCCTCAGTGTTATTACACTATAACTTGTGCCATATTATTTAAAGATAGGGCTACAGGTCATTTATAGGTTATTTTTATTATAATTTAATCTGCACATTATTTTCTGGATGAACTGATTAATCATTTGGTCTATAAAACATCAAATAGTGGAAAACGCTAGAAAAACTGAACTTTACAATCAATCAATTCATATTTTCAGTCTGCTTCTACATTTTTTTACGATATTGCCTCATGGTATTTATTATAGAGTGTGGTAGTCAGACAGTAAAAGGACAGTTGGATTTGACAAAATGACTGTGGTTAAAGTACTAACTCTCATCTTCTGTGTAAAAAAGTGTATTAAAATGATACTATTGTGGACAATTTTCCATTCCAGCAGGATAGAACTTCTCTCACATATTGTCTAAGCTTCAATGCATTGGTTAGGAATTTCCCTGGGCAGTGTTATGTATGGTTAGTGATTTCTTTATCTGAATTTATTCAGGGGACTTTCAAACTTACACACATAGAAGCAGCCAAGCACAAACACAGTCAGACCTGCTGAGCGCTGAACAGGCCTCGAGCAAGGGCGCGTCATTTACAAAGGTCTGAATTGTCTCCTCCTGAGAAAAAACAATTCTCAGTGTATGTCCACTGGAGGCTTAAAGTGTCCACATCACCTTTGTGTCAGTACCACAGACTATATATAAAGATGTAGTGAGGTGTGACATCACCTGTTGGTTTCATTGGAGGCGGTTTGAAGTCCAGAGTTCCAGTTTATGGTCGGCGCCATCTTTTTCGGAGCCAGGACCTTCCAGATAAGGGTGCAGAGTGTTGCCTTTCTAGAAACACACCCCACAATCTCAGACCCATGCTAATGCTAGCTTTCTGGGAACATTGACCACTGCACACTTGGGCTAACGTAAGCTACTTTAGCAAACATGGAAGGTATCACAATCAAGTCACGTTAAACTTTGTGAAATATTGCAACAATAGTCTGACTTGGTGTGATTCCTGGAGCCGGGGAGAGCAGTAGGTGAGCCAACTGTCAAACACAGCTGTCAATCAACACCCACACAGCAGACATCAAAGCTATTATAAGTCATTTTTCACCCACAGATATCAGCAGACATTTGGTATCTTCCCTGTTGATGATTCTATTCAAGTGTTTTCAAACATGAATGTGCTGTACATTAAAGAGAAAAGAAAAGCAAATGTGAAAATATATCTGTGGTTCTCATCTGTGGCCTCTTAGATTCACGTCACTCTGTGTTTTTGGAGGTGAGGAACCAGAAAGTGGAAAGTGTCTCCTTAACTTACAACTTCACTGTCTGCATTTCCACCATGTTTAAGTTCACCAACGTGCTGCAGGTAACATCACATAACACTCGTACAGCTCTTTTTAAACTTTTCTTACTTTGTTAAAAGGCACATTGGAGATAAAAGTCTTATTTTCTCAAGTATCCTGACCAACACAGACAGAAGAACAAAATAGGACAGATAGGCTCTTATCTTCAATAATAATGTTTGATTTTCATTAAACATTATACTTCAAATCCACAAAGTGTTTCCACTGATGCTTTCCTTTCCTTTCTCCTACTATTTGCCTTTATTAATGGAGGAACCTATAATTAATGTTGACATTTTAGCAGGCTAGTCACATGTCTCTGGAGCATGTTCATTAAATCCTGTGTTTTATTGTAGATGGTCCAGAGTTTGGAAATGATGCAGTTACTGGGGGTGGACAGAGTTGTCGTCTATAAGAGCAGCTGCAGCCCTGAAATACAGCGCGTACTGGACTACTACACAGAAAAAGGTGGAGTATGGTGTCTTTTTTTTATGTGTGTGATTGTGTTGTTTCTCCTCACCACACAGCAATAGCAACTGCAGAAGTATTTTATCCAGTTTTCTATTTTTGTCCTTTCAGCGTTATTGTGTTAACAGTGTGACCCAAGCAGCCAAATGTCCTTTTCCCTGTATTGTCTTTCTGCTCCGAGGAGGACTTGAAGGAAATCCATGATTTACCTGTCTGAGGGCGAAAGACTATATTAGAGTTTTCTCTGAGCTACAAACGAAGTTCAGAGCTGCAGCAGAGAAACACTTCACATTTTGTGTTTCTTATGTCAGTAGTAAACAGCTGCCTCAAGCTTTCTGCTTTCTGCTGCTCTCTGCAGCTCTCTGTCCAGCATCATGTTATGTTGCAGCTGACAGTATAACATCACCTACTCTCAGCTGTAATATTCTCTCCTCTAATATCTATGTGACTGTCACATGATCGCCTCTCATTTCAGCATCTAAATTCATTTCAAAGCATTCCCTCTTTATTTCTGCCACAGTTCAGCACTGCCCTGATGGATTCATGTTTTCCTATTGTTACAGTTCCTCTAATACGACTGCTGACACTGATAAATGTTGCTGCTGATTTCTCACAGCAGCAGCAGTTTTTAATCTTTGGGAACATTTTTGTAAATGAAACAAACAGAGCTGAAAACGTAGTCTCTTATGGACATTTGAGGGGTATAGAGGCTAAAAATCAAATCTGAAGCACACACACCTTCTCTGAACAAGTGACATTCATCAGGCTGAAACCACAGATTCACAACAACTTTGGGCAATTAAGAAAGTTTGTTGGAACAAAAAGTCCAAGAATTTTAGGATAGGAGTATGAAAATGCTCTTGCATGAGGCCCACTGATCCAAAATCCACATGGCTTGTAAAAAAAATGTAAGCCATAACAGTGCAACACTTCCCAATACCCAGAAGCCCCCTGACCTTAAACAGGATTTATATTTGTGTGCCAAGTAAGTTCATCAGGGTGTGTTTGCTAAAAAAAAATAGCTGCTTGCTGCTGCTAAAAAGACGAAATCCAAAAGAACAGAAGGAGTCTCCTCAGAGTAATGCATTTTTTTTTTAAACTTACTTTTAACCTTTGTTTTCTTCTTGTAAATAACTGGATGACTGTATTTCTTCAGGACTCCAAATGTATTAAATTAAGAAAAGAAAAGACACTGTTCGGACAAACCGGTCACAAAGGGTAACATGTCAAAAAGTTTGGGAGCTACTGAGATAAAAATAACAAATCCTCAAAATTAAACAAAATACACAGTGTTACAAATCACATAAATATGTCTAACATTATTATGTGACAACTCTGATTGAGGTTTGAACACGGTTGGTTAGGGTGAGAGAAAGAGCATGGTTTGTGTTAAAATAAGTAGTTAGTTAGAGGTGGTTAAAAGAAATGCATGTTGACTGTCGGAAGGAAACGGGAAATAAACGGTTGTTAAAGTATGATAAACTGTTGAGCATCCACCCTAACTTCCTTGTTCTGCAGAATTTCTCAGCGTATTATAACCTTGCCCTACTTCTGCCTCTCCTCCTAACAGACAAGAGTCATACTTACAGCAAGAGGCTGTGTCCAAATCACTTTTGCTATTTTAACGGTGGAAAAATGGTTGATGCGCCAGGTGCATGGTTCAAAGGGGTTGTACCTAGTCTCCTAATTAATCATAAGTGTGATTTTGGCGTAACATAAAATAAACCAATCACAGTGTCATCTCCCATTCCCTTTAAGAGCCAGGTGCACTTGCTCTTTGGCGGATCACTATTATGACAGCGCAATTGCCAAATAGTAAGAGGGAGCGCTTATCTGCAGAGGTAACGGAAAGCTCAAGATCCATAACGCACACACTGGCCCCTGCTGCCCATAGACCCTCCTGTGGTCAGCCACAGACCACTAGTTTAACATCCTGTTCATTCAATTGCTGCAATTTTATCCTCATTTGGTTTTTGAAAAGGTTTAATTTTTTTAATTACAGCTTTAGTTTCTTTAAAAATCGTTTTGATCAGTCATGGAGTAACAGGTCAAATCAGCAGAGCTTTAATTTCGGAATGTATGAAAACTTGATCACTGCAATCTCAAAAAT
Organism: Euthynnus affinis; assembly: GCA_029490765.1. NCBI lineage: Eukaryota > Metazoa > Chordata > Actinopteri > Scombriformes > Scombridae > Euthynnus > Euthynnus affinis. Next base: position 4,618,742 of record CM055845.1, read on the forward strand.
GGGCAACGTGGGCGTTGGATGGAAATTACAACTGCGTCAGACTTGCGCTGCGCTTAGCGCTGCTCTGTGCCAGGCAATCTTGCTGAAAGGGACTAGAAAGCTTTGTATGAGGTGCTTCCATGTGTCCTTCCTAATCTTTCCACTGTCTCCTCAGGTTTAATAGAGGTGATTCCTTGGACAATATCCAGGTATATGAAGCCGTCTCTAAGCTGGCTGCCTTCACTCAGTCCAGGTGAAGTCCACTACTATGGCCAGATCGCTGCTCTCACTGACTGTGTCTACAGATACATGTATCAAACCAGATATATGGCCCTGCACGATATAGATGAACTCATATTGCCCCGGTCTGTCAACAGGTAGACACATGAAATTCTTTGTTTCAAAATTAGATAATTGGCTTTTGATAAAAAATGTTCTGTTTTGACAATTCACTGACTGTATGAAACACAATCTGACATTACAGGCCTTCCTGCTTAGCTCTGATTTTTTAATCATGTCTGATCTTTTTTTGTTGATGGTTCACTTTCATGTTGTAAGTAACAAGAATAACAACAGTAACATTATTTGTGCCACAGTCAAATCAAAAATATGAATGACATGCTGTGCTAGCAATTTGGTTATGATAAGTTTCTTCCTCGTCTCTCCATTGATCTCTGTCACTGTTGCTGCTCTCTTCCATGTTTATTTTCACCGGGCTGTGAGTCACCAACCCCGAATGGTGATGAGAGGCGTTATGTACGAAGAAGTGAAGTTAAAAAAAACACATGAAGTCCGATCTGAACGTTCTTACAGCAGTCACACAGCCAGAGATCAGACATGAATCAGATCAATGACCACATATGCAGGCCAGCCCAGATCTGATATACAAATACAAAAATCTGACTTGTTTGTCGATACAGCATGTCATGTGAACGTAGCGTTAGATCACACACTACTGAAAAGTGCTTCATGGTTTTTAACATTTTGTAAGAATACATTTTGTACGCATTAATAAAGCATCACTTCAGGTCACTTTTACAAAAGAATAAAAAGATTAAAAGGGTGTTTAAAAGAAAATGCAGAAGTAGCAGTTCTGTACATAACATAGTGAGCAGAAAGTGTAAGAAACATTTCCTTTCTAAGTCATACACGCACACACTTCATTATATTACCTACTATATACAGTATATCTTTAAGTGTCAACTTACAACATTTATACAGTATTTTTTAAATGCCTGTTGGTAGATGTTTTGTATGAGCATTTACTAATTGTGTACTGCTAACAAATGTAAAGAGGTGGTGTTATAAAAAGTGTTACCTGCTATTTTTTTTCTATCACCAGCTGGAATGACCTGCTGCCACTGCTGGAGAATAAATACGGCGTCGACAAGTGCTATGAGTTTGAGAATAACGTGTTCCCCAGCTCTGTCGCACTGCCTCTTCCCGCCTCCGAAAATCTGCCCTCACAGAGCCTCGACTGGCATAATGTGAGCGGGGTGAACATCCTGGCTCACCTTCACCAAGAACCTATCCAAGGAGCCACTCGATACGACAATTTCAAGATCATCGTTAACCCACGAGCTGTCTACCGTCCCACCGTCCACGGACTGCTGGACTCAGAGAAAGGCTGCACCTGGATTGACAGGAATATTGCTCGCATGCACCACATAAGGTAGACTGCTGGTCATGTACTTCTTCAATCATATGTGTGCAACTACAGATTATTTTTGTTATTGATTAATCTACTTGTTGTTTTCTCAATTCATAGATGAATCATTTGGTTATTAAAATGTCAGCAAATGACAAAAAAATCCCCGTTACATGTTCCCAGAGTCCAAGATGACATTAAAATTTGTGAAGCTGCAACCTGTACATTTTAGCTATTTTTCCTTAAAAAAAAAATACATATTCAAAACAAGCAAAATGTAAAGATCATAAAATAATAATTAATACAAAATATCCAACATCATAAAGATATAAAAAATAACAGAGAATCACATGAAGTATGATATGTCCCCTTTAAGTTGCAAAGCCAATCACTGTTCCCAAGAAGGATTTCAGTAAAAAAAAAAAAACATCCAACTGGGCCTAAAATTCTGTTGTGTGCTCCACAAAAATTACAGTTTGTAAAACGTTCAGCAGTTGAAATGAGTTCACTTATAGATTCAGGGTGAGTTTTGGATCATGTCAGTAACTATTGTGCAAGTTATCTCCAATTGGTGACTCTGACAAGCTTCTTGTTCTTTGCAACAGGAGTGGCAGCAGGGGCTGATGGGTACTTTAATGCCCAGAGCTTTTCACCCTTCCAAACTGACAGAAAAAAATGCAACTAACACAAATCATTAAATAATACAGAGGAAGAACAATAATGATAATAAACTTTGTCTGTATAGCACCTTTCATACAAAATACAGCTCAAAGTTCTTCACATTAAAAAAGATTTTAAAAAGAAAGAAACATTACACAGGAATACATGCATAGAATAAAAAGATGAGAGATACTGCATTACATTAAAATGAGGTTATTAATTCTCTCGGATATAGAATTGCACACTGGTGGAAACGTGACCTTTGAAACCAGCAGCTCCTCTAACTGATGTGTTTCTGTTTTCTGTCTGTGTAGAGCTGCGGTGCAACAGCAGCTGAAACCAGAACAGCTGATTTATGACAACAGACTGCTGAGCTACAGCGCCCACCTCACGTCAGCTGTCAATGCTGTTCTCACACACACCGGATTTCTACAAAACCAAGATGAGTCAAGTTGATATTATCTGTAGCCAGTATACAGTCCAATATCACTGATCATTGTCTCAGGAGAGCTTAACAATCTGCAAAACAACACAACATCCTCCGTTCTTAGACCATTGACTCGAATAAGGAAAAACTCCCTAAAAAAAATGTAATGGGGAAAAAATGAAGGAAACCTGAGGAAGAGCAAGAGGTGATTATTAATCATTAGTTTCAGTCAAATTATAAAAGTTCTCAACAGTTCCAGTCAGATGGTTTGTAATCATTTGTTACAGCACCTTCTTTAATTAATACTTTGACTGTGTTTATATTAATATGCATATTGGGGTTCTTTGGTTTGGGGTATTTTTTATCTCGTGTTTGAATGATTGTAAACAACACTGACATGTAAATGACACTCTATGTATTGTTATGATGTTTTGTGTCCTCGGTACATGGTTAAGGTGAATTACCTGGTGTGTGTGTGTGTGTGTGTGTGTGAAGAATTGATTTAAAAGAAGTTACTGAATCTGCAAGCCTTATCTCTTCAGGCAGGTCGTTCCAAAGTCGAGGGGCCCTGATGGAAAAAGCTTGGTCACCTTTAGATTTAAGCTTCAACTTTGGAACAACCAGAAGTGCCCCACCTGAGGATCTAAGGCTGCGGACTGGCTCGTACGGGGTCAGCATATCTGTTATGTAGCTTGGAGCCAGACCCAGGTGTACTTTAAAAGTGATCAGTAAAATTTTAATATCAACTCTAAAACAAACAGGGAGCCAATGAAGAGAAGTCAGAATCGGGGTGATGTGATGTTGTCTGTTAAAACCAGTAAGAAACCTAGCTGCTGCATTCTGAACTAGTTGGAGGTGGAACAGGGATTTTAGTGTTATGCCGGAAAGGAGGGAGTTACAATTATGTGATCTGGAGCAAATGAAAGCATGGATGATTTTTTCAAGGTCAGACTGGTATAGCATTGGCTTGATTCTGGAAATTGTTCTGATTTGGAGGAAGTAGGACTGGACAACTTTATTAATGTGTGGTTTGAAGCTTAAACCAGTATCGAACAGCATTCCAAGATTTCTGGCAGTGGGTTTCATGTAGGTGGATAGGGGACCAAGACTGATGGGGTTATTTGGATTAGGGAGACTGAACAGTATGACTTCTGTTTTTGAATTGTTGAGGTGAAGGAAATTTTGTGCCATCCAACAGTTGACATCACTGAGACAATCTACAGCAGCAGCCAGGCTTCTTGGGTCACTGGGTGTCAGGGGAAGGTATATCTGTGTGTCGTCTGCATATCAATGAAAAGAATCGTCGTGTTGCTGAATGATTTGACCAAGTGGAAGCATATAGATAGAAAATAAAATTGGACCTAAAATTGAACCTTGCGGTACACCACTGGTAATGTGGGCTGTGGAAGAAGTAAAATTACCAATGGTGACCGAGAAGGTTCTTTCTAAAAGGTAAGAATAAAACTAGTCAAATGCAGTGTCCTTGATGCCCACCCAGGTTTTAAGGCGGTCAATTAAAAGTTTCTGTGCTATGTAACACTCTAAAACCAGAATGAAATTTCTCAATATTGTTTTGACACATAAAAGCTAAAAGTTGGGTTGAAACAACCTTTTCTAAAACTTTGCTTAAAAGGGAAGTTTAGAAATTGGTCTAAAATTATTAAAAACAGGGATCAAGGTTAGGTTTCTTTAAAAGGGGTTGCACAACAGCATGTTTAAAAATAGAGGGATAAAATCCATTTATGAGGGAGCTGTTGATAATTGAGAAAATACTGGGGCCAACTAGGTCAATAACTTCTTTGAGAAATTTCGTGGGGATAGTGTCAAGACTGCATGTGGTGGGCTACATATGGGCTATGATATCAAACAAAAATGACAGTGTAATAGGATTAAAATGACTAAAATGACAATTGAACATGGGCTGGGGATTGGGATTTGTTGCCTTATCTCCATAACCTTTTCACTAAAAATTTTTAAAAACTTTTCACACATTTCTTGTGATGCATCAATAAAATGACAAGGGGAGGGTGTGATGACTGAATCTTTTGATTTAAATAAAATCCTGGTTTTAGAATGATTTGCTAAAATTAAATTAGAGAAAAATTATCTTTTTGCTTCTTTAGCTGCATTTTGATAACTGGTCATTGCATCTTTCCAGAACTGATAAAATACATGTAAACCTGTTTGTTTTTTCCATTTGTGTTCCTTTCTCCTACAGTCTCTCTTTAATTCATTGATGGATTAATTTAGCCAGGGTCTCTCTTTGACTCTTTGTCCTTGTAAGGGGCAACAGCGTGTAGAACAGATTGACAGGTGTGATTAAATAGAAAGGCCCATGCAGCTCAACTTCAGAAAAACACCCAGCAAAGGAATAAAACTCTTAAAGGGTGACATTGATTCTGCTGGTTCTAATGTTGAGAGGGTTCACTTTTAAAAACAGCTCAGGACACATTTTTTAGACTTGCTTATTGTTTCATTTGTTTTGTTTATTTCTGTTTTTAGATGAATGTCTGTTGTATTGTTTTTGTTTGCTTTTATTGTGAAGCACTTTGTGATGATGGTCTTGAAACATGCTGCATTATATGAACAAACATTTTTTTTAATTATTATTATTGTTGTTATTATTATTAGTAGTAGTAGTAGTATACCTATCCCTAACTCAGGGACCAAAACATCTCTATCGTTAGGGAGAGCAGACACTTAAATATCAGTACATTTGGAAGAAATCATCATCATGGCATAATGGTGGAATCACAGTTTATGAGTAGTCCAGTAGCTACTTGTGTGACATATTTCCAACAACTGCCACAATGCTCAGGTACCTGTAATTAGTGACACCTCACATCCAAGTTTATTTTCTTCCTAAATGTCATTGTAAACATGCTAACATGCTCACATTGCTGATGTTAAGCAGGTGTAAGGTTTACCATGTTCACCATCTTAGTTGTTTGTATACTAGCATTTGCTAATTAGCAATAAACACATATACAGTAAAGCTGTGGCTGATAGGAATGTGGTGAGTTTTGCAGGTAAACAGCAGGTTAACTTGGTGGTGGAGTTAATGTGTGATTTCATTGTCTGATGTAAAACCTGCTGTAAATGATCAACACAAGTTTCACGCTGTCATCTTTAAAATAAATTAATTTAAAATGATGCATTTACCTCTGTCACAAATCCTTTTACTGGCCACACAGTTCCTTTTACTGGCCATATCTGTTTCTCTTTCCTCAATGATTACGGACCCAATAATTCATGCCTCTGCTTATCCCACCATTCAGATGTGACAGCTGTCTCTGCCTGACTCACAAAATCTCTGAGTTTGAAATAAGTGTTACTGTGTTATTGTGACTTGACATGTATTGGGGTTGTAGTTCCTCACTTTGGCCATTAGATGGAAGCAAACACATTACTACTCTTCATACAGATTTTACCAGAACTAATGTTACTGATTAGTGATAACTAATAATTACACCAATGATGATTTGGATATATTCATTTCTAATATCAATATAGTTTAGACCAAAATTTAATGTAGTTCTACATTAAACACTCATGTTTCTAGAGACACATGTCCACCATCAGTACAGGTGTGAAGACAAATAATACAATTAAAATCACAATAAAATCAATTTTGTTGTTGTTGTTGGTTGTTTGTTTTAGGGTTTTTTGTTTTCTCCACTGCCAAGTATGTTAATGGAGATTGGTGATGTTTGAATGCAATACATAATGCAGGAGTTTATTGTAAAGTGTTAGTACAGTGTAGTTTTCTTGCTAGCATGAACACAAATGACTGTGAATGAATTAATGAATGAATCAGTTTAACACTGAATACTGAGGGAACAAATGAAAAACTTTATCAATGGTATTCGTCTCCAATTTGGTCCATTATAGTTAAGCTAGAGAGAAAAACAATGATTAATTTACAGTCAGTGAAGAGTGAGCTTGGTAAGCGATAAATGCATATAAATATCAGACCCATTTGCTCATGCATGATCACTAGAGACATTCCTGTGAAATGCAGTGAGTACTGATATTAGGTATTTTTTTCTGTGTTGAATGCATCTTAAAGAATATAAGAAACCTTTAGTTGAGGCACCATGTTCAAATGTCATTAAAACAAACTGAAACAACATCTAGTGTGGTGTACCCTTAGGTGTAAATTCAGTAGCAATACGAACAATTCCAAGATGTCAGACATCTTGACAGGTCCATATCATAATTTAACATACTAAGGAGAAACCCACTGGTAATGGAAAACATATGTTGAAGAGAAGAGGTGGCAGGGTATAAAAGATCCCAGCTTAAGTTGGCTTGTTGTTCATTGCATTTGCATGTGACAGAACCATCGGACAGAAATAAAGCCATATTCAAATTATGTTTCTTTGTGAGTCTTATTCTATTTGTGAATACTATGTGATACTATGTATCAGAAATACATGGTTACAAGTGCCTTTTAGAAAAAGATTATAACCAACCCTTGCAATGTAAATGATTAAAAAACATGAACCAATTTAAATTAGTAAACTTGACTTCTGGTTTTCCACAATCTTTGGAGTTCTTAAATGTAGAATGAATGAATGAATGGATTATTCAGTCACACATAACAAGGAAAAAAACAATTTGTGTAGGCATGCAACCAACAAAAACATCATCACACATCTACGATAATCCACCTCACACAACAAAAAAATCACACAATCAATGACTGAAAAAGGAATAGCCTGAAACCAAGTCTTATTTTTGCCTATCCTATACAATCCACAAGATAACCTAGAATATCAGCACTGTGAAATAAAGAAAAAAATGAAAATTTATTCTAAATTATTTTACATCTTTATCGTTTTACATCATAATCCTTTGTTTTCCATTTTAAGACTTTTTTGAAACTCAACAGAGAGACACACAATTTCAACTCATCTCTAAGACTATTCCATAGTTTGACTGCCAAAACTGAAATACATCTATATTTTACATTGGTTCTCACTTTACATCTTTCAAAAATAGACAATCCTCTTAGATTATAATTCCCTTCTATTAATTTAAAAAAAAATGTTGAATACAAATTGGGGGGCTTTTTTCCTAACTTGAAAAAGTAATTCCAATGTTTTTAAAAACACAATATCCAAAAATTTTAACATACAGGACCTTATGGATAATAGATTACTGGATTCACAGTTGTAAGCTTTATTTATTATTCTAATAGCTCTTTTTTGGAATTTAACTATAGGGTCTATATTTGTTTTGTATTTCCCCAGACATCAACATAATATGACATGTCATTGACATTGACATATGACATTGTAAGTGAACAATACGAAGAATAATCAAAAGGGAGAGGAAAATTATTATATGAATATGTACACAAACCATTTGTGCATCTGAACAGTATGTGAAAGAGGAACAAAGAAGGTCTATTTATGCTGAAGCATGTTCTGTTACGAGTATACAAGTAATCTCAGGTCCTAGAGGTTGGTGTGAAAGAGACAAAGGAGTATGTACCACTCTCTGGGGCTCACTTCTCTGCAGCAGCTTGTATGTCTGTACGTAGTGTGAGTGTGCCATACTCTGAGTATTGGGGACAATGCAACAATATTTTATAGCAAATTGTTTCTTTATTTATTGAAGTCAAGTGCAAGAGGTGCAAAAGTTATCAGGTAGGTTTTAGGGCACTTCCAGAGTATTTCATTTCATATTATCATGCACAGACGAGAGCATCACAACGTCATGCCTGCAGGGAGGGCTCCGTGATCATTTATCTGCCTTACTTCCAATATGACACTTCAGTAAACTGCTTTTACTGCTTTATCACCCGCCCTGCTAGTTTTCTCTCACTTACTTTTCTCATGTCTCATTTTTCCCACCTATGCTGCTGAGATGTGTGTATGTATTTCAAAGGCCATTCATTGTAAAGGGACATCTGGCCGGGCCTGGGCAAAGGATTTTCACCAGAAAGTGGAAGGACTAAATACAGGAAATGGTCAATTGGGGCAGACCAAGTCTTGCTGCTGCATAGAGATGGACTGTTTGTAAATTTAGTTTTGTTTAGTTTAGTATTGTTTCTCTTAAATTAATGTTTAGTTGGGTATTTGTGGTTTAATTTATCTGTTTTGGGGAGAATTCTGTTTATTGTTTAGATGGTAGTGTGTGTTATTTGTCAGTTACCCCTTTCTGTGTCTTGGTCTGATCAACCGAGTATATATATTCCCCTTTGTGTTCAGATTGTCAGGTCTGATTGTAGGGATAAGTTCAGCTTAGTTCAGCTCTGTTTATTTTACCTTTTATGGGCCCTTTATTTGCCATATTTTGTTATTTGTATTATTTTTTGCATTTTTTGGGTAAATAAAACCCTCTTTTTTTGAAACCACCTGTGTGTCCTTTGCCTGCCAGCTCGGTCCCTTACAGCGCCACTATAGTGTCCTCTGTGTTTTTTATCAATCATTTGATGACTACACAACCAAGGTCAGTGGAATTTGCTTTTGGTACAGCATATTGATTGATTGATTGATCGCTCATTCAAGTATAAACAAAAACAAAAACAAATAAAAACTATCCAGCCAGTTCAAGGAGTTGAACGGACTAAATGCTGTGGGGACCAAAGACCACCTGAATTGTTCCATTCAACAACACAATGACAGGAACCGACAGCTGCGGCTACATCTATGTCGCTCCAAGAGGCAGCAGAGAGGGTGTCTGCTATTTTCCATTATAGCATTCAGTTTGTTCAGTGTGCCTCTCTCCACCTCAGATGTTAGAGGGTCCAATCTCTTGCCCAGCACTGAGCCTGCTTTTTTTACCATATTGTCTGATCGCTTGGTGTTTTTGTCTGTAAGGCTGTAAAGACATGTAACTGTAACTTCAAAAATAATATTTCCATTAAAAATGTCTTCTATAAACTCTGAAAATACAATAATTATACAATACAAGTTGCAACACTACTACTACTACTTTTGAACTGACTGTTAAACAGTTTTGGCATGCGGTTTTCTAACGTTTTAACTTTCACTTACACAGATTTGCATCATACTTCTCCTCCTCCAGCAGCTAGTTGATAGCGACTGTGAGTTCTACTGCCCAAAGTTGTTCACAGTGTGGGCAGAAACACATTAGCTTTATCTACAAAAGGATACACGCCCGCTTCCTGAAAGACGCTGCTGCTTTTAGCAGGTATTTCATAATTTCCAGACATGGAGTTTTAACATGTTTGCCTGCATGAGGAAAGTAAGTTAAGTTCCTTATCTCTATCTTGTTGTACCCTGTGATGTTATACTAACATAATTTCTAAGTACAGTATAATGTAAAGGACAGCTTATGGGGCAATGAATAAGATAAAAACGGAGCACCGTGCTGAGCATGCTGACTATCAGTTACATAAACTAGGCTTCTCCCACTGTAAACTCAATGTTATATACGTAGTATTACTGTAGGTCAGCATTCACCCGAGTTTGAACTTGATGTGTGTCTGTGTGTGCTGCAAGGATATCCAACACACAACAATAAAAACAAACAAGGGATGTGACGGTCACATTCTTAAAATTCCACCACATAATGACATGACAGTCTGTAATCTGGGTTGTACATGCCTCTGTATGTGTTTATAGTTTCACAAGTACAGAAATTGTGCACACTGAGATAAGGATGCAACTTATAGATGGGATTTTATAGTTCTGCCATATTGTAATAACCTGAAAAGAATGTTACTTTCATGTTTCATTTAGCTAATTAACTGTTCAGTTATACTATCTGTGAATGCTATTGCTCAACATTAAGGTATAAATGGTGTTTCAAAGCCACACTACCAGGGTACAATTCTGTATTTTGTAATTTCAAAAGACCTGATGTTTTATAAAGCTAGATTTAGTGTGTTAAAAGCATTATCTGCCCAATTTTTGGTTAACATTTCACAAGTTTGCAGAGGTGTTGAGGGCTTCCTGTTTCTGATTAGTGTCACTTTATCATTAAGACAGATACTCCAAACAAAATATGCTTTTGAATGATAACACTTGTATGTGCATTACACCGTGCAGGAGGTTTTCGTATTTGCCACCCAGGACACTGAATTTTAGTCACCAGACAATGAATTACAGTTAACTTTAGATGAAAATTATTAACTTATCCAACAAGACTCCTAAACATTAACTATATCCTGGATTTGAAAATGTACTGTAATGATAGGGAGCTCAAAGCAGGAAAAAGAATACTTGCTCAACTAATCTGTGGGACTCTGGGGGAGAGATTTGTCTGTTGTGAGGTAAGCTGGCTGAACCTGAAATGGAGACATGTTGTGTTGTCAAATGGCGCTGTTTCACACTAATGTTAGCAGTTAGCCTTTACTGGCTACATTCCTGTGAGCTGCTAATGTAATATTAACAGTAAGATAGTAAGATAATGTAATACATTTTAAATTGTCTCTATCTCTAATAATGAACACAGAGTTGTTTATTTATCATTAATGCTAGCTAGAAGTCAAAATCTTCTGAATTATGATAACCATTTATGCATCTATTTGTAGCCTACCCTGGTTAAAAGTCTAGCAACTAAGTTCTGTACTGTCTGTAGCCGGTCAACGATTTTTGTATTTAGGCACATATAAAGGCTCCAGGAGGGTTGAGTTTTGTGATGTGCTACTCAAAGTTTAAAATAGAATCAAACAAGACACCATGATTTCTTGCAATAGGCTTAATGTATTCAGCCAAGTACACAGTAGATAGCTTCTTGGTATTATTGGAGCTAATTACAAGGATTTCTGTTTTAGTTGAGTTCCATTGAAGGAAATTGTTAGACGCTCAATTTCTCATATCTACTAGGCCCTCTTGTAAAGAACTCAGCATACTGAGGTCAGTGGTGTTTAGCATGGACATACAGCTGTGTGTCGTCAGTATAACAGTGAAAGGAAACTCCATGACTAGCAGTCTGGGATACAGCCTGAGGATAGGGAACTTTTAAAAAATTGAGAGCAGCCAGGGATGTTTCAATTATATTAATTTAAAAATGTTTTTGGCATTACATCCAATAGCCTATAGCGTATCTATTGATGTATGAGAAATCTACCAAAATTAGCTTTGTATATAGCATATATGGAAAAGTTTGCATTTTCTATGTGAAATTGACTTAATGAGCTAACACTAGCCACTCTTGATGTAATAGATAGTCTGACTAGATAACATTCAGTAATTAAGGTGATTTAGATTTGCACAAACTGATAACTTAACGCAAGCTATTTTAAAAGCACAACTAGCACACAGCACAACATTCAGATTATTTGATGTATTGGATGATGCACATTAAGCCATCACTGTTGTGTAGAGGAAGCTTCAAATAATAACCAGAGCAGATTTTGTTCAAACTGAACATTTTACTCGCCAACATGCTGCAGTCTTACAGAAAAGGAAGTGAACAACAGACTTTGCACTCAACCGCTTCAAACTGGTTCTGATGCAAACCAGTGGATGACTTCACACCTCATTACATTCTTCTTTATATACAGTCTGTGGTGGGACATGAAATTGTTTCTGTCCATTGACTTTGTATACAAGGAGGTTAAAGCAAATAACTGATCTTACAGTGTATGTGACCTGTAGCTCACATTCGATCTCCTACCAACAGTCAGCTTTGGTTTCTTTTTACCATGAAGGCAATTCTTCCTGCTGGTGACAGCTGGAGCACTTCCAAAATCTCAATATCAGTGTATGAAACTCAAGAGACAACTTCTTGGGTGTGTTTCAGTAAGAAATAAACCGAGTGCAAAAAGTTAAATGTGTTGCTTATGGTGGTTGGAAGCTAAAGATTACGTTGTTGAGAAGTGATACAAACCTGCAGCTTAAGTTACTGTACTAAATTACTGGGTTATTTTTTGGGATGAATTCCTCAACTGTCTTGTTTTGTGATGACAAAATGGTTAAAATTTGCTACAGCTCTCATTTGTGCCTCTAATTTGTTGGTGTCCATTATGCCTATCTGCAGTGAACATAAGTGAACATTCTATGTTGCTGTTGTATGCTACATTTTCATTAACTTGTTTTTAACTTGTGAAATTGTCTTTTTCCTATCTTGTTTTTATTTTGTTATTTCTATTGTTGCTGGTCTCAGAGTGTGTCTCTGAGTTACTCACTTGAGTCTCTGCTTGTACAGGTTTCCTGGGAGAAGAATGTGAGCAGCATTATATAAATGTGATGGATCGTAATCTGCTGTGGAAGGCTAAACCACAGACATGCATGATTCTTCTCATCTTCATCATTTTATATCTCATCCTGCGCATTCTCTTGACTGACAGGTGGGTGAAATTACTGGTCTAATCTGCTGCAAGGCGACAATGAATCAAATATCCAAAGCTTCATTTGACCAATTCCAATTATTGGATTGTTTGTGGCTCAGGTATAGAGTATCGGGTCTATATAGGATAGGATATATAGTACGTTTTAGTCCCTATAAAAACAGTTGACAGCACAAGGAGGAAACATCAGCAGACCTGCCAACCTGCACACATTTTGCGTTGGTAACATCAGTGTGAGTTAAATGTAACAACTGCAGTACTTTCTCTGTCCCGTTCATTTACTCAGTCTTCTTTGCATATTTGACTGTCTGTTAGCTATGCCATATATTGAAAATGCACACATCACAAAGTTAACATTTTTTAAATCTCGTGGTCTTGTCTTAATGTGTATATGTTCTGATATGATACCAATTAAAGTAAATAAATAACAATCATTCATGTTACTCAGTAGAAGCTGGTTAAAGAAAGTAAACTTAGATGGATGAAGCTGTTGGTGGAGGAAGGCAGTATGGAGATAACTAAAATGAAGCAGTGGCTGATCTTACACATTTCATGAATATGCATCATTCTGTCATCATATGTATTAGATCTGCTGTATATAAGCGTGACAAAAACAGACATAAAAGAGAAGATAAGGAACCTGAAAATAAAAACATACTTATTCATATTATATTCTATTGCTGCTAGATGCTATTAAATGAGTCAAACAGGAAATTATCTCATTTTGCATAGTTAAGGCCCAGGTTCATTTATTCCTTGCCAGACTGTCGATGTTGCTGTGTGCATTTGCATTCCAGCCAACTTGATGCTTTATCTTGAATCCTGTCACCTGTTCCTGCCTGTTACCTGCTGCCTGATCTTGTACCTGTTTCCATGTTCCTGATTATACTTACTGCGCTACCTGTTTTCTAACCTGCTGCCAGCTGCTCCCCTGTTTCTTCTGACCTCCTCTGTGTTGCTGAATTGTGCTGAACTGCCTTTGTGTAGCACAAGTAAAACATATAATAGGTCACTGTAGGTATAGCTCGGGAAGCATCAGTTGAGTAGTAATAAAGTAAATATTGTTACGATGCACAGTCACAGTTGTCTTTCTACACTTTACAAATATTAAAAAGACAATAATTAATTGTAAATCAATATATTAAAAACAACAATTGAGCTATTATCTATCTCTATACTGTTCTGGACACTATCATGAATAGTGTTTTATGTTCTGCCTGCTTGTCTGCTACTACACATGTGCTTTTTATGATAATTACAACATTTATGACTACAAGCAGCAGCATCTTCACACTTGGTTTCATGGATTTACTCCATCCCCATCTGACATGAATCATAAAATGCAGCACCCTGTGAGCTCTCACTGTTGACTAGACATTAAACTATATTTTCATATTCAACAAATGTACAAACCATTTCTCTTGTGTCCTTTGCAACATTTATGCTTTGTATTTTATTGCTTTTAGTATACAGAACTGCTTATATACAGTTAAATATACCTAGTAACTTTAAAAGTTACTGACAGGGCATAAATCAGTCCTTTATTTATGTGGTGTTGGACCAACAACATAATAATGTGTAAGCAATCAATCTAACCGAACTATTATGTTACATTAACATGACTGCAATGCAAAGAATACAAACAAATACAATACAAACTAAATGGTTTAGAACTACACTAATGTGAATTTAAGTAAAAAGCATCGAGATTCATGTCTAAACCTATGTGTATGCACAAAGCCAGAAATATGCAAATGTATCTTTTGGTTCTGTATTATGAATGTCCATCATTGTGGGACTAGGCACATGTGCTCACCCAAATCATTTATTACAGGAAGCCTGAGGTCATGGTGCCAAGACCACTTCCAGCAAAATGTGCACGAAAACAGGGTAAATTAACCAATACTAAATGCTGCTCTCTGCTGTTTGTGGGAAGTTTAAAGACAACCTTCCTTTTCCTGTTCTCATCAGCTGTTGATTGTTATTTTTCCTTTTTCCTGTTACTCACAATTGTTCTTGGTTCACAGAAATGTTTCTGTTGCTATAATGTCTCTAATGTTGTAAAATGGAATAACATTTATTGCATGGAAATCACCCTTTGGAAGTTGATGTAGGTGGAAAACAATCAACAATCAAAACATTGCATTTCCAGTATACTGTATATTATAAGACCTTGTCTCCTAGAAATGATGTTTATGTAGTACAAATTTGATACAGCAAATACATTTAGAAAAAAACATGCCACCTGAAACATTTTTAAAGAGTGGGCTTTAAATGGACTCTGTTGCACCTTTAACCACAACCAACAGTGATGCCACGGTGTCCTGGAGTTCACTTCTGCATCTCTGCCCCCATCTTCTGCTTTCAGGAGCAGCGCTAGACTGTGAAGCCAATTTTAAATATTAGCCAAAATATGTAATTACAACATCCAGGTTCAATGGGCTAAGCAGCAAATATCACGGCTTGAGTCTGAAGTCAGCATGGAAGTATCTTAAAGTACAATACCTCCAGCAGTCGCTAGATACTGGTACCAACCATAAGCACCTCACTGCCTACATCTTCATATAACGTCTATGATGTTGGCCTTTCCCAGACACAATCACAGGAAAGGAGCAAAATCACTAAATTTATTATCTAAATTTGATCCATTGAGTCCAATAACATTTTGAAATTCTAAAAGAATAGTATCATGGTGGTCAGACTTCCAGTTGGCATTATTGATCCTGAACATATCTGCAAACCATTCACTGACTTAGAGGAAAGTCTAGTCTTAGTTTAATAATTAAAAAGGCACTTAGTACTTGATACAGGATATGTTTACTTTGTCTGTAGAAAAAAAAACACATTCTCTCCCTGAACATATACATACATATCACAAAACAAATTATTAGTATTAAAACATCATTTCTAGGAGACATGGTGGATTAATCTGTATGAGAAATTCATAGTTTATGATATTGCTACATTGCTGAAATTATGTGACTAAATTTCTAAATTTCTTCCATCTTCTTCCTTTCTGATGTTTGTTCACTTGTTTCTTCTTGTTACTTTGTCTTAAGACAGATATCTAGTGTTAAAAGACAGGTTCACAGTTTTTCAAGTTTGTCTTAAAACAATAGTCAGGAGCCCAAATGACCATTGAAACATGTTTTTCTTGCTGTAATAATTCCTCCTGTTCATACTGACCATTCGAAGATCCCTTCATAATGAGGTTACAATGGAAGTGATGGGAGACAAAACCCACAGTCCTTCTTCTGTGCAAAAATGTATTAAGTTATTAAGTTTATCTGAAGCTAATATGAAGCTTCAGTGTCCAAATGAATCAAATTAAGTAGATATCTTTCAATGCTACAGTCTTTTTAGCGCCAAAGTCCCTCTTTTTGTTATAATACTTCCACCGCAGCTCAACAGGGAAACACCGTCCAAGGAAACAAAAAGAGGGAATTTGATGCCAAAAACTGTAAATGTGGCAGATATCCTCTTGATATGACTAACTCAGACTGCTGAAGCCTCATATGAGCTTCACATCAACTTTTAAATGCATTTTTTGCACTAAATGACTCTGTGGATACACTGAGGATTTTGGCCTCCATCAATTACATTGAAAGCAGATTTGAAGGGGATCTTTTAACAGGAATCATTACAGCAAGGAAAACCTTTCACTGTTCATATGGACACCAGACTGGAAAAATTTCTCCATCATTTCTATCAATTATGATAATATTTTTCTCACCAACTTAATTGCTTGAATCTGGTAACAACATCACTATAAATCTGTCCCACGAAAAACAAGCAGCCAGACAATTAGGCAGGATGCAGACAAACCAACAGTTTATCCAGATTTTCTAAACCATTTCATTTGCGAGTAAAACTTAAAGTGACAGTACCTGATGAAATGTTGGTAACAGGAAAACTGTGTATGCAGATCTACAGGAAGGTCAGAGTCAAAAAATTTCAGTTGTTGCAGGAAGTCGGTTTGAAAACTTTGGGTATATATACTATACTTTCACACATTCACGTTGGCTCTTGCAAATAAGTTTGGTTTTGTTTCTCAACTTTTTGACTAACTGCACATTTCTTGACCTGTCTGTATTCTTTTTGGAAATGTCACCATGTTCCTAGATCTCTGCAGTTATTATTACTGATAAGAATGATGGTCAAAACCATTTAAATAAGTCATGAATGGTACAAGAATTACCCTTAAACTCCAGCTGAAATTTTCTTTTGCTGTAGTTTGAGTGCAGAGTAATATACAGCTTAGTGTGTTTTGTGAAAAGAAAACAACTAAATTAGTTTAACATTTATCACTCCTGCAGTTCCTCAGGGACAAAAGGTGCCCTTTTTGGCGGTCAGTGGGACAAAGACGCTGCTGTTATCGGCTTATATGGAGCACCGCAAAGGAAAACAGGTCAGTGAAGCAAGCGGAAGTTAAAGCCCCTTTACACTGTGTGATTTTGTTCTGTCTGAGACAAAAGTTGACAACTATGAGAGAAACATGGTGAAGTCTTTGGTCATCAGTGCAAAACGGTGTCCGAGATCTCACTGTGAGAATCAACCACCAACAACCGGTTTGGAGCTTTGGAGACCAAAGACAGGCTGAGTCTCAAGCATGGTGACATGAAATAAATGTACACAGTCATTGTTGTTGTACAGTCTAAAGGCACCTTTAGAGAGCAGGTTTAACTCCCTGTGGCACTCAGTGGGTGCAACATGGCAATAATACAAACAAATGTCCACAAGTGTTAAAGTAAGGTCAAGATTTCAAAAGGAACTTTCTGACAATGTCTTTGCTGAAAAAATATAAATATTCCCTTGTGCACACAAATAATCAGAATACTAAATCTTATGCAACTCATTTTTTTATTTAAAAACATATTTATCTTATCAGTAAAGATTCACATTACTTTACAGATGAACATTTGAATAACACATTCAAAATCTAAAAAAAAAAAATTAATAAATAAATAAATAGATGAAAGAAAATTTTAAATGATTTTTTAAAAGAAAAAAAAAGAAAAAAAATGTAATAATACCCATTCAATAAACATACTTATTCTTGTCCTCTTGTTGTGCCAGGTCCGTGTCATTGCAGTTGCGCTGAGGAGCGAGACACCAGCCTACCGCTGCCACTTTTGTTGCAACGAGAAACTGCACACTTCTGAAGGTGTCAGGGATATCTACAGCAACCACTTTGGCTTTGCATACGGGACAGCAGACATCATGTGTCCTATCCCCTCACACTGTGAAACACCCTCTCATATTGCTGTGTCCAAAGCTGCAACCAGCTATGAAGGTACTGTAGGCCTCAGTGTTATTACACTATAACTTGTGCCATATTATTTAAAGATAGGGCTACAGGTCATTTATAGGTTATTTTTATTATAATTTAATCTGCACATTATTTTCTGGATGAACTTATTAATCATTTGGTCTATAAAACATCAAATAGTGGAAAACACTAGAAAAACTGAACTTTACAATCAATCAATTCATATTTTCAGTCTGCTTCTACATTTTTTTACGATATTGCCTCATGGTATTTATTATAGAGTGTGGTAGTCAGACAGTAAAAGGACAGTTGGATTTGACAAAATGACTGTGGTTAAAGTACTAACTCTCATCTTCTGTGTAAAAAAATGTTTTCTAAAATGATGCTGCAGTTATTGTGGACAATTTTCCATTCCAGCAGGATAGAACTTCTTTCACATATTGTCTAAGCTTCAATGCATTGGTTAGGAATTTCCCTGGGCAGCGTTATGTACTGTGAGTGATTTCTTTATCTGTATTTATTCAGGGGACTTTCAAACTTACACACATTCATACCTAGAAGCAGCCAAGCACAACCACAGTCAGACCTGCTGAGCGCTTGACAGGCCTCGAGCAAGGGTCATTTACAAAGATCTGAAATATCTCCTCCTTCACTGAAAAAACAATTCTCAGTGTATGTGCACTGGAGGCTTAAAGTGTCCACATCACCTTTGTATCGGTACCACAGACTGTATATAAAGATGTAGTGAGGTGTGACATCACCTGTTGGTTTCACTGGAGCCGGTTTGAAGTCCAGAGTTCCAGTTTATGGTCGGCGCTATCTTTTTCGGAGCCAGGACCTTCCAGATAAGGGGTGCAGAGTGTTGCCTTTCTAGAAACACACCCCGCAATCTCAGACCCATGCTAATGCTAGCTTTCTGGGAACATTGAGCACTGCACACTAATGTTAGCAACTTTAGCAAACATGGAAGGTATCACAATCAAGTCACGTTAAACTTTGTGAAATATTGCAACAATAGTCCGACTTGGTGTGATTCCTGGAGCCGGGGAGAGCAGTAGGTGAGCCAACAGTCAAACACAGCTGTCAATCAACACCCACACAGCAGACATCAAAGCTATTATAAGTCATTTTTCACCCACAGATATCAGGAGACATTTGGTATCTTCCCTGTTGATGTGTTTTCAAACATCTCCCCTCTTTGAATGTGCTGTGCATTAAAGGAAAAAGAAATGCAAATGTGAAAATATATCTGTGGTTCTCATCTGTGGCCTCTTAGATTCACGTCACTCTGTGTTTTTGGAGGTGAGGAACCAGAAAGTGGAAAGTGTCTCCTTAACTTACAACTTCACTGTCTGCATTTCCACCATGTTTAAGTTCACCAACGTGCTGCAGGTAATGTCACATAACACTCGTACAGTTCTTTTTAAACTTTTCTTACTTTGTTAAAAGGCACATTGGAGATAAAAGTCTTATTTTCTCAAGTATCCTGACCAACACAGACAGAAGAACAAAATAGGACAGATAGGCTCTTATCTTCAATAATAATGTTTGATTTTCATTAAACATTATACATAAAATCCACAAAGTATTTCCACTGATGCTTTCCTTTCCTTTCTCCTACTATTTGCCTTTAATAATGGAGGAACCCAGAATTTATGTTGACATTTTAGCTAGTCACATGTCTCTGGAGCATGTTCATTAAATCCTGTGTTGTATTGTAGATGGTCCAGAGTTTGGAAATGATGCAGTTACTGGGGGTGAACAGAGTTGTCGTCTATAAGAGCAGCTGCAGCCCTGAAATACAGCACGTACTGGACTACTACACAGAAAAAGGTCGAGTATGGTGTCTTTTTTTATGTGTGTGATTGTGTTGTTTCTCCTCACCACACAGCACTAGCACTGCAGAAGAAGAATTTTATCCATCAGTTTTCTATTTTTGTCCTTTCAGCGTTATTGTGTTAACAGTGTGAGTCAAGCAGCCAAATGACCTTTTCCCTGCATTGTCTTTCTGCTCCGAGGAGGACTTGAAGGAAATCCATGATTTCTCTCTCTGAGGGTGAAAGACTATACTAGAGTTTTTTCTGAGCTATAAACGAAGTTCAGAGCTGCAGTGGACAAACACTTCACATTTTGATTTAGAATTATAATGAATACATTTGGAGTTTAAATATAATACTGATATTAACCAAAATAAAACATATACCTAAAACAAACCATATTATCATCATTATGGCTGCTAATTTGCTGAGAGGTTTTTAAGATGTGTTTATGTTTATGTCAGTAGTAAACAGCTGCCTCAAGCTTTCTGCTTTCTGCTGCTCTCTGCAGCTCTCTGTCCAGCATCATGTTATGTTGCAGCTGACAGTATAACATCACCTACTGTAGGCTGTAATATTCTCTCCTCTAATATCTATGTGACTGTCACATGATCGCCTCTCATTTCAGCATCTAAATTCATTTCAAAGCATTCCCTCTTTATTTCTGCCACAGTTCAGCACTGCTCTGATGGATTTATGTTGCCTAATTGTTGCAGTTCCTCTAATACGACTGCTGACACTGATAAATGTTGCTGCTGATTTCTCATAGCAGCAGAAGTTTTTAATCTTTGGGAACATTTTTGTGAATGAAACAAACAGAGCTGATGTTGTCTTATATGGACATTTGAGGGGTATAGAGGCTAAAGATCAAATCACAAGCATGTGAAGCACACACACCTTCTCATGAACAAGTGACATTCATCAGACTGAAACCACAGATTTACAACAACTTTGGGCAGTTACGAAAGTTTGTTGGAACAAACCACACAAAACAAAAAGGCTGAGAGTTTTAGGATAAGAGTATGAAAATGCTCTTGCATGAGGCCCACTGATCCAAAATCCACATGGCTTGAAAAAAAAACGTAAGCCATGACAGCGCAACACTACCCAATACCCAGAAATCCCCTGACCTTAAACAGCATTTATATTTGTGTGCCAAGTAAGTTTATCAGGGTGTGTTTGCTAAAAAATAGCTGCCTGCTGCTGCTAAAAACTTACATCAAGACTTTGTCACTTGAACGTAAACATGCATTGTGTCTAAATTAATGTTGATTTTCTTCAGAAGGAAATCTTGCTAAGTCTTGCTTTGTATGACGTGCTTCCATGTGTCCTTCCTAATCTTTTCACTGTCTCCTCAGGTGTAATAGAGGTGATTCCTTGGACAATATCCAGATATATGAAGCCGTCTCTAAGCTGGCTGCCTTCACTCAGTCCAGGTGACGTCCACTACTACGGCCAGATCGCTGCTCTCACTGACTGTGTCTACAGATACATGTATCAAACCAGATACGTGGCCCTGCACGATATAGATGAGCTCATATTGCCCCGGTCTGTCAACAGGTAGACACAAGGAACCGTTTGTTTCAAAATGAGATAATTGACTTTTGATAAAAATGTTCTGTTTTGACAGTTCACTGACTGTATGAAACACAATCTGACATTACAGGCCTTCATGCTTAGCTCAGATTTTTTAATTATGTCTGATCTTTTTTTTTTGATGGTTCACTTTCATGTTTGTAAGTAATAAGAATAACAACAGTAACGTTATTTGTGTAGCAGTCTACTCAAAAATATGAATGACATGCTGTACTAGCAATTTGGTTATGATGAGTTTCTTCCACTTTGGCATGAATAGAAGCTTCTCCATAAATTTGAAGCTTCCTTGTCTCTCCATTGACCTCTGTCACTGTTGCTGCTCTCTTCCATGTTTACTTTCACCGGGCTGTTAGTCGCCGACACCGAATGATGATGAGAGGCGATATGTGAGAAGAAATGAAGTTAAAAAAAAACACATGAAGTCCAATCTCAGCGTTCTGACAGCAGTTGCACAGCCAGAGATCAGACATGAATCAGATCAATGACCACATATGCAGGCCGCCCCAGATCTGATATACAAAAAAATCACACTTGAGTGAAAAAATCTGATCAGAGTCAATGCAGCATGTCATGTGAACGTAGCGTTAGATCACACACTCCTGAAAAGTGCTTTATAGTTTTTAACATTTTGTCCGAATTTGTAGGCATTCATAAGGCATCACTTTAGATCACTTTCACAGAAGAATAAAAAAGTTTATATGAATAAATGTGAATTCATGTACTAATCCACGCACTGGCATTAAGAAATATGTTGTATATCAGTGTTGATGCAGTTCTGTAATAATAATTTTATTTGTACATCACTTTTCTTAACCCAGCTCCAAAGTGCTCTAACTAAAGGCATCAGAAACAGTGACATATTGAACAACATATTCAATTAAAAACAATAATCAGGAGATATAAAATCATATAAATCAGTTAACAGTCAGATTAAAAAGCTGTCTTTGGGTGACGTTTAAAAGAAAATGCAGAAGTAGCAGATTCTGTACATAACATAGTGAGTAGAAAATGTAAC
This sequence comes from Euthynnus affinis, assembly GCA_029490765.1. NCBI lineage: Eukaryota > Metazoa > Chordata > Actinopteri > Scombriformes > Scombridae > Euthynnus > Euthynnus affinis. The sequence continues at coordinate 4,641,423 of CM055845.1, forward strand.
ACTTCCTTTCTTATATGAAATTCTTTATTGTGAATAAGTCATACACATATACATTTCATTATATTACCTGCTAAATACAGTAAATCTTTAAGTGTCAATTTACACAATTCTAAAGTGTTTTTAAATGCCTGTTTGTAGATGTTTTGCATGAGCATTTATTAATTGTATACGTTTAAAAAGCTAGTTACCTGTTATTTTTTCTATCACCAGCTGGAATGACCTGCTGCCACTGCTGGAGAAGAAATACGGCGTCAACAAGTGCTATAAGTTTGAGAATAATGTGTTCCCCAACTCTGTCGCACTGCCTCTTCCCACCTCCGAAAATCTGCCCTCACAGAGCCTCGACTGGCACAAAGTGACCGGGGTGAACATCCTGGCTCACCTTCACCAAGAACCTATCCAAAAAGCCACTCGATATGGCAATTTCAAGATCATCGTTAACCCCCGAGCTGTCTACCGTCCCACCGTCCACGGACTGCTGGACTCAGAGAAAGGCTGCTCCTGGATTGAGAGGGATATTGCTCGCATGCATCACACAAGGTAGACTGCTGGTCATGTACTTCTTCAATCATATGTGTGCAACTACAGATTATTTTTGTTATTGATTAATCTACTTGTTGTTTTCTCAATTCATAGATGAATCATTTGGTTATTAAAATGTCAGCAAATGACAAAAAAATCCCCGTTACATGTTCCCAGAGTCCAAGATGACATTAACATTTGTGAAGCTGCAACCTGTACATTTTAGCTATTTTTCCTTAAAAAAAAAATACATATTCAAAACAAGCAAAATGTAAAGATCATAAAATAATAATTAATACAAAATATCCAACATCATAAAGATATAAAAAAATAACAGAGAATCACATGAAGTATGGTATGTCCCCTTTAAGTTGCAAAGCCAATCACTGTTCCCAAGAAGGATTTCAGTAAAAAAAAAAAAAAAAAAAATCCAACTGGGCCTAAAATTCTGTTGTGTGTACCACAAAAATTACAGTTTGTAAAACGTTCAGCAGTTGAAATGAGTTCACTTATAGATTCAGGGTGAGTTTTGGATCATGTCAGTAACTATTGTGCAAGTTATCTCCAATTGGTGACTCTGACAAGCTTCTTGTTCTTTGCAATAGCAGGGGCTGATGGGTACTGTAATACTGAAAACTTATCACCCTTCCAAACTGACGGAAAAAAATGCAACTAACAAATATCATTAAATAATCCAGAGGAAGTACAATAATAATAATAAACTGTATTGTATGTATAGCACCTTTCATACAAAATACAGCTCAAAGGGCTTCACATTAAAAAGATTTTAAAAAGAAAGAAAGAAACATTACACAGGGATACATGCATAGAATAAAAAAGAGGCAAACAAGAAAAATGAGTGATACTGCATTATCTTTAAATGAAGTTATTATTTCTCTCAGATGTAGATTTCCACACTGGTGGAAACGTGACCTTTGAAACCAGCAGCTCCTCTAACTGATGTGTTTCTGTTTTCTGTCTTTGTAGACCTGCGGTGCAACAGCAGCTGAAACCAGAACAGCTGATTTATGACAACAGACTGCTGAGCTACAGCACCCGCCTCACGTCAGCTGTCAATGCTGTTCTCATACACACTGGATTTCTACAAAACCAAGATGAGTCAAGTTGATATTATCTGTAGCCAATATACAGCCCAATATCACTGATCATTGTCTCAGGGGGGGTTAACAATCTGCACAACAACACAACATCCTCTGTTCTTAGACCCTTGACTTGAATAAGGAAAAACTCCCTAAAAAAATGTAATGGGGAAAAAATGAAGGAAACCTGAGGAAGAGCAAGAGGTGATTATTAATCATTAGTTTCAGTCAAATTATAAAAGTTCTCAACAGTTCCAGTCAGATGGTTTGTAATCATTTGTTACAGCACCTTCTTTAATTAATACTTTGACTGTGTTTATATTAATATGCATATTGGGGTTCTTTGGTTTGGGGTATTTTTTATCTCGTGTTTGAATGATTGTAAACAACACTCACATGTAAATGACACTCTATGTATTGTTATGATGTTTTGTGTCCTCGGTACATGGTTAAGGTGAATTACCTGGTGTGTGTGTGTGTGTGTGTGAAGAATTGATTTAAAAGAAGTTACTGAATCTGCAAGCCTTATCTCTTCAGGCAGGTCGATCCAAAGTCGAGGGGCCCTGATGGAAAAAGCTTGGTCACCTTTAGATTTAAGCCTCAACTTTGGAACAACCAGAAGTGCCCCACCTGAGGATCTAAGGCTGCGGGCTGGCTCGTACGGGGTCAGCATATCTGTTATGTAGCTTGGAGCCAGACCCAGGTGTACTTTAAAAGTGATCAGTAAAATTTTAATATCAACTCTAAAACAAACAGGGAGCCAATGAAGAGAAGTCAGAATCGGGGTGATGTGATGTTGTCTGTTAAAACCAGTAAGAAACCTAGCTGCTGCATTCTGAACTAGTTGGAGGTGGAACAGGGATTTTAGTGTTATGCCGGAAAGGAGGGAGTTACAATTATGTGATCTGGAGCAAATGAAAGCATGGATGATTTTTTCAAGGTCGGACTGGTATAGCATTGGCTTGATTCTGGAAATTGTTCTGATTTGGAGGAAGTAGGACTGGACAACTTTATTAATGTGTGGTTTGAAGCTTAAACCAGTATTGAACAGCTTTCCAAGATTTCTGGCAGTGGGTTTCATGTAGGTGGATAGGGGACCAAGACTGATGGGGTTATTTGAATTAGGGAGACTGAACAGTATGACTTCTGTTTTTTAATTGTTGAGGTGAAGGAAATTTTGTGCCATCCAACAGTTGACATCACTGAGACAATCTACAGCAGCAGCCAGGCTTCTTGGGTCACTGGGTGTCAGGGGAAGGTATATCTGTGTGTCGTCTGCATATCAATGAAAAGAATCGTCGTGTTGCTGAATGATTTGACCAAGTGGAAGCATATAGATAGAAAATAAAATTGGACCTAAAATTGAACCTTGCGGTACACCACTGGTAATGTGGGCTGTGGAAGAAGTAAAATTACCAATGGTGACCGAGAAGGTTCTTTCTAAAAGGTAAGAATAAAACTAGTCAAATGCAGTGTCCTTGATGCCCACCCAGGTTTTAAGGCGGTCAATTAAAAGTTTCTGTGCTATGTAACACTCTAAAACCAGACTGAAATTTCTCAATATTGTTTTGACACATAAAAGCTAAAAGTTGGGTTGAAACAACCTTTTCTAAAACTTTGCTTAAAAGGGAAGTTTAGAAATTGGTCTAAAATTATTAAAAACAGGGATCAAGGTTAGGTTTCTTTAAAAGGGGTTGCACAACAGCATGTTTAAAAATAGAGGGATAAAATCCATTTATGAGGGAGCTGTTGATAATTGAGAAAATACTGGGGCCAACTAGGTCAATAACTTCTTTGAGAAATTTCGTGGGGATAGTGTCAAGACTGCATGTGGTGGGCTACATATGGGCTATGATATCAAACAAAAATGACAGTGTAATAGGATTAAAATGACTAAAATGACAATTGAACATGGGCTGGGGATTGGTTATCTCCATAACCTTTTCACTAAAAATTTTTAAAAACTTTTCACACATTTCTTGTGATGCATCAATAAAATGACAAGGGGAGGGTGTGATGACTGAATCTTTTGATTTAAATAAAATCCTGGTTTTAGAATGATTTGCTAAAATTAAATTAGAGAAAAATTATCTTTTTGCTTCTTTAACTGCATTTTGATAACTGGTCATTGCATCTTTCCAGAACTGATAAAATACATGTAAACCTGTTTGTTTTTTCCATTTGTGTTCCTTTCTCCTACAGTCTCTCTTTAATTCATTGATGGATTAATTTAGCCAGGGTCTCTCTTTGACTCTTTGTCCTTGTAAGGGGCAACAGCGTGTAGAACAGATTGACAGGTGTGATTAAATAGAAAGGCCCATGCAGCTCAACTTCAGAAAAACACCCAGCAAAGGAATAAAACTCTTAAAGGGTGACATTGATTCTGCTGGTTCTAATGTTGAGAGGGTTCACTTTTAAAAACAGCTCAGGACACATTTTTTAGACTTGCTTATTGTTTCATTTGTTTTGTTTATTTCTGTTTTTAGATGAATGTCTGTTGTATTGTTTTTGTTTGCTTTTATTGTGAAGCACTTTGTGATGATGGTCTTGAAACATGCTGCATTATATGAACAAACATTTTTTTTTAATTATTATTATTGTTGTTATTATTATTAGTAGTAGTAGTAGTAGTAGTAGTAGTAGTAGTATACCTATCCCTAACTCAGGGACCAAAACATCTCTATCATTAGGGAGAGCAGACACATCAGTACATTTGGAAGAAATCATCATCATGGCATAATGGTGGAATCACAGTTTATGAGTAGTCCAGTAGCTACTTGTGTGACATATTTCCAACAACTGCCACAATGCTCAGTACCTGTAATTAGTGACACCTCACATCCAAGTTTATTTTCTTCCTAAATGTCATCATAAACATGCTAACATGCTCACATTGCTGATGTTAAGCAGGTGTAAGGTTTACCATGTTCACCATCTTAGTTGTTTGTATACTAACATTTGCTAATTAGCAATAAACACATATACAGTAAAGCTGTGGCTGATAGGAATGTGGTGAGTTTTGCAGGTAAACAGCAGGTTAACTTGGTGGTGGAGTTAATGTGTGATTTCATTGTCTGATGTAAAACCTGCTGTAAATGATCAACACAAGTTTCACGCTGTCATCTTTAAAATAAATTAATTTAAAATGATGCATTTACCTCTGTCACAAATCCTTTTACTGGCCACACAGTTCCTTTTACTGGCCATATCTGTTTCTCTTTCCTCAATGATTACGGACCCAATAATTCATGCCTCTGCTTATCCCACCATTCAGATGTGACAGCTGTCTCTGCCTGACTCACAAAATCTCTGAGTTTGAAATAAGTGTTACTGTGTTATTGTGACTTGACATGTATTGGGGTTGTAGTTCCTCACTTTGGCCATTAGATGGAAGCAAACACATTACTACTCTTCATACAGATTTTACCAGAACTAATGTTACTGATTAGTGATAACTAATAATTACACCAATGATGATTTGGATATATTCATTTCTAATATCAATATAGTTTAGACCAAAATTTAATGTAGTTCTACATTAAACACTCATGTTTCTAGAGACACATGTCCACCATCAGTACAGGTGTGAAGACAAATAATACAATTAAAATCACAATAAAATCAATTTTGTTGTTGTTGTTGGTTGTTTGTTTTAGGGTTTTTTGTTTTCTCCACTGCCAAGTATGTTAATGGAGATTGGTGATGTTTGAATGCAATACATAATGCAGGAGTTTATTGTAAAGTGTTAGTACAGCGTAGTTTTCTTGCTAGCATGAACACAAATGACTGTGAATGAATTAATGAATGAATCAGTTTAACACTGAATACTGAGGGAACAAATGAAAAACTTTATCAATGGTATTCGTCTCCAATTTGGTCCATTATAGTTAAGCTAGAGAGAAAAACAATGATTAATTTACAGTCAGTGAAGAGTGAGCTTGGTAAGCGATAAATGCATATAAATATCAGACCCATTTGCTCATGCATGATCACTAGAGACATTCCTGTGAAATGCAGTGAGTACTGATATTAGGTATTTTTTTCTGTGTTGAATGCATCTTAAAGAATATAAGAAACCTTTAGTTGAGGCACCATGTTCATATGTCATTAAAACAAACTGAAACAACATCTAGTGTGGTGTACCCTTAGGTGTAAATTCAGTAGCAATACGAACAATTCCAAGATGTCAGACATCTTGACAGGTCCATATCATAATTTAACATACTAAGGAGAAACCCACTGGTAATGGAAAACATATGTTGAAGAGAAGAGGTGGCAGGGTATAAAAGATCCCAGCTTAAGTTGGCTTGTTGTTCATTGCATTTGCATGTGACAGAACCATCGGACAGAAATAAAGCCATATTCAAATTATGTTTCTTTGTGAGTCTTATTCTATTTGTGAATACTATGTGATACTATGTATCAGAAATACATGGTTACAAGTGCCTTTTAGAAAAAGATTATAACCAACCCTTGCAATGTAAATGATTAAAAAACATGAACCAATTTAAATTAGTAAACTTGACTTCTGGTTTTCCACAATCTTTGGAGTTCTTAAATGTAGAATGAATGAATGAATGGATTATTCAGTCACACATAACAAGGAAAAAAACAATTTGTGTAGGCATGCAACCAACAAAAACATCATCACACATCTACGATAATCCACCTCACACAACAAAAAAATCACACAATCAATGACTGAAAAAGGAATAGCCTGAAACCAAGTCTTATTTTTGCCTATCCTATACAATCCACAAGATAACCTAGAATATCAGCACTGTGAAATAAAGAAAAAAATGAAAATTTATTCTAAATTATTTTACATCTTTATCGTTTTACATCATAATCCTTTGTTTTCCATTTTAAGACTTTTTTGAAACTCAACAGAGAGACACACAATTTCAACTCATCTCTAAGACTATTCCATAGTTTGACTGCCAAAACTGAAATACATCTATATTTTACATTGGTTCTCACTTTACATCTTTCAAAAATAGACAATCCTCTTAGATTATAATTTCCTTCTATTAATTTAAAAAAAAATGTTGAATACAAATTGGGGGGCTTTTTTCCTAACTTGAAAAAGTAATTCCAATGTTTTTAAAAACACAATATCCAAAAATTTTAACATACAGGACCTTATGGATAATAGATTACTGGATTCACAGTTGTAAGCTTTATTTATTATTCTAATAGCTCTTTTTTGGAATTTAACTATAGGGTCTATATTTGTTTTGTATTTCCCCAGACATCAACATAATATGACATGTCATTGACATTGACATATGACATTGTAAGTGAACAATACGAAGAATAATCAAAAGGGAGAGGAAAATTATTATATGAATATGTACACAAACCATTTGTGCATCTGAACAGTATGTGAAAGAGGAACAAAGAAGGTCTATTTATGCTGAAGCATGTTCTGTTACGAGTATACAATTAATCTCAGGTCCTAGAGGTTGGTGTGAAAGAGACAAAGGAGTATGTACCACTCTCTGGGGCTCACTTCTCTGCAGCAGCTTGTATGTCTGTACGTAGTGTGAGTGTGCAATACTCTGAGCATTGAAGACAATGCAACAATATTTTATAGCAAATTGTTTCTTTATTTATTGAAGTCAAGTGCAAGAGGTGCAAAAGTTATCAGGTAGGTTTTAGGGCACTTCCAGAGTATTTCATTTCATATTATCATGCACAGACGAGAGCATCACAACGTCATGCCTGCAGGGAGGGCTCCGTGATCATTTATCTGCCTTACTTCCAATATGACACTTCAGTAAACTGCTTTTACTGCTTTATCACCCGCCCTGCTAGTTTTCTCTCACTTACTTTTCTCATGTCTCATTTTTCCCACCTATGCTGCTGAGATGTGTGTATGTATTTCAAAGGCCATTCATTGTAAAGGGACATCTGGCCGGGCCTGGGCAAAGGATTTTCACCAGAAAGTGGAAGGACTAAATACAGGAAATGGTCAATTGGGGCAGACCAAGTCTTGCTGCTGCATAGAGATGGACTGTTTGTAAATTTAGTTTTGTTTAGTTTAGTATTGTTTCTCTTAAATTAATGTTTAGTTGGGTATTTGTGGTTTAATTTATCTGTTTTGGGGAGAATTCTGTTTATTGTTTAGATGGTAGTGTGTGTTATTTGTCAGTTACCCCTTTCTGTGTCTTGGTATGATCAACCGAGTATATATATTCCCCTTTGTGTTCAGATTGTCAGGTCTGATTGTAGGGTTAAGTTCAGCTTAGTTCAGTTCTGTTTATTTTACCTCTTTTATGGGCCCTTTATTTGCCATATTTATTCAATTTGTATTATTTTTTGGGTAAATAAAACCCTCTTTTTTTGAAACCACCTGTGTGTCCTTTGCCTGCCAGCTCGGTCCCTTACAGCGCCACTATAGTGTCCTCTGTGTTTTTTATCAATCATTTGATGACTACACAACCAAGGTCAGTGGAATTTGCTTTTGGTACAGCATATTGATTGATTGATTGATCGCTCATTCAAGTATAAACAAAAACAAAAACAAATAAAAACTATCCAGCCAGTTCAAGGAGTTGAACGGACTAAATGCTGTGGGGACCAAAGACCACCTGAATTGTTCCATTCAACAACACAATGACAGGAAAGGGTGTCTGCTATTTTCCATTATAGCATTCAGTTTGTTCAGTGTGCCTCTCTCCACCTCAGATGTTAGAGGGTCCAATCTCTTGCCCAGCACTGAGCCTGCTTTTTTTACCATATTGTCTGATCGCTTGGTGTTTTTGTCTGTAAGGCTGTAAAGACATGTAACTGTAACTTCAAAAATAATATTTCCACTAAAAATGTCTTCTATAAACTCTGAAAATACAATAATTATACAATACAAGTTGCAACACTACTACTACTACTTTTGAACTGACTGTTAAACAGTTTTGGCATGCGGTTTTCTAACGTTTTAACTTTCACTTACACAGATTTGCATCATACTTCTCCTCCTCCAGCAGCTAGTTGATAGCGACTGTGAGTTCTACTGCCCAAAGTTGTTCACAGTGTGGGCAGAAACACATTAGCTTTATCTACAAAAGGATACACGCCCGCTTCCTGAAAGACGCTGCTGCTTTTAGCAGGTATTTCATAATTTCCAGACATGGAGTTTTAACATGTTTGCCTGCATGAGGAAAGTAAGTTAAGTTCCTTATCTCTATCTTGTTGTACCCTGTGATGTTATACTAACATAATTTCTAAGTACAGTATAATGTAAAGGACAGCTTATGGGGCAATGAATAAAATAAAAACGGAGCACCGTGCTGAGCATGCTGACTATCAGTTACATAAACTAGGCTTCTCCCACTGTAAACTCAATGTTATATACGTAGTATTACTGTAGGTCAGCATTCACCCGAGTTTGAACTTGATGTGTGTCTGTGTGTGCTGCAAGGATATCCAACACACAACAATAAAAACAAACAAGGGATGTGACGGTCACATTCTTAAAATTCCACCACATAATGACATGACAGTCTGTAATCTGGGTTGTACATGCCTCTGTATGTGTTTATAGTTTCACAAGTACAGAAATTGTGCACACTGAGATAAGGATGCAACTTATAGATGGGATTTTATAGTTCTGCCATATTGTAATAACCTGAAAAGAATGTTACTTTCATGTTTCATTTAGCTAATTAACTGTTCAGTTATACTATCTGTGAATGCTATTGCTCAACATTAAGGTATAAATGGTGTTTCAAAGCCACACTACCAGGGTACAATTCTGTATTTTGTAATTTCAAAAGACCTGATGTTTTATAAAGCTAGATTTAGTGTGTTAAAAGCATTATCTGCCCAATTTTTGGTTAACATTTCACAAGTTTGCAGAGGTGTTGAGGGCTTCCTGTTTCTGATTAGTGTCACTTTATCATTAAGACAGATACTCCAAACAAAATATGCTTTTGAATGATAACACTTATTGCTGTGCATTACACCGTGCAGGAGGTTTTCGTATTTGCCACCCAGGACACTGAATTTTAGTCACCAGACAATGAATTACAGTTAACTTTAGATGAAAATTATTAACTTATCCAACAAGACTCCTAAACATTAACTATATCCTGGATTTGAAAATGTACTGTAATGATAGGGAGCTCAAAGCAGGAAAAAGAATACTTGCTCAACTAATCTGTGGGACTCTGGGGGAGAGATTTGTCTGTTGTGAGGTAAGCTGGCTGAACCTGAAATGGAGACATGTTGTGTTGTCAAATGGCGCTGTTTCACACTAATGTTAGCAGTTAGCCTTTACTGGCTACATTCCTGTGAGCTGCTAATGTAATATTAACAGTAAGATAGTAAGATAATGTAATACATTTTAAATTGTCTCTATCTCTAATAATGAACACAGAGCTGTTTATTTATCATTAATGCTAGCTAGAAGTCAAAATCTTCTGAATTATGATAACCATTTATGCATCTATTTGTAGCCTACCCTGGTTAAAAGTCTAGCAACTAAGTTCTGTACTGTCTGTAGCCGGTCAACGATTTTTGTATTTAGGCACATATAAAGGCTCCAGGAGGGTTGAGTTTTGTGATGTGCTACTCAAAGTTTAAAATAGAATCAAACAAGACACCATGATTTCTTGCAATAGGCTTAATGTATTCAGCCAAGTACACAGTAGATAGCTTCTTGGTATTATTGGAGCTAATTACAAGGATTTCTGTTTTAGTTGAGTTCCATTGAAGGAAATTGTTAGACGCTCAATTTCTCATATCTACTAGGCCCTCTTGTAAAGAACTCAGCATACTGAGGTCAGTGGTGTTTAGCATGGACATACAGCTGTGTGTCGTCAGTATAACAGTGAAAGGAAACTCCATGACTAGCAGTCTGGGATACAGCCTGAGGATAGGGAACTTTTAAAAAATTGAGAGCAGCCAGGGATGTTTCAATTATATTAATTTAAAAATGTTTTTGGCATTACATCCAATAGCCTATAGCGTATCTATTGATGTATGAGAAATCTACCAAAATTAGCTTTGTATATAGCATATATGGAAAAGTTTGCATTTTCTATGTGAAATTGACTTAATGAGCTAACACTAGCCACTCTTGGTGTAATAGATAGTCTGACTAGATAACATTCAGTAATTAAGGTGATTTAGATTTGCACAAACTGATAACTTAACGCAAGCTATTTTAAAAGCACAACTAGCACACAGCACAACATTCAGATTATTTGATGTATTGGATGATGCACATTAAGCCATCACTGTTGTGTAGAGGAAGCTTCAAATAATAACCAGAGCAGATTTTGTTCAAACTGAACATTTTACTCGCCAACATGCTGCAGTCTTACAGAAAAGGAAGTGAACAACAGACTTTGCACTCAACCGCTTCAAACTGGTTCTGATGCAAACCAGTGGATGACTTCACACCTCATTACATTCTTCTTTATATACAGTCTGTGGTGGGACATGAAATTGTTTCTGTCCATTGACTTTGTATACAAGGAGGTTAAAGCAAATAACTGATCTTACAGTGTATGTGACCTGTAGCTCACATTCGATCTCCTACCAACAGTCAGCTTTGGTTTCTTTTTACCATGAAGGCAATTCTTCCTGCTGGTGACAGCTGGAGCACTTCCAAAATCTCAATATCAGTGTATGAAACTCAAGAGACAACTTCTTGGGTGTGTTTCAGTAAGAAATAAACCGAGTGCAAAAAGTTAAATGTGTTGCTTATGGTGGTTGGAAGCTAAAGATTACGTTGTTGAGAAGTGATACAAACCTGCAGCTTAAGTTACTGTACTAAATTACTGGGTTATTTTTTGGGATGAATTCCTCAAATGTCTTGTTTTGTGATGACAAAATGGCTACAGCTCACATTTGTGCCTCTAATTTGTTGGTGTCCATTATGCCTACCTGCAGTGAACATAAGTGAACATTCTATGTTGCTGTTGTATGCTACATTTTCATTAACTTGTTTTTAACTTGTGAAATTGTCTTTTTCCTATCTTGTTTTTATTTTGTTATTTCTATTGTTGCTGGTCTCAGAGTGTGTCTCTGAGTTACTCACTTGAGTCTCTGCTTGTACAGGTTTCCTGGGAGAAGAATGTGAGCAGCATTATATAAATGTGATGGATCGTAATCTGCTGTGGAAGGCTAAACCACAGACATGCATGATTCTTCTCATCTTCATCATTTTATATCTCATCCTGCGCATTCTCTGGACTGACAGGTGGGTGAAATTACTGGTCTAATCTGCTGCAAGGCGACAATGAATCAAATATACAAAGCTTCATTTGACCAATTCCAATTATTGGATTGTTTGTGGCTCAGGTATAGAGTATCGGGTCTATATAGGATAGGATATATATGTAGCCTGTGGAATTTGATGCCACACAGGACACAACTACTTCAGGGGTTCTTGTAGCTTGAATGCTTGAATTTTATTGACCACATTTACAACAGGTCATTTTAACAGAGTGTGTAAGCTACTGAGTTCTTTTAAAGAGCAGCTCATGTGCTTTCACAGCTTTAGGCAGAGTGAGTACAAAATAAAGTGATTTAAAAGAAAAGAAACAAAAAAAACAAAATACGGTATCCCACATACAGACTAAGGAATACGGGGAAATACAGAGAAATATAGAGAAATACGGCAGTGGGTGATGGCTATCCAGAAAAACAGAACCAGACAATTACACGGTTAGCAGCGATAAACCCACAAAATTGACCCGAAAATATACAGAGTATATTTACACAGTACACTTACATTTGATACTTGTCTTCACCAAACCCCACGTGGAACTCCCTGGAGACTGCACACTCAACACTCGTTCATCCTTTAACAGAGTTAATATAAATGTAACACACGTACAGTTTACAATTTCTCTGGTCACCCAATACAATAGCATGTGGCTTTTAGCATGCTAATATTACCTTGCAATGCCACTGAGAACACACGGTCGCTGCCTCGCGCCAAAATCCCAGGACATCAATGTCAGGAGTGTCTAAATCAAACCATCTTGTTAAAATATCGACAGCTAACGTCCTTAAGATATTTCTGCAGGGATATTTTACAAGATATGCATTCCTTTACTTACTACTTTACAATGTTACACAAATCACATGAATCACATCCACTCTGCTAGTCTCCAGGTTGTTTTACACGTAAACAGGAAGAAAGACCAAGATGCACTTGGCGGAGCGACGATAATGCTGCTCAGCGCTGCCGCCTAGTGACCAAAACCCAAAATGACAAGTGAGACTGCCAAAGCTCACTTACAGCCTACTTCACATTCTGCTTACACTTAAATCATTTTACACTCAAAGGAAAACAATAAAGAACACATGCATAAACATTCAAACAACTTTGAAAGCTATATAACACCTAAGTGGAAAATAACATCTGAACCAGTTTACCACCCGGCTACATATAGTACGTTTTAGTCCCTATAAAAACAGTTGACAGCACAAGGAGGAAACATCAGCAGACCTGCCAACCTGCACACATTTTGCGTTGGTAACATCAGTGTGAGTTAAATGTAACAACTGCAGTACTTTCTCTGTCCCGTTCATTTACTCAGTCTTCTTTGCATATTTGACTGTCTGTTAGCTATGCCATATATTGAAAATGCACACATCACAAAGTTAACATTTTTTAAATCTCGTGGTCTTGTCTTAATGTGTATATGTTCTGATATGATACCAATTAAAGTAAATAAATAACAATCATTCATGTTACTCAGTAGAAGCTGGTTAAAGAAAGTAAACTTAGATGGATGAAGCTGTTGGTGGAGGAAGGCAGTATGGAGATAACTAAAATGAAGCAGTGGCTGATCTTACACATTTCATGAATATGCATCATTCTGTCATCATATGTATTAGACCTGCTGTATATAAGCGTGACAAAAACAGACATAAAAGAGAAGATAAGGAACCTGAAAATAAAAACATACTTATTCATATTATATTCTATTGCTGCTAGATGCTATTAAATGAATCAAACAGGAAATTATCTCATTTTGCATAGTTAAGGCCCAGGTTCATTTATTCCTTGCCAGACTGTTGATGTTGCTGTGTGCATTTGCATTCCAGCCAACTTGATGCTTTATCTTGAATCCTGTCACCTGTTCCTGCCTGTTACCTGCTGCCTGATCTTGTACCTGTTTCCATGTTCCTGATTATACTTACTGTGCTACCTGTTTTCTAACCTGCTGCCAGCTGCTCCCCTGTTTCTTCTGACTGCCTCTGTGTTGCTGAATTGTGCTGAACTGCCTTTGTGTAGCACAAGTAAAACATATAATAGGTCACTGTAGGTATAGCTCGGGAAGCATCAGTTGAGTAGTAATAAAGTAAATATTGTTACGATGCACAATCACAAGTGTCTTTTTACACTTTACAAATATTAAAAAGACAATAACTAATTGTAAATCAATATGTAAAAAGCAACAATTAAGCTATTATCTATCTCTATACTGTTCTGGACACTATCATGAATAGTGTTTTATGTTCTGCCTGCTTGTCTGCTACTAAACATGTGCTTTTTATGATAATTACAACATTTATGACTACAAGCAGCAGCATCTTCACACTTAGCTTTGTGGATTTACTCCATCCCCATCTGACATGGATCATAAAATGCAGCACCCTGTGAGCTCTCACTGTTGACTAGACATTAAACTATATTTTCATATTCAACAAATGTACAAACCATTTCTCTTGTGTCCTTTGCAACATTTATGCTTTGTATTTTATTGCTTTTAGTATACAGAACTGCTTATATACAGTTAAATATACCTAGTAACTTTAAAAGTTACTGACAGGGCATAAATCAGTCCTTTATTTATGTGGTGTTGGACCAACAACATAATAATGTGTAAGCAATCAATCTAACCGAACTATTATGTTACATTAACATGACTGCAATGCAAAGAAGCCACAAACTAAATGGTTTAGAACTACACTAATGTGAATTTAAGTAAAAAGCATCGAGATTCATGTCTAAACCTGTGTGTATGCACAAAGCCAGAAATATGCAAATGTATCTTTTGGTTCTGTATTATGAATGTCCGTCATTGTGGGACTAGGCACATGTGCTCACCCAAATCATTTATTACAGGAAGCCTGAGTTCAGGGTGCCAAGACCACTTCCAGCAAAATGTGCACGGAAACAGGGTAAATTAACCAATACTAAATGCTGCTCTCTGCTGTTTGTGGGAAGTTTAAAGACAACCTTCCTTTTCCTGTTCTCATCAGCTGTTGATTGTTATTTTTCCTTTTTCCTGTTACTCACAATTGTTCTTGGTTCACAGAAATGTTTCTGTTGCTATAATGTCTCTAATGTTGTAAAATGGAATAACATTTATTGCATGGAAATCACCCTTTGGAAGTTGATGTAGGTGGAAAACAATCAACAATCAAAACATTGCATTTCCAGTATACTGTATATTAAAGACCTTGTCTCCTAGAAATGATGTTTATATAGTACAAATTTGATACAGCGAATACATTTAGAATAAAACATGCCACCTGAAACATTTTTAAAGAGTAACTTGACATCAAGCTGTAAATTATTAATCACTGACGGGTCTGTTAAGGTGTGGTCAGAAATGGGCGCTGTTGCACTTTAACCACAACCAACAGTGATGCCATGGTGTCCTGGAGTTCACTTCTGCATCTCTGCCCCCATCTTCTGCTTTCAGGAGCAGTGCTAGACTGTGAAGCCAATTTTAAATATTAGCCAAAATATGTAATTACAACATCCAGGTTCAATGGGCTAAGCAGCAAATATCACGGCTTGAGTCTGAAGTCAGCATGGAAGTATCTAATAGTACAATACCTCCAGCGGTCGCTAGATACTGGTACCAACCATAAGCACCTCACTGCCTACATCTTCATATAACGTCTATGATGTTGGCCTTTCCCAGACACAATCACAGGAAAGGAGCAAAATCACTAAATTTATGATCTAAATTTGATCCATTGAGTCCAATAACATTTTGAAATTCTAAAAGAATAGTATCATGGTGGTCAGACTTCCAGTTGGCATTATTGATCCTGAACATATCTGCAAACCATTCACTGACTACGTATTTCAATTGTTTTTTCCTCAGTATCCACTTATGCAATACAATAGTCACTCATTGCAATTAAGCATGGTTAAACTTTTTTTAATGTTATGTCTACAAACTCACAAAACTTAGAGGAAAGTCTAGTCTTAGTTTAATAATTAAAAAGGCACTTAGTACTTGATACAGGATATGTTTACTTTGTCTGTAGAAAAAAAAAACACATTCTCTCCCTGAACATATACATACATATCACAAAACAAATTATTAGTATTAAAACATCATTTCTAGGAGACATGGTGGATTAATCTGTATGAGAAATTCATAATTTATGATATTGCTACATTGCTGAAATTATGTGACTAAATTTCTACAGTTTCAGCTCTCTTCCATCTTCTTCCTTTCTGATGTTTGTTCACTTGTTTCTTCTTGTTACTTTGTCTTAAGACAGATATCTAGTGTTAAAAGACAGGTTCACAGTTTTTCAAGTTTGTCTTAAAACAATAGTCAGGAGCCCAAATGAACATTGAAACATGTTTTTCTTGCTGTAATAATTCCTCCTGTTCATACTGACCATTTGAAGATCCCTTCATAATGAGGTTACAATGGAAGTGATGGGCAACAAAATCCACAGTACTTCTTCTGTGCAAAAATGTCTTGAAAGTTTATCTGAAGCTAATATGAAGCTTCAGTGTCCAAATGAATCAAATCAAGTAGATATCTTTCAATGTTACCGTGTTTTTAGTGCCAAAGTCCCTCTTTTTGTTATAATACTTCGACCTGCAGCTCAACAGGGAAACACAAAGAGGGAATTTGATGCTAAAGAATAATTCAGACTGCTGAAGCCTCATAGAAGCTTCACATCAAGTTTTAAATTCCTTTTTTTGCTCAAAATGACTCTGTGGATACAATGAGGAGTTTGGCCTCCATCACTTACATTGAAAGCAGTTGAAGGGAATCTTTTAACAGCCAGTATGAACAAGAGGGATGATTACAGCGAGGAAAACCTTTCACTGCTCATATGGACACCTGACTGTTGTTGTAAGACAGACTGGAAAAAGTGTGAAAAATTGGTTTTCTCCATCATTTCTTTCAATTATGATAATATTTTTCTCACCAACATCACTACAAATCTGAAAATAAAGCAGCCAGACAATTAGGCAGGATGCAGACAAGCCAACAGTTTATCCAGATTATCTAAACCATTTCATTTGTGGGTAAAACTTAAAGTGACAGTACCTGATGAAATGTTGGTAACAGGAAAACTGTGTATACACAACTGCAGGAAGGTCAGAGTTTAAAAAGTTCAGTTGTTGCAGGAAGTCAGTTTGAAAACTTTGGGTAATACTTTCACACACTTACGTTGGCTCTTGCAAATATGTTTAGTTTTGTTTCTTAACTTTTTGACTAACTGTACGTTTCTTGACCTGTCTGTATTCTTTGTAGAAATGTCACCATATTCCCAGATCCCTGCAGTTATTATTACTGATAGGAATGCTGGTCAACACCATTAAAATAAGACCTGGATGGTATAAAAATGACCCTTAAACTGTGTGATCACTTCAGCTGAAATTTTCTTTTGCTGTAGTTTGAGTGCAGGGCAATATGGAGCTTAGTGTGTTTTGTGAAAATAAATCAATCATGCACCAACTGAGTTTAACATTTATCACTCCTGCAGTTCCTCAGGGACAAAAGGTGCCCTTTTTGGCGGTCAGTGGGACAAAGACGCTGCTGTTATCTGCTTATATGGAGCACCGCAAAGGAAAACAGGTCAGTGATTTTATTCTGTCTGAGACAAAAGTTGACAATCATGAGAGGAACATGGTGAAGTCTTTGGTCGTCAATGCAAAACAGTGTCCTAGATCTCACTGTGAGAATCAACCACCAATGACCGGTTTGGAGCTTTGGAGACCAAAGACAGGCTGAGTCTCAACCATGGTGACATGAAATAAATGTACACAGTCATTGTTGTTGTACAGTCTAAAGGCACCTTTAGAGAGCAGGTTTAACTCTCTGTCGCACTCAGTGGGTGCAACATGGCAATAATACAAATAAATGTCCATAAGGGTTAAAGTAAAGTCATGATTTCAAAAGGAACTTTCTGACAATGTCTTTACTGAAAAAATATCTGTGAGATGCAATTTATTTCTTTTGTGCACACAAATAATCAGACTACTAAATCTCATGCAACTCATTTTTTTATTTAAAAACATATTTATCTTATCAGTAAAGATTCACATTACTTTACAGATGAACATTTGAATAACACATTTAAAGTCTAAAAAATGAAAAAAAAAAAAAAATAGAAAAGAAAATATTAAATGACTTTTGGAAAAAAAGAAGAAAATTTTAACAATACCCATTAAATAAACATACTTATTCTTGTCCTCTTGATGTACCAGGTCCGTGTCATTGCAGTTGCGCTGAGGAGCGAGACACTAACCTATCGCTGCCACTTTTGTTGCAACGAGAGACTGCACACTTCTGAAGGTGTCCACAGCGATATCCACAGCGACCACTTTGGCTTTGCATACGGGACAGCAGACATCATGTGTCCTATCCCCTCACACTGTGAAACACCCTCTCATATTGCTTTGTCCAACGCTGCAACCAGCTATGAAGGTACTGTAGGCCTCAGTGTTATTACACTATAACTTGTGCCATATTATTTAAAGATAGGGCTACAGGTCATTTATAGGTTATTTTTATTATAATTTAATCTGCACATTATTTTCTGGATGAACTGATTAATCATTTGGTCTATAAAACATCAAATAGTGGAAAACGCTAGAAAAACTGAACTTTACAATCAATCAATTCATATTTTCAGTCTGCTTCTACATTTTTTTACGATATTGCCTCATGGTATTTATTATAGAGTGTGGTAGTCAGACAGTAAAAGGACAGTTGGATTTGACAAAATGACTGTCGTTAAAGTACTAACTCTCATCTTCTGTGTAAAAAAGTGTATTAAAATGATACTATTGTGGACAATTTTCCATTCCAGCAGGATAGAACTTCTTTCACATATTGTCTAAGCTTCAATGCATTGGTTAGGAATTTCCCTGGGCAGCGTTATGTACTGTGAGTGATTTCTTTATCTGTATTTATTCAGGGGACTTTCAAACTTACACACATAGAAGCAGCCAAGCACAAACACAGTCAGACCTGCTGAGCGCTGAACAGGCCTCGAGCAAGGGCGCGTCATTTACAAAGATCTGAATTGTCTCCTCCTGAGAAAAAACAATTCTCAGTGTATGTCCACTGGAGGCTTAAAGTGTCCACATCACCTTTGTATCGGTACCACAGACTATATATAAAGATGTAGTGAGGTGTGACATCACCTGATGGTTTCATTGGAGGCGGTTTGAAGTCCAGAGTTCCAGTTTATGGTCGGCGCCATCTTTTTCGGAGCCAGGACCTTCCAGATAAGGGTGCAGAGTGTTGCCTTTCTAGAAACACACCCCACAATCTCAGACCCATGCTAATGCTAGCTTTCTGGGAACATTGACCACTGCACACTTGGGCTAACGTTAGCTACTTTAGCAAACATGGAAGGTATCACAATCAAGTCACGTTAAACTTTGTGAAATATTGCAACAATAGTCTGACTTGGTGTGATTCCTGGAGCCGGGGAGAGCAGTAGGTGAGCCAACAGTCAAACACAGCTGTCAATCAACACCCACACAGCAGACATCAAAGCTATTATAAGTCATTTTTCACCCACAGATATCAGCAGACATTTGGTATCTTCCCTGTTGATGATTCTATTCAAGTGTTTTCAAACATGAATGTGCCGTACATTAAAGAGAAAAGAAAAGCAAATGTGAAAATATATCTGTGGTTCTCATCTGTGGCCTCTTAGATTCACGTCACTCTGTGTTTTTGGAGGTGAGGAACCAGAAAGTGGAAAATGTCCCCTTAACTTACAACTTCACCGTCTGCATTTCCACCATGTTTAATTTCACCAACGTGCTGCAGGTAACATCACATAACACTGGCTGTATAGTTCTTTTAAAACTTTTCTTACTTTGCTATAGGGCACATTGGAAATAAAAGACTTATTTTTCCAAGTATCCTTACCAACACAGACAGAAGAACAAAATAGGACAGATAGGCTCTTATCTTCAATAATAATGTTTGATTTTCATTAAACATTCTACTTCAAATCCACAAAGTGTTTCCACTGATGCTTTCCTTTCCCTTCTCCTACTATTTGCCTTTAATAATGGAGGAACCTATAATTAATGTTGATATTTTAGCAGGCTAGTCACATGTCTCTGGAGCATGTTCATTAAATCCTGTGTTTTATTGTAGATGGTCCAGAGTTTGGAAATGATGCAGTTACTGGGGGTGAACAGAGTTGTCGTCTATAAGAGCAGCTGCAGCCCTGAAATACAGCGCGTACTGGACTACTACACAGAAAAAGGTGGACTATGGTGTCTTTTTTATGTGTGTGATTGTGTTGCCTCTCCTCACCACACAGCAATAGCAACTGCAGAAGTATTTTATCCAGTTTTCTATTTTTGTCCTTTCAGCATTATTGTGTTAACAGTGTGAGCCAAGCAGCCAAATGTCCTTTTCCCTGTATTGTCTTTCTGCTCCGAGGAGGACTTGAAGGAAATCCATGATTTACCTGTCTGAGGGTGAAAGACTATATTAGAGTTTTCTCTGAGCTACAAACGAAGTTCAGAGCTGCAGCAGAGAAACACTTCACATTTTGTGAAGTGTTTCTTATGTCAGTAGTAAACAGCTGCCTCAAGCTTTCTGCTTTCTGCTGCTCTCTGCAGCTCTCTGTCCAGCATCATGTTATGTTGCAGCTGACAGTATAACATCACCTACTGTAGGCTGTAATATTCTCTCCTCTAATATCTATGTGACTGTCACATGATTGCTTCTCATTTCAGCATCTAAATTCATTTCAAAGCATTCCTTCTTTATTTCTGCCACAGTTCAGCACTGCCCTGATGGATTCATGTTTTCCTATTGTTACAGTTCCTCTAATACGACTGCTTACACTAAATGTTGCTGCTGATTTCTCACAGCAGCAGCAGTTTTTAACATTTTTGTAAATGAAACAAACAGAGCTGAAAACGTAGTCTCTTATGGACATTTGAGGGGTATAGAGGCTAAAGATCAAATCTGAAGCACACACACCTTCTCTGAACAAGTGACATTCATCAGGCTGAAACCACAGATTCACAACAACTTTGGGCAATTAAGAAAGTTTGTTGGAACAAAAAGTCCAAGAATTTTAGGATAAGAGTATGAAAATGCTCTTGCATGAGGCCCACTGATCAAAAATCCACATGGCTTGTAAAAAAAGATGTAAGCCATAACAGTGCAACACTTCCCAATACCCAGAATCCTCCTGACCTTAAACAGGATTTATATTTGTGTGCCAAGTAAGTTCATCAGGGTGTGTTTGCTAAAAAAAAAAATAGCTGCTTGCTGCTGCTAAAAAGACGAAATCCAAAAGAACAGAAGGAGTCTCCTCAGAGTAATGCATTTTTTAAACTTACTTTTAACCTTTGTTTTCTTCTTGTAAATAACTGGATGACTGCATTTCTTCAGGACTCCAAATGTATTAAATTAAGAAAAGAAAAGACACTGTTCGGACAAACTGGTCACAAAGGGTAACATGTCAAAAAGTTTGGGAGCTACTGAGATAAAAATAACAAATCCTCAAAATTAAACAAAATACACAGTGTTACAAATCACATAAATATGTCTAACATTATTATGTGACAACTCTGATTGAGGTTTGAATAGGGTTGGTTAGTGTGAGTGAAAGAACATGGTTTGTGTTAAAATAAGTAGTTAGTTAGAGGTGGTTAAAAGAAATGCATGTTGACTGTCGGAAGGAAACGGGAAATAAACGGTTGTGAAAGTATGATAAACTGTTGAGCATCCACCCTAACTTCCTTCTTCTGCAGAATTTCTCAGCGTATTATAACCTTGCCCTACTTCCTCCTTTCCTCCTAACAGACAAGAGTCATACTTACAGCAAGAGGCTGTGTCCAAATCACTTTTGCTATTTTAACGGTGGAAAATGGTTGATGAGCCAGACGCATGGTTCAAAGGGGTTGTACTTAATCTCCTAATTAATCATAAGTGTGATTTTGGCGTAACATAAAATAAACCAATCACAGTGTCATCTCCCATTCCCTTTAAGAGCCAGGTGCGCTTGCTCTTTGGCGGATCACTATTATGACAGCGCAATTGCCAAATAGTAAGAGGGAGCACTTTGCTGCAGAGGCAACGGAAAGCTCACGATCCATAACGCACACACTGGCCCCTGCTGCCCATAGACCCTCCTGTGGTCAGCCACAGAACACTAGTTTAACATCCTGTTCATTCAATTGCTGCAATTTTATCCTCATTGGTTTTTGAAAAGGTTTAATTTTTTTAATTACAGCTTTAGTTTCTTTAAAAATCGTTTTGATCAGTCATGGAGTAACAGGTCAAATCAGCAGAGCTTTAATTTCGGAATGTATGGAAACTTGATCACTGCAATCTCAAAAATGGGCAATGTGGGCGTTGGATGGAAATTACAACTGCTTCAGACTTGCGCTGCGCTTAGCGCTGCTCTGTGCCAGGCAATCTTGCTGAAAGGGACTAGAAAGCTTTGTATGAGGTGCTTCCATGTGTCCTTCCTAATCTTTCCACTGTCTCCTCAGGTTTAATAGAGGTGATTCCTTGGACAATATCCAGGTATATGAAGCCGTCTCTAAGCTGGCTGCCTTCACTCAGTCCAGGTGAAGTCCACTACTACGGCCAGATCGCTGCTCTCACTGACTGTGTCTACAGATACATGTACCAAACCAGATATATGGCCCTGCACGATATAGATGAACTCATATTGCCCCGGTCTGTCAACAGGTAGACACATGAAATTGTTTGTTTCAAAATGAGATAATTGGCTTTTGATAAAAAATGTTCTGTTTTGACAGTTCACTGACTGTATGAAACACAATCTGACATTACAGGCCTTCCTGCTTAGCTCTGATTTTTTAATCATGTCTGATCTTTTTTTGTTGATGGTTCACTTTCATGTTGTAAGTAACAAGAATAACAACAGTAACATTATTTGTGCCACAGTCAAATCAAAAATATGAATGACATGCTGTGCTAGCAATTTGGTTATGATAAGTTTCTTCCTCGTCTCTCCATTGATCTCTGTCACTGTTGCTGCTCTCTTCCATGTTTATTTTCACCGGGCTGTGAGTCACCAACCCCGAATGGTGATGAGAGGCGATATGTACGAAGAAGTGAAGTTAAAAAAAACACATGAAGTCCGATCTGAACGTTCTTACAGCAGTCACACAGCCAGAGATCAGACATGAATCAGATCAATGACCACATATGCAGGCCAGCCCAGATCTGATATACAAATACAAAAATCTGATTTGTTTGTCGATACAGCATGTCATGTGAACGTAGCGTTAGATCACACACTACTGAAAAGTGCTTCATGGTTTTTAACATTTTGTAAGAACACATTTTGTACGCATTAATAAAGCATCACTTCAGGTCACTTTTACAAAAGAATAAAAAGATTAAAAGGGTGTTTAAAAGAAAATGCAGAAGTAGCAGTTCTGTACATAACATAGTGAGCAGAAAGTGTAAGAAACATTTCCTTTCTAAGTCATACACGCACACACTTCATTATATTACCTACTATATACAGTATATCTTTAAGTGTCAACTTACAACATTTATACAGTATTTTTTAAATGCCTGTTGGTAGATGTTTTGTATGAGCATTTACTAATTGTGTACTGCTAATAAATGTAAAGAGGTGGTGTTTTAAAAAGTGTTACCTGCTATTTTTTTTCTATCACCAGCTGGAATGACCTGCTGCCACTGCTGGAGAATAAATACGGCGCCGACATGTGCTATGAGTTTGAGAATAACGTGTTCCCCAACTCTGTCGCACTGCCTCTTCCCGCCTCTGAAAATCTGCCCTCACAGAGCCTCGACTGGCAGAAAGTGATGGGGGTGAATATCTTGGCTCACCTTCACCAAGAACCTATCCAAGGAGCAACTCGATACGGCAATTTCAAGATCATAGTTAACCCCCGAGCTGTCTACCGTCCCACCGTCCACGGACTGCTGGACCCAGCGACAGGCTGCTCCAGGATTGACAGGGATATTGCTCGCATGCACCACACAAGGTAGACTGCTGGTCATGTACTTCTTCAATCATATGTGTGCAACTACAGATTATTTTCGTTATTGATTAATCTACTGGTTGTTTTCTCAATTCATAGATGAATCATTTGGTTATTAAAATGTCAGCAAATGACAGAAAAATCCCCATTACATGTTCCCAGAGTCCAAGATGACATTAACATTTGTGAAGCTGCAACCTGTACATTTTAGCTATTTTTCCTTAAAAAAAAAAAAATACATATTCAAAACAAGCAAAATGTAAAGATCATAAAATAATAATTAATACAAAATATCCAACATCATAAAGATATAAAAAATAACAGAGAATCACATGAAGTATGATATGTCCCCTTTAAGTTGCAAAGCCAATCACTGTTCCCAAGAAAAAGAAAAAACATCCAACTGGGCCTAAAATTCTGTTGTGTGCTCCACTAAAATTACAGTTTGTAAAATGTTCAGCAGTTGAAATGAGTTCACTTATAGATTCACAGTGAGTTTTGGATCATGTCAGTAACTATTGTGCAAGTTATCTCCAATTGGTGACTCTGACAAGCTTCTTGTTCTTTGCAACAGGAGTGGCAGCAGGGGCTGATGGGTACTTTAATGCCCAGAGCTTTTCACCCTTCCAAACTGACAGAAAAAAATGCAACTAACACAAATCATTAAATAATACAGAGGAAGAACAATAATGATAATAAACTTTATTTGTATAGCACCTTTCATACAAAATACAGCTCATAGTTCTTCACATTAAAAAAGATTTTAAAAAGAAAGAACATTACACAGGAATACATGCATAGAATAAAAAGATGAGAGATACTGCATTACATTAAAATGAGGTTATTAATTCTCTCGGATATAGAATTGCACACTGGTGGAAACGTGACCTTTGAAACCAGCAGCTGCTCTAACTGATGTGTTTCTGTTTTCTGTCTGTGTAGAGCTGCGGTGCAACAGCAGCTGAAACCAGAACAGCTGATTTATGACAACAGACTGCTGAGCTACAGTGCCCACCTCACGTCAGCTGTCAATGCTGTTCTCACACACACCGGATTTCTACAAAACCAAGATGAGTCAAGTTGATATTATCTGTAGCCAGTATACAGCCCAATATCACTGATCATTGTCTCAGGAGAGCTTAACAATCTGCACAACAACACAACATCCTCTGTTCTTAGACCCTTGACTTGAATAAGGAAAAACTCCCTAAAAAAATGTAATGGGGAAAAAATGAAGGAACCCTGAGGAAGAGCAAGAGGTGATTATTTATTATTAGTTTCAGTCAAATTATAAAAGTTCTCAACAGTTCCAGTCAGATGCTTTGTAATCATTTGTTACTGCACTTTCTTTAATTAATAATTTGACTGTGTTTATATTAATATGCATATTGGGGTTCTTTGGTTTGGTATTTTTTTACCTCGTGTTTGAATGATTGTAAACAAGACTCACATGTAAATGACACTATGAATTGTTATGATGTTTTATGTCCTTGGTACATGGTTAAAATGAATTACCTGATGTGCGTGTGTGTGTGTGTGTGTGTGTGTGTGTGTGTGTGTGTGTGTGTGTGTGTGTGTGTGTGTGTGTGTGTGTGTGTGTGTGTGTGTGTGTGTGTGAACTTTAACAATGCTGAGAAAAAGTTGTTTCTTTTCAATTCAGGGAGAGAAATCATTCCTCAGGGATTTATACTTGAACCTTTTTCAACAGCTTGATCTATGTGAACATACAGCAGCTGGGTGAGTGAGCAGGGGTTCACACTCTTGTTGAAGAAAATTGTAAAAAAAAAAAAAAACAGGACTTTGTTTTCATGCAGAATGTTTAAAGGAACTTTCATGGCTGTTTCACATCCCTGATTACACATTGCACTCATTAACTTTGTGTTTTCCTGCAGATAAAACTAATGTGACACTTGTGGTTTCAGATACTGAAATAAAAGTTACAACTTGTCATTCTCAACATAACAAAGCTGAATTTTGTTGGGTCTGCTTAGTACTTGGTAATAGTTTGTTATTTGCACCAAGCTTTTGAGACATCTTCCACCAAACATTTTTTATCAACAATTCACATTTACATGAATTATTTGGTCATAAACCAAAGTATTGGACAAGTACAAATTTTAACCTGATGAGAGCAGCAGATGAAAAGTCAAGAGATCACCAAAGTGATTACAGTTCAGCTTAAGGATGATCATCAGTGTGGACCGACTGTCCAACTGACATCCAAACAACAATGCCACCAGTGTGGCTAAAAAGTCAGAATCCCGCCTCCCTTAAATCACTTGAAAAAAGAATTTGTAAAAACTAAGATGAAAAAACATAAAATGCATTTAAGTTATAAAATAACTACAAGTAAAATGTATGTTATATTTAACTGATGCAGGTGTTGGTGATGATATTGGTGTAGTTCCTGAAAGTGACCACAGGAGGACAGTGGAGAGGGACAGGTAGAACAAGGTGCTTTCTGATATGATCATGATCAACAAATGCATCTTACAGGACCCCACCCAAGTCCTGCACAGGACCTTTGAATGTTTGCCCTCTGCAGCTGTGACTAACCACAGGAAAGCAACATTAATATATGAGGCTGCTGGCCTACTAAACTCCCCTTCCTCTCTCACCTGAGACTAACCCCCACACCTACTCTGCCATAGCACCCCTTTCCCTTAACACTCGTATATTATTTTTATATCTGCCAAATGATCACTGTGTGTCAATCATGTATGTCCTTTACTATGCCTGCCTCAGGAATTTTAACAATTCTACAATTCTACAGATCTTAGTGATATTACTAGGTCTCAGTCAGTTTATAATTTGCCACTTGCCATAAATTGCAGACACCCTAGTGTGTTTTACTTTAACTAATCTACCACCACATCAACCAGCTGACACCCCCAACAGGGAAACTATGTCTATTTAACCTGCTTACTGGAGGCTGAGCCATTGCATCTATTGCAGTTGACCAGTTTAACTTCTAGAGCACCTGGAGTTTACTACTTTATAACTGTCAGCACCTGGTATTACACCCAGAACAGATTTACTGCCAAGTAGGTTTGTGCATCCTGTCATACCCTCCACTTCGGCCTCCTCCTAGTGTGTGTGTGTGTGTGTGTGTGTGTGTGTGTGTGTGTGTGTGTGTGTGTGTGTGTGTGTGTGTGTGTGTGTGTCATTCTTCCCTGATTGCAGGAGTGGAGACAGGTATGCTGGAGTCAGAGCTCACCTTTCCATTATCGTTACACGGCCCAAGCCCCCCTGGTGCCTGGCTACCAGCCCTGACCTTGGCCAAAGCCTCCCAGCCCCTGCTTCATAAATTAATCCTTTTGCAACTCTGCAAGCTGTCGCCTGCCTCAGTGTACTGCTTTTGGGTTCACTAGTCTAGCCTTAACACATCCTTGGTGTTGTGGTGTATATAACAACATTAAAAATATGTAAGACAAAAGACAACTATCACAAAAGTCACAATGAAAAAAGTAAAACTTCTTAATTCTTAATCAGTGGAAAGAACTAGTAGTGTTTAACTATATATGTATATACGGTATAGTTGTACCGATATGTAATATAATGATTATCTGTTTTTCTCTGTCACCAGCTAAGATTAACAGTGGGAGGCCAGGATACATATGTTAGAGGAATTCAGAAAGGGTGAAGAGACAGGTCAGGAGGATGTCATCTTGAATGAAGTATTTTAAGCTGGCCATAAATTGGGAGACTGATAATGTGTGATGCTATCTGTGAAATTGTAGTGTAAACCCATATACAAGACAGTGACGTGCTAAGGTGAAAACATTGCTGCAGAGTAATTTACTTGATGTGACTGTTTTGATGGGTTTGAGTAGACATAAATTTACCATGATGCCTTACATCAACTATACTATGCATAATCATGTTATGTATGTCTCACACTGATCTATCTCTAGGCAACAATGATTCCAAGGCAACTGGACTTAGATTTGTCTTATGAAGACGTTTCACCTCTTATCCAAGCGGTTTCATCAGTTCGTAACGCATCGGTCTGACTAGTCCCCATTAGTCTTCATAAGTGGCGAAACGTCTTCATAAGACAAATCTAAGTCCAGTTGCCTTGGAATCATCATTGTTGCCTAAAGATAAATATGACCTGGACAAATGAGAATATACACAGCCTCACACTGATCTGTAGTAGCTGTAAGAGGTAGTAGGCTGAACACAGGCAGTCACTTACTATATAACAATAGCTTGAACTTGTTTATGTAACCTCACTGTAAAACTTTGTTAATATTGTAATCTCACATTAAAACCTTATTATTTTTTAAAAATAAAAATAGAGCAGGATTGGAAATAATGGTGAAAAAATAGCAAGAGCTGACTCTAAAAAAAAAATTAAAAGGTCATCCAGATATTGTGAGACAAATGGTAGTGGAAAAATACAAAGAGAGGAGGATACGGTAATATGAGAAGCAATAGATAAGACAAAACCTATTTTCAGGTTCACGGCCTAGCAACAGTCAACTGAATAATTTTGTAATAGTATAATTGGTCAAAAAGTGATCAGAGGGTGGCGTGATCAGAGCTAGCCAAAGGTATATAAACCACGCCCAGTCCTAAACTAGTCAAAACATGTTTGGTGTTGCCTTCTGACACTGTAACTTTTTTTTGGAACTTCTGCAAGTTTTTGCTTGATTGACATGTTAAATGAATTGACCCGACAGAATATATCTAGAAACATCAGAAGAAAGCTGTAAACGCCCAGTTGTAAGGGATAGAAACTAACTGAATGCTACACAAGGAGCCTTTTCTCTGTAACCCCACTTCTGTATTACATTGTAAAATGTTCCTTCTTGTACAAGAAAATAAATTCAACTTAAACTTTGATTCTTCGGATCCGGTCTCCATGATTGAAAGGTCATTAAGAAGAAATTCTTGTGACGTGTTTCTCGATACACACGTCAACTATCAGCTCAGGTATGAAGACAAATTATACAATTAAAATCACATGGTTTTGTTGTTATTGCTGTTTGTTTGTTTTAGGGGTTTTTGTTGTCTCCACTGCCAAATATGGAGATGGGTGATTGCATTAATGCAGGAGGTTATTGTAAAGTGTTGGTACAGATACTATCAACATTATTACTGACATAACTAGCTGTGTTTAATAATAATCATCATTACAATCAATGATAATTATTATTTAGCATTTTATCATTTTATGTATTTATTGAGAGTAAATGTTAACATTTGCTGTGCTGCACCAGAGACAGTGTCAAGGCAGAAAATAAAACAATAAAATAATCATCAATAATATTAAAAATATATAATAATCAGAAACAGGTTTATTGCCAAGTAGGTTTGCACATACAAGGAATTTTCCTTGGTGTTGTTGTGCATAAAAATAAAAAAATGTAACTATCACAAAAGTCAAGTGATTAAAAAATATCAGATTATAAGCACGACTTATTACCACCTTGCTTCTTTGCCACGTCCTTTACAACAAAAAATAAGTCTTTATTTGAAATCTGGTCTTAGTTTGGGGAAGAAAATATTGATGCAGGTAGCATGTTTAAAACTTAAAACTATACTACTATTGGCTGGAAAAAAGTAATGATAATAATTACTATTATAATTCAGGTTGATCACTCCGTTTTATTTGGAAAACAATGATTATTATTATAATTCTGTTGTATAACTTACACAAATACTCACATTCTATGTTTACATCCATCACTGCTGCAAGTGAATTTCCTGTATTTACTCTACACATATTTTTTTCTTTGGATTTAATTTACCTGCTTCTGTTCCAAAACCAGCTACCATTGGTGGAAGAAGCACTCAGTAAAAGTACCAATATAGCATTTTAAAAATACTCCATTTTATATACTTTAGTCTCTCCAGCTCTAATTGCTTCTTAAGTTGCAACTACAACAACTCCTTTCATTGCTCATCTTGTTGCTTTTTTTCCCCTTTTATATGAAACCCACAAAAGTGGTTGTCGAACTGAGCTCCAGTGATGCTCAGGAAATCCATTATTCTTCAGTATATATTATTCAGTTCTTTTTCTTATCCTGTATGTTTTCTTTAGCTTCTATTGAAAGTGACAGACAAGCAATCTATGTTTAAGTGGTGAGTGATCCAATAAATTGTCTGAATGACAGTTATTTCAATCAGATAGACCTAGATTATCATTGCACAGTTGAACATCAGACTGTTTTCAAAATACTCCCACTTCTGACCACCCTAATTTCACGGCACAAAAAGCAAACTATAAAATGTATGACTCATACTTGGATGGAAAATATGACAATACAAAGTGCTCATCACTGCCAAGTGCTGCAGGAATGAATGGTAAGGAAATTAAGCTGTTTGGCCAGATATGGCTTTATAACAGCCACTTTCAATTTGTCAATACTTGAAAGACAGAAATAAAGCTGTATTCAACTTATGCTTCTTTGTGTGTCTCACTCTATTTGGATTATCAGAAATACATAGTTACAAGTACTTTTTAGAAAAAGAGTATAACCAACTCCTACATGAACCAATTTAAATTAGTAAACTTGACTTTTGGTTTTCCACATTTGAAATATTTGGAGTTCTTAAATGAATGAAGGGATTATTCAGTCACACATATCAAGGAACAAAACAGCAATTTGTGTGGGCATGCAACCACATATCACATATGTCTACAATAATCCACAAAAAACCACACAATCAATGACTGAAAAAGGAATAACCTGAAGCCAAGTCTTATTTTTGCCTATCCTATATGATCCATAAGAACTCAGAATATCAGCAGTATGAAATCTCTAAATTGTAATCCTAATTATTTTGCATCTGTAGAACCTGTTTAGAAATTACCCTTCTATGTCCGCTAAGAGGCAGGAGGAACCCCTAACCCTTAATATTTTCAGGGTGTCATGCAACTCACTCTTCCCCAAACAGGATCAATTTGCAAGAGGCATATTTTGTATAGAAATAGATTGTATTTTATTACAAAATAATGCAAAAGTATATATATATAATCCCCATTTAAAATATGGAAGGCATAGGGTAGCAAGACAATGATTAATTAAATGGAAGAATCAGCATGAACTTTCCTCAGATTATGAAGGTCGGGTCTGCCCATGCACATCATCCTACCAAACAACTGTGGGAGAAGGGTCTGACACCAAAAAGCATGCACTACACACAATACTTAACAAATCCAAGCTCAAAATACCATGCAGTGTCGGTCTTAAGTATACACACCCCTACAATGTGCCACCCTGTGCAGTCCCACCAACAGGAGGGGGGGTATGTCAGAGTCACACTATTGGGACAGAAGAGAGGAAAGCAACTATTACATGAAATTGCCATTAAAATATACAGTAAAAGCCTTGCACTTAAAGCCTAGCCTAGCCTACACTACTAGAGGTAAACCCTAAATGCCAATATAATGGCCATAATACCAAAGCACATGACTATGTGCATACATCAATCACCTTAATTCCCACACATATTTATAATTTTTACGTCATAATCCTTTATTGTTTTTCATTTTAAGGATTTTTTTTTGAGAGAGACACACAGTTTCAACTCATCTCTAAAATTCCACAGTTTGACTCCCAAAACTGAAACACATCTATAATTTACATTGGTTCTCACTTCATGTGCTGGTAGTTAATATTATTTGTCTAAATCCAGGTATAATTTCATGGTGTTGAGCTCCCCACACTTAACACTTTACATGTTTAAAAGATACACAATCCTCTTAGATTATAGTTTCTTTCTATTCATTTAAATGTTTTTTTAAATACACAACATCTAAACATTGACACTATGAATAATGGATTAGTGGATTCACCGTTGCAAGCTTTATTTATCATTCTAATAGCTTTTTTCTGGAGTTTAATTATAGGGTCTATATTTGTTTTATATACATTTCCCTATATCTCAACACAATATGACAACTCCATTTACATTCAGTTTTATTTTCATTGCGTGATAACTTGTTGGCAATGCTCAATGTCGCTGCTGTGAGATATATGGCCTAATTTCTATCTTTCAGAGAATCTTTCCTTTATTGTTGGCTGATTGTTGAGAAACATAACTGAACGTCTAGATGTGACACAATTGGTACTGGCTGAATGGCTGAATGTGAGCCTGAAATGGCTTACATATGATGCAGCAAATGTGACCCGTTTATCTTTAACATATTTGGGCCAGTTCTGGCAAATATACGACACAGCCCAGATATCAAAATTGCGGTTGCCCATATCTGGCCAAGGAAACCATAGCAATGCCACATGTAAACCAAAAACTGAACAAATAAACCAAAAACCAAAATTTACAGTTGCCAGGTGCAGCAACAGTAACTAAGGCGACTGGTGCTTAGCTAAGAGGCAATTTTTCATTACTACTTTATCAATTAATCTCCCTCTTTATTTGCCTTTATGATTTCCTACAAAATAAGACGCATGACATACACAGAGAGCACAGAAGAGTCACAGAAGACAAGTTAACCTTTTACTGAACCCACTTATCATGAAGAGCCACTTCCAACTTTAGGAGAGACAGCACAAGTGATTGACAATGAAGGATTGTTTGTATAATCTACAATGGGAAAACACACACACACTTGGATATCATAACCTTTGTATCCATGGCAGCCTTGAGTCCTACCTTTGGTCTTCGATGTGAAATCATTTTTACATGTCATGCATTATTCTTTTACTTTTCTTGACTTTAGAGATTCTGTTTATTATTTACACATTATGCTTTTATTACATGTCACATGACATTTTGTAACAACAAACACAGTAGGATACAAACTGAAGTTTTATTTCTGTAAAGGTGAATAATATTTACACACTCCATAAAAATTCAAGATGAAGGTGAACACTCTTTTTGCTACTTTATTGTGAATATTCTAGACTTAACACATTTGTTGATAAATCTATGGGCATACAATTAAGTAAAATTCAGAATGAATGAATTTAAGTTCATAAATCATTCATAGAGAGATTCAATAGGGCTAAAGTGAAGCCTCATAGAAGCTTCACATCAACTTTTAAATGCGTTTTTTGCACAAAATGACTGTGTGGACACACTGAGGATTTTGGCCTCCATCACTTACATTGAAAGCAGATTTGAAGGGGATCTTTTAGTAGCCAATATGAACAGAAGAAATGATTACAGCAAGGAAAACCTTTCACTGCTCATATGGACACCTGACTGTTTTTTGTAAGACAGAATGGAAAAATGTGACAAATTGGTTTTCTCCAGCATTTCTATCAATTATGATAATATTTTTCTCACCAACTTAATTGCTTAAATCTGGTAACAACATCACTATAAATCTGTCCCACGAAAAACAAGCAGCCAGACAATTAGGCAGGATGCAGACAAGCCAACAGTTCATCCAGATTATCTAAACAATTTCATCAAACTTAAAGTGACAGTACCTGATGAAATGTTGGTAACAGGAAAACGGGGTATGCAGATCTACAGGACAGAGTCATAAAAGTTAGAGTTGTTGCATCAAGTCAGTTTGAAAACTTTGAGTAATACTTTCACACATTCACGTTGGCTCTTGCAAATTTTGTTTCTCAACTTTTTGACTAACTGCACGTTTCTTGACCTCTCTGTATTCTTTTTAGAAATGTCACCATGTTCCCAGATCTCTGCGGTTATTACTGATAGGAATGATGGTCAACACCATTAAAATATGTCATGGATGGTACAAAAATTTAACTTTGTGATCACTCCAGCTGAAATTTTCTTTTGCTGCTCCGAGGAGGACTTGAAGGAAATCCATGATTTACCTCTCTGAGGGTGAAAGACTATATTAGAGTTTTCTCTGAGCTACAAACGAAGTTCAGAGCTGCAGTAGAGAAACACTTCACATTTTGACTTTGATTATAATTAATGAATTTGGAGTTTACATATTAGAGTGCTGCTGCTGATTTCTCACAGCAGCAGCACTTTTTAATCTTTGGCAACATTTTTGTAAATGAAACAAACAGAGCTGAAAATGTAGTCTTATATGGATATTTGAGGAGTGTTAGGCTGAAGATCAAATCTGAAGGACACACACCTTCTCTGAACAAGTGACATTCATCAGACTGAAACCACAGATTTACAACAACTTTGGGCAATTAAGAAAGTTTGTTGGAACAAAAAGTCCAAGAATTTTAGGATAAGAGTATGAAAATGCTCTTGCATGAGGCCCACTGATCAAAAATCCACATGGCTTGAAAAAAAAATGTAAGCCATAACAGTGCAACACTTCCCAATACCCAGAATCCTCCTGACCTTAAACAGGATTTGTATTTGTGTGCCAAGTAAGTTCATCAGGGTGTGTTTGCTAAAAAAAAAAATAGCTGCTTGCTTCTGCTAAAAAGCCAAAATCCAAAAGAACAGAAGGAGTCTCCTCAGAGTAATGCATTTTTTAAACTTATTTTTAACCTTTGTTTTCTGCTTGTAAGTAACTTAAAGACTATATTTCTTCAGGACTCCAAAATGTATTAAATTAAGAAAAGAAAAAACACTGTTTGGACAAACTGGTCACAAGGGATAACATGTGAAAAAGTTTGGGAGCTACTGAGATAAAAACAACAAATCCTCAATAATACATAGTTTGACTAAATGCAGATTGACTTGTATTAGCGTTTTCTGATTTGGACAACGTTTGTCTTTTCCTTCCAAAACTGTTACAAATCACATAAATATGTCTAATATTATTATGTGACATCTCTGATTAAGGTTTGAACACGGTTGGTTAGTGTGAGTGAAAGAGTTTGTGTTAAAATAAGTAGTTAGTTAGAGGTGGTTAAAAGAAATGCATGTTGACATGTCGGAAGGTAACAGGAAATAAACCATTGTTAAAGTATGATAATCTGTTGACCCATCCACCCCAACTTCCTTCTTCTGCAGAATTTCTCAGCTTATTATGACCTTGCCCTACTTCCTCCTTTCCTCCTAACAGACAAGAGTCATACTTACATCAAGAAGACTTTGTCACATGAATGTTAACATGCATTGTGTCTAAATTAATGTTGTTTTTCTTCGGAAGGAAATCTTGCTTAAAAGCTTTGTATGACATGCTTCCATGTGTCCTTCCTAATATTTCCACTCTCTCCTCAGGTTTAATAGAGGTGATTCCTTGGACAATATCCAAATATCTGAAGCCGTCTCAAAGCTGGCTGCCTTCACGCGCTCCAGGTGATATCGAATACTACGGCCAGATCGCTGCTCTCACTGACTGTGTCTACAGATACATGTATCAAACCAGATACGTGGCCCTGCACGATATAGATGAACTCATATTGCCCCGGTCTGTCAACAGGTAGACACATGAAACTGTTTGTTTCAAAATGAGATAATTGACTTTTGATAAAAATATTCTGTTTTGACAATTCACTGACTGTATGAAACACAATCTGACATTACAGGCCTTCATGCTTAGCTCTGATTTTTTTAATCACGTCTGATCTTTTTGTGTTGATGGTTCACTTCCATGTTTGTAAGTAACAAGAATAACAACAGCAACGTTATTTGTGCAACAGTCTACTCAAAAATATGAATGGCATGCTGTACTAGCAATTTATTTACAATAACTTTCTTCCAGTTTGGCTTGAATAGAAGCTTCTCCGTAAATTTGAAGCTTCCTCGTCTCTCCATTGACCTCTGTCACTGTTGCTGCTCTCTTCCATGTTTATTTTCACCGGGCTGTTAGTCGCAGACACACGATGATGAGAGGCGATACGTATGAAGAAGTGACACGTTAAAAAAAACACATGAAGTCATGACATGAGTGTTTTGACAGCAGCCGCACAACCAGAGATCAGACATGAATCAGATCAATGACCACATAGGCACGCCAGCCCAGATCTGATATGCAAAAAAATCAGATTTGTTTGTCAATACAGCATGTCATGTAAACATACTGTTATTTTTTTCTGTCTCCAGCTGGAATGACCTGCTGCCACTGCTGGAGAAGAAATACGGCGTCGACAAGTGCTATAAGTTTGAAAATAATTTGTTCCCCAGCTCTGTCGCACTGCCTCTTCCCCCCTCTGAAAAACTGCCCTCACAGAGCCTCAAATGGCAGAAAGTGACTGGAGTGAACATCCTGGCTCACCTTTACCAAATACCCATCCGAAGAGCGACTCAATACAACAACTTCAAGATCATCGTTAACCCCCGAGCTGTCTACCGTCCCACCGTCCATGGACTGCTGGACTCAGCGAAAGGCTGCACCTGGATTGACAGGAATATTGCTCGCATGCACCACATAAGGTAGACTGCTGGTCATGTACTTCTTCAATCATATGTGTGCAACTAGGGATTATTTTCGTTATTGATTAATCTACTTGTTGTTTTCTCAATTCATAGATGAATCATTTGGTTATTAAAATGTCAGCAAATGACAAAATCCCCATTACATGTTCCCAGAGTCCAAGATGACGTTAACATTTGTGAAGCTGCAACCTGTACATTTTAGCTATTTTTCCTTAAAAAAATACACATTTAAAACAAGCAAAATGTAAAGATCATAAAATAATAATTAATACAAAATATCCAACATCAAAAAGGCATAAACATAACAGAGAATCACATGAAGTATGGTATGTCCCCTTTAAGTTGCAAAGCCAA
This sequence comes from Euthynnus affinis, assembly GCA_029490765.1. Classification (NCBI taxonomy): domain Eukaryota; kingdom Metazoa; phylum Chordata; class Actinopteri; order Scombriformes; family Scombridae; genus Euthynnus; species Euthynnus affinis. The sequence goes on from CM055845.1 coordinate 4,677,858, forward strand.
TCACTGTTCCCAAGAAGGATTTCAGTAAAAGACATCCAACTGGGCCTAAAATTCTGTTGTGTGCTGTGGATATTTTGAGTGATGGTCAGCATCTTCAGTGGAGAAAAGTCCACGTAAGACTCTGATGTCTTAAAGCTGAAAATGTTTATTGAAAGCATTCGGCCAAGTGGAGAACCAAAACAGCGAACACCAGAGTGTTCTGCTCCAATGCTGTCTCTTTCCGATTCTGAGCCCTGAAAGTCCGAGACTAGTCCTTAACCCAGGCTGAGATATTAATCTAATTGGTTCGTCAGTTTCAAATCATAGATCTGTGACCTCTAGTTATGTTGTATCTCAGGTCTCTGTCTTGTTTCGTTTGGAAATGGTCTCCATTCTGGCCTTGGTTTGCCAGTAAGGCTCCTGCTTATCAAAGCAAGGCATGCAGATAGTACAGCTTGACCTCTCTAACTTTGTCACCCTTTAGTTATGGAAATTTCCATAACAGTGTGCACCACTAAAATTACAGTTTGTAAAACATTCAGCAGTTGAAATTAGTTCACTTATGTTAAGTTTTGGATGATGTCAGTAATGTCAGATGATGTCAGATGCATGTTATCTCCAATCGGTGACTCTGAAAATGAAATGAAATATTGAGAATATTAAACAGGGATACAAGCATAGAATAAAAAGGAGGCAAAGGAAAAGAAAAATGAGAGATACTGCACTACATTAAAATTAGGTTATTATTTCTCTCAGATATAGATTTGCACACTGGTGGAAACGTGACCTTTAAAACCAGCAGCTCCTCTAACTGATGTGTTTCTGTTTTCTGTTTGTGTAGATTTCTGGTGCAACAGCAGCTGAAACCAGAACAGCTGATTTATGACAACAGACTACTGAGCTACAGCACCCGCCTCACGTCAGCTGTCAATGCTGTTCTCATACACACTGGATTTCTACAAAACCAAGATGAGTCAAGTTGATATTATCTGTAGCCAGTATACAGCCCAATATCACTGATCATTGTCTCAGGGGGGCTTAACAATCTGCACAACAACACAAATCCTCTGTTCTTAGACCCTTGACTTGAATAAGGAAAAACTCCCTAAAAAAATGTAATGGGGAAAAAATGAAGGAAACCTGAGGAAGAGCAAGAGGTGATTATTAATCATTAGTTTCAGTCAAATTATAAAAGTTCTCAACAGTTCCAGTCAGATGGTTTGTAATCATTTGTTACAGCACCTTCTTTAATTAATACTTTGACTGTGTTTATATTAATATGCATATTGGGGTTCTTTGGTTTGGGGTATTTTTTATCTCGTGTTTGAATGATTGTAAACAACACTCACATGTAAATGACACTCTATGTATTGTTATGATGTTTTGTGTCCTTGGTACATGGTTAAGGTGAATTACCTGGTGTGTGTGTGTGTGTGTGTGAAGAATTGATTTAAAAGAAGTTACTGAATTTTGTGCCATCCAACAGTTGACATCACTGAGACAATCTACAGCAGCAGCCAGGCTTCTTGGGTCACTGGGTGTCAGGGGAAGGTATATCTGTGTGTCGTCTGCATATCAATGAAAAGAATCGTCGTGTTGCTGAATGATTTGACCAAGTGGAAGCATATAGATAGAAAATAAAATTGGACCTAAAATTGAACCTTGCGGTACACCACTGGTAATGTGGGCTGTGGAAGAAGTAAAATTACCAATGGTGACCGAGAAGGTTCTTTCTAAAAGGTAAGAATAAAACTAGTCAAATGCAGTGTCCTTGATGCCCACCCAGGTTTTAAGGCGGTCAATTAAAAGTTTCTGTGCTATGTAACACTCTAAAACCAGACTGAAATTTCTCAATATTGTTTTGACACATAAAAGCTAAAAGTTGGGTTGAAACAACCTTTTCTAAAACTTTGCTTAAAAGGGAAGTTTAGAAATTGGTCTAAAATTATTAAAAACAGGGATCAAGGTTAGGTTTCTTTAAAAGGGGTTGCACAACAGCATGTTTAAAAATAGAGGGATAAAATCCATTTATGAGGGAGCTGATTGATAAAATACTGGCCCCAGTATTGATAAAATACTGGGGCCAACTATGTCAATAACTTCTTTGAGAAATTTCGTGGGGATAGTGTCAAGACTGCATGTGGTGGGCTACATATGGGCTATGATATCAAACAAAAATGACAGTGTAATAGGATTAAAATGACTAAAATGACAATTGAACATGGGCTGGGGATTGGGATTTGTTGCCTTATCTCCATAACCTTTTCACTAAAAATTTTTAAAAACTTTTCACACATTTCTTGTGATGCATCAATAAAATGACAAGGGGAGGGTGTGATGACTGAATCTTTTGATTTAAATAAAATCCTGGTTTTAGAATGATTTGCTAAAATTAAATTAGAGAAAAATTATCTTTTTGCTTCTTTAACTGCATTTTGATAACTGGTCATTGCATCTTTCCAGAACTGATAAAATACATTGTTTTTTCCATTTGTGTTCCTTTCTCCTACAGTCTCTCTTTAATTCATTGATGGATTAATTTAGCCAGGGTCTCTCTTTGACTCTTTGTCCTTGTAAGGGGCAACAGCGTGTAGAACAGATTGACAGGTGTGATTAAATAGAAAGGCCCATGCAGCTCAACTTCAGAAAAACACCCAGCAAAGGAATAAAACTCTTAAAGGGTGACATTGATTCTGCTGGTTCTAATGTTGAGAGGGTTCACTTTTAAAAACAGCTCAGGACACATTTTTTAGACTTGCTTATTGTTTCATTTGTTTTGTTTATTTCTGTTTTTAGATGAATGTCTGTTGTATTGTTTTTGTTTGCTTTTATTGTGAAGCACTTTGTGATGATGGTCTTGAAACATGCTGCATTATATGAACAAACATTTTTTTTAATTATTATTATTGTTGTTATTATTATTATTAGTAGTAGTAGTAGTAGTAGTAGTAGTAGTAGTATACCTATCCCTAACTCAGGGACCAAAACATCTCTATCGTTAGGGAGAGCAGACACTTAAATATCAGTACATTTGGAAGAAATCATCATCATGGCATAATGGTGGAATCACAGTTTATGAGTAGTCCAGTAGCTACTTGTGTGACATATTTCCAACAACTGCCACAATGCTCAGGTACCTGTAATTAGTGACACCTCACATCCAAGTTTATTTTCTTCCTAAATGTCATCGTAAACATGCTAACATGCTCACATTGCTGATGTTAAGCAGGTGTAAGGTTTACCATGTTCACCATCTTAGTTGTTTGTATACTAGCATTTGCTAATTAGCAATAAACACATATACAGTAAAGCTGTGGCTGATAGGAATGTGGTGAGTTTTGCAGGTAAACAGCAGGTTAACTTGGTGGTGGAGTTAATGTGTGATTTCACTGTCTGATGTAAAACCTGCTGTAAATGATCAACACAAGTTTCACGCTGTCATCTTTAAAATAAATTAATTTAAAATGATGCATTTACCTCTGTCACAAATCCTTTTACTGGCCACACAGTTCCTTTTACTGGCCATATCTGTTTCTCTTTCCTCAATGATTACGGACCCAATAATTCATGCCTCTGCTTATCCCACCATTCAGATGTGACAGCTGTCTCTGCCTGACTCACAAAATCTCTGAGTTTGAAATAAGTGTTACTGTGTTATTGTGACTTGACATGTATTGGGGTTGTAGTTCCTCACTTTGGCCATTAGATGGAAACAAACACATTACTACTCTTCATACAGATTTTACCAGAACTAATGTTACTGATTAGTGATAACTAATAATTACACCAATGATGATTTGGATATATTCATTTCTAATATCAATATAGTTTAGACCAAAATTTAATGTAGTTCTACATTAAACACTCATGTTTCTAGAGACACATGTCCACCATCAGTACAGGTGTGAAGACAAATAATACAATTAAAATCACAATAAAATCAATTTTGTTGTTGTTGTTGGTTGTTTGTTTTAGGGTTTTTTGTTTTCTCCACTGCCAAGTATGTTAATGGAGATTGGTGATGTTTGAATGCAATACATAATGCAGGAGTTTATTGTAAAGTGTTAGTACAGCGTAGTTTTCTTGCTAGCATGAACACAAATGACTGTGAATGAATTAATGAATGAATCAGTTTAACACTGAATACTGAGGGAACAAATGAAAAACTTTATCAATGGTATTCGTCTCCAATTTGGTCCATTATAGTTAAGCTAGAGAGAAAAACAATGATTAATTTACAGTCAGTGAAGAGTGAGCTTGGTAAGCGATAAATGCATATAAATATCAGACCCATTTGCTCATGCATGATCACTAGAGACATTCCTGTGAAATGCAGTGAGTACTGATATTAGGTATTTTTTTCTGTGTTGAATGCATCTTAAAGAATATAAGAAACCTTTAGTTGAGGCACCATGTTCATATGTCATTAAAACAAACTGAAACAACATCTAGTGTGGTGTACCCTTAGGTGTAAATTCAGTAGCAATACGAACAATTCCAAGATGTCAGACATCTTGACAGGTCCATATCATAATTTAACATACTAAGGAGAAACCCACTGGTAATGGAAAACATATGTTGAAGAGAAGAGGTGGCAGGGTATAAAAGATCCCAGCTTAAGTTGGCTTGTTGTTCATTGCATTTGCATGTGACAGAACCATCGGACAGAAATAAAGCCATATTCAAATTATGTTTCTTTGTGAGTCTTATTCTATTTGTGAATACTATGTGATACTATGTATCAGAAATACATGGTTACAAGTGCCTTTTAGAAAAAGATTATAACCAACCCTTGCAATGTAAATGATTAAAAAACATGAACCAATTTAAATTAGTAAACTTGACTTCTGGTTTTCCACAATCTTTGGAGTTCTTAAATGTAGAATGAATGAATGAATGGATTATTCAGTCACACATAACAAGGAAAAAAACAATTTGTGTAGGCATGCAACCAACAAAAACATCATCACACATCTACGATAATCCACCTCACACAACAAAAAAATCACACAATCAATGACTGAAAAAGGAATAGCCTGAAACCAAGTCTTATTTTTGCCTATCCTATACAATCCACAAGATAACCTAGAATATCAGCACTGTGAAATAAAGAAAAAAATGAAAATTTATTCTAAATTATTTTACATCTTTATCGTTTTACATCATAATCCTTTGTTTTCCATTTTAAGACTTTTTTGAAACTCAACAGAGAGACACACAATTTCAACTCATCTCTAAGACTATTCCATAGTTTGACTGCCAAAACTGAAATACATCTATATTTTACATTGGTTCTCACTTTACATCTTTCAAAAATAGACAATCCTCTTAGATTATAATTCCCTTCTATTAATTTAAAAAAAAATGTTGAATACAAATTGGGGGGCTTTTTTCCTAACTTGAAAAAGTAATTCCAATGTTTTTAAAAACACAATATCCAAAAATTTTAACATACAGGACCTTATGGATAATAGATTACTGGATTCACAGTTGTAAGCTTTATTTATTATTCTAATAGCTCTTTTTTGGAATTTAACTATAGGGTCTATATTTGTTTTGTATTTCCCCAGACATCAACATAATATGACATGACATTGACATTGACATATGACATTGTAAGTGAACAATACGAAGAATAATCAAAAGGGAGAGGAAAATTATTATATGAATATGTACACAAACCATTTGTGCATCTGAACAGTATGTGAAAGAGGAACAAAGAAGGTCCATTTATGCTGAAGCATGTTCTGTTACGAGTATACAAGTAATCTCAGGTCCTAGAGGTTGGTGTGAAAGAGACAAAGGAGTATGTACCACTCTCTGGGGCTCACTTCTCTGCAGCAGCTTGTATGTCTGTACGTAGTGTGAGTGTGCCATACTCTGAGTATTGGGGACAATGCAACAATATTTTATAGCAAATTGTTTCTTTATTTATTGAAGTCAAGTGCAAGAGGTGCAAAAGTTATCAGGTAGGTTTTAGGGCACTTCCAGAGTATTTCATTTCATATTATCATGCACAGACGAGAGCATCACAACGTCATGCCTGCAGGGAGGGCTCCGTGATCATTTATCTGCCTTACTTCCAATATGACACTTCAGTAAACTGCTTTTACTGCTTTATCACCCGCCCTGCTAGTTTTCTCTCACTTACTTTTCTCATGTCTCATTTTTCCCACCTATGCTGCTGAGATGTGTGTATGTATTTCAAAGGCCATTCATTGTAAAGGGACATCTGGCCGGGCCTGGGCAAAGGATTTTCACCAGAAAGTGGAAGGACTAAATACAGGAAATGGTCAATTGGGGCAGACCAAGTCTTGCTGCTGCATAGAGATGGACTGTTTGTAAATTTAGTTTTGTTTAGTTTAGTATTGTTTCTCTTAAATTAATGTTTAGTTGGGTATTTGTGGTTTAATTTATCTGTTTTGGGGAGAATTCTGTTTATTGTTTAGATGGTAGTGTGTGTTATTTGTCAGTTACCCCTTTCTGTGTCTTGGTCTGATCAACCGAGTATATATATTCCCCTTTGTGTTCAGATTGTCAGGTCTGATTGTAGGGATAAGTTCAGCTTAGTTCAGCTCTGTTTATTTTACCTCTTTTATGGGCCCTTTATTTGCCATATTTTGTTATTTGTATTATTTTTTGCATTTTTTGGGTAAATAAAACCCTCTTTTTTTGAAACCACCTGTGTGTCCTTTGCCTGCCAGCTCGGTCCCTTACAGCGCCACTATAGTGTCCTCTGTGTTTTTTATCAATCATTTGATGACTACACAACCAAGGTCAGTGGAATTTGCTTTTGGTACAGCATATTGATTGATTGATTGATCGCTCATTCAAGTATAAACAAAAACAAAAACAAATAAAAACTATCCAGCCAGTTCAAGGAGTTGAACGGACTAAATGCTGTGGGGACCAAAGACCACCTGAATTGTTCCATTCAACAACACAATGACAGGAACCGACAGCTGCGGCTACATCTATGTCGCTCCAAGAGGCAGCGGAGAGGGTGTCTGCTATTTTCCATTATAGCATTCAGTTTGTTCAGTGTGCCTCTCTCCACCTCAGATGTTAGAGGGTCCAATCTCTTGCCCAGCACTGAGCCTGCTTTTTTTACCATATTGTCTGATCGCTTGGTGTTTTTGTCTGTAAGGCTGTAAAGACATGTAACTGTAACTTCAAAAATAATATTTCCACTAAAAATGTCTTCTATAAACTCTGAAAATACAATAATTATACAATACAAGTTGCAACACTACTACTACTACTTTTGAACTGACTGTTAAACAGTTTTGGCATGCGGTTTTCTACCGTTTTAACTTTCACTTACACAGATTTGCATCATACTTCTCCTCCTCCAGCAGCTAGTTGATAGCGACTGTGAGTTCTACTGCCCAAAGTTGTTCACAGTGTGGGCAGAAACACATTAGCTTTATCTACAAAAGGATACACGCCCGCTTCCTGAAAGACGCTGCTGCTTTTAGCAGGTATTTCATAATTTCCAGACATGGAGTTTTAACATGTTTGCCTGCAAGAGGAAAGTAAGTTAAGTTCCTTATCTCTATCTTGTTGTACCCTGTGATGTTATACTAACATAATTTCTAAGTACAGTATAATGTAAAGGACAGCTTATGGGGCAATGAATAAGATAAAAACGGAGCACCGTGCTGAGCATGCTGACTATCAGTTACATAAACTAGGCTTCTCCCACTGTAAACTCAATGTTATATACGTAGTATTACTGTAGGTCAGCATTCACCCGAGTTTGAACTTGATGTGTGTCTGTGTGTGCTGCAAGGATATCCAACACACAACAATAAAAACAAACAAGGGATGTGACGGTCACATTCTTAAAATTCCACCACATAATGACATGACAGTCTGTAATCTGGGTTGTACATGCCTCTGTATGTGTTTATAGTTTCACAAGTACAGAAATTGTGCACACTGAGATAAGGATGCAACTTATAGATGGGATTTTATAGTTCTGCCATATTGTAATAACCTGAAAAGAATGTTACTTTCATGTTTCATTTAGCTAATTAACTGTTCAGTTATACTATCTGTGAATGCTATTGCTCAACATTAAGGTATAAATGGTGTTTCAAAGCCACACTACCAGGGTACAATTCTGTATTTTGTAATTTGGTGTATCATACTATACTTAAAAACTGACTTGCTGCTCCCATAAAATAATAAGCCAGTTTCAGAGAAATCTGATGTAGGACAGCACTCCACAGGTGTGTGTGTAAATAATTATTTTTTCTCCCAAAGACCTGATGTTTTATAAAGCTAGATTTAGTGTGTTAAAAGCATTATCTGCCCAATTTTTGGTTAACATTTCACAAGTTTGCAGAGGTGTTGAGGGCTTCCTGTTTCTGATTAGTGTCACTTTATCATTAAGACAGATACTCCAAACAAAATATGCTTTTGAATGATAACACTTATTGCTGTGCATTACACCGTGCAGGAGGTTTTCGTATTTGCCACCCAGGACACTGAATTTTAGTCACCAGACAATGAATTACAGTTAACTTTAGATGAAAATTATTAACTTATCCAACAAGACTCCTAAACATTAACTATATCCTGGATTTGAAAATGTACTGTAATGATAGGGAGCTCAAAGCAGGAAAAAGAATACTTGCTCAACTAATCTGTGGGACTCTGGGGGAGAGATTTGTCTGTTGTGAGGTAAAAAAGTAAGCTGGCTGAACCTGAAATGGAGACATGTTGTGTTGTCAAATGGCGCTGTTTCACACTAATGTTAGCAGTTAGCCTTTACTGGCTACATTCCTGTGAGCTGCTAATGTAATATTAACAGTAAGATAGTAAGATAATGTAATACATTTTAAATTGTCTCTATCTCTAATAATGAACACAGAGTTGTTTATTAATCATTAATGCTAGCTAGAAGTCAAAATCTTCTGAATTATGATAACCATTTATGCATCTATTTGTAGCCTACCCTGGTTAAAAGTCTAGCAACTAAGTTCTGTACTGTCTGTAGTCTGTCAACGATTTTTGTATTTAGGCACATATAAAGGCTCCAGGAGGGTTGAGTTTTGTGATGTGCTACTCAAAGTTTAAAATAGAATCAAACAAGACACCATGATTTCTTGCAATAGGCTTAATGTATTCAGCCAAGTACACAGTAGATAGCTTCTTGGTATTATTGGAGCTAATTACAAGGATTTCTGTTTTAGTTGAGTTCCATTGAAGGAAATTGTTAGACGCTCAATTTCTCATATCTACTAGGCCCTCTTGTAAAGAACTCAGCATACTGAGGTCAGTGGTGTTTAGCATGGACATACAGCTGTGTGTCGTCAGTATAACAGTGAAAGGAAACTCCATGACTAGCAGTCTGGGATACAGCCTGAGGATAGGGAACTTTTAAAAAATTGAGAGCAGCCAGGGATGTTTCAATTATATTAATTCAAAAATGTTTTTGGCATTACATCCAATAGCCTATAGCGTATCTATTGATGTATGAGAAATCTACCAAAATTAGCTTTGTATATAGCATATATGGAAAAGTTTGCATTTTCTATGTGAAATTGACTTAATGAGCTAACACTAGCCACTCTTGGTGTAATAGATAGTCTGACTAGATAACATTCAGTAATTAAGGTGATTTAGATTTGCACAAACTGATAACTTAACGCAAGCTATTTTAAAAGCACAACTAGCACACAGCACAACATTCAGATTATTTGATGTATTGGATGATGCACATTAAGCCATCACTGTTGTGTAGAGGAAGCTTCAAATAATAACCAGAGCAGATTTTGTTCAAACTGAACATTTTACTCGCCAACATGCTGCAGTCTTACAGAAAAGGAAGTGAACAACAGACTTTGCACTCAACCGCTTCAAACTGGTTCTGATGCAAACCAGTGGATGACTTCACACTTCATTACATTCTTCTTTATATACAGTCTGTGGTGGGACATGAAATTGTTTCTGTCCATTGACTTTGTATACAAGGAGGTTAAAGCAAATAACTGATCTTACAGTCTATGTGACCTGTAGTTCACATTCGATCTCCTACCAACAGCCAGCTTTGGTTTCTTTTTACCATGAAGGCAATTCTTCCTGCTGGTGACAGCTGGAGCACTTCCAAAATCTCAATATCAGTGTATGAAACTCAAGAGACAACTTCTTGGGTGTGTTTCAGTAAGAAATAAACCGAGTGCAAAAAGTTAAGTGTGTTGCTTATGGTGGTTGGAAGCTAAAGATTATGCTGTTGAGAAGTGATACAAACCTGCAGCTTAAGTTACTGTACTAAATTACTGGGTTATTTTTTGGGATGAATTCCTCAAATGTCTTGTTTTGTGATGACAAAATGGCTACAGCTCTCATTTGTGCCTCTAATTTGTTGGTGTCCATTATGCCTACCTGCAGTGAACATAAGTGAACATTCTATGTTGCTGTTGTATGCTACATTTTCATTAACTTGTTTTTAACTTGTGATATTGTCTTTTTCCTATCTTGTTTTTATTTTGTTATTTCTATTGTTGCTGGTCTCAGAGTGTGTCTCTGAGTTACTCACTTGATTCTCTGCTTGTACAGGTTTCCTGGGAGAAGAATGTGAGCAGCATTATATAAATGTGATGGATCGTAATCTGCTGTGGAAGGCTAAACCACAGACATGCGTGATTCTTCTCATCTTCATCATTTTATATCTCATCCTGCGCATTCTCTGGACTGACAGGTGGGTGAAATTACTGGTCTAATCTTCTGCAAGGCGACAATGAATCAAATATCCAAAGCTTCATTTGACCAATTCCAATTATTGGATTGTTTGTGGCTCAGGTATAGAGTATCGGGTCTATATAGGATACGATATATAGTACGTTTTAGTCCCTATAAAAACAGTTGACAGCACAAGGAGGAAACATCAGCAGACCTGCCAACCTGCACACATTTTGCGTTGGTAACATCAGTGTGAGTTAAATGTAACAACTGCAGTACTTTCTCTGTCCCGTTCATTTACTCAGTCTTCTTTGCATATTTGACTGTCTGTCAGCTATGCCATATATTGAAAATGCACACATCACAAAGTTAACATTTTTTAAATCTCGTGGTCTTGTCTTAATGTGTATATGTTCTGATATGATACCAATTAAAGTAAATAAATAACAATCATTCATGTTACTCAGTAGAAGCTGGTTAAAGAAAGTAAACTTAGATGGATGAAGCTGTTGGTGGAGGAAGGCAGTATGGAGATAACTAAAATGAAGCAGTGGCTGATCTTACACATTTCATGAATATGCATCATTCTGTCATCATATGTATTAGATCTGCTGTATATAAGCGTGACAAAAACAGACATAAAAGAGAAGATAAGGAACCTGAAAATAAAAACATACTTATTCATATTATATTCTATTGCTGCTAGATGCTATTAAATGAGTCAAACAGGAAATTATCTCATTTTGCATAGTTAAGGCCCAGGTTCATTTATTCCTTGCCAGACTGTCGATGTTGCTGTGTGCATTTGCATTCCAGCCAACTTGATGCTTTATCTTGAATCCTGTCACCTGTTCCTGCCTGTTACCTGCTGCCTGATCTTGTACCTGTTTCCATGTTCCTGATTATACTTACTGCGCTACCTGTTTTCTAACCTGCTGCCAGCTGCTCCCCTGTTTCTTCTGACCTCCTCTGTGTTGCTGAATTGTGCTGAACTGCCTTTGTGTAGCACAAGTAAAACATATAATAGGTCACTGTAGGTATAGCTCGGGAAGCATCAGTTGAGTAGTAATAAAGTAAATATTGTTACGATGCACAGTCACAGTTGTCTTTCTACACTTTACAAATATTAAAAAGACAATAATTAATTGTAAATCAATATATTAAAAACAACAATTGAGCTATTATCTATCTCTATACTGTTCTGGACACTATCATGAATAGTGTTTTATGTTCTGCCTGCTTGTCTGCTACTACACATGTGCTTTTTATGATAATTACAACATTTATGACTACAAGCAGCAGCATCTTCACACTTGGTTTCATGGATTTACTCCATCCCCATCTGACATGAATCATAAAATGCAGCACCCTGTGAGCTCTCACTGTTGACTAGACATTAAACTATATTTTCATATTCAACAAATGTACAAACCATTTCTCTTGTGTCCTTTGCAACATTTATGCTTTGTATTTTATTGCTTTTAGTATACAGAACTGCTTATATACAGTTAAATATACCTAGTAACTTTAAAAGTTACTGACAGGGCATAAATCAGTCCTTTATTTATGTGGTGTTGGACCAACAACATAATAATGTGTAAGCAATCAATCTAACCGAACTATTATGTTACATTAACATGACTGCAATGCAAAGAATACAAACAAATACAATACAAACTAAATGGTTTAGAACTACACTAATGTGAATTTAAGTAAAAAGCATCGAGATTCATGTCTAAACCTATGTGTATGCACAAAGCCAGAAATATGCAAATGTATCTTTTGGTTCTGTATTATGAATGTCCATCATTGTGGGACTAGGCACATGTGCTCACCCAAATCATTTATTACAGGAAGCCTGAGGTCATGGTGCCAAGACCACTTCCAGCAAAATGTGCACGAAAACAGGGTAAATTAACCAATACTAAATGCTGCTCTCTGCTGTTTGTGGGAAGTTTAAAGACAACCTTCCTTTTCCTGTTCTCATCAGCTGTTGATTGTTATTTTTCCTTTTTCCTGTTACTCACAATTGTTCTTGGTTCACAGAAATGTTTCTGTTGCTATAATGTCTCTAATGTTGTAAAATGGAATAACATTTATTGCATGGAAATCACCCTTTGGAAGTTGATGTAGGTGGAAAACAATCAACAATCAAAACATTGCATTTCCAGTATACTGTATATTATAAGACCTTGTCTCCTAGAAATGATGTTTATGTAGTACAAATTTGATACAGCAAATACATTTAGAAAAAAACATGCCACCTGAAACATTTTTAAAGAGTGGGCTTTAAATGGACTCTGTTGCACCTTTAACCACAACCAACAGTGATGCCACGGTGTCCTGGAGTTCACTTCTGCATCTCTGCCCCCATCTTCTGCTTTCAGGAGCAGCGCTAGACTGTGAAGCCAATTTTAAATATTAGCCAAAATATGTAATTACAACATCCAGGTTCAATGGGCTAAGCAGCAAATATCACGGCTTGAGTCTGAAGTCAGCATGGAAGTATCTTAAAGTACAATACCTCCAGCAGTCGCTAGATACTGGTACCAACCATAAGCACCTCACTGCCTACATCTTCATATAACGTCTATGATGTTGGCCTTTCCCAGACACAATCACAGGAAAGGAGCAAAATCACTAAATTTATTATCTAAATTTGATCCATTGAGTCCAATAACATTTTGAAATTCTAAAAGAATAGTATCATGGTGGTCAGACTTCCAGTTGGCATTATTGATCCTGAACATATCTGCAAACCATTCACTGACTTAGAGGAAAGTCTAGTCTTAGTTTAATAATTAAAAAGGCACTTAGTACTTGATACAGGATATGTTTACTTTGTCTGTAGAAAAAAAAACACATTCTCTCCCTGAACATATACATACATATCACAAAACAAATTATTAGTATTAAAACATCATTTCTAGGAGACATGGTGGATTAATCTGTATGAGAAATTCATAGTTTATGATATTGCTACATTGCTGAAATTATGTGACTAAATTTCTAAATTTCTTCCATCTTCTTCCTTTCTGATGTTTGTTCACTTGTTTCTTCTTGTTACTTTGTCTTAAGACAGATATCTAGTGTTAAAAGACAGGTTCACAGTTTTTCAAGTTTGTCTTAAAACAATAGTCAGGAGCCCAAATGACCATTGAAACATGTTTTTCTTGCTGTAATAATTCCTCCTGTTCATACTGACCATTCGAAGATCCCTTCATAATGAGGTTACAATGGAAGTGATGGGAGACAAAACCCACAGTCCTTCTTCTGTGCAAAAATGTATTAAGTTATTAAGTTTATCTGAAGCTAATATGAAGCTTCAGTGTCCAAATGAATCAAATTAAGTAGATATCTTTCAATGCTACAGTCTTTTTAGCGCCAAAGTCCCTCTTTTTGTTATAATACTTCCACCGCAGCTCAACAGGGAAACACCGTCCAAGGAAACAAAAAGAGGGAATTTGATGCCAAAAACTGTAAATGTGGCAGATATCCTCTTGATATGACTAACTCAGACTGCTGAAGCCTCATATGAGCTTCACATCAACTTTTAAATGCATTTTTTGCACTAAATGACTCTGTGGATACACTGAGGATTTTGGCCTCCATCAATTACATTGAAAGCAGATTTGAAGGGGATCTTTTAACAGGAATCATTACAGCAAGGAAAACCTTTCACTGTTCATATGGACACCAGACTGGAAAAATTTCTCCATCATTTCTATCAATTATGATAATATTTTTCTCACCAACTTAATTGCTTGAATCTGGTAACAACATCACTATAAATCTGTCCCACGAAAAACAAGCAGCCAGACAATTAGGCAGGATGCAGACAAACCAACAGTTTATCCAGATTTTCTAAACCATTTCATTTGCGAGTAAAACTTAAAGTGACAGTACCTGATGAAATGTTGGTAACAGGAAAACTGTGTATGCAGATCTACAGGAAGGTCAGAGTCAAAAAATTTCAGTTGTTGCAGGAAGTCGGTTTGAAAACTTTGGGTATATATACTATACTTTCACACATTCACGTTGGCTCTTGCAAATAAGTTTGGTTTTGTTTCTCAACTTTTTGACTAACTGCACATTTCTTGACCTGTCTGTATTCTTTTTGGAAATGTCACCATGTTCCTAGATCTCTGCAGTTATTATTACTGATAAGAATGATGGTCAAAACCATTTAAATAAGTCATGAATGGTACAAGAATTACCCTTAAACTCCAGCTGAAATTTTCTTTTGCTGTAGTTTGAGTGCAGAGTAATATACAGCTTAGTGTGTTTTGTGAAAAGAAAACAACTAAATTAGTTTAACATTTATCACTCCTGCAGTTCCTCAGGGACAAAAGGTGCCCTTTTTGGCGGTCAGTGGGACAAAGACGCTGCTGTTATCGGCTTATATGGAGCACCGCAAAGGAAAACAGGTCAGTGAAGCAAGCGGAAGTTAAAGCCCCTTTACACTGTGTGATTTTGTTCTGTCTGAGACAAAAGTTGACAACTATGAGAGAAACATGGTGAAGTCTTTGGTCATCAGTGCAAAACGGTGTCCGAGATCTCACTGTGAGAATCAACCACCAACAACCGGTTTGGAGCTTTGGAGACCAAAGACAGGCTGAGTCTCAAGCATGGTGACATGAAATAAATGTACACAGTCATTGTTGTTGTACAGTCTAAAGGCACCTTTAGAGAGCAGGTTTAACTCCCTGTGGCACTCAGTGGGTGCAACATGGCAATAATACAAACAAATGTCCACAAGTGTTAAAGTAAGGTCAAGATTTCAAAAGGAACTTTCTGACAATGTCTTTGCTGAAAAAATATAAATATTCCCTTGTGCACACAAATAATCAGAATACTAAATCTTATGCAACTCATTTTTTTATTTAAAAACATATTTATCTTATCAGTAAAGATTCACATTACTTTACAGATGAACA
The DNA here is from genome assembly GCA_029490765.1 of Euthynnus affinis. Classification (NCBI taxonomy): domain Eukaryota; kingdom Metazoa; phylum Chordata; class Actinopteri; order Scombriformes; family Scombridae; genus Euthynnus; species Euthynnus affinis. The sequence goes on from CM055845.1 coordinate 4,693,463, forward strand.
TTTGAATAACACATTCAAAATCTAAAAAAAAAAAATTAATAAATAAATAAATAGATGAAAGAAAATTTTAAATGATTTTTTAAAAGAAAAAAAAAGAAAAAAAATGTAATAATACCCATTCAATAAACATACTTATTCTTGTCCTCTTGTTGTGCCAGGTCCGTGTCATTGCAGTTGCGCTGAGGAGCGAGACACCAGCCTACCGCTGCCACTTTTGTTGCAACGAGAAACTGCACACTTCTGAAGGTGTCAGGGATATCTACAGCAACCACTTTGGCTTTGCATACGGGACAGCAGACATCATGTGTCCTATCCCCTCACACTGTGAAACACCCTCTCATATTGCTGTGTCCAAAGCTGCAACCAGCTATGAAGGTACTGTAGGCCTCAGTGTTATTACACTATAACTTGTGCCATATTATTTAAAGATAGGGCTACAGGTCATTTATAGGTTATTTTTATTATAATTTAATCTGCACATTATTTTCTGGATGAACTTATTAATCATTTGGTCTATAAAACATCAAATAGTGGAAAACACTAGAAAAACTGAACTTTACAATCAATCAATTCATATTTTCAGTCTGCTTCTACATTTTTTTACGATATTGCCTCATGGTATTTATTATAGAGTGTGGTAGTCAGACAGTAAAAGGACAGTTGGATTTGACAAAATGACTGTGGTTAAAGTACTAACTCTCATCTTCTGTGTAAAAAAATGTTTTCTAAAATGATGCTGCAGTTATTGTGGACAATTTTCCATTCCAGCAGGATAGAACTTCTTTCACATATTGTCTAAGCTTCAATGCATTGGTTAGGAATTTCCCTGGGCAGCGTTATGTACTGTGAGTGATTTCTTTATCTGTATTTATTCAGGGGACTTTCAAACTTACACACATTCATACCTAGAAGCAGCCAAGCACAACCACAGTCAGACCTGCTGAGCGCTTGACAGGCCTCGAGCAAGGGTCATTTACAAAGATCTGAAATATCTCCTCCTTCACTGAAAAAACAATTCTCAGTGTATGTGCACTGGAGGCTTAAAGTGTCCACATCACCTTTGTATCGGTACCACAGACTGTATATAAAGATGTAGTGAGGTGTGACATCACCTGTTGGTTTCACTGGAGCCGGTTTGAAGTCCAGAGTTCCAGTTTATGGTCGGCGCTATCTTTTTCGGAGCCAGGACCTTCCAGATAAGGGGTGCAGAGTGTTGCCTTTCTAGAAACACACCCCGCAATCTCAGACCCATGCTAATGCTAGCTTTCTGGGAACATTGAGCACTGCACACTAATGTTAGCAACTTTAGCAAACATGGAAGGTATCACAATCAAGTCACGTTAAACTTTGTGAAATATTGCAACAATAGTCCGACTTGGTGTGATTCCTGGAGCCGGGGAGAGCAGTAGGTGAGCCAACAGTCAAACACAGCTGTCAATCAACACCCACACAGCAGACATCAAAGCTATTATAAGTCATTTTTCACCCACAGATATCAGCAGACATATCCCCTCTTTGAATGTGCTGTGCATTAAAGGAAAAAGAAATGCAAATGTGAAAATATATCTGTGGTTCTCATCTGTGGCCTCTTAGATTCACGTCACTCTGTGTTTTTGGAGGTGAGGAACCAGAAAGTGGAAAGTGTCTCCTTAACTTACAACTTCACTGTCTGCATTTCCACCATGTTTAAGTTCACCAACGTGCTGCAGGTAATGTCACATAACACTCGTACAGTTCTTTTTAAACTTTTCTTACTTTGTTAAAAGGCACATTGGAGATAAAAGTCTTATTTTCTCAAGTATCCTGACCAACACAGACAGAAGAACAAAATAGGACAGATAGGCTCTTATCTTCAATAATAATGTTTGATTTTCATTAAACATTATACATAAAATCCACAAAGTATTTCCACTGATGCTTTCCTTTCCTTTCTCCTACTATTTGCCTTTAATAATGGAGGAACCCAGAATTTATGTTGACATTTTAGCTAGTCACATGTCTCTGGAGCATGTTCATTAAATCCTGTGTTGTATTGTAGATGGTCCAGAGTTTGGAAATGATGCAGTTACTGGGGGTGAACAGAGTTGTCGTCTATAAGAGCAGCTGCAGCCCTGAAATACAGCACGTACTGGACTACTACACAGAAAAAGGTCGAGTATGGTGTCTTTTTTTATGTGTGTGATTGTGTTGTTTCTCCTCACCACACAGCACTAGCACTGCAGAAGAAGAATTTTATCCATCAGTTTTCTATTTTTGTCCTTTCAGCGTTATTGTGTTAACAGTGTGAGTCAAGCAGCCAAATGACCTTTTCCCTGCATTGTCTTTCTGCTCCGAGGAGGACTTGAAGGAAATCCATGATTTCTCTCTCTGAGGGTGAAAGACTATACTAGAGTTTTTTCTGAGCTATAAACGAAGTTCAGAGCTGCAGTGGACAAACACTTCACATTTTGATTTAGAATTATAATGAATACATTTGGAGTTTAAATATAATACTGATATTAACCAAAATAAAACATATACCTAAAACAAACCATATTATCATCATTATGGCTGCTAATTTGCTGAGAGGTTTTTAAGATGTGTTTATGTTTATGTCAGTAGTAAACAGCTGCCTCAAGCTTTCTGCTTTCTGCTGCTCTCTGCAGCTCTCTGTCCAGCATCATGTTATGTTGCAGCTGACAGTATAACATCACCTACTGTAGGCTGTAATATTCTCTCCTCTAATATCTATGTGACTGTCACATGATCGCCTCTCATTTCAGCATCTAAATTCATTTCAAAGCATTCCCTCTTTATTTCTGCCACAGTTCAGCACTGCTCTGATGGATTTATGTTGCCTAATTGTTGCAGTTCCTCTAATACGACTGCTGACACTGATAAATGTTGCTGCTGATTTCTCATAGCAGCAGAAGTTTTTAATCTTTGGGAACATTTTTGTGAATGAAACAAACAGAGCTGATGTTGTCTTATATGGACATTTGAGGGGTATAGAGGCTAAAGATCAAATCACAAGCATGTGAAGCACACACACCTTCTCATGAACAAGTGACATTCATCAGACTGAAACCACAGATTTACAACAACTTTGGGCAGTTACGAAAGTTTGTTGGAACAAACCACACAAAACAAAAAGGCTGAGAGTTTTAGGATAAGAGTATGAAAATGCTCTTGCATGAGGCCCACTGATCCAAAATCCACATGGCTTGAAAAAAAAACGTAAGCCATGACAGCGCAACACTACCCAATACCCAGAAATCCCCTGACCTTAAACAGCATTTATATTTGTGTGCCAAGTAAGTTTATCAGGGTGTGTTTGCTAAAAAATAGCTGCCTGCTGCTGCTAAAAACTTACATCAAGACTTTGTCACTTGAACGTAAACATGCATTGTGTCTAAATTAATGTTGATTTTCTTCAGAAGGAAATCTTGCTAAGTCTTGCTTTGTATGACGTGCTTCCATGTGTCCTTCCTAATCTTTTCACTGTCTCCTCAGGTGTAATAGAGGTGATTCCTTGGACAATATCCAGATATATGAAGCCGTCTCTAAGCTGGCTGCCTTCACTCAGTCCAGGTGACGTCCACTACTACGGCCAGATCGCTGCTCTCACTGACTGTGTCTACAGATACATGTATCAAACCAGATACGTGGCCCTGCACGATATAGATGAGCTCATATTGCCCCGGTCTGTCAACAGGTAGACACAAGGAACCGTTTGTTTCAAAATGAGATAATTGACTTTTGATAAAAATGTTCTGTTTTGACAGTTCACTGACTGTATGAAACACAATCTGACATTACAGGCCTTCATGCTTAGCTCAGATTTTTTAATTATGTCTGATCTTTTTTTTTTGATGGTTCACTTTCATGTTTGTAAGTAATAAGAATAACAACAGTAACGTTATTTGTGTAGCAGTCTACTCAAAAATATGAATGACATGCTGTACTAGCAATTTGGTTATGATGAGTTTCTTCCACTTTGGCATGAATAGAAGCTTCTCCATAAATTTGAAGCTTCCTTGTCTCTCCATTGACCTCTGTCACTGTTGCTGCTCTCTTCCATGTTTACTTTCACCGGGCTGTTAGTCGCCGACACCGAATGATGATGAGAGGCGATATGTGAGAAGAAATGAAGTTAAAAAAAAACACATGAAGTCCAATCTCAGCGTTCTGACAGCAGTTGCACAGCCAGAGATCAGACATGAATCAGATCAATGACCACATATGCAGGCCGCCCCAGATCTGATATACAAAAAAATCACACTTGAGTGAAAAAATCTGATCAGAGTCAATGCAGCATGTCATGTGAACGTAGCGTTAGATCACACACTCCTGAAAAGTGCTTTATAGTTTTTAACATTTTGTCCGAATTTGTAGGCATTCATAAGGCATCACTTTAGATCACTTTCACAGAAGAATAAAAAAGTTTATATGAATAAATGTGAATTCATGTACTAATCCACGCACTGGCATTAAGAAATATGTTGTATATCAGTGTTGATGCAGTTCTGTAATAATAATTTTATTTGTACATCACTTTTCTTAACCCAGCTCCAAAGTGCTCTAACTAAAGGCATCAGAAACAGTGACATATTGAACAACATATTCAATTAAAAACAATAATCAGGAGATATAAAATCATATAAATCAGTTAACAGTCAGATTAAAAAGCTGTCTTTGGGTGACGTTTAAAAGAAAATGCAGAAGTAGCAGATTCTGTACATAACATAGTGAGTAGAAAATGTAACACTTCCTTTCTTATATGAAATTCTTTATTGTGAATAAGTCATACACATATACATTTCATTATATTACCTGCTAAATACAGTAAATCTTTAAGTGTCAATTTACACAATTCTAAAGTGTTTTTAAATGCCTGTTTGTAGATGTTTTGCATGAGCATTTATTAATTGTATACGTTTAAAAAGCTAGTTACCTGTTATTTTTTCTATCACCAGCTGGAATGACCTGCTGCCACTGCTGGAGAAGAAATACGGCGTCAACAAGTGCTATAAGTTTGAGAATAATGTGTTCCCCAACTCTGTCGCACTGCCTCTTCCCACCTCCGAAAATCTGCCCTCACAGAGCCTTGACTGGCACAAAGTGACCGGGGTGAACATCCTGGCTCACCTTCACCAAGAACCTATCCAAAAAGCCACTCGATATGGCAATTTCAAGATCATCGTTAACCCCCGAGCTGTCTACCGTCCCACCGTCCACGGACTGCTGGACTCAGAGAAAGGCTGCTCCTGGATTGAGAGGGATATTGCTCGCATGCATCACACAAGGTAGACTGCTGGTCATGTACTTCTTCAATCATATGTGTGCAACTACAGATTATTTTTGTTATTGATTAATCTACTTGTTGTTTTCTCAATTCATAGATGAATCATTTGGTTATTAAAATGTCAGCAAATGACAAAAAAATCCCCGTTACATGTTCCCAGAGTCCAAGATGACATTAACATTTGTGAAGCTGCAACCTGTACATTTTAGCTATTTTTCCTTAAAAAAAAATACATATTCAAAACAAGCAAAATGTAAAGATCATAAAATAATAATTAATACAAAATATCCAACATCATAAAGATATAAAAAAATAACAGAGAATCACATGAAGTATGGTATGTCCCCTTTAAGTTGCAAAGCCAATCACTGTTCCCAAGAAGGATTTCAGTAAAAAAAAAAAAAAAAAAAATCCAACTGGGCCTAAAATTCTGTTGTGTGTACCACAAAAATTACAGTTTGTAAAACGTTCAGCAGTTGAAATGAGTTCACTTATAGATTCAGGGTGAGTTTTGGATCATGTCAGTAACTATTGTGCAAGTTATCTCCAATTGGTGACTCTGACAAGCTTCTTGTTCTTTGCAATAGCAGGGGCTGATGGGTACTGTAATACTGAAAACTTATCACCCTTCCAAACTGACGGAAAAAAATGCAACTAACAAATATCATTAAATAATCCAGAGGAAGTACAATAATAATAATAAACTGTATTGTATGTATAGCACCTTTCATACAAAATACAGCTCAAAGGGCTTCACATTAAAAAGATTTTAAAAAGAAAGAAAGAAACATTACACAGGGATACATGCATAGAATAAAAAAGAGGCAAACAAGAAAAATGAGTGATACTGCATTATCTTTAAATGAAGTTATTATTTCTCTCAGATGTAGATTTCCACACTGGTGGAAACGTGACCTTTGAAACCAGCAGCTCCTCTAACTGATGTGTTTCTGTTTTCTGTCTTTGTAGACCTGCGGTGCAACAGCAGCTGAAACCAGAACAGCTGATTTATGACAACAGACTGCTGAGCTACAGCACCCGCCTCACGTCAGCTGTCAATGCTGTTCTCATACACACTGGATTTCTACAAAACCAAGATGAGTCAAGTTGATATTATCTGTAGCCAATATACAGCCCAATATCACTGATCATTGTCTCAGGGGGGGTTAACAATCTGCACAACAACACAACATCCTCTGTTCTTAGACCCTTGACTTGAATAAGGAAAAACTCCCTAAAAAAATGTAATGGGGAAAAAATGAAGGAAACCTGAGGAAGAGCAAGAGGTGATTATTAATCATTAGTTTCAGTCAAATTATAAAAGTTCTCAACAGTTCCAGTCAGATGGTTTGTAATCATTTGTTACAGCACCTTCTTTAATTAATACTTTGACTGTGTTTATATTAATATGCATATTGGGGTTCTTTGGTTTGGGGTATTTTTTATCTCGTGTTTGAATGATTGTAAACAACACTCACATGTAAATGACACTCTATGTATTGTTATGATGTTTTGTGTCCTCGGTACATGGTTAAGGTGAATTACCTGGTGTGTGTGTGTGTGTGTGTGAAGAATTGATTTAAAAGAAGTTACTGAATCTGCAAGCCTTATCTCTTCAGGCAGGTCGATCCAAAGTCGAGGGGCCCTGATGGAAAAAGCTTGGTCACCTTTAGATTTAAGCCTCAACTTTGGAACAACCAGAAGTGCCCCACCTGAGGATCTAAGGCTGCGGGCTGGCTCGTACGGGGTCAGCATATCTGTTATGTAGCTTGGAGCCAGACCCAGGTGTACTTTAAAAGTGATCAGTAAAATTTTAATATCAACTCTAAAACAAACAGGGAGCCAATGAAGAGAAGTCAGAATCGGGGTGATGTGATGTTGTCTGTTAAAACCAGTAAGAAACCTAGCTGCTGCATTCTGAACTAGTTGGAGGTGGAACAGGGATTTTAGTGTTATGCCGGAAAGGAGGGAGTTACAATTATGTGATCTGGAGCAAATGAAAGCATGGATGATTTTTTCAAGGTCGGACTGGTATAGCATTGGCTTGATTCTGGAAATTGTTCTGATTTGGAGGAAGTAGGACTGGACAACTTTATTAATGTGTGGTTTGAAGCTTAAACCAGTATTGAACAGCTTTCCAAGATTTCTGGCAGTGGGTTTCATGTAGGTGGATAGGGGACCAAGACTGATGGGGTTATTTGAATTAGGGAGACTGAACAGTATGACTTCTGTTTTTTAATTGTTGAGGTGAAGGAAATTTTGTGCCATCCAACAGTTGACATCACTGAGACAATCTACAGCAGCAGCCAGGCTTCTTGGGTCACTGGGTGTCAGGGGAAGGTATATCTGTGTGTCGTCTGCATATCAATGAAAAGAATCGTCGTGTTGCTGAATGATTTGACCAAGTGGAAGCATATAGATAGAAAATAAAATTGGACCTAAAATTGAACCTTGCGGTACACCACTGGTAATGTGGGCTGTGGAAGAAGTAAAATTACCAATGGTGACCGAGAAGGTTCTTTCTAAAAGGTAAGAATAAAACTAGTCAAATGCAGTGTCCTTGATGCCCACCCAGGTTTTAAGGCGGTCAATTAAAAGTTTCTGTGCTATGTAACACTCTAAAACCAGACTGAAATTTCTCAATATTGTTTTGACACATAAAAGCTAAAAGTTGGGTTGAAACAACCTTTTCTAAAACTTTGCTTAAAAGGGAAGTTTAGAAATTGGTCTAAAATTATTAAAAACAGGGATCAAGGTTAGGTTTCTTTAAAAGGGGTTGCACAACAGCATGTTTAAAAATAGAGGGATAAAATCCATTTATGAGGGAGCTGTTGATAATTGATAAAATACTGGGGCCAACTAGGTCAATAACTTCTTTGAGAAATTTCGTGGGGATAGTGTCAAGACTGCATGTGGTGGGCTACATATGGGCTATGATATCAAACAAAAATGACAGTGTAATAGGATTAAAATGACTAAAATGACAATTGAACATGGGCTGGGGATTGGTTATCTCCATAACCTTTTCACTAAAAATTTTTAAAAACTTTTCACACATTTCTTGTGATGCATCAATAAAATGACAAGGGGAGGGTGTGATGACTGAATCTTTTGATTTAAATAAAATCCTGGTTTTAGAATGATTTGCTAAAATTAAATTAGAGAAAAATTATCTTTTTGCTTCTTTAACTGCATTTTGATAACTGGTCATTGCATCTTTCCAGAACTGATAAAATACATGTAAACCTGTTTGTTTTTTCCATTTGTGTTCCTTTCTCCTACAGTCTCTCTTTAATTCATTGATGGATTAATTTAGCCAGGGTCTCTCTTTGACTCTTTGTCCTTGTAAGGGGCAACAGCGTGTAGAACAGATTGACAGGTGTGATTAAATAGAAAGGCCCATGCAGCTCAACTTCAGAAAAACACCCAGCAAAGGAATAAAACTCTTAAAGGGTGACATTGATTCTGCTGGTTCTAATGTTGAGAGGGTTCACTTTTAAAAACAGCTCAGGACACATTTTTTAGACTTGCTTATTGTTTCATTTGTTTTGTTTATTTCTGTTTTTAGATGAATGTCTGTTGTATTGTTTTTGTTTGCTTTTATTGTGAAGCACTTTGTGATGATGGTCTTGAAACATGCTGCATTATATGAACAAACATTTTTTTTTAATTATTATTATTGTTGTTATTATTATTATTAGTAGTAGTAGTAGTAGTAGTAGTAGTAGTATACCTATCCCTAACTCAGGGACCAAAACATCTCTATCATTAGGGAGAGCAGACACTTAAATATCAGTACATTTGGAAGAAATCATCATCATGGCATAATGGTGGAATCACAGTTTATGAGTAGTCCAGTAGCTACTTGTGTGACATATTTCCAACAACTGCCACAATGCTCAGTACCTGTAATTAGTGACACCTCACATCCAAGTTTATTTTCTTCCTAAATGTCATCATAAACATGCTAACATGCTCACATTGCTGATGTTAAGCAGGTGTAAGGTTTACCATGTTCACCATCTTAGTTGTTTGTATACTAACATTTGCTAATTAGCAATAAACACATATACAGTAAAGCTGTGGCTGATAGGAATGTGGTGAGTTTTGCAGGTAAACAGCAGGTTAACTTGGTGGTGGAGTTAATGTGTGATTTCATTGTCTGATGTAAAACCTGCTGTAAATGATCAACACAAGTTTCACGCTGTCATCTTTAAAATAAATTAATTTAAAATGATGCATTTACCTCTGTCACAAATCCTTTTACTGGCCACACAGTTCCTTTTACTGGCCATATCTGTTTCTCTTTCCTCAATGATTACGGACCCAATAATTCATGCCTCTGCTTATCCCACCATTCAGATGTGACAGCTGTCTCTGCCTGACTCACAAAATCTCTGAGTTTGAAATAAGTGTTACTGTGTTATTGTGACTTGACATGTATTGGGGTTGTAGTTCCTCACTTTGGCCATTAGATGGAAGCAAACACATTACTACTCTTCATACAGATTTTACCAGAACTAATGTTACTGATTAGTGATAACTAATAATTACACCAATGATGATTTGGATATATTCATTTCTAATATCAATATAGTTTAGACCAAAATTTAATGTAGTTCTACATTAAACACTCATGTTTCTAGAGACACATGTCCACCATCAGTACAGGTGTGAAGACAAATAATACAATTAAAATCACAATAAAATCAATTTTGTTGTTGTTGTTGGTTGTTTGTTTTAGGGTTTTTTGTTTTCTCCACTGCCAAGTATGTTAATGGAGATTGGTGATGTTTGAATGCAATACATAATGCAGGAGTTTATTGTAAAGTGTTAGTACAGCGTAGTTTTCTTGCTAGCATGAACACAAATGACTGTGAATGAATTAATGAATGAATCAGTTTAACACTGAATACTGAGGGAACAAATGAAAAACTTTATCAATGGTATTCGTCTCCAATTTGGTCCATTATAGTTAAGCTAGAGAGAAAAACAATGATTAATTTACAGTCAGTGAAGAGTGAGCTTGGTAAGCGATAAATGCATATAAATATCAGACCCATTTGCTCATGCATGATCACTAGAGACATTCCTGTGAAATGCAGTGAGTACTGATATTAGGTATTTTTTTCTGTGTTGAATGCATCTTAAAGAATATAAGAAACCTTTAGTTGAGGCACCATGTTCATATGTCATTAAAACAAACTGAAACAACATCTAGTGTGGTGTACCCTTAGGTGTAAATTCAGTAGCAATACGAACAATTCCAAGATGTCAGACATCTTGACAGGTCCATATCATAATTTAACATACTAAGGAGAAACCCACTGGTAATGGAAAACATATGTTGAAGAGAAGAGGTGGCAGGGTATAAAAGATCCCAGCTTAAGTTGGCTTGTTGTTCATTGCATTTGCATGTGACAGAACCATCGGACAGAAATAAAGCCATATTCAAATTATGTTTCTTTGTGAGTCTTATTCTATTTGTGAATACTATGTGATACTATGTATCAGAAATACATGGTTACAAGTGCCTTTTAGAAAAAGATTATAACCAACCCTTGCAATGTAAATGATTAAAAAACATGAACCAATTTAAATTAGTAAACTTGACTTCTGGTTTTCCACAATCTTTGGAGTTCTTAAATGTAGAATGAATGAATGAATGGATTATTCAGTCACACATAACAAGGAAAAAAACAATTTGTGTAGGCATGCAACCAACAAAAACATCATCACACATCTACGATAATCCACCTCACACAACAAAAAAATCACACAATCAATGACTGAAAAAGGAATAGCCTGAAACCAAGTCTTATTTTTGCCTATCCTATACAATCCACAAGATAACCTAGAATATCAGCACTGTGAAATAAAGAAAAAAATGAAAATTTATTCTAAATTATTTTACATCTTTATCGTTTTACATCATAATCCTTTGTTTTCCATTTTAAGACTTTTTTGAAACTCAACAGAGAGACACACAATTTCAACTCATCTCTAAGACTATTCCATAGTTTGACTGCCAAAACTGAAATACATCTATATTTTACATTGGTTCTCACTTTACATCTTTCAAAAATAGACAATCCTCTTAGATTATAATTTCCTTCTATTAATTTAAAAAAAAATGTTGAATACAAATTGGGGGGCTTTTTTCCTAACTTGAAAAAGTAATTCCAATGTTTTTAAAAACACAATATCCAAAAATTTTAACATACAGGACCTTATGGATAATAGATTACTGGATTCACAGTTGTAAGCTTTATTTATTATTCTAATAGCTCTTTTTTGGAATTTAACTATAGGGTCTATATTTGTTTTGTATTTCCCCAGACATCAACATAATATGACATGACATTGACATTGACATATGACATTGTAAGTGAACAATACGAAGAATAATCAAAAGGGAGAGGAAAATTATTATATGAATATGTACACAAACCATTTGTGCATCTGAACAGTATGTGAAAGAGGAACAAAGAAGGTCTATTTATGCTGAAGCATGTTCTGTTACGAGTATACAAGTAATCTCAGGTCCTAGAGGTTGGTGTGAAAGAGACAAAGGAGTATGTACCACTCTCTGGGGCTCACTTCTCTGCAGCAGCTTGTATGTCTGTACGTAGTGTGAGTGTGCCATACTCTGAGTATTGGGGACAATGCAACAATATTTTATAGCAAATTGTTTCTTTATTTATTGAAGTCAAGTGCAAGAGGTGCAAAAGTTATCAGGTAGGTTTTAGGGCACTTCCAGAGTATTTCATTTCATATTATCATGCACAGACCAGAGCATCACAATGTCATGCCTGCAGGGAGGGCTCCGCGATCATTTATCTGCCTTACTTCCAATATGACACTTCAGTAAACTGCTTTTACTGCTTTATCACCCGCCCTGCTAGTTTTCTCTCACTTACTTTTCTCATGTCTCATTTTTCCCACCCATGCTGCTGAGATGTGTGTATGTATTTCAAAGGCCATTCATTGTAAAGGGACATCTGGCCGGGCCTGGGCAAAGGATTTTCACCAGGAAGTGGAAGGACTAAATACAGGAAATGGTCAATTGGGGCAGACCAAGTCTTGCTGCTGCATAGGGATGGACTGTTTGTAAATTTAGTTTTGTTTAGTTTAGTATTGTTTCTCTTAAATTAATGTTTAGTTGGGTATTTGTGGTTTAATTTATCTGTTTTGGGGAGAATTCTGTTTATTGTTTAGATGGTAGTGTGTGTTATTTGTCAGTTACCCCTTTCTGTGTCTTGGTCTGATCAACCGAGTATATATATTCCCCTTTGTGTTCAGATTGTCAGGTCTGATTGTAGGGTTAAGTTCAGCTTAGTTCAGTTCTGTTTATTTTACCTCTTTTATGCGCCCTTTATTTGCCATATTTTGTTATTTGTATTATTTTTTGCATTTTTGGGTAAATAAAACCCTCTTTTTTTGAAACCACCTGTGTGTCCTTTGCCTGCCAGCTCGGTCCCTTACAGCGCCACTATAGTGTCCTCTGTGTTTTTTATCAATCATTTGATGACTACACAACCAAGGTCAGTGGAATTTGCTTTTGGTACAGCATATTGATTGATTGATTGATTGATCGCTCATTCAAGTATAAACAAAAACAAAAACAAATAAAAACTATCCAGCCAGTTCAAGGAGTTGAACGGACTAAATGCTGTGGGGACCAAAGACCACCTGAATTGTTCCATTCAACAACACAATGACAGGAACCGACAGCTGCGGCTACATCTATGTTGCTCCAAGAGGCAGCGGAGAGGGTGTCTGCTATTTTCCATTATAGCATTCAGTTTGTTCAGTGTGCCTCTCTCCACCTCAGATGTTAGAGGGTCCAATCTCTTGCCCAGCACTGAGCCTGCTTTTTTTACCATATTGTCTGATCGCTTGGTGTTTTTGTCTGTAAGGCTGTAAAGACATGTAACTGTAACTTCAAAAATAATATTTCCACTAAAAATGTCTTCTATAAACTCTGAAAATACAATAATTATACAATACAAGTTGCAACACTACTACTACTACTTTTGAACTGACTGTTAAACAGTTTTGGCATGCGGTTTTCTAACGTTTTAACTTTCACTTACACAGATTTGCATCATACTTCTCCTCCTCCAGCAGCTAGTTGATAGCGACTGTGAGTTCTACTGCCCAAAGTTGTTCACAGTGTGGGCAGAAACACATTAGCTTTATCTACAAAAGGATACACGCCCGCTTCCTGAAAGACGCTGCTGCTTTTAGCAGGTATTTCATAATTTCCAGACATGGAGTTTTAACATGTTTGCCTGCATGAGGAAAGTAAGTTAAGTTCCTTATCTCTATCTTGTTGTACCCTGTGATGTTATACTAACATAATTTCTAAGTACAGTATAATGTAAAGGACAGCTTATGGGGCAATGAATAAAATAAAAACGGAGCACCGTGCTGAGCATGCTGACTATCAGTTACATAAACTAGGCTTCTCCCACTGTAAACTCAATGTTATATACGTAGTATTACTGTAGGTCAGCATTCACCCGAGTTTGAACTTGATGTGTGTCTGTGTGTGCTGCAAGGATATCCAACACACAACAATAAAAACAAACAAGGGATGTGACGGTCACATTCTTAAAATTCCACCACATAATGACATGACAGTCTGTAATCTGGGTTGTACATGCCTCTGTATGTGTTTATAGTTTCACAAGTACAGAAATTGTGCACACTGAGATAAGGATGCAACTTATAGATGGGATTTTATAGTTCTGCCATATTGTAATAACCTGAAAAGAATGTTACTTTCATGTTTCATTTAGCTAATTAACTGTTCAGTTATACTATCTGTGAATGCTATTGCTCAACATTAAGGTATAAATGGTGTTTCAAAGCCACACTACCAGGGTACGATTCTGTATTTTGTAATTTCAAAAGACCTGATGTTTTATAAAGCTAGATTTAGTGTGTTAAAAGCATTATCTGCCCAATTTTTGGTTAACATTTCACAAGTTTGCAGAGGTGTTGAGGGCTTCCTGTTTCTGATTAGTGTCACTTTATCATTAAGACAGATACTCCAAACAAAATATGCTTTTGAATGATAACACTTATTGCTGTGCATTACACCGTGCAGGAGGTTTTCGTATTTGCCACCCAGGACACTGAATTTTAGTCACCAGACAATGAATTACAGTTAACTTTAGATGAAAATTATTAACTTATCCAACAAGACTCCTAAACATTAACTATATCCTGGATTTGAAAATGTACTGTAATGATAGGGAGCTCAAAGCAGGAAAAAGAATACTTGCTCAACTAATCTGTGGGACTCTGGGGGAGATATTTGTCTGTTGTGAGGTAAAAAAGTAAGCTGGCTGAACCTGAAATGGAGACATGTTGTGTTGTCAAATGGCGCTGTTTCACACTAATGTTAGCAGTTAGCCTTTACTGGCTACATTCCTGTGAGCTGCTAATGTAATATTAACAGTAAGATAGTAAGATAATGTAATACATTTTAAATTGTCTCTATCTCTAATAATGAACACAGAGTTGTTTATTAATCATTAATGCTAGCTAGAAGTCAAAATCTTCTGAATTATGATAACCATTTATGCATCTATTTGTAGCCTACCCTGGTTAAAAGTCTAGCAACTAAGTTCTGTACTGTCTGTAGCCGGTCAACGATTTTTGTATTTAGGCACATATAAAGGCTCCAGGAGGGTTGAGTTTTGTGATGTGCTACTCAAAGTTTAAAATAGAATCAAACAAGACACCATGATTTCTTGCAATAGGCTTAATGTATTCAGCCAAGTACACAGTAGATAGCTTCTTGGTATTATTGGAGCTAATTACAAGGATTTCTGTTTTAGTTGAGTTCCATTGAAGGAAATTGTTAGACGCTCAATTTCTCATATCTACTAGGCCCTCTTGTAAAGAACTCAGCATACTGAGGTCAGTGGTGTTTAGCATGGACATACAGCTGTGTGTCGTCAGTATAACAGTGAAAGGAAACTCCATGACTAGCAGTCTGGGATACAGCCTGAGGATAGGGAACTTTTAAAAAATTGAGAGCAGCCAGGGATGTTTCAATTATATTAATTTAAAAATGTTTTTGGCATTACATCCAATAGCCTATAGCGTATCTATTGATGTATGAGAAATCTACCAAAATTAGCTTTGTATATAGCATATATGGAAAAGTTTGCATTTTCTATGTGAAATTGACTTAATGAGCTAACACTAGCCACTCTTGGTGTAATAGATAGTCTGACTAGATAACATTCAGTAATTAAGGTGATTTAGATTTGCACAAACTGATAACTTAACGCAAGCTATTTTAAAAGCACAACTAGCACACAGCACAACATTCAGATTATTTGATGTATTGGATGATGCACATTAAGCCATCACTGTTGTGTAGAGGAAGCTTCAAATAATAACCAGAGCAGATTTTGTTCAAACTGAACATTTTACTCGCCAACATGCTGCAGTCTTACAGAAAAGGAAGTGAACAACAGACTTTGCACTCAACCGCTTCAAACTGGTTCTGATGCAAACCAGTGGATGACTTCACACCTCATTACATTCTTCTTTATATACAGTCTGTGGTGGGACATGAAATTGTTTCTGTCCATTGACTTTGTATACAAGGAGGTTAAAGCAAATAACTGATCTTACAGTGTATGTGACCTGTAGCTCACATTCGATCTCCTACCAACAGTCAGCTTTGGTTTCTTTTTACCATGAAGGCAATTCTTCCTGCTGGTGACAGCTGGAGCACTTCCAAAATCTCAATATCAGTGTATGAAACTCAAGAGACAACTTCTTGGGTGTGTTTCAGTAAGAAATAAACCGAGTGCAAAAAGTTAAATGTGTTGCTTATGGTGGTTGGAAGCTAAAGATTACGTTGTTGAGAAGTGATACAAACCTGCAGCTTAAGTTACTGTACTAAATTACTGGGTTATTTTTTGGGATGAATTCCTCAACTGTCTTGTTTTGTGATGACAAAATGGTTAAAATTTGCTACAGCTCTCATTTGTGCCTCTAATTTGTTGGTGTCCATTATGCCTACCTGCAGTGAACATAAGTGAACATTCTATGTTGCTGTTGTATGCTACATTTTCATTAACTTGTTTTTAACTTGTGAAATTGTCTTTTTCCTATCTTGTTTTTATTTTGTTATTTCTATTGTTGCTGGTCTCAGAGTGTGTCTCTGAGTTACTCACTTGAGTCTCTGCTTGTACAGGTTTCCTGGGAGAAGAATGTGAGCAGCATTATATAAATGTGATGGATCGTAATCTGCTGTGGAAGGCTAAACCACAGACATGCATGATTCTTCTCATCTTCATCATTTTATATCTCATCCTGCGCATTCTCTGGACTGACAGGTGGGTGAAATTACTGGTCTAATCTGCTGCAAGGCGACAATGAATCAAATATCCAAAGCTTCATTTGACCAATTCCAATTATTGGATTGTTTGTGGCTCAGGTATAGAGTATCGGGTCTATATAGGATAGGATATATAGTACGTTTTAGTCCCTATAAAAACAGTTGACAGCACAAGGAGGAAACATCAGCAGACCTGCCAACCTGCACACATTTTGCGTTGGTAACATCAGTGTGAGTTAAATGTAACAACTGCAGTACTTTCTCTGTCCCGTTCATTTACTCAGTCTTCTTTGCATATTTGACTGTCTGTTAGCTATGCCATATATTGAAAATGCACACATCACAAAGTTAACATTTTTTAAATCTCGTGGTCTTGTCTTAATGTGTATATGTTCTGATATGATACCAATTAAAGTAAATAAATAACAATCATTCATGTTACTCAGTAGAAGCTGGTTAAAGAAAGTAAACTTAGATGGATGAAGCTGTTGGTGGAGGAAGGCAGTATGGAGATAACTAAAATGAAGCAGTGGCTGATCTTACACATTTCATGAATATGCATCATTCTGTCATCATATGTATTAGATCTGCTGTATATAAGCGTGACAAAAACAGACATAAAAGAGAAGATAAGGAACCTGAAAATAAAAACATACTTATTCATATTATATTCTATTGCTGCTAGATGCTATTAAATGAATCAAACAGGAAATTATCTCATTTTGCATAGTTAAGGCCCAGGTTCATTTATTCCTTGCCAGACTGTTGATGTTGCTGTGTGCATTTGCATTCCAGCCAACTTGATGCTTTATCTTGAATCCTGTCACCTGTTCCTGCCTGTTACCTGCTGCCTGATCTTGTACCTGTTTCCATGTTCCTGATTATACTTACTGTGCTACCTGTTTTCTAACCTGCTGCCAGCTGCTCCCCTGTTTGTTCTGACTGCCTCTGTGTTGCTGAATTGTGCTGAACTGCCTTTGTGTAGCACAAGTAAAACATATAATAGGTCACTGTAGGTATAGCTCGGGAAGCATCAGTTGAGTAGTAATAAAGTAAATATTGTTACGATGCACAATCACAAGTGTCTTTTTACACTTTACAAATATTAAAAAGACAATAACTAATTGTAAATCAATATGTAAAAAGCAACAATTAAGCTATTATCTATCTCTATACTGTTCTGGACACTATCATGAATAGTGTTTTATGTTCTGCCTGCTTGTCTGCTACTAAACATGTGCTTTTTATGATAATTACAACATTTATGACTACAAGCAGCAGCATCTTCACACTTACCTTTGTGGATTTACTCCATCCCCATCTGACATGGATCATAAAATGCAGCACCCTGTGAGCTCTCACTGTTGACTAGACATTAAACTATATTTTCATATTCAACAAATGTACAAACCATTTCTCTTGTGTCCTTTGCAACATTTATGCTTTGTATTTTATTGCTTTTAGTATACAGAACTGCTTATATACAGTTAAATATACCTAGTAACTTTAAAAGTTACTGACAGGGCATAAATCAGTCCTTTATTTATGTGGTGTTGGACCAACAACATAATAATGTGTAAGCAATCAATCTAACCGAACTATTATGTTACATTAACATGACTGCAATGCAAAGAAGCCACAAACTAAATGGTTTAGAACTACACTAATGTGAATTTAAGTAAAAAGCATCGAGATTCATGTCTAAACCTGTGTGTATGCACAAAGCCAGAAATATGCAAATGTATCTTTTGGTTCTGTATTATGAATGTCCATCATTGTGGGACTAGGCACATGTGCTCACCCAAATCATTTATTACAGGAAGCCTGAGTTCAGGGTGCCAAGACCACTTCCAGCAAAATGTGCACGGAAACAGGGTAAATTAACCAATACTAAATGCTGCTCTCTGCTGTTTGTGGGAAGTTTAAAGACAACCTTCCTTTTCCTGTTCTCATCAGCTGTTGATTGTTATTTTTCCTTTTTCCTGTTACTCACAATTGTTCTTGGTTCACAGAAATGTTTCTGTTGCTATAATGTCTCTAATGTTGTAAAATGGAATAACATTTATTGCATGGAAATCACCCTTTGGAAGTTGATGTAGGTGGAAAACAATCAACAATCAAAACATTGCATTTCCAGTATACTGTATATTAAAGACCTTGTCTCTTAGAAATGATGTTTATATAGTACAAATTTGATACAGCGAATACATTTAGAATAAAACATGCCACCTGAAACATTTTTAAAGAGTAACTTGACATCAAGCTGTAAATTATTAATCACTGACGGGTCTGTTAAGGTGTGGTCAGAAATGGGCGCTGTTGCACTTTAACCACAACCAACAGTGATGCCATGGTGTCCTGGAGTTCACTTCTGCATCTCTGCCCCCATCTTCTGCTTTCAGGAGCAGTGCTAGACTGTGAAGCCAATTTTAAATATTAGCCAAAATATGTAATTACAACATCCAGGTTCAACTTGTGATTCACATGGGCCAAGCAGCAAATATCACGGCTTGAGTCTGCCTACATCTACCTCACTGCCTACATCTTCATATAACGTCTATGATG
Source organism: Euthynnus affinis (assembly GCA_029490765.1). Classification (NCBI taxonomy): domain Eukaryota; kingdom Metazoa; phylum Chordata; class Actinopteri; order Scombriformes; family Scombridae; genus Euthynnus; species Euthynnus affinis. The sequence goes on from CM055845.1 coordinate 4,712,683, forward strand.
TTGGCCTTTCCCAGACACAATCACAGGAAAGGAGCAAAATCACTAAATTTATTATCTAAATTTGATCCATTCAGTCCAATAACATTTTGAAATTCTAAAAGAATAGTATCATGGTGGTCAGACTTCCAGTTGGCATTATTGATCCTGAACATATCTGCAAACCATTCACTGACTACGTATTTCAATTGTTTTTTCCTCAGTATCCACTTAGGCAATACAATAGTCACTCATTGCAATTAAGCATGGCTAAACCTTTTTTAATGTTATGTCTACAAACTCACAAAACTTAGAGGAAAGTCTAGTCTTAGTTTAATAATTAAAAAGGCACTTAGTACTTGATACAGGATATGTTTACTTTGTCTGTAGAAAAAAAAAACACATTCTCTCCCTGAACATATACATACATACATATCACAAAACAAATTATTAGTATTAAAACATCATTTCTAGGAGACATGGTGGATTAATCTGTATGAGAAATTCATAATTTATGATATTGCTACATTGCTGAAATTATGTGACTAAATTTCTACAGTTTCAGCTCTCTTCCATCTTCTTCCTTTCTGATGTTTGTTCACTTGTTTCTTCTTGTTACTTTGTCTTAAGACAGATATCTAGTGTTAAAAGACAGGTTCACAGTTTTTCAAGTTTGTCTTAAAACAATAGTCAGGAGCCCAAATGAACATTGAAACATGTTTTTCTTGCTGTAATAATTCCTCCTGTTCATACTGACCATTTGAAGATCCCTTCATAATGAGGTTACAATGGAAGTGATGGGCAACAAAATCCACAGTACTTCTTCTGTGCAAAAATGTCTTGAAAGTTTATCTGAAGCTAATATGAAGCTTCAGTGTCCAAATTAATCAAATCAAGTAGATATCTTTCAATGTTACCGTGTTTTTAGTGCCAAAGTCCCTCTTTTTGTTATAATACTTCGACCTGCAGCTCAACAGGGAAACACAAAGAGGGAATTTGATGCTAAAGACTAATTCAGACTGCTGAAGCCTCATAGAAGCTTCACATCAAGTTTTAAATTCCTTTTTTTGCTCAAAATGACTCTGTGGATACAATGAGGAGTTTGGCCTCCATCACTTACATTGAAAGCAGTTGAAGGGAATCTTTTAACAGCCAGTATGAACAAGAGGGATGATTACAGCGAGGAAAACCTTTTTCACTGTTCATATGGACACCTGACTGTTGTTGTAAGACAGACTGGAAAAAGTGTGAAAAATTGGTTTTCTCCATCATTTCTATCAATTATGATAATATTTTTCTCACCAACATCACTACAAATCTGAAAATAAAGCAGCCAGACATCCTGCAGACATTGTTCTGCAGACATTGTTCTGTTGGCTTGTCTGCAGGATGCAGACAACAGTTTATCCAGATTATCTAAACCATTTCATTTGTGGGTAAAACTTAAAGTGACAGTACCTGATGAAATGTTGGTAACAGGAAAACTGTGTATACACAACTGCAGGAAGGTCAGAGTTAAAAAAAGTTCAGTTGTTGCAGGAAGTCAGAAAACTTTGGGTAATACTTTCACACACTTACGTTGGCTCTTGCAAATATGTTTGGTTTTGTTTCTCAACTTTTTGACTAACTGTTTCTTGACCTGTCTGTATTCTTTTTAGAAATGTCACCATATTCCCAGATCTCTGCAGTTATTATTACTGAGAGGAATGATGGTCAAAACCATTAAAATATGTCATGAATGGTACAAAAATTACCCTTAAACTCCAGCTGAAATTTTCTTTTGCTGTAGTTTGAGTGCAGAGTAATATACAGCTTAGTGTGTTTTGTGAAAAGAAAACAACTAAATAAGTTTAACATTTATCACTCCTGCAGTTCAGGGACAAAAGGTGCCCTTTTTGGCGGTCAGTGGGACAAAGACGCTGCTGTTATCTGCTTATATGGAGCACCGCAAAGGAAAACAGGTCAGTGAAGCAAGCGGAAGTTAAAGCCCCTTTACTCTGTGTGATTTTGTTCTCTCTGAGTCAAAAGTTGACAACTATGAGAGAAACATGGTGAAGTCTTTGGTCATCAGTGCAAAATGGTGTCCGAGATCTCACTGTGAGAATCATCCACCAACAACCGGTTTGGAGCTTTGGAGACCAAAGACAGGCTGAGTCTCAAGCATGGTGACATGAAATAAATGTACACAGTCATTGTTGTTGTACAGTCTAAAGGCACCTTTAGAGAGCAGGTTTAACTCTCTGTGGCACTCAGTGGGTGCAACATGGCAATAATACAAATAAATGTCCATAAGGGTTAAAGTAATGTCAAGATTTCAAAAGGAACTTTCTGACAATCTCTTTACTGAAAAAATATCTGTGAAATGCAATTTATTTCCTTTGTGCACTAAATCTTATGCAACTCAATTTCTTATTTAAAAACATATTTATCTTATCAGTAAAGATTCACATTAGTTTACAGATGAACATTTGAACACATTTAAAATCTAAAAAGAAGAAAAAAATTAAATAGATAAAAGAAAATTTAAAATGTTTTTTTAAAAGAAAAAAAAGAAGAAAAATGTAACAATACCCATTCAATAAACATACTTATTCTTGTCCTCTTGATGTGCCAGGTCCGTGTCATTGCAGTGGCGCGGAGGAGCGAGACACCAGCCTACCACTGCCACTTTTGTTGCAACAAGAAACTGCACACTTCTAAAGGTGTCCACAGCGATATCCACAGCGATATCCACATCGACCACTTTGGCTTTGCATACGGGACAGCAGACATCATGTGTCCTATCCCCTCAGGCTGTGAGACACCCTCTCATATTGCTTTGTCCAAAGCTGCAACCAGCTATGAAGGTACTGTAGGCCTCAGTGTTATTACACTATAACTTGTGCCATATTATTTAAAGATAGGGCTACAGGTCATTTACAGGTTATTTTTATTATAATTTAATCTGCACATTATTTTCTGGATGAACTGATTAATCATTTGGTCTATAAAACATCAAATAGTGGAAAACACTAGAAAAATTGAACTTTACAATCAATCAATTCATATTTTCAGTCTGCTTCTACATTTTTTTACGATATTGCCTCATGGTATTTATTATAGAGTGTGGTAGTCAGACAGTAAAAGGACAGTTGGATTTGACAAAATGACTGTGGTTAAAGTACTAACTCTCATCTTCTGTGTAAAAAAGTGTATTAAAATGATACTATTGTGGACAATTTTCCATTCCAGCAGGATAGAACTTCTCTCACATATTGTCTAAGCTTCAATGCATTGGTTAGCAATTTCCTTGGGCAGCGTTATGTACTGTGAGTGATTTCTTTATCTGTATTTATTCAGGGGACTTTCAAACTTACACACATTCATACCTAGAAGCAGCAAAACACAACCACAGTCAGACCTGCTGAGCGCTGAACAGGCCTTGAGCAAGGGCGCGTCATTTACAAAGATCTGAAATATCTCCTCCTTCACTGAAAAAACAATTCTCAGTGTATGTCCACTGGAGGCTTAAAGTGTCCACATCACCTTTGTATCGGTACCACAGACTGTATATAAAGATATAGCGAGGTGTGAAATCACCTGTTGGTTTCACTGGAGCCGGTTTGAAGTCCAGAGTTCCAGTTTATGGTCGGCGCCATCTTTTTCGGAGCCAGGACCTTCCAGATAAGGGGTGCAGAGTGTTGCCTTTCTAGAAACACACCCCACAATCTCAGACCCATGCTAATGCTAGCTTTCTGTGAACATTGACCACTGCACACTTGGGCTCACGTTAGCAACTTTAGCAAACATGGAAGGTATCACAATCAAGACACGTTAAACTTTGTGAAATATTGCAACAATAGTCCTTATACACCAATACTTGGTGTGATTCCTGGAGCCGGGGAGAGCAGTAGGTGAGCCAACAGTCAAACACAGCTGTCAATCAACACCCACACAGCACACATCAAAGCTATTATAAGTCATTTTTCACCCACAGATATCAGCAGACATATCCCCTCTTTGAATGTGCTGTGCATTAAAGGAAAAAGAAATGCAAATGTGAAAATATATCTGTGGTTCTCATCTGTCGCCTCTTAGATTCACGTCACTCTATGTTTTTGGAGGTGAGGAACCAGAAAGTGGAAAGTGTCTCCTTAACTTACAACTTCACTGTCTGCATTTCCACCATGTATGATTTCACCAACGTGCTGCAGGTAACATCACATAACACTGGCTGTATAGTTCTTTTAAAACTTTTCTTACTTTGTTGGAGATGAACGACTTATTTTTTCAAGTATCCTGACCAACACAGACAGAAGAACAAAATAGGACAGATAGGCTCTTATCTTCAATAATAATGTTTGATTTTCATTAAACATTATACATAAAATCCACAAAGTGTTTCCACTGATGCTTTCCTTTCCTTTCTCCTACTATTTGCCTTTAATGACGGAGGAACCCAGAATTTATGTTGACATTTTAGCAGGCTAGTCACATGTCTCTGGAGCATGTTCATTAAATCCTGTGTTTTATTGTAGATGGTCCAGAGTTTGGAAATGATGCAGTTACTGGGGGTGAACAGAGTTGTCGTCTATAAGAGCAGCTGCAGCCCTGAAATACAGCGTTTACTGGACTACTACACAGAAAAAGGTGAAGTATGGTGTCTTTTTTATGTGTGTGATTGTGTTGCCTCTCCTCACCACACAGCAATAGCAACTGCAGAAGTATTTTATCCAGTTTTCTATTTTTGTCCTTTCAGCATTATTGTGTTAACAGTGTAGGTCAAGCAGCCAAATGTCCTTTCCCTGCATTGTCTTCCTGCTCCCAGGAGGACTTGAAGGAAATCCATGATGTATCTGTCTGAGGGCGAAAGGCTGCACTAGAGTTTTCTCTGACCTATAAACGAAGTTCAGAGCTGCAGTGGACAAACACTTCACATTTTGATTTAGAATTGTAATGAATAAATTTGGAGTTTAAATATAATACTGATATTAACCAAAATAAATCATATACCTAAAACAAACCATATTATCATCATTATGGCTGCTAATTTGCTGAGAGGTTTTTAAGATGTTTTTATGTTCATGTCAGTAGTAAACAGCTGCCTCAAGCTTTCTGCAGCTCTCTGTCCAGCATCATGTTATGTTGCAGCTGACAGTATAACATCACCTACTGTAGGCTGTAATATTCTCTCCTCTAATATCTATGTGACTGTTACATGATCGCCTCTCATTTCGCATCTAAATTCATCTCAAAGCATTCCCTCTTTATATCTGCCACACTGCAGTTTGTTTCAGTTCCTGTTTTGGTTCCTCTGATATGACTGCTGACACTGATACTTAATCTTTAGGAACATTTTTGTAAATGAAACAAATAGAGCTGAAAATGTAGTCTCTTATGGACATTTGAGGAGTGTTGATTAGGCTGAAGATCAAATCTGAAGCACACACACCTTCTCTGAACAAGTGACATTCATCAGACTGAAACCACAGATCTACAACAACTTTGGGCAATTAAGAAAGTTTGTTGGAACAAAAAGTCCAAGAATTTTAGGATAGGAGTATGAAAATGCTCTTGCATGAGGCCCACTGATCCAAAATCCACATGGCTTGGAAAAAAAAAAAAAAAAAAAAATGTAAGCCATAACAGTGCAACACTACCCAATACCCAGAAATCCCCTGACCTTAAACAGGATTTATATTTGTGTGCCAAGTAAGTTCATCAGGGTGTGTTTGCTGAAAAAAAAAAAAAAAAAAAAAAAAAAAAAATTTAGCTGCTTGCTGCTGCTAAAAAGACAAAATCCAAAAGAACAGAGGAAGTCTCCTCAGAGTAATGAATTTTTTAAACTTACTTTTAACCTTTGTTTTCTTCTTGTAAATAACTGGATGATTATATTTCTTCAGGACTCCAAAATGTATTAAATTAAGAAAAGAAAAAACACTGTTTGGACAAACTGGTCACAAAGGGTAACATGTCAAAAAGTTTGGGAGCTACTGAGATAACAACAACAAATCCTCAAAATTAAACAAAATACATAGTTTGACTGAATGCAGATTGACTTGTATTAGCGTTTTCTGATCTGTTCCTTCCAAAACTGTTACAAATCACATAAATATGTCACGTGCCAGGGGTGTGGAGGAACCGGTGGACCCAAATGCAGGGAGCCGAAACAGGCAAAATCTGATGCAGACCGTTATTTCTAACAAGTAAATTTCAAAACACAAGGGCTATGCCCAACACGAGGGAAAACAGGAAAGACAGACGACTCGACAAGGACTAAAAAAAAAAAAAAAAAACGTCCACAGGTCAAGACAGAAAGCAGGTTAGAGGTCAGAAGTGGTGTTCAGATGGGCAGACTGAGGCTTGACTGGGGTATGAAAAAGGGTCTAAGTCTGGGAGCCAGCAGGCAGGGGCTATGGCCGAAGCCCCTCTGGAGGGTGACCTGGGGGCAGGATAGATGGCAAAACTGGGAGCCCTCTGGAGGCCGGCGGCGAAGGAGAAGGCGGGACCCCTCCGGAGGCCGAGCGGGAGGCCGGCGGCGAAGGAGAAGGCGGGACCCCTCCGGAGGCCGAGCGGGAGGCCGGCGGCGAAGGAGAAGGCGGGACCCCTCCGGAGGCCGAGCGGGAGGCCGGCGGCGAAGGAGAAGGCGGGACCCCTCCGGAGGCCGAGCGGGAGGCCGGCGGCGAAGGAGAAGGCGGGACCCCTCCGGAGGCCGGCTTGGGCTGCGGCTGTGGAACGGAGGCCGGCTTGGGCTGCGGCTGTGGAACGGAGGCCGGCTTGGGCTGCGGCTGTGGAACGGAGGCCGGCTTGGGCTGCGGCTGTGGAACGGAGGCCGGCTTGGGCTGCGGCTGTGGAACGGAGGCCGGCTTGGGCTGCGGCTGTGGAACGGAGGCCGGCTTGGGCTGCGGCTGTGGAACGGAGGCCGGCTTGGGCTGCGGCTGTGGAACGGAGGCCGGCTTGGGCTGCGGCTGTGGAACGGAGGCCGGCTTGGGCTGCGGCTGTGGAACGGAGGCCGGCTTGGGCTGTGGCTGTGGCTGTGGCTGTACGCCAGCGGGAACAAGAAGTTGCTGCGTAGAGGCGCTGGGGAGCGGAGGCTCGGAGGCGCTGGGGAGCGGAGGCTCGGAGGCGCTGGGGAGTGGAGGCTCTTTGAGGCTGGCAGAGCGGCACCGTCGTCCGCGTCGACGACCTGACCTCTGGTTGGCGCACCGAGGGCCGCCCACAGCCAGAGTGCCCAAGTAGCAGTCTTGAACAGGGGCCACTGAGGAACCAGCAGATCGATGGCCAACTGAGTCTCTGCCTGCAGTCTTCAACGCTTGGCGGCGGAAAAACTCAAACAGAGTGATCATGGGTTCCCCTCCAGAGTCTCTTGGTGGAACAGGCTGGGGTGCAGGCTTGGAGACCATGGGTGAGTCCACAGAGCCAGTCTGCCGATAGGCGTCAATCTTGCCCCGTACAACATTAAAGTGGGGAACGAAGTGACTCACCCAAGGTCTCTCCTTAAACCACTGCATCTGGGCAGAGATCCTTTCCCAATGAGCAGTGCGCAGATGAGGGGCAGAGGCAGTCAGGTGAGCCACAGCCTGATCCAGTTCCACAACTTTCTTGGAAAGAAGTTGAAGCTCTGCTGGGTCCATGTTGTTGGTCGAGTCGTTCTGTCACGTGCCAGGGGTGTGGAGGAACCGGTGGACCCAAATGCAGGGAGCCGAAACAGGCAAAAATCTGATGCAGACCGTTATTTCTAACAAGTAAATTTCAAAACACAAGGGCTATGCGCAACACGAGGGATAACAACAGGGATAACAACAGGGAAAACAACAGGAAAGACAACAGACGACTCGACAAGGACTGAACTGAAAACAGGACTATAAATACACAGGCAGTGATTACAAATGAAACACAGGTGAGGAGAACAAGACACAGGTGAGACACATGAACTAACGAAACACAGGAAGTAAAGTGACCAGACACAAGGTAGCGGGGAATTCAAACTAAAACAGGAAAACAGGAACACAGGGGAAACAAAACCCAAAAGTCCTGATAGACCATGACAAAATATATCTAATATTATTATGTGACAACTCTGATTAAGGTTTGAATAGGGTTGGTTAGTGTGAGTGAAAGAGTTTGTGTTAAAATAAGTAGTTAGTTAGAGGTGGTTAAAAGAAATGCATGTTGACTGTTGGAAGGAAACAGGAAATAAACGGTTGTGAAAGTATCATGTTCTGTTGAGCATCCACCCCAACTTCCTTCCTCTGCAGAATTTCTCAGGGTGTTATAATCTCGCCCTTCCTCCTAACAGACAAGAGTCATACTTACATCAAGAAGACATTGTCACATGAATGTTAACATGCATTGTGTCTAAATTTAATGTTGTTTTTCTTTGGAAGGAAATCTTGCTTAAAAGCTTTGTATGACATGCTTCCATGTGTCCTTCCTAATATTTCCACTGTCTCCTCAGGTGTAATAGAGGTGATTCCTTGGACAATATCCAAATATCTGAAGCCGTCTCAAAGCTGGCTGCCTTCACGCGCTCCAGGTGATATCGAATACTACGGCCAGATCGCTGCTCTCACTGACTGTGTCTACAGATACATGTATCAAACCAGATATATGGCCCTGCACGATATAGATGAGCTCATATTGCCCCGGTCTGTCAACAGGTAGACACATGAAACTGTTTGTTTCAAAATGAGATAATTGACTTTTGATAAAAATGTTCTGTTTTGACAATTCACTGACTGTATGAAACACAATCTGACATTACAGGCCTTCATGCTTAGCTCTGATTTTTTAATTATGTCTGATCTTTTTTTGTTGATGGTTCAGTTCCATGTTTGTAAGTAACAAGAATAACAACAGCAACGTTATTTGTGCAGTCAAGTCAAAAATATGAATGACATGCTGTACTAGCAATTTATTTACAATAACTTTCTTCCAGTTTGGCTTGAATAGAAGCTTCTCCGTAAATTTGAAGCTTCCTCGTCTCTCCATTGACCTCTGTCACTGTTGCTGCTCTCTTCCATGTTTATTTTCACCGGGCTGTTAGTCGCAGACACACAATGATGATGAGAGGCGATATGTATGAAGAAGTGACACGTTAAAAAAAACACATGAAGTCATGACATGAGTGTTTTGACAGCAGCTGCACAGCCAGAGATCAGATATGAATCAGATCAATGACCACATAGGCAGGCAAGCCCAGATCTGACATGCAAAAAAATCAGATTTGTTTGTCAATACAGCATGTCATGTAAACATAGTGTTATTTTTTCTATCACCAGCTGGAATGACCTGCTGCCACTGCTGGAGAAGAAATACGGTGTCGACAGGTGCTATGAGTTTGAGAATAATTTGTTCCCCAGCTCTGTCGCGCTGCCTCTTCCCCCCTCTGAAAAACTGCCCTCACAGAGCCTCCAATGGCAGAAAGTGACCGGAGTGAACATCCTGGCTCACCTTCACCAAAAACCTATCCAAAAAGCGACTCAATTCAACAACTTCAAGATCATCGTTAACCCCCGAGCTGTCTACCGTCCCACCGTCCACGGACTGCTGGACTCAGAGAAAGGCTGCTCCAGGATTGACAGGGATATTGCTCGCATGCACCACATAAGGTAGACTGCTGGTCATGCACTTCTTTAATCATATGTGTGCAACTAGGGATTATTTTCGTTATTGATTAATCTACTTGTTGTTTTCTCAATTCATAGTTGAATCATTTGGTTATTAAAATGTCAGCAAATGACAAAAAAATCCCCATTACATGTTCCCAGAGTCCAAGATGACATTAACATTTGTGAAGCTGCAACCTGTAAATTTTAGCTATTTTTCCTTAAAAAAATACACATTTAAAACAAGCAAAATGTAAAGATCATAAAATAATAATTAATACAAAATATCCAACATCAAAAAGGCATAAACATAACAGAGAATCACATGAAGTATGGTATGTCCCCTTTAAGTTGCAAAGCCAATCACTGTTCCCAAGAAGGATTTCAGTAAAAGACATCCAACTGGGCCTAAAATTCTGTTGTGTGCTGTGGATATTTTGAGTGATGGTCAGCATCTTCAGTGGAGAAAAGTCCACGTAAGACTCTGATGTCTTAAAGCTGAAAATGTTTATTGAAAGCATTCGGCCAAGTGGAGAACCAAAACAGCGAACACCAGAGTGTTCTGCTCCAATGCTGTCTCTTTCCGATTCTGAGCCCTGAAAGTCCGAGACTAGTCCTTAACCCAGGCTGAGATATTAATCTAATTGGTTCGTCAGTTTCAAATCATAGATCTGTGACCTCTAGTTATGTTGTATCTCAGGTCTCTGTCTTGTTTCGTTTGGAAATGGTCTCCATTCTGGCCTTGGTTTGCCAGTAAGGCTCCTGCTTATCAAAGCAAGGCATGCAGATAGTACAGCTTGACCTCTCTAACTTTGTCACCCTTTAGTTATGGAAATTTCCATAACAGTGTGCACCACTAAAATTACAGTTTGTAAAACATTCAGCAGTTGAAATTAGTTCACTTATAGATTCAGGGTGAGTTTTGGATGTCAGTAATGTCAGATGATGTCAGATGCCTGTTATCTCCAATCGGTGACTCTGAAAATGAAATGAAATATTGAGAATATTAAACAGGGATACAGGCATAGAATAAAAAGGAGGCAAAGGAAAAGAAAAATGAGAGATACTGCATTACATTAAAATGATGTTATTATTTCTCTCAGATGTAGATTTGCACACTGGTGGAAAGGTGACCTTTTGAAACCAGCAGCTCCTCTAACTGATGTGTTTCTGTTTTCTGTCTGTGTAGATTTCTGGAGCAACAGCAGCTGAAACTAGAAGAGCTGATTTATGACAACAGACTACTGAGCTACAGCGCCCGCCTCACGTCAGCTGTCAATGCTGTTCTCACACACACTGGATTTCTACAAAACCAAGATGAGTCAAGTTGATATTATCTGTAGCCTGATGATACTTCTTTTCTACTGAAACAGCGTTTTGCTTTTACTTGTAACAAGTTTTTTTACATCTTGGTTCTTTACAAGTAAAGGATCTGAGTTCGACCTAATCAAATGAACTTTAACAACACTGCAAAAAAGTTGTTTCTTTTCAACTCAGGGAGCAAAATCATTCTTCAGGCTTATATAACAATGCTCAGGTACCTGTAACTAGTAACGCACATCCAAGTTTATTTTCTTCCTAAATGTCATCATAAACATGCTAACATGCTCACATTGCTGATGTTATGCAGTTTTAATGTTTGCCATGTTCACCATCTTAGTTGTTAGTATACTGACATTTGCTAATTAGCACTAAACACATACACAGTAAAGCTGCAGTTGACTTTTCATGCAGAATGTTTAGAGGAAACATGATGACTGCACAACATATTTATGGCTGTCAGGGTCACAACCCTGACCACATGCATTCATTAATTTCCTGCAGATAAGACTAAAGTGACATTTGTGGTTTCAGATACTGAAATGAAAGCTACAACTTGCCATTCTCAACATAACAAAACTGAATTTTGTTGAGTTAGTGTAAAAGTGCATGCCCTGGCTAAGTACCAGGTCATGATGTGTGGTGGTCAAAGTGAGTACAAGCTTGGGAACATATCAAGTGCAGAAATCCATCAGCTTACTAAAATAACAGGAACTAGTCATCGCTGAAGCTGTGTGTGTAGAAATAAACGAGATCTTCCCCATCTGACACCTGTGTCTGCATCTTTCCTGGTTCGCTCCTCTTTCCTCCACAACATCAGCTCACTCAAATCACAAAAATTCATTAGTACTTTGTAATAGTTTTTGTTTTTTGCACCAAGCTTTTGAGATATCTGCCACCGAATATTTTTATCAACACTTCACATTTATGTGAATTATTTGGTCATAAACCAAAGAGAGCTGATGAGAGCAGCAGATTTAAAGTGAATTTAACCTGAGGATGGTCATCAGTGTCTGGACCAAATTTCATGATTTTGAGTTTTTCCAGTCTGGACTGAAGTGTCCAACTGACATCCAACAACAATGCTACTTGCGTGGCTAAAAAGTCATTATCCTGCACCTTAAAGCATCTGAAAACTTTGCTAAGTATTTGTGCATAATGTGACAAGTTTGATGAGCAGCAATCAAATGAGAGCTGGAAGAAAATTCTAAACTCATAATTAAAGTTAAAGTTAAAGTAAAAAAAAAAAATGTATTTCAGTTATAAACTACAAATAAAATTCATGTTATGTTTAATTGATGCAGGTGGTGGAGTGCAGTTACAGATTTTACAGATCTTAATGATTTGTACTAGGTTTCAGTGGGCTTATAATTCACTGCTTTACCCGAGATTGCAGACACTCTTTTGTTTTTTACTTGGACTGATCTACCACCACACCAAACTGCTGAAACCCCCTACAGAGAGGAAACCACAGCTATTTCATTTGCTTATTGGAAGCAGTTCATTTACAGTTGGTGTGTCATTAGTTTCAGTCAAACTATAATTATATTCCAATCAGATGTTTTGTAATAATTTGTTACTGCACCTTTTTCAATAATTTGACTGTATTTATATCCTGTGGATAATATTAGGATAAGTCACATACTTGTAATGGAGTTTTTTTTTTTTACTTCTTGGTTTTGCTACTTTTGCTAGTTGTTACTTTACAAGTAGAGGATCTGAGTTCTAATTCCACCACTGCTGATGTGTGCCGAGACTGAGACTGTTGTTGTAGCTGCTGGAGGGGTTCACATCTGTGGTTGAGAACATACTGCTTGACTGGTTTTTTTCAGTTTCATAATAACATGGTGGCATAGAAAGGCCCATGCACCTGTTAGAACGACCTATGTGGCTGGAGTACGCAGTGAACAGACGATCAGGAGAAGTTGGTCCGGTGCACCATATTTTTAGTTTATTTACAAAAAGTCCAAATAGCAAAACAAAATGACGCAGGAAGAGCTATGGCAACATGATAGAGACTGATCCAATTCCAGCAACCAGCAACAACAAGGACAGGTGGAAAATGGCGCCTTTTATCCTTTGTCTCTGGCATGGCTAATTGGAAAGCTCCATCAACAGGTGTACTAAAAATAGATTATCTCTGTATTTAACATCATAGACTATTTATTTTTCACCCCATAATCTCCATGCTTCAACAAGAAAGAAAATATTTACAAACATCGAACAAACCCAAAACTAAACCCAAAATACACATATTCTAACCTACTACCAAAAAGAAAATCCCCCCTCTTCCTATCCCCACTTGGTCTCTCCCGGGAACCTTTAAAATGGTGTTCGTACGCCTGGGGACTCTTTTGGCTGAACACCTGGAGTAGACACAAGACAGGTAAGAGAAATCACTTATGCACATGCACACCTTACTTTAACTTAGCACTTGTTTAAAACACATTCATGTTGTTGCCTACACATTTCAAACAAACAATTTAAAAGATCTACACATTTATTCTTCCCTTCCTGTCACCCCTCCAGGAATTCAGCTGTACTCCTGTGCCCGAAGACAACCTTTCACTCAATAACCAGGTTTACAATACAGCTGTGCAAAATATAAATGTGCAAATATGCAATGTGCAAAATGGCAATAAAGTGCTTTCATCAAAGTGTCGTGTGCAATTATTAAAGTGCATAATCCCAAATGTTTAAAATCAAAGTGACCTTCTACACACCCAGTCCTGTACAAATACCAAAACCCCAGTCACCAGTAACGGAGGCTCTTCGTTACAACCTCAAATTCAGAAAAAACGCCCAGCAAAGGAATAGAACTCTTAAAGGGCAATGTTGATTCTGCTGGTTCTAATTTTGGAGGGGTGCACTTTTAAAAACAGCTCAGGACACATTTTTTTAGACTTGCTTATTGTTCAGTTTGTTTTGTTTATTTCTTTTTTTCCCTCATATTTTTTTATTATTATTATTATTATTATTATTATACCTATCCCTAAGTCGGGACCAAAACATCTCTATCATTATGGAAAAGCAGACACTAAAAATATCAGTATATTTGGAAGAAAATTAGGTTACATGGGTGCCTTAGTTTCAAGAAATCATCCTATTTACTGCAGTGAAATTCCTCCAACAAAGTCGAGAGGAGGAGTCTTCGCCCCCGTCACCAACTCCCACGTTCGAGGATTCACCACCTTCACCCCCCCGAATCCCATCCAGATCACCCTTTTCTCCAATCACCCTTTCTCCCTCCTCCCCCCTCTTGGAGTTCACTGACCAGATGAAAGAGCTGGTCACTGCAGGAACCAAACTCACACCTCGCCCTACTCCCATTTTCTCTCCCCTAAACCCCCCTCGGCGTCCACCTCCACCCATGACTTTAAGCCCAGTCCCAACGGCTCCATCACAGTTACGGCGCCCGCCCCCTCCCCCCCCCTCCGCGACGGCCACAGAATCAACGCCTCCCTCCTCCCTCACCCGCCCTCCTTCCTCCCCCTCCTCCACAACAAAAAAGCACTAACTGATATGTGCTGGGTCCAGGCTGCAAGGCCAATGATACTCATGTCTCTTCCCAGCAAAAGCCGGGGCCCAGTGTGCCAGTAGCTTGCCCAATTCCTGTCTTGATAGGTAACAGGAAAAGAATGGTGAATCTGTTCAGAGAGAGGAAGCACTCATCTGCTTCTGTGAATTTATCAAATTTAACATCCATTCCTCGTCAGCTACAGCTTGTCTCAAAAAACTGGGTAGATAATATTTTTAATACATTAAATTCAGCTTTATTAAATATCAGGTCTTTATCAGGAAAGGCCTTTTTAATCAATGATTTTATCATCGAGCACAATCTTGATTTTATGTTTTTAACTGAAACTTGGTTAGACCAAGATAACAGTGCAGCTGTTCTTATCGAGTCAGCCCCTCCCAACTTCAGTTTTATGAGTAAAGCTAGAGTGCATAAGAAAGGAGGTGGAGTTGCCATTTTGTTTAATGATTCCCTCCAATGCAAACAGATGTGTTATGGAAACTTTGATTCTTTTGAATATTTGGCTCTTCAATTGAAATCCTCCACTCGTGCGGCATTTCTAAATATCTACAGGCCACCTAAATACTGTGCAACCTTTTTTGATGATTTTGCTGAACTGCTGTCTATTGTCTGTATTGACTTTGACTGTGTAGTCATTGTCGGTGATTTTAACATCCATGTTGATAATCCCCAGGACAGAGGGACTAAAGAATTGTATTATGTTCTTGATAACTACGGTCTGACTCAGCATGTAATGGAGCCCACACACAACAAGGGGCACACTCTGGACTTAATCATCGCTAAGGGTCTGAACATCTCTGAGGTCGTGGTGACTGATGTTGCTCTTTCTGATCATTCCTGTGTTTTCTTTGAGAGTGCTATCTCCATGCACACAAATGTTCAAAGAGAGGTAATCACAAAACGGTATATCACTGAAAATACCAGTGAAAAATTTATTCAGGCCTTCTCTGTCATACCCACCCTCTCCGGGGTCTCGGTCAATGACCTTGTAGATAATTTCAGTTCTAAAATTACAAATGTTATTGATGCCATTGCACCTACCAAGGTGAAGGTTGTCTCTGGTAACAAAAAATCTCCATGGAGAAATGCCATGCTGGTCAGAATGGAAAAAAGAGAGTGTCGAAAAGCTGAACGCAAGTGGCGCAAAACAAATCTCCAGGTTCATTATGACATCTATAAAGAGAGACTACACATTTATAATTTGGAACTGAGAAATGCAAGGCAGTCCTTCTTCTCCGAAATCATTGCCAAAAATAATAATAATAATGCACGTGCCTTATTTGCTACTGTCGACAGGCTAACAAATCCTCCTGTGCCAGTAGCCCCTGAATTTCAATCCACCAAGGCTTGCAATGAATTTGCTTCATTCTTCACTGACAAAATTCAGAAAATCAGACAAACAGTCAGTTCCACCATATCAGGTGCAGGATATGTGTTGTCCCTGAACCCATTTAAAATCAATTTCAGTTGTATGACACAATTCCATCCAATCAACCATAAAAACCTGGAGGACATTATACAACATCTGAAATCCTCCTCTTGCTGTCTTGATATTCTGCCTACAGGATTTTTCAAAACGGTCTCAAATTGTATGGCCCCAGATCTCCTACAGATTGTTAACATATCTCTTCTGTCAGGTGTCTTCCCGCAAGCCCTGAAAACCGCCGTCATCAAGCCACTCTTAAAAAAGAACAATCTAGACACATCACTAATGAGCAACTATAGGCCCATATCAAACCTCCCATTCTTAAGTAAAATCATTGAAAAAGCTGTTTTTCAACAACTGAATAACTTTGTGGCACTAAACAACTGTTTTGATGTCTTCCAATCAGGATTTCGACCACACCACAGCACTGAGACTGCTCTTGTTAAAGTCTTCAATGACATACACCTAAACACTGACAGTGGCAGAATTACAGTATTAGTATTACTAGATCTCAGTGCTGCATTTGACACAGTCGACCACAACATATTACTAGACAGACTAGAAAACTGGTTGGGACTTTCTGGCTCAGTGCTAAACTGGTTTAAATCCTACTTAAAGGACAGAGACTACTTTGTGTCTGTAGGTAATTACACATCTGAGCGAACAGAAATGACATGCGGAGTTCCCCAAGGCTCCATTTTGGGGCCTCTTCTGTTCAACATCTACATGCTCCCACTTGCTCAGATTATGAAAAACAACAAAATATGCTATCACAGTTATGCGGATGACACACAGATTTACATAACTGTATCACCAGGGGACTACGGTCCAATACAAACACTGAGTAAGTGCATTAAAGAAATCAATGATTGGATGAGACAGAATTTCCTTCAGTTAAACAAAGACAAAACTGAAGTAATTGTTTTTGGAGCCAAGGAAGAGCGTTTAAAAGTCAGCACTCAGCTTCAGTCAGTAATGTTAAAAACTACAAACCAAGCCAGAAATCTTGGTGTAGTCATGGACTCAGACCTGAATCTCAACAGCCACATTAAGACAATTACTAAGTCAGCCTACTATCACCTGAAGAACATATCAAGAATTAAAGGACTTATGTCCCTGCAGGATTTGGAAAAACTTGTCCATGCATTTATCTTCAGTAGACTTGACTACTGTAACGCTGTCTTTACAGGTCTCCCTAAAAAATCAATCAGACAGCTGCAGCTGATTCAGAACGCTGCTGCTCGAGTCCTCACTAAGACCAAGAAAGTGGATCATATCACTCCAGTTCTCAGATCTTTGCACTGGCTTCCTGTCTGTCAAAGAATTGACTTTAAGATACTGCTGCTGGTTTACAAAGCACTGAGTGGTTTAGGGCCAAAATACATTTCTGATCTGCTGTCACTTTATGAACCATCTAGACCTCTCAGGTCATCTGGATCAGGTCTGCTTTCTGTCCCTAGAGTTAGAACCAAACATGGAGAAGCAGCTTTCAGTTTCTACGCACCACATATCTGGAACAAACTCCCAGAAAACTGTAGGTCTGCGACTCTCAGTTCTTTTAAATCGCAGCTCAAGACTTTTCTGTTTGCCGCTGCCTTCCATTAAACAACATTATGGGTTATTTTACACTGCACTGTTACTTTTATTCTTATTCTTATCTTTTATTCTTATTTCCTTTTCTCTTTAATTGTTTTTATGTCTTTTTACATGTCTTACTTTTAAATCCTGTTTAATGCTTTTTATGATCAATGTAAAGCACTTTGAATTGCCTTGTTGTTGAAATGTGCTATACAAATAAACTTGCCTTGCCTTGCCTTGCCTTAAGATGCACAACAGGACTGAGTTGCAAACCACAAAACCACTGTGAGCTCCCTTGCTGGTAAGTCTCGTCATCTTCCGCTGCTTGCTTACTACATCAAACACAGTAGCATTTCCTTCTGTCACAACTGTCTCTGCTTGGTTACAGACACAGCAATTCACGCCTCCACATATTTCACGGTCTGGATGTGAAAGCTGTCACCATCTGACTCAGAAAAAGTTGGAGGGTAGAATATCCATCCTGCACCAGATTAAAGATGAGGAAAGGATCCTTGACTCTGTCACTCTGCCACTAGCTCCTTTTGGTGATGTTTTTTTAATCTTTGATAGGCCCTAACCAATAAAGGAATTTTAACTATATCATTAGCTCTGTGCAAGTGGGCCTGAAGTAAGCCCAGAGGCTTCCCTTTGTCTATAGTTGACCAGTTTAACTTCTAGAGCAGCTGCATTCACCTGGAGTTTATTACTTTATAACTGTCAGCACCCAGTATTTCTTATTGTTGCTATTGTTACAGGTTTATTGCCAAGTAGGTTGGTGTACCCTTGGTGTTGTGGTACATAACAACATTGAAAAATAGGTAAGAGAAAATATAACTATCACAAAAATCACAAAAAGTAAAAGTATGTATTTATATGTAATATAACAATTATTAATTATTATTTCTGTATTATTCTGATTAAAGAATGATGAGTTGTAGTATTTATGGCATTCAACTGTGATAACTCAAGAATAAGAATTTTTATTTTCATCTCGTTATTCATGTCTTAATGCTTTAGTTGGGTTAAGTAGATGTATTTTATTTTGTAGTATCAACCGGAAGTACTACTGTCTTAATGTGTCTAACATAACAGGTATTGGGGCTTTGGTTCCTCACATTAACCACCAGAGGGCAGTAAACACATTACAGCTCTCTATACAGACTTTACAAGAACTAATGTTACTGATCAGTGATAATTAATAATTATACTGATAAGGATGTTGACATATTAATTATTAGTATCAATGTAATTTAGACACACATTTAATGTAGTGCTGCATTAAACACTCATGTTTCTATATACACACATCAACTGTCAGCTCAGATGTGAAGACAAATAATACAATTAAAATCAAAGTTTTGTTGTTGTTCTTAGTTTGTTTGTTTGTTTGTTTGTTTTGGGGAGTTTGTTCTTTCAACTGACAAATATGTAAATGGAGGTGGGTAAAAAAAAAAAAAAAAAGACAAAATACAACTATCACAAAAGTCGTGTTTATGTATAATTTAAATCAAATCTCACAATAAAAGAAAGTAAAAACATATTCTTATTGAGGGGACAAATCTGGTAGTGTCTTTGTGTGTGTGTGTGTGTGTGTGTGTGTGTGTGTGTGTGTGTGTGTGTGTGTAATAATAATAATTATAATTACATTTTAATTTGTAACTTAACTTTCTGACTGCTTTACTTTGGTTATGTAGATGTATTTTATCTTGTAGTATCAACCGGAAGTCTTACTGTGTTATCGTGTCTAACTTGACGTGTATTGGGCTTGTACTTCCTCACTGTGGCCACCAGAGGGCAGTAAACACATTACAACCATGGATGTATTATGCTGTTGAGTCAACTAGCCATCTTAAGCTAATGCTCTCTAGAGATCGCGACATTTCCCAAACTGAATAAATATCACACATGTGAACACAAAACTGCTTTGCTAGCTCAATCTTGTTGTAACTAAGATATCCGCTGAAAAAAATAATTTTTCAATGGACATATTTAGCAACTACGTCCGCAAACTTCACATACATTTTTAAGCTAGCAGCTCCGTGTCACTGGCTGCCCGGTACAGCCGATGGAGGATGCCGTAGTTGGAGTTGAGATATACTCTAAATTGATGGGAAATGGCTACGTTTTGCTGTGTATGGGGGTGCCGGGTAACGATTAAGAGTGGAGCAGGGTTCGGGTTTTTCATTGTGTGTGAGTGTGTGCGTAATATTATTACTTTCTGACTGCTGTAGTTTGGTTATGTAGATGTATTTTATCTTGTAGTATCAACCGGAAGTCTTACTGTGTTATCGTGTCTAACTTGACGTGTATTGGGCTTGTACTTCCTCACTGTGGCCACCAGAGGGCAGTAAACACATTACAACCATGGATGTACTATGCTGTTGAGTCAACCAGCCATCTTAAGCTAATGCTCTCTAGAGATCGCGACATTTCCCAAACTGAATAAATATCACACATGTGAACACAAAACTGCTTTGCTAGCTCAATCTTGTTGTAACTAAGATATCCGCTGAAAAAAATAATTTTTCAATGGACATATTTAGCAACTACGTCCGCAAACTTCACATACATTTTTAAGCTAGCAGCTCCGTGTCACTGACTCCCCGGTACAGCCGATGGAGGATGCCGTAGTTGGAGTTGAGATATACTCTAAATTGATGGGAAATGGCTACGTTTTGCTGTGTATGGGGGTGCCGGGTAACGATTAAGAGTGGAGCAGGGTTCGGGTTTTTCATTGTGTGTGAGTGTGTGCGTAATATTATTACTTTCTGACTGCTGTAGTTTGGTTATGTAGATGTATTTTATCTTGTAGTATCAACCGGAAGTCTTACTGTGTTATCGTGTCTAACTTGATGTGTATTGGGCTTGTACTTCCTCATTTTGACCACCAGAGGGCAGGAAAGACATTACAACTCTTCATACAGACTTCACCAGAACTAATGTTACTGATCAGTGATTTTGAAATATTAATTATTAATATCAATGAAACACTCATGTTTCTATAAACACACATCAACTGTCAGCTCAGATGTGAAGAAAAATAATACAATTAAAATCAAAGTTTTGTTGTTGTTTTTAGTTTGTTTGTTTGTTTTGGGGAGTTTGTTCTTTCCACTGACAAATATGTAAATGGAGGTGGGTAAAAAAAATAAAAAAAAAACAAGACAAAATACAACTATCACAAAAGTCGTGTTTATGTATGATTTAAATCAAATCTCACAATAAAACAAAGTAAAAACATATTCTTATTGAGGGGACAAATCTGGTAGTGTCTATATGTTTGTATGTGTGTGTGTGTGTGATAATAATAATTATAATTACACTTTGATTTGTAACTTAACTTTCTGACTGCTTTACTTTGGTTATGTAGATGTATTTTATCTTGTAGTATCAACCGGAAGTCTTACTGTGTTATCGTGTCTAACTTGACGTGTATTGGGCTTGTACTTCCTCACTGTGGCCACCAGAGGGCAGTAAACACATTACAACCATGGATGTATTATGCTGTTGCGTCAACTAGCCATCTTAAGCTAATGCTCTCTAGAGATCGCGACATTTCCCAAACTGAATAAATATCACACATGTGAACACAAAACTGCTTTGCTAGCTCAATCTTGTTGTAACTAAGATATCCGCTGAAAAAAATAATTTTTCAATGGACATATTTAGCAACTACGTCCGCAAACTTCACATACATTTTTAAGCTAGCAGCTCCGTGTCACTGGCTGCCCGGTACAGCCGATGGAGGATGCCGTAGTTGGAGTTGAGATATACTCTAAATTGATGGGAAATGGCTACGTTTTGCTGTGTATGGGGGTGCCGGGTAACGATTAAGAGTGGAGCAGGGTTCGGGTTTTTCATTGTGTGTGAGTGTGTGCGTAATATTATTACTTTCTGACTGCTGTAGTTTGGTTATGTAGATGTATTTTATCTTGTAGTATCAACCGGAAGTCTTACTGTGTTATCGTGTCTAACTTGATGTGTATTGGGCTTGTACTTCCTCATTTTGACCACCAGAGGGCAGTAAAGACATTACAACTCTTCATACAGACTTCACCAGAACTAATGTTACTGATCAGTGATTTTGAAATATTAATTATTAATATCAATGAAACACTCATGTTTCTATAAACACACATCAACTGTCAGCTCAGATGTGAAGAAAAATAATACAATTAAAATCAAAGTTTTGTTGTTGTTTTTAGTTTGTTTGTTTGTTTTGGGGAGTTTGTTCTTTCCACTGACAAATATGTAAATGGAGGTGGGTAAAAAAAAAAAAAAAAAAAAAAAAAAAAAAAAACAAGACAAAATACAACTATCACAAAAGTCGTGTTTATGTATGATTTAAATCAAATCTCACAATAAAACAAAGTAAAAACATATTCTTATTGAGGGGACAAATCTGGTAGTGTCTATATGTTTGTATGTGTGTGTGTGTGTGTGTGTGTGATAATAATAATTATAATTACACTTTGATTTGTAACTTAACTTTCTGACTGCTTTACTTTGGTTATGTAGATGTATTTTATCTTGTAGTATCAACCGGAAGTCTTACTGTGTTATCGTGTCTAACTTGACGTGTATTGGGCTTGTACTTCCTCACTGTGGCCACCAGAGGGCAGTAAACACATTACAACCATGGATGTATTATGCTGTTGAGTCAACTAGCCATCTTAAGCTAATGCTCTCTAGAGATCGCGACATTTCCCAAACTGAATAAATATCACACATGTGAGCATTAAACTGCTTTGCTAGCTCAATCTTGTTGTAACTAAGATATCCGCTGAAAAAAATAATTTTTCAATGGACATATTTAGCAACTACGTCCGCAAACTTCACATACATTTTTAAGCTAGCAGCTCCGTGTCACTGACTCCCCGGTACAGCCGATGGAGGATGCCGTAGTTGGAGTTGAGATATACTCTAAATTGATGGGAAATGGCTACGTTTTGCTGTGTATGGGGGTGCCGGGTAACGATTAAGAGTGGAGCAGGGTTCGGGTTTTTCATTGTGTGTGAGTGTGTGCGTAATATTATTACTTTCTGACTGCTGTAGTTTGGTTATGTAGATGTATTTTATCTTGTAGTATCAACCGGAAGTCTTACTGTGTTATCGTGTCTAACTTGACGTGTATTGGGCTTGTACTTCCTCACTGTGGCCACCAGAGGGCAGTAAACACATTACAACCATGGATGTACTATGCTGTTGAGTCAACCAGCCATCTTAAGCTAATGCTCTCTAGAGATCGCGACATTTCCCAAACTGAATAAATATCACACATGTGAGCATAAAACTGCTTTGCTAGCTCAATCTTGTTGTAACTAAGATATCCGCTGAAAAAAATAATTTTTCAATGGACATATTTAGCAACTACGTCCGCAAACTTCACATACATTTTTAAGCTAGCAGCTCCGTGTCACTGACTCCCCGGCACAGCCGATGGAGGATACCGTAGTTGGAGTTGAGCTATACTCTCAACTGATGGGAAATGTACGTTTTGCTGTGTATGGGGGTGCCGGGTAACGATTAAGAGTGGAGCGGGGTTCGGGTTTTTCATTGTGTGTGAGTGTGTGCGTAATATTATTACTTTCTGACTGCTGTAGTTTGGTTATGTAGATGTGTTTTATCATGTAGTATCAACCGGAAGTCTTACTGTGTTATCGTGTCTAACTTGACGTGTATTGGGCTTGTACTTCCTCACTGTGGCCACCAGAGGGCAGTAAAGACATTACAACTCTTCATACAGACTTCACCAGAACTAATGTTACTGATCAGTGATTTTGACATATTAATTATTAATATCAATGAAACACTCATGTTTCTAAATACAAACGTCAACCGTCTGCTTAGATGTGAAGACAAACAATACAATTAAAATCACAGGGTTTTGTTGTTGTTTGTTTTGTTTTGGTGGGGCGGTGTTCCCTCCACTGACAAGTATGTAAATGAAGGTGGGTGATGTTTGAGCTGGTAATATCTATATATATATATATATATGATAAGAAGAAGAGTGCCAATAGTAACGGTAATTGAGTGTGATATTGCGATTATACAACATTTACCAACAAAATAAAAGATATAAGCAAAATGTATTCATATTGTGAGGGATTTCGCTCTAAAAATAAATAAATAAATAAAAACTATTTGCTTGTGTTATCTCGGTTTCCATGAAAAAACATGGGGTATGACTAATAACTGGAAAACAATCACTCACTTCTATATAATGGAACCTAGTTTACTACTCCAGCAAGTAGGTCGGCCCTTAGTAACGACCTAGCAACAGATTCGATTTCTAATCCGTTGTCAACCAGCCATCTTAAGCTAATGCTCTCCAGAGATCGCGACATTTCCCAAACTGAATAAATATCACACATGTGAACACAAAACTGCTTTGCTAGCTCAATCTTCTTGTAACTAAGATATCCGCTGAAAAAAATAATTTTTCAATGGACATATTTAGCAACTACGTCCGCAAACTTCACATACATTTTTAAGCTAGCAGCTCCGTGTCACTGACTCCCCGGCACAGCCGATGGAGGATGCCGTAGTTGGAGTTGAGATATACTCTCAACTGATGGGAAATGGCTAAGTTTTGCTGTGTATGGGGGTGCCGGGTAACGATTAAGAGTGGAGCGGGGTTCGGGTTTTTCATTGTGTGTGAGTGTGTACGTAATATTATTACTTTCTGACTGCTGTAGTTTGGTTAGGTAGATGTATTTTATCTTGTAGTATCAACCGGAAGTCTTACTGTGTTATCGTGTCTAACTTGACGTGTATTGGGCTTGTACTTCCTCATTTTGACCACCAGAGGGCAGTAGACACATTACTACTCTTTATACAGACTATCGGAACTAACGTTACTGATCAGTGAAGTATTATTATCAGTGTCAAGGCAGAAAATAAAACAAAATAAAAAATAATAATCATAAATAATATTATAAATATATCAGAAATGTCAAGTAATTCTAAGTAATTTAAATCAAATAATAAATAATTTTACAATAAAAGAAAGTAAAAATATGTTCTTAATGAGTGAAAAGAGCTGGTAGTGTCTTTTTTTTCTTTTTTTAATTATTGAAAAGAGGGAAAGTTGAAAGGAAGAAGACTATAATAATAATATAATTATATAATTATATAATAATTTTTCATTTCATTTATTTCTGAATGTGTTTTGTCATGTAGATTCATTCTTATCATGTAGTGTCAACCAGCAGTGTTACTATGTTATTGTATCTAACTTTGCATTACATTGTGCAGAAGTTTATTGAAAAGTGCTCTTCTCTGTTATTTATTAATTTTAGATTACCATTAGCTTCCACTTCAAACTTTGCAAGCAGCCTTTATTTTAGTTTGGGTCGGAATTAATTAAGGTTGATAAGCAGGACTGATTCCCACCTTTCTTCTTTGCCGTACCCTTTACAAGAGAAAATAAGTTTATTTGAAATCTGGTCTTAGTTTTGGGAAGAACATATTGAAGCAGGTAGCATGTTTAAAACTTAAAGCTATACTACTATTGGCTGGAAAAAAGTAATGATCAGGTTGATCACCCAGTTTTATTTGGAAAATAATAATTATTGTTATTATGCAATGAGCTGTAATTAATTCCACCCCTACCATCACTACTGCAAGTACATTTCCTGTATTTACTCTATAAATACAGTTTTTCTTTGGATTTAATTTACCTGCTTCTGTCCCGAAACCAGCTACCATTGGTGGAAGAATCACTCAGTAAAAGTACCAATATAGTATTTCTAGAAATACTTCATTACAAGTAAAAGTCCAGCATGAAAAGTCCCACTACAGTAACAGTACATAAGTGTTATGAGCTTGATGTAGTTAAAGTACTGCAGTAAAAGTAGTGGTTTGGTCTCTCTGACTGATATATTATTATATATGACATCATTAGATTATTAATAGTGAAGCATCAGTGTTAGAGCAGCATGTTACTGTTGTAGCTGCTGGAGGTGGAGCTAGTTTACACTACTTTATATACAGTTAGCTAGTTTAGTCCACTGGTTCCCAACCTAGGGGTCGGGGCCCCTCCAAAGGGTCAGCAGATAAATCTGAGGTGTTGTGAGATGATTAATGGGAGAGGAAAGAAGAAAAAACAAAGTTCTGATACACAAATCTGTTTTCAGTTTCTGGACTTTTTCTCTAATCTTTGATTTTTGCTGAAATATTGGATCACTTGAACATTTATTGAAATGAAAGTATGTGAGAAGTTTAGAGGGAAAAATCACTATTTGGTGGAGCTGTTAACAACTCGTAGACATGTGAAATGTGACCCCGACTACACTCTGCTTTTTGTAAGACGTCAAAAGACAAAAAGGTTGGAAACCACTGGTTTCATCTTTAACAATGTGTTGTATTTTAAAAGCTTGTTATATTATCCATGGTGTCAAATCTTCATCTGGAAAGTAACTAACGCTGTCAAATAAATGTAGTGGAGTAGAAAGTACAATATTTCCCTCTGAAATGTAGGAGTGGAAGTATAAAGGAGCATCAAATAGAAATATTGAAGTAAAGTACCTCAAATTGAACCTGAGCACAGTACTTGAATTTTGTACTTAGCTACTTTCTACCACTGACAGCTGCCATTCATCAGCATTTACAATATTATATTTCAGTATGAAGCAGCCGTTAAGTGTTTTAGGTCAGTAAAAACACTTTAAATCCTACTGCTGCTGTTCAAATGGCCAGTTTTTTGCTCGCAGGATCGATAAAGTCATGAAACGCGTGTCACCTATAAGAAAACTACAAGTCCCAGCGGTGTTCTGACCAGGAGTTCACCGGAAGTGACACATTCTGGTATAAAAGCATTTCCGCGTCCTCTGAGGGTCCTTTCCTGTCTGCGGCCTATTGAAGATGGCGGTGCAAATCTCCAAGAAGAGGAAGGTTAGCGCTGTTTTATCTGCGTTATTACTCACTCTGAGTGTTTTTCTGGATAAATGAGCCGGTGTCGATGTGGATAAAGACGTTTAATGTCCGCTCCAGTGTTTGTGAAGGTTGTACTCCGCCGGTACGAGGAGGATTGATATAGATGCTACCGGCGGTGCAACATGGCTGAACCAGCCGACATGAGCCGTTGAATATTAGTAAACGAGTTGTTCGTGATAAAAAGATATTAATTCAGACTTCACACGGTGTGAAATATCAATTGTAACTCCTCGTTTCATGTAAACGCTGCCGGTGTTTGGTCTAATGAGCGTTAGGAGCTCAAAAGCCGAGTTATAGTCAACTGACGTCGTGTTTGATAAGTGTCGGAGAATGAATTCACCTTAAACAGCTTCACAGTTTATTCGAGTGTGTCTTAAAACTACAGTCAGGTGTCTTTTATGAGCAGTGAAAGAGGTTTTCCTCACTGCAATTATTCCTCCTGTTCATACTGGATAGTCAAGTATCTTGTGCAAATGTGCTTTCAGTGTAAGTGATGGGCGACAAAACCCACAGTGTGTCCACACAGTCATTTTCAACGTCTGTCTTCTTTTGTGTTTAGTGCCAAAGTCCCACTTTTTGTTACTCTAAGTCACTTCTACCGCAGATCATCAGGGAAACATTGACTGAGGAAACGGAAAGAGGGAATTTGATGCTTAAAAAGACTGTAAATGTGTCAGATATCCACTTGATATGACTAACTCAGACTGCTGAAGCCCCATAGAAGCTTCACACAGATTTTTGCAGTATATCAGGACTGTGGATCACTTCCATTATAAGTACATTATGAACAGGAGGAATGATTACAGCAAGAGAAACATGTTTCAATGTTAATTTGCACTCCTGACTGTTTTAACTTGAATCAATTGCGAACCTGTCCTCTAACAACTGCCTGTAACACCTAACATAAAAAAAAAAACCCCAACATGCTAACGTATGATCATCTGCTTTAATTCATTACGTTCTGCTCTGCAAGTGTACTTAAAATCTGTTTTGATCCTAATTGGTGTCCACGCTGTATTTTTGTGCAAAAAAATGCTTGTGAAAGTCGATGTGAAGCTTCTATTCAGCTTCAGCAGTCTGAGTTAAACATATCAAGTGGATATCTGACACATTTACAGTCTTTTTAGCATCAAATCCTCCTCTTTGCGTTTCCCTGTTGAGCTGCAGGTGGAAGTATAGAACTACATAAATCTACAATTAAAATATAAAATATTGTAAAAATAAGTGAAAAGAGCTGTTGACTTGTACAATATATTGATCGGGAATGTATAAAAGTTCACAGTATAACAATGACTTATAATATGCAAATGTAAAATCACAAGTAATATGCTGTTGAGGGTTCACAGCTATGCAGACATTTTTTTCTTTAATATAACCTGTGGCGTTTGGGACAGAGTCCATGTCTGTCAGGTCGGGCTGGAGCGCTCTGAGCGAGACTCAGGAGCTACGTTTCTGTTCTGTTTAGTGTCGCCGGCTTAGACTAACCTGCTTCACCTCTCCGTCAGATGGACAAACGACAGACTGTTTTCAGCCAGATTGACAGCTGACAGACTTTTTCCCTCTTTTTCTGCTTGTTATCGCTGCCTGTGGAGCATCTGTAGAGTTCCTCTTTACATCCTGCGTCATTCTTAATTGTTTTTTTGGGGTTTTTTTTATTGAATCGGACCCATCCATTGGTTTCCTCTACCTTTTTTATTATTCTCTCATGTTGTTTAATCATACTAAACCCGACTCTGTTCTCTCTCTAGTTCGTCTCAGACGGTATCTTCAAGGCCGAGCTGAACGAGTTCCTGACTCGTGAGCTTGCCGAGGATGGCTACTCCGGTGTGGAGGTGCGTGTGACTCCAACCAGGACCGAGATCATCATCCTGGCCACAAGGTGAGTGTTTTTTTTTTTGTTTTTTTTTTACTGATTTAGTTTTGCTTTTTAAATGTGTATGCACAAAATGATTCCAGGTTTACGCCCTGAAATATTCAGGAAAGTAGATTATAAATTATTTGAAGATACAAGATTCTGACAGAGACATGATGGGAAATTAGTGGAAAGAGTGTATGAATGACATCAAGATGCCGGGGATGCTTCCTTTTAAAGCTGCAAAGTTGAACCAGACTCAACTTTTACAACAACTTCATCCAAAGATGTTGCGTTGGCCGATCATACATGCGAGTCCAAATTACTTGAATAATGAAGGTGAAATAGGCGCCGCTGTATGTTGTTGGTATCTGTTAAGCCTTCAAATTCATTGATCTGTGACTCAAACTTTTTCATTTCTTGCCGATAGCTGAAGCAACACATCCCATCTATGAATCTCCTCACTGTGATGCATTTATCTAGTTTATGTCCAGTGATGTATTAAGATCATAGGATGGCTGTATAATATTCAGCTCTGCCACAGGACAAAACATAAAGAGTGTAGTGTTGAACTCTCTACTGGACGCTGTGGTCTTTTTTTTGTACATGGTCACAGTGTAACGGATGTTAACTCTGTCTTTAGGACCCAGAATGTTCTGGGAGAGAAGGGCCGTAGGATCAGAGAGCTGACCGCTGTGGTCCAGAAGAGGTTCGGCTTCCCTGAGGGCAGCGTGGAGGTAAGAAGACCAGGATGAGATGCATGAAGAAATTATTCTCACTCAAGTCTCCTCCTTTTTTTTTAATGCAGAAGGGGGAAAAATGAGAATAGTGAGGGGTTTTTAAAGCTTTTCATTGTGCCTGGTTGCAGGAAAACTTATTAATTTCACTTTTGACTAATAAATCAAAGCAAAAATGGTTCAATACAGCAATGAAGGCAACAAACTAGTAAATCCTGTTTGTATTTGAACACTGAAGATGCAGGTTAGGGTGTAATAAAGTTATTTAAATATTGCCAACACCAAAGTTTAATAGCTGCACAGCAACACTTCACAACTGACAGTATTGATTGTCCTCCCTTCGGTGATGATACGATGACGAGACAGAGCGGGGCTCAATCTGGTTCTGGCGGTAACTGGTTCAGGGTCACGTTCTGTGGTCCTGCTCTGGTTCCTCAGATCAGCGAGTCCTTTCCACGTGAAGACACAGAGGCATTTGTCTGAGAAGGGTCCAAACTGTCACAGACAGACATAAAGAAAGACGAGTTAGCTGTGAGGTTTTATGTTTTGAAAGCAGGATGCAAGAAAACAGAACAGGCTCGGGTATCTGCATTAAACTCAGTGTTAAGAAAACATTTCAGTACTCTTGACTCCCTCTTGTCCTAAACTGCTGTTTTTACATGAGCAGCATGCAGAGTGTTTGATCCATCTCTCCTCTCTTTTTAGCTGTACGCTGAGAAAGTTGCCACTCGTGGTCTGTGCGCCATCGCTCAGGCCGAGTCTCTGCGTTACAAGCTGCTGGGAGGTCTGGCTGTGCGTAGGTAAGCGCTGGTTGGATTTATTGTCACCTACAGTAACATAAATTACCAATTTAACATGCAGGACACTCACTCCAGCTTTACTGTGGCTGCTGTTCTTTATCTAAAGATGATGTGTAGCATTTTGATACTAATAAACAGGACTACAATTAACAATTATTCATCATTATCAATGAATCTGTTATTTCTTCAATCGTTTAGTCTGAAATGTCAGATAATGATAAAAATCTTGTAAGCAGCAGGAAGGACTGACTGTTTTTTATTCTCATCAAATAAAATGGATGTAAATAATTTGAATTTGTACTCAATAAACAAGAATAAAGTGATGTGTTTCTGCTCAAGTGATTTAATGAACAGACAGGAAATGTAATACAGGCACAGACGAACTTTCTGCGTAAGTGAAGTGTGCGTTCGGTGCTTTTTGTCCCTTCGGTGATGATACGATGACGAGTCGGAACAGGACTCAGTCTGGTTCTGGTGGTCACTGGTTCAGGGTCACGTTCTGTGGTCCTGCTCCGGTTCCCCAGATCGGCGAGTCCTTTTCGGTTGAAGACAATCGAGGCATTTGTCTGAGAAGGGTTGAAAACTGTAGACAATCGGCTTTCTAATACAGTGAAAGGTTCTCTAGAGAAGAAAGGTGCTTCTGTTTGCGGTTTAAATTAATTATAAAAGTACAGTTAATGCTTAATTCTGCTAAACGAAAGCTTTAAATTAATACCAGCTGTCCTAAAATGTACTTAAAGTTTAAAAATTGACAGAATTATACACATTTAACAGTCTGTATCCACAGTGACTCTTGCACGAAGTATAATCCAGATTGTAATTGCCTTTATATTAACATTACTGTCACCCTCCCGTCTTTCAGGGCTTGCTATGGTGTTCTGAGGTTCATCATGGAGAGCGGCGCCAAGGGTTGCGAGGTCGTCGTGTCCGGTAAGCTGAGGGGTCAGAGGGCCAAGTCCATGAAGTTCGTGGATGGCCTGATGATCCACAGCGGAGACCCCGTCAACTACTACGTCGACACAGCAGTCCGCCACGTCCTGCTAAGGCAGGGTGAGTACAGCAGCTCGTTGCATGTTGAAGGTTTATCTGCTCGATCGTTTTGACACCTGTCCCACCGTGACGCCCTGATTATTGGTACTGAAACCAAACCAAATGATACTTTGCGGTCCACAAGTGTTTAGAGTAGGACTTCAGATAAATGTCAGTATCGCATAAAGCTTTTCAACAAGTGAGCAACACTGTTTCCTTGCAAATTATAGGCTCAAATGTAGAAAGATTTGCTGCTTGTAAAACCTTTTTTTTCCTTTTCACATCTGTATTTTTTAAGCCTACATGTGCAAGAGAGTCAAGCAAGAATAATAAGACCTGCAAGGGCGTCTTCGTTATGCGTAATTTAAAACCTAAGAGTCATCCCATACGTCCACTTTAATGATCAGAGTAAACAGACGGCAGAAAGAGAAAGTTTGCTCATTTAATCCTTCTGCACTCTTTGACATCAGTCTGATACCAGCAGGTAGAGACGCGCTGTTCAGCCGACTTCCACGACTTCACATCCGATATTATCATGTTAACAAACGGTTCTCAGATCGATGTGCACGCAGTCCTTTTCCCCCCCATCTGTTCCCCTCATAGATGTGATCTCTAGATTCACTACAGGACCGACAGTCTGTTAACCATCCTGAGTCTGTCAGACTGAAACTTAACGTCAGTTTATAGGACTGTCGAGACTCAAGCCGGCTAATATAACAGCTACCATCTACTTTACTTCACTTAAAATAAGCTATTTGTGCACTGCAGTCAGAAAAAGTGAAAATACTTTGATTTATAAGAATCAATATTGGATCACTCAAATAAAAAATGATTAATCAAATGTTTTTTTATTCAGTCCTAATTTGGAGTGAAACAGTTTTGTTTTCTCAGTACTGAGGCTGCAACTTGCAACTGTTTCTTCAATTCATCATTTAGTTTATGAAATGAAACAATTTATGAAGTAAATTGTGGGAAAAGAAATGCTGTTAACGATGTTTATGGAGCCCTGTATGCTGCCTTCAGTGTGCTATTTATCCCCCCAAATGACCAGAACCTGAAGATTTTCAAATGAATCTTCTCTATGTAGCAGAAAAAAAGCAAATCCTCACATTTAAGAAGCTGGAACCAGAGATTTTCTTGACATTTTTGCTTGAAAAAAATGACTGAAACAATTAATCAGTTGATCAAATTAGTTGCTGATTAATTTGTCACCAGTTGATTAACCAGCTAATCGTCGCAGCGCTGCTCAGTACGCTGTGTTTCGTAGCTTTGGGTTCAGTTGGAGCTAAAAATGTCCTTTACTCATCAGGTGTGCTGGGCATCAAGGTGAAGATCATGCTGCCCTGGGACCCCAGCGGTAAGATCGGCCCCAAGAAGCCCCTGCCCGACCACGTCAGCATCGTGGAGCCCAAGGAAGAGACCCTGCCCACCACACCCATGTCTGAGCAGAAGGGTGCCAAGCCAGAGGTGCCCGTCATGCCCCAGGGAGCACCCGTGCCCACCGCATAAGAGGGTAAGAGACTGCAGGGTCCCGTCGCCACCAGAACCGCGTCTACGACATGAACCTGAAGCCGTTATTTCATTTTTTTTATGGTTGAAAACACTGAAGCTGTGTTTGGTATCACAAGAACAGTGTAGTAATCGTTCTCATGTGATAACGGGCACCACAAAATGTTGAATATTTTAATACAACAATGGCTGATTTCCATAAACAAATGGAGCCACTTCAGCTGCTTCATAGAGTTTAATAACTGTTACAGCTGAAGCTCATACTGCTTCTGTCATCAAACTAATTATCGTTTATCTGTCCTCTTCATTTGATGCAATAAGTAGGCAAACAAAGATTTAATTTACAGAGTAATATAAATAGAAAATATATATATTTGAATTACTTAAACAGAGACAAACATTGTGCGCAAGTATTTCTGCACATGTGATGAACGAGCCTCGTGTTAGTTCGGTGGCTCGGTTTCTGTTCCTTCGGTGATGATACGATGACGAGTCGGAACAGGACTCAGTCTGGTCCCGGTGGTCACTGGTTCAGGGTCACGTTCTGTGGTTCTGCTCCGGTTCCTCGGGTCAGCGAGTCTTTTTCGGTTGAAGACATCGAGGCATTTGTCTGAGAAGGGTTGAAAGCTGTAGACGAACGCGGTTACCTGTTAAAGATTTTAAAAAATCTGACTGGTTTGTCAACAAACTGACTGAAGCAGGTGCTTTGTTTTCAATAGATTAAATAAATAATCGA
This sequence comes from Euthynnus affinis, assembly GCA_029490765.1. Taxonomy (NCBI): domain Eukaryota; kingdom Metazoa; phylum Chordata; class Actinopteri; order Scombriformes; family Scombridae; genus Euthynnus; species Euthynnus affinis. The sequence continues at coordinate 4,745,708 of CM055845.1, forward strand.
ATAATTAAATAAATTCTGCCCGAACTAAAGCTTGATATTAATATCTGCTTTTTTTATATATATATATTTAACTGCGTTGCAATTATTTTCTGCAAGTAAAATGTCAAATGATGAAAAATTGTGGAAAATGTGTTAATTGATGCACATATGTTGCACAGCTACTAAAATCTGTATCAGCACAAAACATGTTTTTAAAGCCATTTTTTTTAATTGATTGTTTTCCCTTTTTTTACAGGTTTTCATCTTTTCACCAGATGGAAGCAAGACCCTGTGTTTTTTGTGTACAAAAACAATAAAATCTGGAAAATACACTCACCATGTCGTGGTCACTTTGTTCACAATGTGAGAAATACAAGAGAAGTTTGCAAGTCACTAAAATGTTTGAATGAATTCAGTGCAAAGCTTTTCTTTGAATACACAATAAATAAACAAAATGAAACAGAAAAAGCTTAAATGTGACTGTGGAAGCGATGCAGTTCATTCAGATAGGTCATCCTTCAGGTTTTATCACAAGTCATGTAGAATTCATTCATAAAAATGATCCTGTAAGTTGTTAAACATGGTGAGTAACTGGACTGTGTCTCCCTTTTAAGTTAAATTCTGCCTGCAGCACTTCAGTTATCTTTTTGTGTGCAGGACATGTTTATTTGCTGCATCTGTTGACAGTCGAGTTCTTTACTCTAACTGTTCAACAGTTTTGTGATCTGACTCACATTATTTAATCTTAAGTCACATGAAGGTGCAGCAGTGAGGATTAAAAGGGCAGGTTCACAGTTTATACAAGCATATCTTAAAACAACAGTCTGAAAATGTATTTAAAATGTTTATCTGAAGCTTCAGTGTCCAAATGAGTCAAATCGAGTGGATATCTTTCAACGTTACAGTCCATTTAACCTAATCTTAATTAACACTTTTTGAATACAGTTCATTCAAAAAAAAACCTCAAGTATATGCATATTTAAAGGATGAGTTCACAATTTGAGTGTGTCTTAAATCAGTCAGGTGTCCAAATGAAAATAGAAACAGATCCACAGTCCTTCTGTGCAAAAATATATTCAGCTTATCAGAAGCTAATATGAAGCTTCAGCATCCAAATGAGTCAAATCAAGTAGATATCTTTCACCGTTACAGTCTTTTCAGTGCCAAAGTCCCTCTTTTTGTTACTATACTTCTACTGCAGCTCAACAGGGAAACGCAAAGAGGAGAATCTTATTTATTATCCACTTGTTTTAACTCATTTGGATGCTGAAGCTTCAGATAAACTTTTTAAACACATTCTTGCACAGAAGGAGCACTGTGGATTTTGTCCTCCATCATTTCGATTGTAAGGTCATCATGAAGGGATCTTCTTATGATCAATATGAACAGCAGGAATCATTACAGCAAGAAAAACATGTTTCATTGTTCATTTGGGTTCCTGACTGTTTTTATTCTTCAACATAATTTGCTTTTTTTTTTTTTAGAAAGTTCAAAGCCATAAAGAGGTCTCACTCTGCTCTATTTCCTGGTACCACAAATGCGATATGTGCAGAAAACTACAATTTGCTTTCAGGGATAAAATACCGATCGATCAAAAATATAGTTTGAGACATTTTATGATGAAGAAATGCATTTATGTATAACTATAAGTATAATTAATACTGTATGTACAAATCAGTTGCAGGGAATGGTAAAAAATATAAAGAATTCAAATAAAAATCTCTCATCGCTCATAAACGGGAGCTATAAAGTATTTATTACTAAGAGTGACTCACCTTGTCAACACTTGTGCACCACGTCCGGGTTTGGCCACGCCCCCCTCCAGGCTGCTACCTGCCGAGCAGCTGATCTCCCACCTGGACAGACGCTGAAGACAAGATGAGTCTGCCGGACTACAAATCACCTGAAAAACAGTCTTCACCCGCCATCCTAGTAAGACAAACACACAATTTTTTTTAAAATCGTGATCATTTCAGATGTTTAGTGGGAGCTGAGTGAGTTAAACTGAACTTCCTACCTGCGCAGTGACTCAACAGGTGGATGGAGGCGCGCGCAGGCATGAGCCCATTATTCACTGCAGCTATTTCCAGTTTTCTTTCGATTTTGGCAAGTTTAAGGTCTGAAAGAGTTTGTTGCTCATTTACAGCTGTGGGTGTTTGTTTTTGTTTTTGGTTTTTTACCGCCGCCTCATCCCACGAAACTGAAATCCAACTATGAGGAATCTGCAGAGTTGAGAGACAGAAGAAAAGAAAAATGTATGTCTCGGTTGGAAGAAAATTAACCCTTTAACTGTAACATCTACTTGTAAAGGGAGGATTACACGGATTAAACGGCTAAAATTTGGGTTTTAATAGCCTGAAATGTTGTTTATGATCCCAGTTTGAGGGATAACTGAGAAAAAGACTCAAATGATTCAAGGTTTGTACACAAGAGAGGTAGTTTAAGTTGCTGTGTGAGCATTTATCAGTATGTTATCATCACATGAACAAAGGCAATCCAAAAACTACAACATCAGTGATGGTAAAGATGTATATTCTCTTTGTTTATAGACTGTTTGTTGTTACAAAATCCCCAAATGTGGCTTCACAGATTAGTTTATCATTTATTATTCATGATGTATTTCCTGCTTTTTTCAAAAAAAAAAAAAGTGCATTAACAACACACGACTGATCGAGTCCTGCTGTCACTGCAGCTCTGAACCTGTTTCAGAAATAACAGGCATCAGTGATTCTCTAAAGGACAATCAGTCAGTCAGTGAAGGCATGTGGTCTTATCAACCTGAGATCAAGTCGAGCTGACGCCCTTCCTGTAAACCACTAAACACACACACAGTGCACAGTATGTGTTTGAATAAACGGTGTCAGTGAGTGCAAGTACCGATATCTTTCACCAATCAATCAATTCATAGAGTGAGTGATCTTTTATGCGATGTTTATAATGTTAAATGCACATCACAAGATCCCCAAGCTCAAAGTTTCTTCCTCTGATTCCTCGATAAGTCTCATCAGCATCTAAATTAAACCAAAATATGCTTTTTTTTTTAGTAGGGCTGCAACTAACCATAAGTTTTATCATCCATTAATCTGTCAATTTTCTCAGATAAACATTAATTAATTAGTTTTTTTGGTCCATCTTGCTTTGGGAAATAGTATAAAGGATAAAGTCCATACAGCTGATTTAAGTGCATTGTCTTTCCCTCCAGCACGCTCCTGTTGTGCAGTTAAATGTCGGAGGTCACTTCTTCAGCACCTCTCTGAGCACGCTCAGGAAACACCCCGACTCCAAGCTGGCTGAGCTGTTCAGCGGGCAACCCAAACTACGCCCCGATGCTCAGGGACGCTACTTCATCGACCGGGATGGTTCGCACTTTGGAGCCGTCCTGGAGTTCCTGAGATCAGACCGGCTGCCCACGGAGAACATCCCGGAGGTTTGAGTCCTGTGTTTCACTGACAAGTAATCAGATTGATACAGGATCAGTCTAAAGCTGGTTTAAAGACATCATGAAAGAGTGTGTGTGTGTGTGTTTTTCCTGCAGGTTCACAAGGAAGCGATCTACTACAACATCAAACCGATGATCAAACGTTTGGAGGAAACTCCTCGGCTGTTTGGGGAGCTCGTGGGAAGGCAGCAGTTCCTCTCCAGAGTCCCGCACTACAAAGAAAACATCGAGGTCAGATACACTCGGAGATGTAGAGACAAACATTTCCAGAACACCATGAATTGTTCATTGTTAAAGGATCAGGCTGGTCATCTTCTTTATGTTTCTTATTGTCAACAAATCTCATGTTTAAACTGATCTGATCTGATCTTCCGACCTCTCAAAGTGTTTTTACACATTCACCCATTCAGATTATATTTAGAGTGATATAAGATGGAGAAAAGAGGAAAAAAACTGACAAATGAAAGGCTGAAATCAGTGAATATTTGGCTTTTTTGCCAGAAAAATCACCTAAATCAATGAATCAAAATAATTACCTATTATTTTCTCTGTTGATCAACTAATTGATTAATTGTTTGAGCTCCAGACGAAGTTCTTCTGAGGCCGCATGTGTTTGAAAATGGTGAAAAAATGACAAAAACTGTTTCTCATAAGCTATAATTCAACTGAAAATGTCTCGTTTAATCCAAAGATATTCAGTTTACTGTCATAGAAGACTAAACACAAGAAGCTGGAACCAGAGAATTTTAACATTTCTTTGTCTTTAAAAATGACGCAAAACGAGTAATCGATTATCAAAACAGTTGGTGATTAATTTTCTGTCATGTGACTAATCAACGATCATTTCACTTTTCCTCCAGGTGCTGATACGTATCGCCAGAGCAGAGGCCATCGCCTCCCGCCACTCCACCATCATGATCTGCGTTCTGCGAACGGAGGAGGATTTGGGTTTCTACGACAACGCCATCAACAGCTTGGCGGCAGATAAGGAATCGGTGGTGACGTTCGGACCCTGGAAAGCCGTCCCGTCTGTCAAAGACCTGCTGGACTGTATCAGGATGGACATTGAGAGTCAGGGCTACAGGGTGAACGTCGAGCCTCACGTCATGGAGAAGAGCTTCATGTCCAGGAGCTACGACTACTTCTACAAACTCATATTCACCTGGTGGTGAACAGAGCGACGCTGTCGTGTTTTTATTCAGAGCAGAAGTGGAAACTTTAACCACGGTTTCTAAAAACTGTGTTTTGATCAATGAGATTTATTCCAAAACATTTTGTAAAGTAATACCTCTGTAAAAAAAAAAAATGTATGTTTGAACACTAGCCATGTTAGACACAAGGGGTCAGTAAACATAATGAATTTCAGGGTCGGGTGGAAATGAAGTATTCATATGTGCTCCTTGCTTTCTTAAAAGAAAGACTTGTAGCTTATGATTATTTTTAGGTGCTCATAGATACGTATATTGTTTCATATCTTGTGTATTGTCAGAGTAAACACATCTTACTGCTGCTAAACTGTAATAAAAAAAAACAATTTACAAAGTTACAAACATTTTTTTCACTCAAGTTTAGAAGCAGGTTGTTTAACCAGGTACCTATTTGTTTTTACCATTTTTCATTCTGCTGATTATTATCTCTCGATCAATCGAGTCATTTGGTCAATAAAAGGTCAGAAAATAGTGAAAAATGCTGGTTGCAAGTTCCCAAAGTCAAAGGTGACGTCTTGTTTTGTCTGAGCAGCGGTCCAAAACCCAAAAGATATTCATTTTATTATCATGTATGACAAAGAAAGGCTGTAAATCCTCACATTTGAGGAGTTGAAAACACATTTTCTGCATTTTTCCTTTTTAAAAAAATGACTAAAAAGATGATTCATCAGAATTGTTGCTGATTGATATTTTCTCGATCAATTAATTGACTAATTGCTGCAGCTCTAGTGCACCTGACCAGCTACGGGTGTATGGACATATTAACGTGACAATGTTATGCAATACAAATGAATAACACTGCAATAAATAGTACATTTGTGAAGGAAACTATGTTCAGTTTTTGTTGATTTCTTTAAAGCCATGGATTGATTTCGTCATACGTCATACAGGTGGTCATAGTTCTTCTAAATATATGATGCCAGAGGGGAAGTTCAGTCACTGAGGAAAAATACTGCGTCATACACACAGCGGTGGGCACCACAACAGATTAAAGGAAACAAAAAGGTCATAAAACACGAAAGCTGAACAAGCATCTCTGCAGAAAGCAGAGCAGAAACTGAAGTGTTTACCACACAGCAGAGAATTGTATCTAACAACCACCGTACCTCCATGTCGGACCACTTCCTGTGTGATCAAAGTGTGAAAAAACAACACTATAAGTGATTAAAACATGGGTGGTAAGACTAAGGCCACAGATTTAGAGGACTTTCTGTGTCCTTCCTGCTCTGGTCTGATAGAAAATATGTGTAAGAAATGTTATTTTATGGCCCTCAAGTGATAGAAATTGGACGATCGAGAAAAAAAATAAAGTATTCCATGTTTGAGCCTTGATTTTATCTTGACAGAGTAAGATTGAAAGCACCAAAATCAGCATTTAAAGCCTTTAAATGGGACAGTGAAACTGTTCATGGTTAGCCGCTGAGTGACTCATCAACTCCAAGTGATGGGAAACATGAGAGCCTTTATAATAAAGCTTTAATCCAAACAAAACATTTATAAATCAATAGATGAATAGATTTTAAAAACACACGAGGATAGTTTCATTGCAGGTGGACAATTTGATTCTGAATAATATCCAATTTTCTAGTTTGTTTTTTTCATTGTGATCCATAAGAAAACATATAAAACATGTATACCAAATCATATTCACACCATTTATACATACATTACAGGGCACAGTATGACCATTAGTGAGCGATAAAGCTGTAAGTTTGGGGAATGATGGGTAATGTGTTCTGAAGCGCTTTAAAATCTGAGTTCATTAAGTTTGAAAGTTTTTTAAATACAGCTGAACTGAAAACCAGGAGTGTCCATCTATTGCTCAGGCAGCTGTGGAAGATGTTTCTGTTATATGTCTGTCGTAAACTTCCAGCTGTGTTGCTCAGCAGGTCAGAAGTATCCTGTAACATTAGAAAATATACCTGTTATATGAAAAATACCTTCTGTATGAATTCTTTGTAACTTCCTAGATTGTTGTGTCCTTATTCTCTAACTTTATATCTTGTTCTCTTGATCCTACATGTACAGTTGGAGCCAAAAGTCTGAGACCATGTTGAAAATCTCTTAATATTTTCACGTAAACCTGGAAATAATCTGAAAGTTTGAGGCTTCAGAAACATTTAAAAGCACAAGAAGTTATGATAAAATGTAGAAGAAATGCAAATTTAAATAAAACTGTGTGATTGGTCAACTTAAGTCTAACCTCAGATGACACTCGGGTGGGTTTGATCGACTCATCAGAGGCTCGTTCAAGTAACTCAAGTTGCCGCCAGCATTCTAAATTAAGCAATTATAAATAAGCAATTATAAATCTGTCTTAGCCTCATGTATCCAGCAGCATACATGAGGCTAAGCAGCATTGTGATTGTGGGAAACATGACGTCAGAACTAAGTGAAAGTGTCTGAAGTCAAATTGATATTCTAAGCAAAGAGGGGCTTTCTCAGTGTCAAATCATAGCTAGACTAAAGGTTTCTAAAGGGGAAGTGCATGCAGCTCTAAAACGATTTGCAGAAACTGGATCAGTTGTATCCAAAGCACGATCGGGCCAAACATGACCACACCATCAGAAGATCAATACATCGAGTTTAGTCCCCTGAGAAATAGAAAAGCAACTTAATCACAGACACAGAATTTCCTAAATAAAGAACGCAAGACTTAAATCAGCAAAAGTACTGTCAAACTAAAGCTGTCTCGTAGTGGTCTCAGAGGACGAGTAGCAGTTTCTAAACCACCTCTCAGGAAGGGAAACGAGGCCAAACGCTTGGGGTGAGCTAAGAAATAGCAGCATTTCACAGATGATGACTGGAAAAAGTCCTGTTTGCTGATGAATCTAAGTTTGAAATCTATGGCAGTAACAGAAGGATGGATGTATCAAACCAACATTAATTAGTCTGAAAACACTAAACACACACATGAAAACCATCAGATTGTGTCACCGATAAAGAGCAAGCCTAATCCTCAATAGTTGCAGGAGGATTGTGATTGGCCAATGTATCGGCTTATATGATTACAGCCAATGGCACACATCCATGTGATATACATTTAGATGCACATGTATGTTACACAAAAGTCACATCTCTCAAGGACTCAGGAAACCAAGAGCCCCAAGCCAGCCAACTTCAGGGGCACGAAACAGGATGAAGAAGGTCAGCGGGGCCTCTCAACAATAACAAAATAACATGTCTGTCCAAAAGCACACAGAGAGTTACAGAGAAAATGTAATGATCTCACTTCATATGTGTATATTAAAACGATAAGCCAATCATCAGGTCTTTCAATGGTGTGAATATTCAAGTCTGAGGGTGTCTCTGGAGTCGGACACCTGCACCAAATCGACGACACCCTGACCCCCGAGGAGAAGTACCACTCTATTCTTCTAGACACATGCTGCACGCTCTGGTTTTGCATACTGCAGCAGGCTGACAACCCCCAAACACACCTCAAAGATTTGCAAGAACTACTCGAAGACCAAGGAGTCCCGACTGGAGACCGAGAAAGCCGAGCACTCTGTGACATCACGAGAAGCTCTTTCGAACATCATTTCAACAACCGCTGCGACAACATCATCATTGTCAAGGTTTTGTCAGCTCGAGTGCATACTATCATTACAGCAAAAGGGGGGACACATCACATACGAAGACATATTCGAACAATAATTTAGGCCAAAAAGAGTTTGCTTCCTTTTTTCAAAGAAATCGCAGGCGTGGACATGAGACCTACAGTATTTTCACCCACAGTGTGTCGCAAACACTTCCTCTCAAAAAACCCCCAGATGAAGAAAAGATGCATACTGTTGCATTTCACACCTTGTGTTGTTATGTTATGAGAAAAGTGAGATGAGATGACGGTGTGGATGTTTATTACCTCAGCAGTTGACTCCATGTTTTCATGTATTTAATCTAGTCTCATTCATATGCAGACTGACGATCGATGGAGGCTTTTATCCTTTAATCATGCAATTGAAGTGAACATTGAAGTGATGAGTTAAGAAATGCAGTTAAGAAGACCTTTTGTCTGAGTCTGTCTGTTATTGTCGAGTCCTTCAACTCCTATTTTCTATCTGCGGGATGAAATTACCTCAATCTGCTTTCACATCCACCCGTTTTTACCAGTTTTCTACAAAAGTACTGTCAGTATCTTGGAAGGAAAAGAAGAAAGAGAAGAAGTGTTGTAAATGTATGAAATATGCTCAAGACAACACCAGATACAATTTAGCAGACTCAGACTGTGTGTATGTGGCCGAGATGGAGATTTTTTTCAACAGCTTAAGAGACGTTTGGCATCTCAAAGTGAAAAAAAGGTCATACATAAAGTGAGAGTGAGAGGTGTAGTTGACATCCTGTGTTGGATGTGTCAAGGTCTTTTCAGATTTTCTTAAATTTGAGGTTGACAGGTTGAGATGTACTTCATTGTCCCTTTATGGAAATATTTCTTGAGCTCAGCTTATAAAACCAGTAAAATAATATATAATAAGTATAAGTATTACGCACATTGTACCAGAATATTTTGCACGTTCAACATAAGACATAATATAGTGTAAAACAAAGTAGAAGCAGAAACATTATTGTTCACCTGTACTGAATGAACAGATAGCAACAATGGTTTGATTACATAATCTTAGATCAAGGTCTACTGACTAGCTCTTTCCTGTGCTTTCAACCGCATCTCACATTGATCTACACCTGCCTCCATGTGATGTGGTTGAAAGCTCTGAGCTAAGAGAGATTTAAGATCATTTCCAGGGACAAGAATGAACCTTTGTGCAACAAAAAACAGTGACAGTGATGTGTTGAAGAATAAATTAAGAGCTAATTTATGTATTTTTTTGCCTTAATCAAACACCAAATCAAATGTTTCTGCATCCTCTAATTAGGTTTGCACACTGTAAACTGTATTCTAACAGTAAGTGCATGATATTTAGTCATGTGTAATTACAAAATGCTGAATATTTGCTAAATTGTCTTTAATATTTTTGACCCTGATGATGACGACGAGGACGCAGACTGATGTGTGCCCTGTTTTATTCGGTGTAACAGGAAATGAGGACAGTCTTCTAGAGAGAGCAGCACAGAGACAAGTAGAGCTGCTGTGGAGGTGAAAGCACAAACAAGACAGATATGAAGAACCTGATGAGAGCTCTGCTGGTCGTCGGTCTGCTACTGACAGGTACAGTTTTTTTTTTTTTGCTTTAATCAGGATTTTGGTTTGTTTCTGTACTTTGGTCCAAGTTTTTGTTTGTTAGGTTGCAGCCAAAATCACTCAGATTTCTGAATTTCTCTTTTACTGCACAGTAATAGTGTTTGTTATTTATAGAAATCACACAATCTGCATTTGTTAATATGTCCATATCTCTCATAAATCTGTCTAGACACTACAGACTCACACTTTTAATGATGGAGAAAGTGGATTGATCCACAAAATGAGTTTTTCTCAGACTCATTTACTGAACACTGTTTTACTTCTCTGTCAAATCAGATCTGCCAATGCTGTTTTCTAGCCTTTAAAAAAATATTCAAATGAAACTCTCAGAACTTTTATAGGTGTGTCCTGTGACAAGGGGTCACAAGTCAGAAAAAGTTGAGAAGCTAGTATTACCACTTTGTTTCAGGTCCTCCATGTTTAACTCAAAGACTGGTTCAAACAGCCTCCACCAGAATCCTCACATGTTTATAAGGGGATAAATCTCTATTTTAATGTTTAACTTTTATATTATCAGTATTTTTGTGATGTTAAAATGTTAAATAAGAACTTAAATGACAACAAAAGTCCTCCATGTCTGAGCATTTGAAAGCTTTACTCAAAATTATGTGAATTTGTGCAAAAAATAAGATGATTTATTGGGTTTTTTTTTTTGTTTTTTTTTGCATTTTTGCTGACCGCCTCTGACAGAGACTGTTGTGTTTCTAGGTGTGAGGTGCAAAAAAGACGTACTGTTTGTGTACAGCAGGATTGGAGGTGACGCCCTCCTGCCTTGTACCAACCTGGTTTCCGCAGACTGCTCCTTCGTCTCCTGGACCTTCTACAGGGGCGGAAAGGTGGTCTTCACCCAAGAAGTCATAGGAGGGAAGGTGAGCAAGGACTCAGCCAAATCCAGCCGCATGTCCGTCATATCCAACTGTTCTCTCAGCTTCCGTGGCCTGAAGGTCGACGACGCCGGCTCCTACACCTGCAAGCTGCACGAAGAAGCCGTCACTGAGGTTTACCTGTCTCTCGTCACCATCACCACGTTTTCCTCCATCACTGACCTGCAGCCTGGAGGAAACCTCACCTTGAACTGCATCCTGTTCACTTACTACGATGCTGGGAGCTGCAAGTCATACTCCACCAGCGTGTTCAACCTCAGCTGGGTGTCTGAGGATGGATCTCAGCTGTCCAAAGACAGCAGGTTGACAGTTTTTCATCATTTTCTATGAATATTTATTGTTATAGTTGAACAGAACTATAGTAGTTCTATATAACTATAACTATAATAGAGAAAGGATTTATTGAACAAAATGTAAAAGTAACTATCAAAAATGTAGTCTGACAGATGAGATTTCTGTCTTTTTAAAACAATTTTAACAATTCAAACAGGTAACAAAATATGACAATATTAAAGAAACATACATATAACTACTATTTAAATTTATTTATTCATTTTTAACAGGGATAACATGTAAAGCATTTGCCGCTGATTTCATCTACAAATGCAATAAAGCGGCATAAAAACAAGACAAGAAGAGAATAAAACGTGACAAGTTAAACAAAAAAGATTCTACATACCTATTTTTAAGAGTGAAATCTTATAAAAACACAGCGTTTGATCAGAAGAAAAATGGCAAGAAAGAGTAAACATGTTTTAAAAGTGTACAGACATTATTCAAATAATTAAAGGAACAATAGGATTATTGATTATTGAAACATTAGTGGTTACAATTTTGAGTCAGAAGAGGGAAATATCTGTTTAAACTTTATGCCAAATGATCTTAAACCAGATTTATTATTAAAAGCAAGTTTGGGGTTCAGACCATTTGTTATAATTCTGGTTATCCTTACAAGTCATATATGTTTATGTCATGGCAAAATACAACCAGGTGAAAAAAGGAGAAGGTGATAATATAATTAATAGTACAGATTAATACCTCTAACTTCTGTATAATTGTGGAAATTGAATGATTTAGATTGCAAAAACGCTACACAGTGATATGTCAAGGAGAAAGTTTCAGATGAATCTCTACTGTGGAGTTGAGCTATAACACATTATCTGGTAGTAAAAGACCAAATTGGAAGTAAACTACATGATGATAAGTATTAGAGACTGTAAGTAGTATTATTTATTTTATAAGTCTCTGAATATGCTCTTAAAATGTGATGAGCACCAATGCATTTGAAATTCTTCACTGTAGGGGTGACACATAAACGAAACATTTCCTTGGAGAATGGAAATACATACATTTACATACAATTACAGGGTTTTTTTTCACATTTATATCTATTTATATTTTGAATTTTAAAAGTAAATTTAAAAAGATTACAAATTTAAAAAAAACCAAAAAAACGTCAAACTCATTTTTACCAAGGAGAGAAAAGGAATAGATGAAAACGAATCATATAATTTGGATTTAAATGCTCAAAATTGTTACTATCTATGAATATTTCTATTCTTGTCATTCCTAACATCTACTTTTCTACATTTTTCCGTATCACAAAACTGAATTTAATTGTATTGTATCAGGGTTTGGTTTGTTTTTTTAGCATCAAATCATTATTAGCTTATTGTCAACAAATTGTTTTCAATTGTTTTTGTGTTTCTCTCTTTAAAAGAAGAGTAAATAATTTGGATTTTCTGGATATCGTTTTGCGATATAGAACATAACCAGACATAATTACTTTACATACTGATGTGTGACACCTGTATGATGTTTCTCTGCTCTCAGGTTGACTGGCAACTCTCGCTGCAACATCACTCTGGTCACCAAACTCGAGAAGGAAGACAACAACAGGAAGTGGAGGTGTCAGGTGAGCACCGCAGAGAGCAGCAGGGCAGCGTTTCTGGACTTCACTTCCGCCTTCTTATTCCAGCCTCCTCCAACTGTCCAGACTCCTGAGTCTGGCCGTGCGGAGTGTTCGGTCCAGCTGCCCATCAGCCGCATCGTGGTCTGTGTGGCTCTGCCGGTCATGGTCCTCATAGTGGGGTTCTTCACATGGAGAGGAGACCGCAAGAGGGCCAAAACATTCGCATCTGGCATTGAGCTCCAGGAACTCAGCTGACCGTAGTTCTCCATGTTGTTGTTTTGCCTTTAAGCAGGATTTTGCTGCTTTTTCTGACCCATTATAGATGTGTTTTGTGTTATATTCTGTTTTCATTCACAGAAACATACATTTCCAAATGGGAAAACTTAGTTAAGTGCCAAAAGAAACAAACTCTGGTATGTTTTGGGTTGTTTTTTATTTTATTTTTGTGGCTGCAACATTTTGGTCACAGGTCAGAGGTCATTTATCAGGAAAGAAAAAGGCCCAAAATATTTAATAAAGAGATGAAACAGAGTGTAAATTCACTCTCATAATCTCAAATCTGAACAGTAAGGAGTGATTCTTCTCCTGTAGTGTAATGGATGGATGGTTGGTCAATAGAAGACATCAGCTTGGACTCTGGGAAACTTGAATGAACTTTTTTTTTTTTTTTTTTTTACGTTATTATGCCATTGTACAGACTGAATGAATAATCAAGTGGGAACATGATCATCAGATTAACTGATAGTGAAAATAATGACAACAATGTCAAAGTTAAACTATACAAAATAAACAACGTGAAGCTGTTTTGACTGATTATTTTTACGAAAAAATGTGTTCCATGGCCTTATATCCAGGCCTATTGTTGACATGTTACAGATCTGTTGTGTGTTATATTCTATTATTCATTCAAAAAAAAAAATTTTTTCAAACAGAAAATCCTAAAACACCTCTGGGTGACAGGTGAAATTAATAATAAAGATAAATGTCAAAATAAACAAACTCTCAAAAACCTTTTTTTTCTTTTGTGGCTGCAACATTTTGGTTGTTTGGTCATTTATCAATCAAGAAAAGGGCTCAAGATATTTAATAAAGGGAGCTTAAAATGTATACCTATTTCATATACAGACAACCAGAACACTAGAGTGGTTTCATTTGTTCACACATCTTGTAGCTGAAGATATTTCTTTTTGACTCTGGATGGATGTTTGGGCTCATTTTCATGCTGCAGAATAAATTTGGGACTGATCAGACTCTTCCCCAATGGTGTTGCATGACGGATAAGAATCTAAACATGTAACGTGCCCAACACTTTTGCACAGTACTGTATGTAACACTCTTAGGTTAGAGGGATTTTCTACTTTTTTAATATGAAAAACATTAGTGTAGACTAATAGGGTCTTCTGCCAGGTTTAAGAAGACATGGGTACCATTTTTCATTTGCTGATAATCTAACTTTTACTGCCATGCTGGACTGATAAACTCACTGCATTGACCATTCTTGCTTCAATTAATCATCTGTTTTGTAATAATGTAACGCCTCAATTGAAGGTATACTACGTGGCTGTCATTTCTTCCGAAACCTAATACATTAAAGTGAAATTAGAGAGTAGATACACGCGTCTCGAAGTTGAAGCGTCATTTACAAAACGCGTTTTGCTGTTGACACCGTAGCTACGGACAGCGGAATGGGACAAGATTGTTAAACTGCTGCTGAATAGGAAGCTAACCATCGTTTCGCTAACATGGCAGCACACCTGAAAAAGCGAGTTTATGAGGAATTTTCCAAAGTTGTACAGGTGAGCAACACTTTTATCTTAAATTAGATCCATAACTCGAGACGGAAGTTGCGAGTTGTGCTTGACAGTGAGCTAATTAGCCTGTTAGCTCATGCTAAGTGGCTAACTAACAAAACAACCCAACAGCAGCCGTTAATAGTTACAATTCAACGTCTTTATTAAAAAAAAATATTGCTTGTTAACAGTTATTAATGTGAGTTTGCTGTATGGATAAAATAATCCAGCGGAACAAATACGTTATTCAATGTTGGCGAACTTTAAGTGGAAGCTAACATAATAAAGTGATTAATATATTTTAAATTAAACGTATTATGGGGAATATAAGTCAGCGGTTTCTTGTTACAGTCTGTATTGACAGATGCATTTCATGTAAGTTACTAACTTCCAGCATCCACACTGTACTCATTTCCATACCGTTAATGTCAATTATACAACCTTAAGTTTTCCAAATGTGTCACAAAACAACAGTCAGCTGTTCATCATTCCTCCTGTTCACACTGGCTATTAAAAGATCCCCTTCAAATCTGCTTTCAGTGTAAGCGATGGAGGCCAAAACGGCCAAAAATGTATTCAAACAATCATTAGTTGCATCTCTTGACACATCTGCTACACAGTAAAACACCACTTTATCTGTTTGGGGTCAGTAGTCTACATTATATGTGAGATGTAGAGTGGATTTGATAAGTTGCTCTTATTCAGGGGTGACTTTGAGAAGTCGGCTGTTTTCAGTACAATCATCACCCATCACATGTGTATATATATTTAGTTGTGTCACTTCTTCTTCTCCATCTAGTTAATTATCTGACCCACATTGTAGAAAAAGTAGAAAAAGCCTGTTAAAGAAATGGGACAGTTAGAGGATTTTGTCTGTCTGATCAGAAAAGGAGCAATAAGACTCCAGGAGGAGCCACAAGGAAGCTTTTTTTTTTTTAGAAATAGGTTTTCAGTTCAAGTTTTTGTATGCTTACAGATTCCTCATGAAGAAGCTCCGGCCAAGAAGCTGCGTTTGTCCAAACCCAGTAAGTCTGCAGCGCTGCACATTGACCTTTGTAAGGCCACCAACTCTACTGACGCCCTGCAGTACCTGCTGCAGTTCGCACGCAAGCCTGTGGAGGTGGAGAGCGTGGAGGGTGTGGTCAGGATCCTTTTGGAGCACTACTACAAGGTAAAGAACTATGGGTAGTGTGAATAATATATCACTTAAATGAGCTCTTGTGTAGAGTTGAATTAAAATTGCTATGTCGAGCTCATACATTTGTGGGATCTTTTATTGAAGAACCAGATAAAATCAAACTCTGCAGTGACGGTGTCAAACTCTGATCTAAGCTAATATGAACAGACAAAATATAGCTGATGTTGATGATGATGATGATGATGATGATGATGATGGTGGTGTCTTCTCCCAGGAGACAGATAACTCGGTGAGGTTGAAGATCGCCTCTCTGCTGGGTCTGCTGTCAAAAACACAGGGCTTCAGCCCCGACTGCATTGTAGACGACGCCATTAACACACTCAGCAACGAGAGTAAGACAGATTCTTCTCTCATTCACATACACACATGCACATTATCTTCTCTGTCACTTTTTTTATTGTTTTGATGAATGTAGTCAAATTCAGTGTTTGTTAAAACATATTAATAATAAAAAAGTGCACCTTCCTATGCACACAGCAGTGTTTTGTGGAAGGAGACGATGATGATGTGATGTATTTCAAAATGAAGTTATTAAAAGGGTTTTAAGGTTTCTGTGACCTCTACAGGGGTTAGCACAAGATCAACAAAACCATTTCTGGCAAAGTGTTAAAATTAAACTAAAATTCAATGATATTTAAAACAAAATTAACAGAATAAATTGTAGAAATTGAAGTAATGTTTTTAAAAGAAAGCATTTGACCACCTCCCGTTAACTTTAACACACGTGTTTGCTCCGTTGTGTTTCTGCAGAATCTCATCAGGTTCTCGCTCAACTGCTGGAAACTCTGCTGGTCATTGGTACACAGCTGCCGGAGAATCCCGCAGTCAGACAGAGGCTCATAGAGGTGGCCTACAAGGTGACAAACACACACACACACGTCTGTACATAATGAGCGTTTGTTAAAGTGTTAACCACAGTTCAATCTCAACACGTCTTTCTACGCAAAGTAACAAAACTCTTTGTTTTTTTTTCTCTCTTAGCACCTGTCTGACACATATTTTGGGGTGAGGAACAAATGTCTGCAGCTCCTGGGGTGTCTCGGCATGGTGGACACACCGCTGACCAAAGACAGCGAGGGACAGGGCACGTCGATAGGTGTGTTAACATCGTTTCATGTATTCAGTTGGCTGAACTGTGCGTGTCACCCTCCTTAGTTTAAGATATAATGTGTGCATGCATTTAAACTGAATCTTCAAATATTTAAATATGGAGGCTTCAAGAATATTTTGTTAGCCTTGAAGGTTTTTTTTTCTTGCTTTTTATATTATTTTATAGGCATAATTGATTCTAAATCTTTGCTTAAGTTGAATTTTGCAGAGTTTTAAAATGTCTGCAACTACAGTCGGAAGTGAAAGCAAGCCACAAATCTTTTGAATCACCTTCTGAAACAAGAAACCTGAAGAAAGCTCACCTTTTTCTGTCAGTTTTGGGCTTTTAGCTGCGTTTTCATTGATCTGTTGTGTTGCTCCAGGAGGAGTGAGGGACGTCCAGAGTATCATCAGCGACTACTTTGGAGATCAGGACCCCAGAGTCCGCACTGCAGCTCTCAAAGCCATGGTAACACACCACCAACACCTGGACTCACCCCAAAAAAAAACTCAACCAGCACCACACTCACGTATTAAAGGGCCACACACACACACTACGCCCAGTGTACTCTTCTTTGATTGGGGATTGTTTTTGTGTAACTCGGCTCATTCTGTGCTCGTTGTTTGTTTCCCAGCTGCAGCTGCACGATAGAGGAATGAAGATTCATCAGATCATTTATGAGCAGGTAACAACACTGTTTATCTTTAAGTAAACACAGCTTCCTCACAGCAGACATTCAGACTCACTGCATATGTTCAGGTCATGTGTTGTAATAATGATGATTAAGTGCCTGCCATGAGGAAGTTGTTCTATTGTTAAAATGTCTTTCTAATTATGTTTACTATCATCTGGTGTTGGTAAAAGACTTTTTTAATATGCCTAAAAGCTTTGACTGTCTGTGTGTGTGTCTGTGTGTGTCTGTGTGTGTCTGTGTGTGTGTGTTTGCAGGCCTGCAGGTTGCTGGCAGATGATTACGAGCAGGTTCGCTCTGCAGCAGTGCAGATGGTTTGGGTGCTCAGCCAGTCGTACCCAGAAAGGTAAGAAGATCTTTCGTATTAACATTGACTCATTGTTAAAATTAATATTAATTACTTTATTTGTGTTTCATACATGACATGTAGCTCAAAGTGCTGATAGAATAAAATGAAAGACAAATGAATCAAATGGCCGCAAACGCAGAATTAAAATATGTAAAAGCAGAGAATAATAGGTATAAAGAAGGTGGAAGAAGCAAGTAACAAGTAGATGTTTATATTGAGGCTTCCTTTCAAGGTTTTTTTCTTATAACTTTTACCAAATTGCACCAGCTGTTCTGTAAAACGTCCTAGAAATGAACCGTTAAATACCTGCAAACTACATTGAAATTTTCCAGGAATTCGTTATAAAAATTAAAGGAGCTGTAAAATAAATCGTTACCAAAATAATTCTGAATTTACATCCGTTTTTTAAACTTCTATTTAGACGTTTACCGACTGATCGGCTGCACCGGTTTGTTGCGGCCTTTTCTGACTTCTCTTTTGTTCTTTTCGTCCAATCAGCATTGTGCCCATCCCGTCGTCCAATGAGGAGATCCGACTGGTTGACGATGCATTTGGGAAGATCAGTCACATGGTCAGTGACGGCTCCTGGATGGTACGAGTGCAGGCCGCCAAAACACTGGTGAGGGTACAGATTCGCACACACACACACTTCCATCCATATAAATACTGTTTGGTAGTCTAGACCTTATTGATGGGTGTTGGTTGGTTAAAAACATACAAAAAAACCACTTACATTTCTACATATTTCTACATATTTCAAGGCAATTTGTCACTAGAGTCGCTTTCAAACATGTACCTTGTTGTGTAAGTGTAAATGCAAGTTAACATTTCAGTCTCATGTCTGAGTCACTTCTACGTAAAGGTGATGATAGCAGTGTGACTCACAGACGTAGTGACATTCCCAACACAGCACAAGTCTGAATTAAATGACATCAGATTAACAAACGGCGACAGCAGCACAAAGTAAAATAGCGACAAAAATAAAACACTTCTTTTCTCATTTCTAATTAGAAGCTCAATAATTTCCTTCACACAAAGAAAATAAAACCATGTGAATCAATGAAACTACAAATGAACCGATCTGTTTGCGACTCTTCTCATGTCAGATTAGTCATTATATTTATAATCATCATAATAATCAGACAAGCTGTCTCCCTCCTTATTTTTAAAAATTTTCACTTTACATCAATGCAGCATGTGAGCAAATAATAATTAATGTGAGTCCTTAAGTATAATCTAATGAGATCATCCATCATGGTTACAATTAAAGCTTCAATAGCAAGTTTGAGTAACATTACTGATGTAGTCAAACATGTAGAAACAAATACAGCAGATAGATAAAGCCAGTAATGTTACATATTGTGTGCATGAAAAGAGCTTTAGATTGAAACACAAACACAACAGTCAGAGTTTGTTGAACTTGTTGAATCGTGTCTTTCTCTGTGTATCAGGGTTCGATGCTGCAGGTCAGTCCTCACTTTCTGGAGCAAACTTTGGATAAGAAGCTGATGTCGGATCTCAGGGTGAGTAACTGCTGTTCGGAGGAAAATCTGTGAGCAAATGTGATGTGATGAGCGCACGTCCCCCTAATGCCTCTTCCTCCTCCTCCTCCTCCTCCTCTTCTCCGTGTCCAGAGGAAGCGCACAGCTCACGAACGTGCCAAGGAGCTCTTTGCTTCTGGAGAGTTCTCCTCTGGCAGGAAGTGGGCCGACGACGCCCCCAAGGAGAAACTGGACACCAACACTGTCAACCTCATCGCCTCAGGGGCCTGCGGCGCCTTCGTTCACGGCCTGGAGGACGAGATGTTCGGTACGGGAAACACAACGCAGCATGACTCGGCCCACGCAATATATTATTACTGCATTTATACATAATATTGATTTAGTTGATTTATAGTTGAGTAACTAGAAACAGATAAATCTGCACCTGAAACCTCATAATTACATTTTGTTTTACATGTCTCACAAAGACTCTCTTTTTAATCTTTTGAAAGAAAATGTGCAGGTTGTCCATGATCAAAGGTGAAATAAGCTAAACTGTACCACAAAATTTAAAAAAGACAAATTAACAGTGAAATAAAAGACGAGTTACAGCGCAGAGGACGATTAAAACCTGCAACACCTGAAGGTGATTAAACTTGACTTCCTAAAGTAAAACTGAGAAGTGACGGCTGGTGGTTGGAGGTGTAAACATAAATAACACAAATATATATATATAACAGAATCTCAAACTCACGCTTTATGTTTTTAACCACATGCAATCAGGATTTCCTCCAAGGAGTTTACAGAAAATATGAATAATATCAGATTAAACTGTTATTTATGAAAGTCAGAAAATGTTGTTTTCTCTCCATCTTTCTCTCTACCTTCCACTCAGGATTTTTTTTTTTACTGTATTTGGATATTAATGAGTTGATCAACAGAAAATTAACCAGCAACTATTTTGATTTTGCAAATGTTCCACAAACGTGCTGGTTTTAGCTTCTCAGATATTATGTTAAAATGTTGGTTTTTTTTGTAATTTACTATAAACTGAATATCTTTGGGTTTTGGACTGTTGATCAGATTAAATCAGACGTAACATTTGATTCAATTTCTCACTGTTTTCTGACATTTTACAAGCAAAACAATCAACAACATATGATTGTGATAGTGTAATTATTTTCTTTATTAATGATAATAATGATCATGAATCATCATTAGTCACAGCTCTGATTGTTTTGATTTTCACTTTTAACTTTTGCTCGCTGCCGTTTTCTGTCCTCCTCCTTGTCTCAGAGGTCCGTATCGCAGCGGTGGAGGCGTTGTGCCAGCTGGCTCGGTCGTCCCCCAGCTTCGCCGAAAAGTGTCTCGACTTCCTGGTCGACATGTTCAACGACGAGATCGAGGAAGTGAGGCTGCAGTCCATCCACGTGCTACGAGAAATCTCTACTCATATAACGCTCAGAGAGGACCAGCTGGACACCGTGCTGGCTGTGTTGGAGGTACAAGCGCCCACCTCTATAATCCCTGAGAAATGTTTTTGTCTATACATATCTTTGTTATGACTAATAAGAAAGACTAAAATCCGTTAAAAATAATGTAACAAACAAAGATAGATTGATTGTCCTCCTCTTTGATGTCCCCTAATATGCAGAATTTGGGAGTAAAGGCAAATTTTTCATCCATAATCTCCTGAATTAAACCATGTATCTAGTGCTATACAGGTTAGTTATTAACGCCTGATATCTTGCACCCTGATGAAGTCACTGTGTGTCTCCAGGACTCGTCTCGTGACATCAGAGAAGCTCTCCATGAATTACTTTGCTACACCAACGTCTCCACTAAAGAGTGCATCCAGCTGACTCTGCTGGAGCTGCTGAAGAACCTCAACAAGTATCCTTCGGACCGCAACTCTGTCTGGAAGTAAGACTCTGTGTGTGTGTGTGTGTGAGTCTATTTGTCTGGAAAAAAATCAAAACCTTATTAAAAAAATTTAAAAAAGATAAATTCAAGATTTTATTCAGATAAAAACTTTCCATTGATGACTTGATGGATAATAGTATTTTTTTTTTATTGTCTTTTTTTGCCGTCAGGTGTCTGAAGTTCTTGGGTTCCCGCCATCCAACGCTGGTGTTGCCGCTAGTTCCTGAACTGCTCAGCACACACCCGTATTTCGACACACCAGAGCCTGACATGGACGATCCGGCCTGTATCCTTCTCACACCTGAAAATCTACACACACACACACACACACACACACAGAGTGAAAGTCTTGTTACAGTAGCTTTGAGCGTAGAGTAGGGCTCGGCGATATGACCAAAATCTCATATCATAACGATACATATCACGATATATATATGATGATATATATCATCATATTGCACAGCCCTAGCGTTGAGTTTGTTTATCTGTCGTTCTGGACGTGTAAACTTCGATTTCCTTTCTTTAACTCCGGTCGTTGATCTCAGACATCGCCGTGCTGGTGTTGGTGTTCAACGCTGCGAAGTCATGTCCCACCATGCCGGCGCTGTTCTCCGACCACACCTTCAGACACTACGCCTACCTGAGGGACAGTCTGTCGCACCTCGTACCGCCACTAAGAGTGAGAACTGAAACACTGGAGTATTCACAATAAGCTCAGCAGTCATATTATTACTGCTGTTGACTTAATGTCTTTAAATGGTCCACATCACGTTTGGTATATTACACCCATCAAGCACTTTATTAGGAACGCCTGTACAATCTCAGTCAATCTAATATAGCAGCTCCGTCATAAACTATTTTTATGACGCTTTTACATTTTCAGTCTTTGTTGACATTGTCAGCAAGGTGATAATTCTACTTTATGTTTATTATTGAGGTTGTACTGGGTGGTGGTGATATACTGGAGTGCATTATATTGAAAGTCATGTATGTTAACGGGGTGGACGTTATAAATATTAGGAATCATGTAGACTATTAGTCTTGTTTTTACATTCTGTCTTCAGCACAGTGAGTTAAACACTGACCTTCTGAAGTAGGGCTGCAACTGCTGATTATTTCCTTGATTAATTGATTATTTGTTTTGTCTATAAAGGAAAAAAAAAGTCAGAAAATAGTGAAAAACACCAATTATAGTTTTCTAAAAACCCAACGTGACATCTTCAAATTGTGTTTTTTGTCCAACCAACAGTAAAAAAAACCCCAGATATATAAAGATATATATTTTTCTTGAACAATGAGAAAGGATTAGTAGATAATCCTAATAATATAATCCTAAACTTGATAAGGAGTGTTTGTCATGATGACTATGTTGGACACTTTTAGGGCTTTTTCAGAAATAATGATTGAAAAGTCACAGAATTGTTAAAACAATAATAACATTAAATGAAATTAAACCAGCAACAACCAGTCTGAATGATGACAAGTTGTAGTCATCTCAGTCAGAAATGTTTAGTACTACAGTGCAGATTCCTCTTCAGGAGCTCCCGGGTCATTAGAAAGTCCACTTTTGGGGCCCAGGAGCTAAAACGGGAACTAGGTAAAAAGGTTTCTTGTTCCTTGGAAGTGGTTCATGCAGGTAAAAAGCATCGCTGATGTTGACACTAAAGTCGGACTCAAATATTTCATGTTATCAGACTGATGTTCACACTCCTGTACACAACATTCACACACAGTCTACTGTACGCTCACCCCTCCATCTCTCCCATCTGTTTAGTTGCCAGGCAGGAAGCTGGTTTACTGTCTGGACTCGGCGGACTCTGGTTGTGGTTCAGGTTCTGTGGAATCAGCTCAGCTTTTCCTTCAACAGAGCCTGAACAGAATCAGCACGATCCAGAACCTGGAAGCACCCGGAGGCCAGGACCTGCTCAACTTCACCATACGGTACGCATATTAAAACACACACACACACACACACACACACACAATGGGCCTCATGCAAGAATATTTATTATAATATTTATATATTATATCAAATGTTTCTCAGCTCTGAACTTGTAAATTTCATTTGTACCTCAGAAAAAACGAGAAAGTTGATGAATGTCCCAGATGTTCTTAAATCGCTTGTGTGTGCCTCTTAGTTTTGGATCACATCAGGCACTTTGGTCGAGTGACAGGAAACCTTTGAATGACTTTTCCCTTCCTGTCTGTCTGTTGTTAGAGACCTGCAGCGGCTGGGGGAGCTGCAGACCGAGCTGGCTGGAGCTGCTGACTTCTGCGCTACGTACCTGCGCTGCCAGCTGCTGCTCATGAAGGTGTGTGATTCGCTTTATAAGGCTGTGACCCTTCATGCAGTCTTTTCTTTTTTTGAGGGGGGGTCATAGTTTCACAAGCTGTCTCGTTGCAACTTTACTGTTCTGGTTCATTCTCTGCACTCTTTTAGCATCGTTTTCAGTGGCAGCAGCAGGCAGCTGTTCAGAGAATCTGATTTTTTAAATAGGTGACCTCCGACCTTTTCCCCGTTTCCTCAGGCTCTGCAGGAGAAGCTGTGGAACATGGCCGTCCCTCTCTGCCTCAAACAGAACGTCATGGCCACTGCAGCCGCTCAACAGGTCAGCGCACGCACACACACAAACACAACTGTATTACCACACCTGTGAAAAAATTTAAAGTGACTTTTGTCAATTTACATGTGTGATGATGTTTTTAGATCCTTGAGGAAACCTACAAGCTGGAGTTCATGTACAGCGGTTTGCAAAACAGACAGGTGGCAACCATACATCATGTTCGCCTCCAGGCCAAAGCTCTGCAGCTCATCCTGACTGCTCGCACCAGGCAGGGGTCTGTACACACACACACACACACACACACACACACACACCTTCACACGTCATGTATGTAAATATGTCAGCCTGTTATTGACCCCCCTCTCTTCCTCTCCAGGCTGGATCCTCTCATCAGCAGCTGTGAGAAGTTTTTGCAGGACGTTGAGTCTTTTCAGAGGTAATATCTTTATTATTTAAACCCCCACATGACTTTAACACCACTATTAACCGTAGCATGTCTTGTCTGGTCAATCCTGACACATTATGGAGCTCTGTGAGTCCTTCAGAGACAGAAGGTTGTGCATATAAAGCAGGACAGCTATTAGAGTTCCCTAAAATAATCTGCTGAATCCTCCCTCCTTTAACCTTCCTTCATGTCTGTAGAGATGCAACAATTAATTGATTGACATAAAATTAATCTGCAGTTATTTGAAAAATCAAATGTCATTTTTTAAAAATAGAAATGCTAAATATTTGCTGGTTCCAGCTTCTCAAATGTGAGGATTTGATGCTTTTCTTTGCCATACATCATAGTAAACTGAATATCTTTGGATTTTGGACTGTTGTTTGAACAAAACAAATTAGTAAATTGAGAATGTGAACTATTTTTTTCCTCTGTGGCTCCATAGCATTCACTTCCTCTGTTTGCTGATTTAATATCTATACCAGCTTTTATTATTATCCCTTATAGATTTTCCAGAGAGTCTCTGAATGATAACTCTCTTTATCCCTTTTCTGCAACACTCAGGCTGTTTCTGACGGAGCTGCCTCACCTCCAGGACTGCTTTGTGGAGAAGCTGTTGGAGCTGATGCCCCGGCTGTCGTCCTGTAAACCTGCAGAGATGGTTAAAATCCTCCAGACAACTTTAAGACAGAGCGGCCTGCTGCAGCTCAGACTGCCTGAACAGGTAGAATAAACAGTCAGCGAAGGAAGGCAAAGTAACCTCCCTGTACAGTGTGTCAAGCTCTGAAGCAGCATGTACGTGCAAATACACCATTAAGTGAATATGAATTCTGGTTGACAGATCCATCGGGCAACAGCTAACATCATAGAGCCGACAGGGGAGTCGGACAACCCGCTCAAGTTCACAACTGGACTGGTGGTGGCGCTAGACATCGATGCAACGCTAGAACACGTCCAGGACCCCCAGAACACGGTGAAAGTTCAGGTCAGTTTGATGCACAACTACATGAATAAACTCAGTAGCTGGAGGGAAGCTGTGAAGCCTTTTTAAATTTTCAGTTCAGTGACGGGTCAGAAAATTTTTATTTAGAGCCATTACTGCTGATTAAGACAGTGATGTTAAAATGTGGCTGCATTTCTTTAACAAGTTGGTGTTAATGCCAGAAGAAGAAGAAAGGACAGATCAGTTTGGAAACATCTTCAAACTAAGAAAAACACTAACATTAAAAATGTATTTAAAAGTTAATCATGTGAAGATTAAAGGGTCTGCACTTAGAATAAATACTGTTCCTTTTTGTTTTAACATCAGTGATTCTTCCACCTAAACACACTGGTATACGACCTGCAGTTAAAAACATCTTTTCAACCCCATCTACTAATAACCTCCATCAGTTTGATTTACTAACGAGCCCGCCAGTGAACGCAAAGAAGTTAAAATAAATAATAATGAGATAATTGAACTTTAAATTACAAGGACTTACCAACGTTTTTTTTCTCAATAAGAAATATGTTTTGTTAATTCTTTTAACTTCAGCTCAGGGCCATTGGTTAACAGCCATCTGTACAATTATTTCTGTCCGTTAAAAATATAGATTCAGGTTTTTCCAAGTCTGTCTTCATGCAATACTGATGTACCAGTATATTTGTGGGAACAGGTCTGAGGCTTCATTTTAGCTTCAGCTGAACTCTGGGCTGTGTATTGTGTCCCTCATCTCTTACAGTGTAGTATCATTCACAGAGAGTATCTTCAGGGTCAGTGTGGAGTAGGAACTGTTACAGAGACAAAGTACCAGTTCCACGTGCATATGAGCACATCAGTATTGTATTAAGACAGACTTGAAAAAACCTGAATCTACCCTTTAAGCAAAATCCCTGAACTGCTGGCTGAGTCACCTTCTGTCTCTGCAGGTTCTGTATCCGGATGGCCAGAGTCATGTGATCCATCCTAAACCAGGAGACTTCAGAAAGCCTGGACCTAATAGACACAGACTCATCACACAGGTCTACCTCTCACACACCGCATGGACAGGTCAGTATAAAACACACACACATCTGATGTTTCTGTTTGAAGTGTGTGTTTCTAACCCCTGGTTCTCTCTCTCTCTCTCTCAGAGCCGTCTCAGATTGAAGTGCGTCTCCTGCTGGCCTACAGCTCCTCCTCAACCTCCCTCTCCTCCTCTTCTTCGGCTTCCAAGCTGGGATGGAACGACAGCATCGACAGCCTCCCACCGCCCGAGGCTTCTGTAGAGGGAACTATTCCATTTAGCAAACCCGTCAAAGTCTACATCATGCCGAAGCCTGCCCGACGCTAACGATACAGAGGAGACACGGACTAAACTTTAACTCGTTTCAGTTTTTGTGTTACATTAATTAGCGTTAGCCTCGTCAATGCAAACCTCCATTAACAATAATTGACCTTCTGAACCCAAAACTGTACAGAAAAGATGAAACTGTTTTGCTTTCATTTGGCCAAGCATGTCATGTACACATGGAAAGAAGCGTATTTTTCATTCATGAGGAATATTTTTTATATTTTCAACAATTGTTTCTTATAAAAACACTTTTCTCTTGATGGCAAACCTACACGACGAGATGAATCATTTTCAAACTTTATTTTGCAAACAAGCAGAAATACATTTTCACCTCCATGAAAATATTGTAGTGTGAACTTTTACCAACAACACCACAACATGTCTTTTTTTTTTTTTTACCTGATAATTGAAAAGTTGTTATTGTTCTTTGACACTTGGAAGAAATCAGTCTCTTAACTCAAATGTTTTGCATCTTCGTTGGATCTAAAAGAAATCTTTGAAAAAAGTTCTCCTCTACAGCACAGCCAGCTAAAATCATTTGAAGTTTAGTATTTAAGATGTTTTAATCTTACCCTGAATCAGTGGTTCTAGTCATGCTAGAAGAGCTAGCCAGCTATTTATGTGCCGAAACAGTCTCTTTGGGCAACAAAAGGCTGCCGCATATCTGGTGCAGCAAAGGTAACGTCAACAGGTGGAGTGGAAGACTCCGCCCACCTTGACACCCTGGACAGCCAGTTTGTTGTATTCAGCGACGGCCTTTTCCGTCTGCAGGACTCGGACATCAACACCTTTCTGCTTCACAAAGTCCAGAGTGGTGGAGGGAACCTGAGGGAGGAGACGGCAGCACAAACAGACTCAGTCACCTTCATCCACTATACACTCAACCGCTATTTTCATGGACAATTTATCACTCAAACTGCTCTGGTACTGACTTTTCTGACTCTGCTAACTATAAATGGAAACTGGCTGCTCTGTCGCTGATTTTCGTCCTTACACACACATCAATGAAAAACCTGCCATCTGTAATACAACACCTGAGTATCAATCACATCTATTAGTTTCCAAGTCATGCAACATCGCAGTAGGAGTAGGACACATCGGTATGAATTATCAGAACATAGTTGAAATTGAGGTTGAACTTCCTTTTTAAAAAGGGTCATTCTGGTGATTTTCTGTATTTTCCTTCTCAACAAATCTCATGTTTGTACTACAAAGTAGATTGTTCATTAAAACAAGTTAAGTTGAAACGTTTTTAATAGCTTTTGGAGCAACAACGGAGGTCTACGGCACAGAGGAATCAGATATATCAGGCTTTGGATACACACACAATACTTATTATAGATCAGTTCATTGTTAGTTTGGATCCAAACATGAGATTTGTTGACAATAATAATTGCCAAACTTATCCTTTAAACTCTGAATAAATTGGATTGTTTGGTTTGTTTTACCTGCAGAGCTTCACTCATGCCTCTGCCGATGACCAGCGTGTCTATTCCCTTTTTCAGCACCTCCTCCAGATCAGCAGGTTGCACTCCTGGGCGATGCTGCAATGGGAGAAGTATAATAAATGTGTGAACACTGCTGTCACTGTTAGAGAGAAAACCCTAGCGTGTTCTGCCAGGGTTAGGTTTTTATAACCACATGTGTCTCACATCAGTCCCAGTCTCCCTCCAGTCCCAGGTCCGGCTGCCTCCAGGCCAGACTTTACAGTCCTTGTAGCTGGAGGAGCATCCCTTCACCTTCATGTGGCCCCAGGAGAGAGAGGCGATCTCTGGAGAGGACATGGTGATGCGACACTGCCTGTTGTCAGATAAGGAAGGGACACAGAGTATTAAGACGTCACTAAATACTGTTACAAGGTTCCAACAAATACTTTGAGAGCCCCCGCCCCACCTGGGTCTAATAAAATCTTGTGTCAGGCTGTATGATATAAATTTAAAGGCAGTCAGATTGTGCTGTAAATGCCTGGTGAACTGTAGCACTGTGATGTAAAAAGAAACACATGTAGGTGGAAGCACATCAGTTCATTTCATCCATTCAGCTGTTCTACGGGTATTTTATTTCAGGATAAAGTTTAGAGTGGTTGTTTTGCACAAGCACATAGAGACGCTCTCATTAATGTCAAATAGCTCAATATACTGTACTGAGCCAAGGTTTTAGCTACTTTAGATGTTTATATTTTTATCCATAATGCAACACCATCAGGGAGACGTCTGATTGGTCCCCAAATTATTCTGCAGCATGATAATGACCCCAAACATCCAACCAGAGTTATAAAGAAACAAGGAGTCCTGCAACAGATGGTTTGACCTCCACAGAGCCCTGATCGCAACATCATGGAGTCAGTCTGGGATTAAGATGAAGAGACAGAAGCAGCTGATACGCTGAAATCCACACAAGAGCTGTGGCAATAAGCGACCTGTTGAGTAGCTGAAACACTGAGGAGAACTGCTGTTTTAAAGGCAAAGCTGCTCACAACACTGATTTACTTTGTTTCTGCTGTTTACTCAACTTTATAGCAACTTAACTGATAAATAAAAACTCTTCATATGAAAAAAGTGTTTTTGTCCATCAGCTACATAAATTACTTTAAACGTGTCCGTTTTCTTGTTTGCCATAAAATCCAAAGAAGAACAATACCAGCAGTAGTTTTAGCTAATAATCTGTTGTTGTTTATAACTTAGAAGTGTTAGGAGGGTTTTAAAACACACACATTTCCTGATTGTTTGCTGAAGCAGCTAATGTGTGTAAATCAGCAGATAGCCGCCAGCATTCATCAGCTCCACAAGCCCAAACCTCCCACTGCTGCCAGTCCTGCTCTTCAGAGCCAACACTGGCTGACAGAGCTATTTTTATACAGGCCACTGTCTCACAGGTTCACTCTACCCACCGAAACTAGTAACACACACTGTATATACAGAAGTGTAGCTGCATTCATGCAAACCTCTACAGGCTGGAAACGATTAGAAAAGCAGCTGCAGTGCTGTTGACAGTTCGGGAGCATTAACAGGAGATCATGAGGAAAAAACGGCAATGCTACTGCTGCCTCTTACCCTTTCTCGATGTCAACAGAGACTGAACACACCCCCCTTCACGCTTCCAACGCAGTTTAGATTAAACCACGCCCACTTCCGCATGACGGAAGCCTCGAAGGCTGCGCGACGATTAAACTGCGCTCACTAACTAACGCATAGTATTATATTCACGTTACTTACAGGAATAAACGTACAAAATCAAACTCGCAAGTTATTGTCGTCATATCAGGATACAATAGAAAACCTTTATATTCTATGCAGGTGTCAGTTTTTACCGCACACCTTTCTCCTGGCTTCTCTGTCCGGCTGGTTTTCAGCACATCCCGCACATAGACCTTATAAGATCCCGCACTATGGTTTGGTAGAGGTCTGCATTTCTAAAACGTTGAAGTTTTATTAGCAGCAAGATTACGATCCTGCAAATTACAAAAACATGCAAAAATGTTCTGAGAAAATATAGTAAAATAGTGACGGTGATGTGAGAAAAATACACTTGGAATGACTTGAAAATAGGTTTCACAACAACTTCGCATAAATGCTTTAGGATTTTGTGACAAGAGATCAATCAGCAGTGAACTATTGATATATTGAATGTATCATTGTTGCCTCATTGGTTTTGTTTTTTAAATCTAATACCAAGTATGAGTAGCATCCATCTTTTATTTGAAGTGTGTTGACTACTTTATTTACTATTGTGCAGAGATATTTCTCAAAACGTTTACTGACTTTCCTCATATTATTGAGCATAAATATATATATTTCTTTTCACAGTTTTAGGGGGGTGCACCGTTCCTGGAAGTACTGCAATACCAGGTCGATGCGCGGAGTGGACGGAGCAAGCCCCTATTCCATCTCCCTGTTCCAAAAATCAATTTAATATATGGTCCCCCACATGGGGGACGTATCAGATATTAAACTGATAAGAACAGATTTTTCTTTCGAAAAAATTTTATTGACACTCATATCAAACACATTTCGTCAAAGCTGTACATGTTCATGATATAAAATTCACCTTGAAATGCAATACATCAATAAATAAAAGTGTGATCTGTAAAACCACATTTAAAACAATAAAACCATTGTTTTAAGAGGTATCACAGATAAAATCAGCATTTTCACAGGTAAAAGCAAATCATAAAAACTCATGTGGGTGACATTTGTGTTGAGTGTCCATTTAAAAGTCCTTAAAAGGGAGTGCACTTTGTTAAGATGTTCTTCCAGGTCTTTTCTTTGTGCAGGAGCGCAGTGAGTCCCTACCAAGGTTAACTCATTCCGCTCTCCCAAGCAGTGGGTCTCTCGGGATCCTGTCGTGGTGCTCAGAGGGGACCCTCACCCTGCTGCTCCTTCCCACCTGCCTCACCCGGAGGGCCAGGCTGCCGCTGCTTTGACCTTTTTGCGTGTGGCTCCGACTCCTTCCTCCGAATGGGCACAGAGGCGATGCTTCTTTGTGGCTGTGTCCTAGGCCCGCCGCCGGCAGCTCTGGCCACTTGGGCCGTCGCTGCAGCCATCCGGATCACAGCCACGGGGGGGATCTGCATGTGCTTTCTTACCAGCAAGTTTCTGGAGGTCCAAATGGCGTCTTTGATGGCGGCTAGGGTGAGCCACTGCTTGGCAAATTCACTCTTTTTTATTGCTGTTTGGCTCACCCCATACAGCACTAGCTGTGCTGTGAGGACCTCCCTTGCTGGCAAGTACGGGAATTGCAAGGAGCCGGCTGTTGCCCACTGGTCTACGGCAGCACTGCACTCCCAGAGCAGATGCCTCACCGACTCAGGCGCGCCACAACCAGGTCGGGGGCAGGTTGAGAGCGTTGACATGCCCCGGGAGTGCATAACGGACCTGACCGGGAGGATCTCGTGAGCCACCATCCATGACAGGTCCCGGAGTTTGTTTGGGAGAGCGGGATGGTTGACATTGCGCCAAACTGTTGAGGGCTCGCCGAATGCGAGCCCGCGCACTGGACTCACTGGCTCCCGCTCCTGCACAACAGACATGAGAGAGCGATGGTTGGTTAAAATGTGCAACTCCTCCTGCTCCAATTTAAAATGCTTTAAAAACATTGGGATAAAAGCATAAACTGGTGGCAGGTTAAAAGATACAGGTACTTTTAGATCATTGGGTAAGAACTTTAATCTTCTGAGGTAAGATCCCATCCAGAAACGTGTCATTCCTGTTGTCTTGGGGTTTCTGGATGGGTCTGTTGCGATTTTCAAATGGATAGTGATGTATCTTGCTGCTAAAAACAGGTGCAGGTCAGGGACTCCTTTTCCTCCTTTCTCTTTCGGCCTTTTCATCACATCTCTTCTAAGTCTTTCCCACTTGGATCCCCATAAAAAATAAAAGATGGCTCGGTCTAGATCTAAAAGCACTCTCCTAGGTGGGATAAAAACAGAACTGATTAGTAAAAGCAAAGGTAAAATCACAGCTTTTATGATTAAAACCTTTCCTTCCATAGTCAGTCCTCTAAGTCCCCAGTATCCTAGTCTTTGCTTAACTTTCCCTACCACGTCTGGCCAATTTGTCCTCCCTCCCCCGTCCCTGTCAAATTTTATCCCCAGTATTTTTTGGTCAGTCTGGGTCACAGTCAGAGGGAGTCCTGTCGTCTCAGTCGCTGTCCATGGTCCATAAAATTGGGCTTGGGTCTTGCTCCTGTTTAGTTTTGCTCCAGAGGCCCGTCCAAACCAGTCAGTCAAGTCCAGCGTCCTGTTGACAGATAAAAGGTCGGTGCATAAAATATTCACGTCGTCCATATATAAAACACACTTGGTGGTGAGACCCCCGCTCCCTGGAACTCCCACCCCATTGATTCGTTCGTCCCTTCTCAATACCTGTGCCAGCGGTTCTATACAGGTGACGTAGAGGAGGGCAGATAACGGACACCCCTGACGGACACCGCAGTTAATATCCACTGCTTTTGTCAGATGCCCGTTAACCACGAATTTGCTGGTGATGCCCCGGTACAGCAATCCCACCCAAGCTATAAACCTTTCTGGGAACCCCATTTTTTGCAGTACCTGGAAAAGGTACTGGTGCGAGACCCGATCAAAGGCTTTTTCAAAATCTAGATTTAGGACTACTAGCCGGATGTTTCTGTCTCTCGCATAACAGATGGTGTCTCGGATCAGTACGAGGCTGTCGGTGATCCTCCTCCCCTGGACGGCGCAGGTTTGATCCGGGTGAATCACCTCTTCTAAAAACAAAGACATACGTGAGGCTAAAAGTTTGCTAAAAAGTTTGCAGTCTATATTTAAAAGTGAGATAGGTCTCCAGTTCTTCAGGTCAGTCTTGTCTTTTTTTTTGTGAAGGAGAGTCACTATCCCTACTCTAAAACTGTCAGGAAGTCGGTCAAGTCGCTCAAAATCCATAAAAACAGCAAGCAAGTCGTGTGCTAAAATGTCCCAAAAAGTTAAGTAAAATTCCAAGGGAAGTCCATCCTGTCCTGGGGACTTCCCTTTCTTAAAATTCACAAGACATTTATTTAACTCTAAAATACTAAAATCTTGGGATAAAAGCACAGTGTCTTTTACTGTTTTTTCGATGGATTTTAAAACTTCAGTCATGGTGTCTGTTTCAATGTTTTTTTCTTCATATAATTCCCCATAAAATCTTTCAACCGTTTCATTTATGTCCTTTATTGTTTCCGCTGTGCACCCATTTTCTTTTCTTAATTTTAAAATGCTCCCCCCTTTGTTTAAAATTTTCTTAAAAAAATATCTGGTACACTTCTCCCCTTCTTCAATTTCCCTTTCTCTACTCCTTAAAATGACACCCTTACTTTTTATTTCTGCTAAAACCGACATCTCTGTTTTGACTTGTTTAATCTCTTCGTTAAAATCCAAACCATGTTGATTTAGTTTAAAATAGCGTTGTAGTCTTTTTTGCAGTCCCATCATGCGGCTGTCTTCTTTTTTCTTTTTTCTTTTACCTGCCTGTCTAAAGAAAGTCTGGGTCTTTCCCTTCACCATCTCCCACCAGTGTGCACGTGAATCGTAGAAGTCTTGAAGGGTCTGCCACTCTTGGTACTGCTCCCTGTATTGACTAATGAGTTCTTTATCTTCTAACAGGGAGCAGTTGAGTTTCCACAGACCACTTCCTAATGTCACACCCGAAGAGAGTGAAAGGGTGCAGGAAAGCATCAGGTGATCGGAAAAGAAAACAGGAGTCAATCTAGCATCGGTCGGCGGGCAGTCCCGTGTAAAAATATAATCTATGCGAGAGGCTCTGGTGCCATCACCACTGAACCAGGTGAAGCCCTCCTCTCTGGGATGCATGGTTTTAAAACAGTCCTGGAGTTTAAAATCCTTGCAAATGCCCTGCAATAAAACCGATGTTTTGTCAACTTTAAAATCGTCCCCTGCTCTTTTTCTATCGTTTTTATTTAAAATACAATTAAAATCACCCCCTACAACTAAAGGTACCCTACCTAGCATGTGGAACTGCAGGTCTTCTAAAAGTTCATACCTGTCATTTTTTTCATTAAAGCCATAAATATTTAAAAGGTTAAAATCCTGTCCCATAAAAGTCAAATGTGTTAAAAGTGCCCGACCGTCTCTCACCACCGTGCTGCCCTTCACCAGAACCTGAGGATTTTTAATTAAAATGGCCACCCCATCATTTTTGTTTTGATTTGACCCACTCCATATCGAGGTATTTGGCCACATTTCCTCCCACTGTCTGTATTGTTTTAAAAACGGTAGGCCACATTCTTGTATTAAAAACACATCTGACTTTAAAGAGTTAAGAAAGGATAAAACACTTTGGGCTCTAACTCTCGACTTCACACTTCTCACATTGATGGTTGAGAAGGTGAGTGTCATGAGTATGGTTAAAAACAACAGGTATTTTTAAAAAAAGACTAGGAGATTAAGACATTAAAACCTTTTAAAAAGGGGACAATTTTTATGGGATTTCTTGTGAATGTAGCTCTTCCTTCACTCCCACTGGTGAAAGGTGAAGGGGTTGAGCTCCATTCCCCGCTCGGACTCTAGGGGTTGGCCTTGGACACAATGTTGCATTTAATTTGGAGTCTCTTGGGGTTGATTGCAGAGCTATTGTTAAGAAGGAGACCTCATTTGGTGAACTGGAGGGGAAGACTCTGGGTTCCTCCACAGATGAACTGTCTGAGGAAATCCCAACTCTTCCCCTCTTCTCTGAGACTACAGGAGACCCAGAGGACAATTCTGATGCAGGTCTCTTTGATTTCTGGGCTACGGGGAGAGAGGCATCCTCACTGTCTTCTTGTGATTGTATTTCACTTTCAGAATTAGCTCCGCCCTCTACCTGCATCTCCCCATCCTCCACAGAACTCTCCATTGGTGGGGCTGATGCAGGCCCCTCCCCCACTCCCGCCTCACTTGATTCCTCTCCTCCAATCACAGTTTTTGGCGGGAGATTTGAATTTTCCTGCCCAGCCTCTTCAGATAGCTCAATTATCGGTTCCGCTTGTCCACCATTTTTCCCATTTTCCACCTGCTTTGCTGCCTTCAGTTTGTTGGCAAAAGACTTGGGGCAATCTCTGAAAAGGTGGTTTGCTTCTCCACAAAGGTTGCACCGTCTGCCATTGGAGCATTCCTCAAAGGTGTGCCCAATTTCTCTACATTTCCTACAAACAATCTGCTGGCATGCTTCGGCTAGGTGCCCATGCTCGCCACACTTGCGGCAGAGTTTGGGCTGACCCTGGTAGTGAATGTAGCCCCTGTTTTCTCCCAGTACTACCATGGATGGCAGATGTTTTAGGCCTTGGAAGCCTTGGGGGTCCTGCCATTGTTGAATGGGGACCCTCCAAGCGCAATTCCAAATGCCATCCTCATCTCTCACTTTGGTAGCCTGGCCTTTCACAGTGCAATATCTCCCCAGCCACAAACAAATGTCATCTGCATTCACTGTCTCATTGAACATTCTGACGATAACTGTTTTCAAAGCATTATCAGTCAGTTTCTCAGCATTGAAGACAGAGAACTGGGGTTTCACATTTTCAAATCTCGTCCAAAACTCTCTTAGCAAAACAGCAGATCTAAAACTCACGTCAAATCCTTTATTGTTGGGCAAAGTCAAAATACAGTTAAGGTCATCCGGTTTAAAGTTCAAAACTTTCTGTACTAACTTCCGGGAAAAGTCTAGTCTCGACATTCCCAGAAGCTTTCCATCTTGTTCTTGGAAATTAAAACGCACACTGTGGTGCCTCCGCATGCCGGCCGACATGGTGGAGGCACCACAAGCTAAAACAACTAAAAGTGACTAAAACCTTTAAAAGTGCCAATAAAACACTAAAAGGCTAAAAGAAGTAACTAAATTACTAAAACAAATAAAACCACACAAATGCAACTAAAATGTACTTACCCTTCTGTTTGTTCTGGTCAAGGTGATACTTACCACAGGAACTCTGGAACAATGAATTCCTATTTGTGCAAGATTTACAACTACAGGTTTGAGTTGATATACTTTACACAAGGAATATAAGGAATATCCTCCCTAGCAATGGTCCAAATTAATGCCACATCAGGCAAGAATTGTACCACCAAAAGGAGGCGACCGCTGTCTTAGCCAAAAGGCCGAGAAGCGATACTGTCATACTGTCGGAGTGAGGAGGGAGTTCTCCTCACAGTCTCCCTCACTGACGGGTCTGAATCTGCAGCATCAGTCCGACAACAGCGGGAAAAATAACAGAGAAAAGACGCTGAACAAACAACAGTCTGAGAAAAAAGCAGCAGAGTCGCTATAAAGTCGCTACAAATAAAGTTTATTTAAAGAAATAAACGTTATGTCTCCTCCGTTCTTCTCGATCACGTGGTACGTTCTCGTCCAATAGGAATGTAAAGCAGGCGCTGCTGCTACAACTTAACGTTGCCATGGAAACCAGCCGTTTCTATCATTCACTGATTTTCATGTTCACACATTAAAAACTTTAAAAACTGATCAATGACTGAGTCCTCTGCGCCTAAAAAATTGTTTATTTAAAAGACTGTGTCCATTTTAAACAATAAAAGAAGCTCTGACGCTCTCTAGTGGACGGAAGAGCGAACTGCACTTAATATGCACACAAACACAAAAACACCAATATAACATAAAATAATGTCTTCATGCAAGTTAAACATGCATTCATCATCATTTACTGCAGAAACCTGCTTCCAAAAGACATGTATTTGTTAGAGATTAAAAAAAAACACTAATAATCAGGACTTTTGCTAATATGACTGTCCTTTGAATTCAGGACTTTTACATGTAGAGGAATATTGTTAGATGACAGTATTTCTACTGAAGAAATTAGAATAGAAAAACTATATAGTTTTAAAAAAAAAAAACTTAAATAATAAAATGCCATTATGGGTGTGTGAGCAGAGCAGAATACTAGAGAATAATTTAATCTGCAACCATCAAAGTTTCTCACATCTTTCCAACATTATATATATTATGTTATATTTTGCAGGTGGTGAAGAAGCTGACTGGATGGCAGCCAAGTGGTTCACCAGCACTGGGAACCAGTATTCCCGGATTGTCTCCTTTGTCCTTAAAATGTGTCAGGAGTCCTAATGTGTGGTGGCGTGATGGACAGGTTCCAGCAGGCTGACCAGTCTGTGACCAAATTCCTGCACATCGATTGTGGGTGTTGGTGCACACGCCAAATGGCTCTGTAGACTTTGTTTCAGCCTTGGGTGAATAATGGTGGTGCCTCTGGACATTTCTCACTGGATCCATCGGATCAATGTGACCATTCGTAGGGACAAACGGCACGCAGTGTTCAAGTCCGCCATGGCAGGAGCAAGGCTTCCCTACAACCAGACAGATTAGGAGCTGCTCATCAAGGTCTTCAGAGTTTTTTAGAAAAACTGTACACCCAATAAATACAGGCAGGGAAATAGAAAAAAGGGGGAAAACGTTGAGGAGGTGTCAGTAATGTGCTTCAGTTGCTCAAATACACATCTGGGTGCCGCCAAAGCTCTGCAGCTTTCCTGTGGGAACAGTCTCTAATGTTTGGTCTGCTGTTAATATACAAACAATTACAGTGGAATTTAGAAACTACATGTAGGTAAAGGCAGCCTTGTGACTGAACACACACACCCAGCCTCACCTACGGTAGGCTTCACTGTGAGTGGTTAGTTAGTGATATAATTATAAAAATATATATACTGAGTGTAGAAAAACGGGACATTTTAGTTGATACTAGGTTGCAGTACTGTGAGATGAACACAGGTAAAATATAAAGCCAGTGGTTCACAAACTTGTTGCTTGTGACCCGTCGAATGAAGCCGTGTCTGTTTGCAGCCACTCAAACTACAAACTACAACACCTTTTCCATCACACACTGATTGATCTGAATATTTAAAATAAAAATCCTGTTAATCACCCTGCCACTTAAGATTAATTTCTGAAATCACTGCTGTAAGCCATTATTCCTCAGTGTATTGACCTTATTAAAAAAGGGAGACGCAGACTGCAAAACAGCTGCAGCACAATATAAATTACTTTATTTTCAGTGATCGTGTATATGGTTTACACATCACTGTACATTAAAATAATTATGTACATTACTCACTTAAGTACAATTGGAACTAGACAATAACATAAATTTTAGAAAAAGGGCATTAAACAGTGTTTTCATATCTAACCTTGCCACTGCAGTTATTTTATTGAGTTACTTATTTTTTAACATGTTTATCAGGGGAGAGCGCGAACGCAGTCCCCCACTACCAGAAATTATGCAGTCGAGATTCCCACATTTGGGGAATTCGCAGGGGTCAGCACAACCGGAGTGCAATGGCTGAGCCTCGCCCTGGGTGAACCACCTTCTTGATCATGGTATCTCCCCTGCCAGGTAAGTATGAGTTGTACACATCACAGCCAGTCAAGTCTTTCACAGACATACCATGCTTACTGATGGTGCTGACCATCAATACATCATCAAAACCACACAATACAAGAGGCTGTGGATCTGCAGGAACTCAATACAGAAGGAGCACATTTATACTCAGCCTAACAAACATTATTTACTTTACTCTTTATATTTTACTTAAGTAAAGACTGGTCTTCCCATGATGCATTGCTGCATTTCCATATCAATAGCTGACCTAAAAATCACTCATTGTATTAATTTTACCTCCAACAAATGAGCAACAAGCCAACAGCAAGTTCATATGAGTCAAAGCTAAATCACACTGCAATCAAAAAGGTGTTTGATCCACATTTACAATTCAGAAAAAGAATAAAAAACACAAAGCCCCACATTACAACCACTCTACTGGTGGGGGGCAACAGACATTCCTGCTACTGCCACCTACGGCCATGGAGTGTGAACAACGCTGTTTAATAAAAAGCACTCTGACTATAGAATATAAACAGAATGTTTCATAGATGTATAATATCTACCAACTGCCTGCAACCACAAACTAAAAAAGTTAAAACTAATGTTACCGTCTACAGCAGACAAGAAGAAAATAAGGGTTGCCCTCTAGAAGTTGACAAGTCGATGCATCAGTCAATAAACCCCAAAGTCAAGTTACATTTTTTCAGTCAAATCTCTGCCTTTTAAACAACATCATTATACGCAGTTAACACAGGGTGACAAATGACAGCCTGTAAACTTTTACAGATTCTTGTCTCTATCTGACCCAAATACATGACTAAGATGGACGCAGAGAGGAAAGATGGAAACAGAGGATGGTGTGACACAGAGTGAGTGTGTTTGCTGCTCTGAGCTCTGGTGTTAAATGCAGTGAAGTCAGAGCTAAACTCTCATTTAAACAGACGCATATCAGTGACCATTAAAACACGAGTCTTACAGGTGAAACATGACCAGTTGTTACATCAGTTTAGTGTGGGGCAGCTGCTTTGCAGATGAGCTTGATTGTAATGTAACTGTGGTAACTGGGCAGAAACCTGAATAACATTTCATTAGAGTGTCACATTTACTCCATCCATACAAATGCAGTTTCAATATTTCCTCAGCATATGTTGCCTTTTTAACTGTATCAAAAGCTATAAAGCAGTGAATATTTTTCAATATTATTTCATATTGATTCAAAGTCTTAAAAAGCCTTATTTTCTACTCACTACTTAAAGACATTAAATATCATAACCATTAATATGCTTAAGATCTTTATCTCCTACATCCCTCTGCTGGATTTAATTTTTTCTTTGAACATGTTTATCAGGGGAGAGCGCGAACGCAGTCCCCCACTACCAGAAATTATGCAGTCGAGATTCCCACATTTGGGGAATTCGCAGGGGTCAGCACAACCGGAGTGCAATGGCTGAGCCTCGCCCTGGGTGAACCACCTTCTTGATCATGGTATCTCCCCTGCCAGGTAAGTATGAGTTGTACACATCACAGCCAGTCAAGTCTTTCACAGACATACCATGCTTACTGATGGTGCTGACCATCAATACATCATCAAAACCACACAACACAAGAGGCTGTGGATCTGCAGGAACTCAATACAGGAGGAGCACATTTATACTCAGCCTAACAAACATTATTTACTTTACTCTTTATATTTTACTTAAGTAAAGACTGGTCTTCCCATGATGCATTGCTGCATTTCCATATAAATCACTGAACTCAAATCACTCATTGTATCAATTTTACCTCCAACAAATGAGTAACAACCCAACAGCAAGTTTAGGTGAGTTAAAGCTAAATCATACTACAATCAAAAAGGTGTTTGATCCACATTTACAATTCACAAAAAGAATAAAAACATAAAAACGTTTTTTTCTCCCTCAATTTACAACTACTTCCTGTTTCTTTGTTCATTGCTGGTTGGTAACAGACATTCCTGCTACTGCCACCTACTGCTCTGGAGTGTGAACTACACTGTTTAACATATTTATCAGGATGCCTCTCTGTGCTTTATGAGACTAACAGCAGGATGAAATTATTTAATTAACCACAGAAAATTGAGTTTATTTGCCTTTATTTTGATATGTCAGGCAAAGCATGCTGGGAAACAATGATTCAGAGTGGATTCTCACTTTTCTCAATGAGCTGGACTGATAATCAAACTGAAACACTGTTTCATTTCATAACTAGAGAGCAACGAAGTTAACACAAAGATAGTTTGATGACCTACTGAGAAAAAAAAGGTTTCATATTTTTCCTCAAATGTAGAAATAACAGTGAACACAGCACTTCTTTTTTTTCTTATACACGATTCCCTTGTCTAACTCAACGTCCACTTCTGAAACAGTTGCAGCGTGTAATGACTACAGGCTTTTACATAATGGGGGCATTTTTTTGGTGCAATTAATGTGCACGTCAATATGTTTTTGTCATGAGTACGTTCACAAAGAATGTGAATATTATGAGATGAAAGAGCAACATAATTTTCCCCCCAGAGATTTCACAGCAAATAAAAGCATTAACCAATCACAGAGCGTAACCTACACAGACAGCCGTTTATCGTGAACGCTCGCTGAATATGTTTTGAACTTATTTACAGGATCTACTTAAAGCCAACATTGTCTGTTTCACTGCAGGCAGACAGGTACACTCACTCGCTACGGCAAGCAGAGAAATAAAACCTATTAATCAATATATTGATATATTGTGTATCATCATCATCATCATGTAATTATAAATACAAACACTGGATTTCTTCTCTTGGAGCCGACATGCAAACTGTTTTGGTTCAGTAAGTGTCTGCTGTCAGTCAGTCTGGTGAAGCAGTTTGTCCGGCCGCTGTCCTCTCCGCTCCCCAACGCTGACAGACGGCTGCTTTTGTGGATAAAGACACTGAACACAGCTCGGAGATCATCATCATCATCATCATCACTGGAGGATGATGTCAATATCATCCTGTGATGAAGATGATCTTGTCCTTCTTCTCCTCACCCGACCAAAGAAGGGGAGAGCGTTAACTGTGACCTGTGTTCACCGTCTCTGTCTGCCTTCGCCAGGCTGACTGACAGCAGATGAGCTGCTGCTGGGAAGTTTTGATGCAAATTATTTTCACGTGATTATTTTATTTTTGTGTCGTTTATTCATTAAGCCCCCAGTGTGTAAAGGCCTTGAGAGCCATTGTCAGGAAATGCAACCAGCTCACTGATATCAAAAATGCAACGAAAGCAAAGTATCAGAACAGGGTCATCTGTGAGAATATAATTTTTTTACATTCCAATGATTAACTACACAAGAACAAATAGAGCTTCAATAACCTCTTGTGTAAAAAAAAAACAAAAAACTGCAGAATTCAACTCTTTACTCTGATCTACAAAATGTTTTAATCCACCGATGTGTTTCAGAAGATTGTCGACCTTCAAAAGTGCTGATGTTTCATATTTAAAAAAGGTGTAGACTGTTTCAAATTGATCAAAATAAGAGTAATGAAAGCAGTAAATCCACTTGTACCATGCGTCAGAACAGTTTTAATCCATTCATACAAATGCAGTACTAAGAGTTGCTCAGCAGATGTCACCATCTACCTGTATATAATGATTTGAAGCAGTGAGACATTTACTACACAAATACTTTATACTGATTCAGTGCTTCAAAAAGCTTTATTTCACCCTCAAAGTTCAACAGCATCAAACATCAAACCCATTACTATGCTCCTTACAACACCCACTCTGCTGATTTCAATTTTTTCCTTGAACATGTTTATCAGGGGAGAGCGCGAACGCAGTCCCCCACTACCAGAAATTATGCAGTCGAGATTCCCACATTTGGGGAATTCGCAGGGGTCAGCACAACCGGAGTGCAATGGCTGAGCCTCGCCCTGGGTGAACCACCTTCTTGATCATGGTATCTCCCCTGCCAGGTAAGTATGAGTTGTACACATCACAGCCAGTCAAGTCTTTCACAGACATACCATGCTTACTCATGGTGCTGACCATCAATACGTCATCAAAACCACACAACACAAGAGGCTGTGGATCTGCAGGAACTCAATACAGGAGGAGCACATTTATACTCAGCCTAACAAACATTATTTACTTTACTCTTTATATTCTATTTAAGTATGAACTGGTCTTCCCATGATGCTTTGCTGCATTTCCATATCAATAGCTGACCTAAAATCACCGATTATATCAATTTTACCTCCAACAAATGAGCAACAAGACAACAGCAAGTTCAGATGAGTCAAAGCTAAATCATACTACAATCAAAAAGGTGTTTGATCCACATTTACAATTCACAAAAAGAATAAAAACACATAACACACGTTTTTTTTCCTCCCTCACACTACAACTACTTCCTGTTTCTTTGTTCACTGCTGGTTGGTAACAGACATTCCTGCTACTGCCACCTACTGCTCTGGAGTGTGAACTACACTGTTTAACATATTTATCAGGATGCCTCTCTGTGCTTTATGAGACTAACAGCAGGATGAAATTATTTCAATAACCGCAGAAAATTGAGTTTATTTGCCTTTATTTTGATATGTCAGGCAAAGCATGCTGGGAAACAACACCAGCAGAAATGATGCAGAGTAGAGTCTCACTTTAGGGAACAAGCTGGACTGATAATCAAACTGAAACACAACACAAAGACAGTCTGATGACCTAACAAGCACATTTTTCTCTCAAATGTAAAAAGGACAGTGAATACAACCCATTTTTTAAATCCCTTTGTCTCATTCAACAGCTACTTTTGAAACAAAAAAAAAAGGTACCAATGTCAGGAATGTCGCCAATATTAAAAATGTAACGAAAGCAAAATATCACAGCAGAGTCCTCTGTGGGAATATAACTACACAAGAACTACTAATACAGCTTCAATAGTCTGTTGTGGAAAGTTTTACTCTGTTCTACAAAATGCTTTAATTCACTGATGTGTTTTGTGGATTATCAACTTTCAAAAGTTATTTCATTAGGAAAAATTACAAATTAGAGATTATATCTTATGCCTCCACCAGCAACACTACACATATGGCAGGACATCTTCCCAGGCATCATTAACAAATATATTAGACTGGGTGGGATAGTGACACAGGCAACTCTTCTGTC
The DNA here is from genome assembly GCA_029490765.1 of Euthynnus affinis. NCBI lineage: Eukaryota > Metazoa > Chordata > Actinopteri > Scombriformes > Scombridae > Euthynnus > Euthynnus affinis. The sequence continues at coordinate 4,789,146 of CM055845.1, forward strand.
CTCATTTAGAGCCAAACTTCCACAAAATTCAACTCACACTAAAGAAATAACGAGCACAATAGGGGTGTTTGTAGCATCAGACACACAACTCTGTTCAGTGGTGGAGAACGTCAGATTTAGGGATTTAATCAGCGTCTCAACTCTGGTGTTGAGATGTGAGGAGTTTAGCTGTTTAAAACACCAGTTTATTCCATCCATAAAAATGAGTTGCTGAGCAAATATTACCATTTTGACTGAGTCAAACGTTTCAAAACGGCAAACCATTTAACACAAGTGCCTCATACTGATTCAGTGCTTCAGAAAGCTTTGTTTCCCCCACGTCACTACTTAAATCATCCAATATCTACCCCAATACTATGCTGCAGATGTTAAACTCATTCCAACACCTACACTGCTAAACTATTTAATTTTTCTTTGAACATGTCTATCAGGGGAGAGCGCGAACGCAGTCCCCCACTACCAGAAATTATGCAGTCGAGATTCCCACATTTGGGGAATTCGCAGGGGTCAGCACAACCGGAGTGCAATGGCTGAGCCTCGCCCTGGGTGAACCACCTTCTTGATCATGGTATCTCCCCTGCCAGGTAAGTATGAGTTGTACACATCACAGCCAGTCAAGTCTTTCACAGACATACCATGCTTACTCATGGTGCTGACCATCAATACATCATCAAAACCACACAATACAAGAGGCTGTGGATCTGCAGGAACTCAATACAGGAGGAGCACATTTATACTCAGCCTGACAAACATTATTTACTTTACTCTTTATATTCTATTTAAGTATGAACTGGTCTTCCCATGATGCTTTGCTGCATTTCCATATCAATAGCTGACCTAAAATCAACCATTTTATCAATTTTACTTCCAACAAATGAGCAACAAGCCAACAGCAAGTTCAGATGAGTCAAATCTAAATCATACTGCAATCAAAAAGGTGTTTGATCCACTTTTACAATTCACATAAAGAATAAAAAACACAAAGCCCCACATTACAACCACTCTACTGGTGGGGGGCAACAGACATTCCTGCTACTGCCACCTACGGCTCTGGAGTGTGAACAACGCTGTTTAATAAAAAGCACCCTGACTATAGAATATAAACAGAATGTTTCATAGATGTATAATATCTACCAACTGCCTGCAACCACAAACTAAAAAAGTTAAAACTAATGTTACCGTCTACAGCAGACAAGAAAAAAATGAGGGTTGCCCAATAGAAGTCGACAAGTTGACCCATCAGTCAATAAACTCAGTCACATTTTTTCAGTCAAATCTCTGCCTTTTTAAGCAACATCGTTATACGCAGTTAACACAGGGTGACAAATGACAGCCTGTAAACTTTTACAGATTCTTGTCTCTATCTGACCCAAATACATGACTAAGATGGACGCAGAGAGGAAAGATGGAAACAGAGGATGGTGTGACACAGAGTGAGTGTGTTTGCTGCTCTGAGCTCTGGTGTTAAATGCAGTGAAGTCAGAGCTACACTCCATTTAAACAGACACATATCAGTGACCAGTGACCATTAAAACACAAGTCTTACAGGTAAAACATGACTGGTTGTTACATCAGTTTAGTGTGGGACAGCTGCTCTGCAGATGAGCTTGATTGTAATGTAACTGTGGTAACTGGGCAGAAACCTGAATAACATTTCATCACAGTGTCACATTTACTCCATCCATACAAATGCAGTTTCAATGTTTCCTCAGCAGATGTCACCATTTTAACTGTATCAAATGCTACAAAGCAGTAAACCATTTTCAATATTATTTCATATTACTAAATGTCAGAAAAATCCTTATTTTCCCCTCACTACTTAAAGGCATTAAATATCATATCATCAAGTTATTCACTTGCTTACAACACCCACTCTTGTGATTTTAATTTTTTCTTTGAACATGTTTATCAGGGGAGAGCGCGAACGCAGTCCCCCACTACCAGAAATTATGCAGTCGAGATTCCCACATTTGGGGAATTCGCAGGGGTCAGCACAACCGGAGTGCAATGGCTGAGCCTCGCCCTGGGTGAACCACCTTCTTGATCATGGTATCTCCCCTGCCAGGTAAGTATGAGTTGTACACATCACAGCCAGTCAAGTCTTTCACAGACATACCATGCTTACTAATGGTGCTGACCATCAATACATCATCAAAACCACACAACACAAGAGGCTGTGGATCTGCAGGAACTCAATACAGGAGGAGCACATTTATACTCAGCCTAACAAACATTATTTACTTTACTGTTTAGATTTTTACTTAAGTACAAAGTGGTCTTCCCATGATGCATTGCTGTATTTCCATATCAATAGCTGACCTAAAATCACCCACTGTATCAATTTTACCTCCAACAAATGAGCAACAACCCAACAGCAAGTTCAGATGAGTTAAAGCTAAATCATACTGTGATCAAAAAGGTGTTTGATCCACATTTACAATTCAGAAAAGAATAAAAAACACAAAGCACGTTTTCCCCCCTCCTCATATTACAACTACTTCCTGTTTCTTTGCTCACTAGAGGGGGGGCGACAGACATTCCTGCTACTGCCACCTACTGCTCTGGAGTATCAACTACACTGTTTAATGAACAGCACACTGACTCAGAGACATACAGAATATAAAACAATGTTTTGACTGTATATAACTTACACTAAGAGTAAATAACTCAGACGACAGAAAATAAAGTACACATGTATTCAGCAGTTCTAACTTCTTTCTGATTAATCAGGGAACAGCAGATTGTGAAACAAACAGAAATTAACCACTGCCTTGGAGGAGCGACCCGTTTAATTTTACGCTAAAATATATAAGCCATTTCTTCCATAATACGGTGCCAGTGTTTGCATCTCTCCTCTCTCACACGCTCCTCACAAATCCACCCGCTCACAGGTTCTCCTGAAACAGGAGGGAATCACAGCGCCAGTCCAGGCAGACAGAGAGGACAAGTTTACCGATAACAGCTCAGATAATAGTGAATAAAGCGCCAAAATAAATATCCGCAGCAACGCGTGTTATCAAGCACAATCTACCAGCTCACATGCAGTTGGTCGGCGTTGTTTTTCTTATGGACAGATTATAATAAACAGTGGCGTTACTTGTGAATGGAGCCACGCTAGCTAATTAGCTTGTAGCTAACCAGCCCGTGTCTGCTGTCCGTTTATTAACACCGGCAGCCAAGTCAAACACTCACTCAGCAGTAGCTTGTTCTATTCATTTAACAGTGGCACGAATCTCACCACTTTGTAGCCTCCTACGCTACAAATAATGGTTACAAATACTGTAGAAAAATTAAAAAAACACACACACAAAGACTACAATCAACGACAAGTACTAATACCAGCATAATATGTTATCATACTTGCTTATGTGAACAGTGATCATAGTCGGCATCCTTGCGAAACTACCTCACACTACATAGTTCATTTTATATTCAACATAGAGAGGGGGGTGCACCGTTCCTGGAAGTACTGCAATACCAGGTCGATGCGCGGAGTGGACGGAGCAAGCCCCTATTCCATCTCCCTGTTCCAAAAATCAATTTAATATATGGTCCCCGGATAGGGGACGTATCAGATATTAAACTGATAAGAACAGATACTACACTTGATCTTAGCCAAAAGGCCGAGAAGCGATAACCAAATACACTCCGGAGGTGAGGAGGGGATTCTCAGCACAGCCCCCCTCAGTGACGGTTTTGGATATAAGCCACAACGTTTCAGACCACCATACGAAACACGAACGATGAGCATTTGTAATATTGTGCCACCGGTGTTGTTTTATTGCGAGACTGATGCTAAACGAAGTGTTTGTAGATGTATCTTCTTGTATCCCCCCCCTGACCACGTGGTACGCTTTAGTCCAATAGGAAATAGGAACAACAAACTGACCAAATTTCCGCTCATAGTTCAATAATCTTTTAATTAAACTCAACAAACTTGTTGCAAACTAGCGTATGACGGGAGATTATTCTGATATTGACGAAAATTATGTTTTTTACGATTCAATGCTCAATTCACAACAAATGCAGGCTCTCCAGCAGCCTCTGGTGGACACACGAACTAACAGCAACCCTTCATGTTAAACACAGCAATGAACCCAATTTACCGCCCTGATATTCCTCCAGAACAGAGGAAAAAACCACTAACATTTAATGGAAATTATGCAAACATAACACATGGTAATGTAACCTTAACTACCAGGTGAGGTCTACAGAAAAGTTCAGTCCTCGCTGATACTTAGTAAGAGTAATGACTACAGTCCCACAACTTTGACATGAATATTTCACTTCGCTCTCAGCAACGACGTTAACAACGCCCCACATCACCACCATGGCCTACAAATGTCAGTTAATGCAAAAAAAAAAAAAAAAAAATTCATAAATACACTTTATACAAACTCTAAATACCTGTCAGTATACCAGTCCGTTGATTTAATAGTTTTAATAAACGGTTATTGTATAAACGGTTATTGTAACAAACATGGACGGAAGTGGTGAAGTGTTCAGTATCGGTAACGGTAATTAGTTTTATAGGCCAACGGCTAATGGCTACTCGGCTGTCAAGTATTGACACGAGTGTGAGTTTACGGCACAAAAGGAAAATCAACATAAAAACAAATAATAATATTTATAATCATCCTCTTCATCATCGTCGTCGTCATTTCGCCTCGCTGGCTAGCTAACGTTAACTTAGCTAGGTTAATCAGGTCCCAATTAACTGCTAATTAGGCGATGAAAGAAACATCCAAAAATAGCCGAAAATACGTTGGCTTCACAATAATTATTACATGAACAGTCAATACTTCATTCTATAGAGAAGTTCTACGCTAGTTGTAAAAAAAAACAACAACTTACAAACAGTGGTCTTCGACGGCATGAAAGTTTACTCCATGGCGCCCAGCAGTGTGATGTAACGCAGCCGAACGCAATTCATGTATCGTGCGCAAAATTACGTCACCGTTAGTTCAGTCACTAGTGCCGCGTGCCAAAGTCAAGATATGGCGCTTCAAGCAACTTTTATCTTTTTTTTATTAAAACTCAGGTTATGAAAAACTCTGCTAGTTTTAATAGCAGAATTAGATGAGCTAGAAATTTTAGCCTTTTTTGTAATTTAAAAAATAAAATTTAAAAAATCCTGATCAGTTCAATAATTTATTCTAATAATTTTTCTGTAAAATAGAGAGCAAAATCAAACATGGATAGCCGATCTCATTCATATACAACAGATAAGCTAATAGCCCCAGAAATAACATGATATATATATATTTTTTTTTAAAAACACACAATAAGACAAAATTTCCTTTACCACAGTTTCTTAATCCTCAAGAATAAAAAACAAAAAAAATTAGATTAGATAAATAAAATAATGCAAAAGCCATTGGAGATTGACTGTCGTTCATAAAGTTTTTGAGTGCACTGTTCGTTATCTGCAGAGCTTTGTTAAATGATAAACATTTATTAACAAATATATTCATCAAGGCGGTATTCATATTTGTAGCCAGCAAAATGAAAATCAACCAAAGTGACCAAACACTATAATCCCTTCAAAGAAAAGCCTATCTTCTGCTTGAGTATAGAATATAGGGCAACCTAATTCAGAAAACAATATCTGATATTCTGAGGCTGTTATATTAACTTCTCTGATCCCAAACAAGAGGTCTATAAAGACAGATTAAAGTTATACTAGAAAGAAAATCAATGATGAATCCAGTCATGATACACAAGCACAAATTCAAACGTCACTACACTGTTATTGCATACACAGTGTGTGTGTGTTGTGTTTCTTGGTGTATATGGGTGAATACACACTTCCTGTTTGACATGTTTTATGAGTCAGTCTGTCCTGGTTTCATTTTTCAATAGTGTCACTGCTTCGACACACACAGGTGAGTCCTTGTTGGGCAGGGGTGAGAGGGTCTGTCTCATAGTAAGTAAACTGAGAAGGACATAAGTGTGTTTGCTGTATAGCTTTCTCGCCTGGTGTGTGTGTGTGTGTGTGTGTGTGTGTGTGTGTGTGTGTGTGTGTGGGTGTGCGTGTGTGATAGAGAGAGAGAGAGCAAGAGAGATCGCATAGAACTCCAAGTACGTGTTTGTTCAGTAATCTCTGGCTCAACCTGTCTGATAGGTGTGGGCTGGCTGGCACTGACTTGCGCAGGTATGACGAGAAATCCAGCACAGACCTGAGAGAGGAGAGAGACTCCAGCTTCACTTCTTCTTTGATAGACTTTACTCTCACAAAGAAATAAGGAGGAAGACGTGCTCTCAATAACACCTGTACAAGAAAAAAAAAAAAAAAAAAAGGACAGTGGAGTGAAAGAGGAAATCCTCCTGGGAACGAGGACAAGCTGTTTTGGAAAGAGGAAGACAAAGAGGAGTATGCGCCAGAATGTAACATAACCTGGAGGAGATTCTTCTTCTGCTGTTCAAATCAATGGATCTGGGCTTCTAATGTGGCACTTTAGGCTCTGGGATGTACAAGATGTTGCTGTGTTTCTCAGCATCACATTATATATGTGCCACCTAGGTAAGCTTTCCAACACAAGCTTGTAATTGTACAGTAAATGACTCTTGTATTTGACAGCATGCCTATATTTCAATCCTAAATATCCTTTAAATACATTAAATGAGGGTCCAGCTCTTTCCATAGAAACTCAAACCGAGAACCTGGCATAAAGGTCACGTTTTCACAGGCTCTGTGTCTTAACTTGCTCAACAGGGCTAGGTAGATCCCCATAATGCAATCATGTACACATTGTCATGTACCAGGTTGTCCTGGTATGCTCCCAATGAAAAACTGAATCCAAAAAAAACTAAATAGGAATTGAGGAGCTGTAGTAACTGGTGTCAGTACAAATATCAGTCGAGCTGCATAGAAAAAAAAACACCAGTTTGTTGTTTTTCTTGAATTAATAAGTTTAAAAGAAGAAACTTTAAGGCTAAGAGAGTCTTTCAAAACAAATCATGGTAAAAAAGGGACAGGCACATTTTTTTTCTCACACTGTCTTGTTACTGAGTCAGCATGGGGATTGTCAAGTGGAATTCTTTACCTGTGTTTCATTAAGCAAACGCACCACCAGCAGAACCAGATCCCCCACCTGAAACTCCTGTGAAAATATTTCATGAGGGGCGGCCAAAATAGACATGAGGCCAATACCGTAGGCTACACTTAAATCGGTCCCTCTCAGCTTGTTTGACAGGTTTGACAGGACGAGAAACTAACAGAATAACACATTTCTGTCTGTACGTGGAATTTAATGCAAATCAGTCACAGTGAGATGCAAAACCCAAGAGGTGAAAACGCTTTCTGTTTAGGGAGCACATTGTGTAATACACTAAAACGTTTCTGCTGTAAATGCTGTCATTGTACGTCAAAGTTGAACAGTAACCACATGTAAAAGTGTGAAAGGTAAATGTGCTTATCATGCTGTGTGCGATACATTAGTCTATCTGCCTGTTTAGAGGTTTTAAAAATGTAGTTTTCCTGTTTCCTGCTGCATTCATATCTATTTACATATACCTGCACCCACATCTCTATATGTGTTTAAACGTTTCACGCCATTTTCTTCTTCCAAAATGCATTTCACAGTGAAACCATTACTGATATCTTGACATCTCTTTTCATCCTTTCCACAAGCCGGAGCCATCTCCATCCATTCCCCGCAGAGGAGCCTCACTAGGTCAGTGCAGGAAGATGTGTTTTTCTCAGTGGACATAACCTCTAACGAGATCCCCACCATACAATGGACCTTTATGTCAGGAGCAGTGAGCCGCACCATAGGGACGTGGCAGCCGGGAGTGTACGCCAACATCACAGTGGACTACAGCAGCAGAGTGCAACACTATAAAAATGGCTCTATGGGCTTGTCCGACCTGCGGCTGCAGGATGCTGGATTCTACGTGGTCACAGTTACAGAAGCGGCAGGGGGCAGCAAGGACTACGGCTTTGTCCTGAAAGTGAACGGTGAGTGGATCTGGCCTGAAATGACATGGTGTATTTAATTTCTAAAGCAGTTAAAACCTCATTTGACCACATTTTCTCTGGCACTAACAGTCAAAGTCAACAGTCATACGTTTAAGGTTAATAGCAATGCTTACTTTCACGCTTTCAACGTGCTGCCTGATACCAGAAACAACAAATCAGACTAGAATACAGCACAGGACATGCCACACAACTCCTTTACAGGATGCAAAACCAAAACACAGCAGTTGACCTCGAAAAATATTTTTACTCAGAAACAATTACCAAGTATTGTTGTTCCTAATTCAAGCATGAAATAACAACTGTCTTAAGCTCCACCTGGGCAGACTGACTGTCGTTGGGTTATGAGTGTGACATTTGCTTTGCCCAAGCTTCCCCAGCCTGTCTGTGTGTGTATATATATACATACAGTATATACAGGCACCCTTACAGACTTTGATGTTTATCATAGGAATTTATCAGTAAACACCATGAGTCAGTTATCAGTCAATCTTTGCTAAATATGACAACCTGCTACATGATTTTTGTGTTGAAAGGATGAAACGTGAAGATGGTTATGAAGTATATACTGTAAGACGTTATTTCTGACCACGGCGTAAGAATCAGAACGCTATTATTTCTTAACATTGCTTAAACTGATATATGTCTCCCTGCTGCTTTGCTACCCGCTACACTCACATCTGGACACATGATGTATCCCTGACAGTGTTTTTATCTCTGGAAAGTGGTCTGTGCTTTTTTTCTAATAAGTGCATTTTGAGGTAAATATGACTCCTGTCTTCCAGAGGTGCTGTATGAGGATCTTCAGTACCTGTCCGTCTCTGCGTTAGTACTGGCCTGCTTGGCCGGCCTTCTCATGCTGACCATGTGGCTACTAGACAAAGCCTACAGGAAGATAATGGCATGGAGACGCAGGAAACAGATGCCAGGTAAAAGCAACGTGGACAATAGGTCACCTTTATGAACAATGCTATCAGTTTATATAAAACACCTTCCCTCATGATGAACTTTGCACTAACAGTCAAACTCATGCAAAATAAACTTTAGTGGCACTTCATGGGAAACTGAGTTATAGCTTGGAGAACATCATAAAGGAAAAAGAGGTGGGGAAGTATTCAGTAGCCTCTTTTCTAGATAATGGGTAACATATTATTTGAATAATTATATGTAGGATCTTAATAAAAAAAACACATTTTATACAAACTATGAGAGGTTTGTTTGCTCAGTTTGTTTTCGTTACCGCTGCATCATTGTGTGAAAATGTACAAATATGCTTTGATGGGTGTGAGTGCGGGTTGACGTTATCTATTGTCTTTAAGTATGGGTGTGTTTGAGTACAAAGGTCTGTGTAAATTCCATCACAGCTCTGTTACACCAACGTGATGCGTTACGTTTCTGAACTGACAAGGTTTAATTCTCCACTTTATTGCAGAAAATGATGCAACAGAGCTGCAGCCCCTCTGACAGACGTCTAGCTGTGTCTTTGTGCCCGGCATGAAAAAAACACACCAGAGACTGTTCATCAAACTTGTCAGTGTTGCCACACAAGGAATGCTTTTTTAAAAAAAAATATAGGTGTTATGTACATATAACTATGTAACTATGCTACTGTTTACATTTTGTATTGTATACACATGTATTTACAGCTCACTGCTGATGACACTGGATTGAATGTAAATATATCACTTATGGTGATGGAAAAAAAATACATATTAATGTGTGATTTTCTGTCTCTAATGACCTCTTTATAACAATAATCCAAACTCGAATTAGGTTCAAACTTTGAAAATAATACAAGCTGGTTTCACTGTATCAGACTTCAGATGCAGTGATATTAGATTAATAACCACATGACACTTTTCAGGTCTTTTGAGTGATGCTTTTAAATAGTAAATCTATTTAAAACTGTTCAGACGAAGAAGAAAGTTACTTTTTTTCCCGAAATGTTGTTGCTCAAATCAGAAAAGCTAGAAGTAAAGTTACAGAAACATGCAAGTGCTTACCAGAAATGATAAGAAAACATCTGAAATACTCTGATGAGATGAGAAAAAGGTATGAACCATACAGACAAGCCCAGTAGAAAGCTCAAGGAGGTCATGCCGGGTACAGAAATAGGAGATGTGGTCTCCTCCCCATACATGACCGCCTGTTATTATGTGTCCTAATATTCCATGTTTAGGTCATGTGATATAAACTAAACCATTTTCATGATGGCTAAGTAACATCATCTTAGGAAGGAAGCTTGAAAACTTTGGGAAAAAAAAAGTTGTAATGATCTGGAGAACAAATACATACAGACAGACATCTCATTTTTATTGTACGTCAAACTCTTTGAGGTATGGATACACTACAAACGTGTGAGGGAAATGGATCTGTATCACAGCTGCTCTCGCTTTTGAATTATGTGTCTGAAAATCTCCAGAGAAAGTGTGGTTGAGAGTTTTTTGCTTGTCCGGTTCACTGCTGGGGGAAGCAGATATTTTAGGAGTCCGCAGACAGATGTATATGCGTGTCTAAGGACAAGGAGTCAGTGCAGCCATGAGGAGCTCCATCTTGTAGACAAAGTTTCGTCCCTCCATCTTGCTCCAGTGGACCTCCTTGTACGGCCCCCTGAGGTGGCTCCACTTGGCGTCCTGGATGGCGTCGCTCTTCGGCAGCTCTTTGGTCTGGCTGCGGGGGAACTGGACCAAGACTTTGCAGCCGCTCTCCGGGCCGTTACGCACTGAACGGACAGACGGATACACACAGATGTTATATTAGTGACTAAAATATGCCCCTATTAATACATCCATCCTCAATTCTTAGGAATTTGAGGAGGTTGTGATGATATTCAGCACTGTTTTATCAAACTGCCTTAGGATACATCTTCAGTGTTAGACAACATTATTTTATGACGTTGATATGATGCATTCCAGGGGTTCATTTCCCAACTCTCTCTACCACAACTACCAGAGGTTGGGCTTGTTGAATTCAGCCCTTGGTTTAGACATGTTGCCACAAAGAATGACAACAACAGTGAGAGTAATGAGAGAGTTGCAACAGGTTTTTTTTTTTTATCTTTGCTGCATTGCATTATGGTCTATTAGGGCTACTGTTGGTAGACAAAACTGCGTTCTTTGCAACTGTCTGATGAATTTCTCTCCCTGTGACTGTTAAAGTCATTGCACACTGGTCAGCATCGAAGGGGCTCTCTGGGAGATTTTGAGATACTGACATGAAAACCTAATGAAACATTACTTCACTATTGAGCCATTAGTTGCAACATATATGACAATTTATTCAGTGGACTGAAAAAAATACACTATAATAGCAAAAAACAAACAGCTGATTTTCAAAATGTTTGAAAGTGGATTTCTGAGAATAGAGGAGAACTTCCTGCCTGAATCTTTACATTATGTATGATTATGCTTTCTTGGGTTTACATACAGTACTGTAAACTGTCACTATTGTACTAGTGCTTAAATACAATTAGTATAAAATAATAAAATAAAAATAGAGAAAGGTCTTCTGAGCATTTTACACCCGTCTCACCTGAGATGGCGTACTCCCCGTTGGGAGAGGCGACAGTGACAGCGGAGGCGTTGCCGATGCTCTCCACTGGACCCAGACCTACGTGGTTACTGAAGCTCAGGACGTGCCAGCCCATCACTTTGGCCAGCTGCTGGACCGCATGCACCTGATGCTGAGACATCTGTAGTGACACAAGACGGAGGGAAGGGATACACGTAACTTTAGGAAGTGAAATAAGCAGGAATGATTTTCGCAGGCGCGCGGATATCCACGCTGCTTTCAAGTTGATAGTCCTCCTCTAACTGTGTGGGAAGGCAGCAGTGATACCTGTGAGAGGAGGAAGTCCTGCAGCTCCTGTTCCTGGTGTGACAGCGTGATGACGCGTCCGTCTCTGTGCACTACTCTGATCTGCTCCACACCGATGTTCAGCTGCAGCTGGATGGACCTAAACAAACAAAACGGTGCCGGCAATGAAACAGAAAAGTTGGACGTTGCTTACATGCTTCTGATAAAAGCAGACGACTTGCGGTAATGTTGTTATCTCTACTTTGCAGCCGCTTTTGTTATCTCGTTTTATGATGGAAGTCAAAGTCAAACTGAAAGCAAAATTGAAAATCTGGATGAGATGCTGAACAACGAAAACCTCTCATTACATTTTATAGCTTTCACTTCACGCCATTAGAGTTATTAAACCACTTTGCAGATATAGATAGAGGCTCATAAACAGATAAGAAGATTCTCTCCTGGTTCTGCCGTTATCCTTCCTTCATCTCCTCCACTTACTTGCAGATCTGCTCGTAGCCCTGAGAGGTGATGAGCACCTTTACGCTGGACTCGTACACGTCGTTGATGTTGGACCAGTGAGCCTGGATCTGTGGGTCTTCGATGCGGCTGGCCAGGCTGTCGATGGTCCGCGCCGTCCTGTTGATCGCCAACACAAATGTTAATACTGCTCGTTTATTTATGAGGCATGTGGCTAAAAACGACACCTTACACTTCACTCTCACTGGCTGTCGGAGCCGTTTCCAGAAGTTTTGGATCTGGTTCCTTATCCTGCAGGAGATTCAGCCTCACCCACATGTATCTCCCTCCCCTGTGTGTGTGTGTGTGTGTGAGTTTTCCCCTGTGTGCATATGTTGTCTGTCCTCTTCCCAGGCATCTCCATGGTGATGGAGGTCACATAACTCAGATCCTATGTGTTTCTGCGGCGCCTGGAAGCCGCTCGGTGTCCTTTTAATCACATTATTCATGTATATTATAATTTTTTCATCCTGTATTTCTGTAATTTGTCTCTTGTCTTTTTCTATTCTGTACTCACAACATCTATTGCCTGTCTGTCCGTCCTGGAAGAGGGATCCCTCCTCTGTTTCTCTTCCTGAAGTTTCTTACATTTTTTTTCCCAGTTAAAGGATTTTTTTTAGGGAGTTTTTTCTGATTCAGATCTAAGGACAGAGGATGTTTTATTGCTATACAGACTGTAAAGCCCCCAAACTATAGTGAACAAAGACAAAGTAAACCACCTGCTGGCCAAATGTGGCATTGCAAACAGTGGAGAGCATGTCTGCAAGTGTCATATCATGTGGATTGAGCAATATTTGCTTGCTGCAAGTGAGTAAATATTACTCCAACGATTTCAACTGCAAGCCAGGACTGCCTGGAATTTTATACAGTATTTACAGCTGTAAAGACAGCAGTCATAGTTGAATGTTTATTGGCTGCCAGCATGACTGTGGCGGCCGCTATCATCTGTTTTTGTAATCATATCAGTTCTCAAATAAAAATCATACGAGGTTAAACTAAAGTTACCTGCTACGTAGGAAGATGTGTTTGGCCTGTTTGATGATCTTCTCCAGCAGACCCTCACTCTGCTGCAAACTGGAGATTTCAGCTTTGTCGTAGGCCAGAGGCCCCGCTAGCCGCAAGCGCTTGTGGCCGAAGGGGGCGGTAGCAGGATGTGGCATCACCACAGAGCTCAGCTGCTGCTTGTGGAACTGAAAGAGAGACACGGTCGTTCCATTAAAATGAGTATTGATTCGATTAAACCGGCATGAACGAATTGAACAGATGAATGTGTTGCAGGATGTCTCCAGGCAAAGCGCCAGTTTTACATTTGTATTCTGATGTTTTTTATCTTTCTTTTTAAGTGTTTTTCCTCTCACAAAAAAATGATGGTATGAAAAGTGTCCAGTAAACTAAAAACATTTCTAGACTGTTTCTTCAGATGAGAAATCAGTTCACGCTCTCTCACCTCTCTCATCATTTGATGCAAGTTGTGCTCCAGTACATAAAGGTGGTCATCTGGTTTGGGTTTCTCTGGAGACGCTCGATGGTTCTTCTTCTCTCCGGTAGAGTGGCAGAGTGAGATGGACAGCTGCAGACCTGTAAAGGGGATCACAGGAATAAAACAAGTTTGTTTCAAGCCCCAATAAAGACTAGAAAATCAAATGCAAATATGATGTATAATATCTGTATCAGGATGAACTACTACTGTAAAACAACTCTTCTAATAAGTGTTATCCTTGGCTTTTTCTTTATGTTCATCACATATACATATCATTTATCCAGTTTAAGGTATGGTACTGTTAGGTGTATGAAAAGCCATAAATTGACACATTGTTAATGTACTTCAATGTTAAATATGAAACAAAGTTAGATCTCCTCACGATAACATCCAACAAAACAAAGATTATTGCTGAAGTTTTTCCACTTTGTCGACACGAGCATGCTGACCTGGGAAAGGCTGTGAGATGATCTGGTTCTTCACCACGATGTGAGGGATCTGGGATTTAATCTGGACGGCTTCCCTGGACAGCTGGGCGAAGATCTCCTTACAGAGCAGAACGTTCTGAGCCGCCTCCAGCTTCACGTGCCATAACTGGGTACCTGAGCGGAGAGGGAAAAAAAAAAAGGTAGAGAAGATATGATGCTGGATGAAAGACAGATCAGGGGAGGAGAAACTTACAAGATGTGATATATTTACTAAATCTGAAGGCAGGGATTCAAGCAGTTACTGAGCTAGGTCTTCAAGTTGAACACGTGCAAATGTCAAGTCTTTGCGTATCGAAACATACCAGCTTTGGTTTTCGGTTGTCTCCTGAACAGATTGACTGTTCCCAGATCACCGATGTCTGGAGCTTGTTTCTGGATGGACACCTGAGGACGTCAACAGACAGATTAGACCATTACACAGGTGACAGTAGGATGAAAGCTGTAAAAAAATGAAATGTAAAGAAATATACCTGCACTACAGTACACAGGTAAACAATATAACTAACTAATATTCTTCTGTGCCTCAAGATGATTGGTCATTCAAGGTCCCCTGTTACTTTATTTCCATTTCCTCTCATACAAAACATGGGTAATCATATTTTTGTTTCAGATCGTATTTCAGTGGAGAGACATGTTGATCTACGTCTCGTTTCTTCCTCACCTTGATATAAGCAGATCCCTCCAGGTCACTGGGGATCTGGACATCAAGGGGGCAGTAGTCCTCTGGGATCTTTTTGTCCAGATCAATGTCTGTGTTCTTGATCACCTCAAACGTGCCGTGGTGAGGAAACAGAGAACCTGCATGGATAATTAGTCACAATATGTTAGCAAGAATCATCTACAAATTAAATGTTTTTTGTTTTTTTTAAACATCTGGCTGCGTATACATCAGACGTCTCATCACCTGCGCTCCGGTAGCTGAGGTCTCCCAGGATTTTGTCTCCTACTTTGCGTAGTTTCCACTGCGAGCGCAGTCGCAGCAGCTCGGAGTTGAAGTCTCTCTGCCTCCTGTTCTCCTGGTTCTCTGCTACCGACTTATTGAGCTTCTCCGCTCCCTTCAGGAGGAGCTGCGCTGCTGTCGCCAACGATTTCTTTTTACTGATCAGCTGGAACACCTGAGGAGTCTGCAGAAGGACGAGAAAAATCATGTGGTGGATGGAAGTAAAGATGTGTGTAAAACATTGAAAACAAACTCATCATATTTGAACATTTTGCTGGCATTGAATCCACACTTGCTTGTTATCTGTAGGTTAGTGTTATTCTTCAGCAGTTTACCTTGGCAGCTGCTGGTTCCTGAGACACTGGGTCTAAGGCCATGTACTTCTTCTCCTTCACCACGCTGAGCACGTCATAGAGTACACACATCTCTGTCAGGGCGCTGCGCAGGTTGTTACGCACCGAGTCCCAGGGCCAGAGAGACGGCTGAAACTTCACTGTGCCTGTGAAAGAAAACTGCTTAACTCAAATTCTTAAAATTACACCAACTCCTTTTCCCTCTTTAATAATTCCTGTTTCTATAAATATATTTCATTTCAATAGAATCTCTCTTGCTTTTTCTAGAGCATACCTTCTTCCTCCTCCGGCTCCTGCTTGCCCCATTCACGGTCCCTGGGTTCGCCCTCGGCCCCATCCTCCTCGGAGTCAGATCCCTGGCTGAAGTCAATTCTTTGGGCCAACTTCGCCAAGTTCTGGGACATGGACAGAGGGGGGACATACGTCTCTGTCCCATCTAGGGCCACTTCCTGCACCTGCTTCTCACAGGATGACTCGATGCTGACTCTCACAGCTGGACCACCAGACATGATGACGAGGCTGAGGTGAGGACAAGCAGAGCGACTCGGTCATCAAACTGTCTGGGACACGGTAAAGCACAAGCACATCTCTACAACATAAATGGAAGATGTTTGACATCTTTTAAAGCCAACTGAACAAATTCACTTCACAAATGTTTGAAATGAGAAAGAAAAGGCACAAACTAGAAAACAGGTCTGCTTAAGTGGATCCCACCATCTCCAAATGTGCAAATAACATTTAGTTTATTATCATTTAAGTCATTAAGAACTTGTAATTTACCTGTTAGCAGAGTGTACAATCAACTTTTTTGTCCACCGGTCAAATGGCCAGTGAATGTTTAAGTTTTACCAGCCTCTCAATAGATCATTGTTTTTGTGGCTGCTGAGTGAAGCAAACCTACGAGCCACTTGCATATTTTACCAGTATTTGGCTGGTGGTTGGTGCTACTTTTGTGCCCTGTGTTAGCTTGACTGACATAGCCTTTACACTTATGATTTGCTCTTAACTGGCTGCTTAAATAACTATTATAACGGCTGCATTTGATTGTATGTTGCTGCGTCTGGCTAGCGTTAGCAACTTGCTAATCACACAGCACAGATGAAGACTCTTTAGCGCGAAAGAAACGTCCAAATGACAACATGATATTTCATCTGTGTAAGTCTTACCTCTGATATTCACTGCAGTCACAAGTATAGAAGTTTATTCACTGCAGATGTGGAATATTTTCCAATCGTCAATGTTTCATTCTTCGACACAGGAACAAGCGCACTTCACTCTTCTTCTTCGTTTTGTTTTTAGCGGCAGTTGGCAACTAGCGTGTGTTTAGTTGCAATACCGCCGCCTACTGCTCCGGAGTGTAGACCAACGATTAAATGAAAAATAGCCTACGTTTTTCCCGTTTAAATCCGGTGTTCATGTGTTAGCTGTTCATTTATCTCTTATTATATGCCAAATATACGTAACCTTAACCGTACCCATCGATCATATCTGTCAAATAAACTATTGTATATTAATAAACTTGTATGAAAGGTGCTATACAAAAAAAAAAAAAAAAAAATAGTGCTCGACCCAATTGGCAGGTGCCAATTGGGTCGAGCTGAGCTCCTGAACTTCCTGAGTTCTTCCCTCATATATTGTCTTGATCACACTTAGTACAATCTATGATTGTGTGTGTAATACTAAACATAAACCAGTTGGATGCTTTCCTACTATACTGAGCGTGCTGTTTAAAGTTGAATGACCTAGCTTATTCAGCAAATTACCTCTTCTTTCCTTGACCTACTTATATTTCTTATTGTTTTAATTAGCTTTGTTGTTTGAGCTGTATAGAAACATTGTTTCAGTGTTCTACTTATTCCAAACTATTACCTAGATCTCTGATTTGCTTAATGGGATGTGTAATTCTGTGGTGTCTCTATCTAAAGCTTGTTTTGTTCATCTGTCCACCTCCTCATTTTTGCTCAGACGTTGAACCCACATAAACCCAATTCACATACCTCATTGAATAAGTCTGGAATATACTTGTAATACAGATTATCTTGGTGGCTGGAGTTGAAAGATCTCAGGCTCTTGAGAATTTAAACAGAATAAGAGCAGATTAAAGTCCTGGTCCTGTCCTGGTTTATTCTTCTCTAAATATTGTAGAGTCAAGAATAATGCAAAAATCTGTGGAGTTTTCCAGCAAGGTTCCTGTCTTTGTGTGTGTGCATCATGGCTGTATTATAAGAGCTATACGGTCCTATAATACTACTACAGCGACAATCATAGTTTTTACTTATAAACCTCTTAGGTGAGGAAATGTTTTTTAGAGGCACATAATGTGAGTAGGAACCCTTTTTAGTCTGTGGTAGGAACCAAGAAAAAGTATTTTCTTCAGTACCGGTGTTATGTCAAAGTCTGTTCCCCGTCGATATGTTTCACTTTACCGTTATCAACCGTATCTCTAACCCCAACCACTCATCTTCTGGGGTACTTAACCTGACACCAAGTTTACTTTTAACCTCAACCAGTTATCTTTTGCTACGCCTAACCTTAACCCTAACGCATAACCCCAGTAGAGTTGGTGCGACGGGAACATGATTCGAGGGGTAACAGATTTCCACATAACACCCGGCGGGTAGGGCGGGCAGTTTAAACTACCGGATGTGACGTATAGGACAATAACGTTCACTCTTTTTTTTAGGTTGGCATGGCTTTACGATGGTAAACACAACTGCTAGGGCTGATTTAGTCTCATTTCGGCACTTTTTGTGCTCTTCCCATACCAACTCGCATTTATTTTACATTTTAAATGTCTCATTTAAATATCTATATAACTTTAAGTCGTAATGTTATTGGAGCTAGCCAGAATTAACCACCACGGCTAGCGGAGTTGCTAACTTGCGGAGTGTCTTGTGGGAAATGACCACTTGCATATTTGAAGAAAAATGAAGAGAAAAGTGGCCAAATTAAGACTGAGCCCAAACGAAGAGGCTCAGCTGATACGAGAGGAACATGAAAGGAGGAGAAAACTGCGAATACAGCAGGTAATATCAGGTGATAATAGCAGAACAAGCTCCTTTCTCAGTGGTGTCTCCGCTTCGGTTCGTGTCTGTGATTTCTGATGAACTGACAGCTTATAACAGTGATACTCCATCACAATAAACCCTGAGAGGAGTGTCATTAAGCAAGATTAACAGATAAGCCAGATCTCAGTGACTCAGGCTTGTTTTCGGGAAATTCGTATGATAAAGAAAGCTTAAATAGGTCTGACCTGGTCCTGATGAGGGTTAGGTTTTATATTAAAGTATCCCTCCACTCAAAAATATGTTTTTCTTGTTGTTCCTACAGTTTGAGCTTCATAGTGCAGAATGATGTATGTGCAGAGGTTTTTCCCCCACATTTATCTGCTGAAAGTAGAAAGTTTCTCTGTGCTCATTGAAAATCTAATTCAAGGGTCATGTTAAGGGTCAATTTAAGGGTCATGTCATGTTTGTAATATGTGCTGCTCTGTGTCTTTACGTGTGTGTTTGTGTGAACTGATTTGATCTGTGTGTGAGGTCTCAGGTTTCGGGCATGACTGAGTCTGCTTAAAGTCACATCAGCTCTCATTTGGTGTTATAAAACAGCTCAATCCTGGTTCAACTAGTCGGGACAGGCATTTCAAAATGAGACACTTTTATTGAATCCCTCTTTGGATAGTTTTCAAACTCAGTTATTACTTTAAGACTAAGTATATTTTGCATAGACCCTCTAGGATGGACACCTACTAACCTGGTGGCTTTCGACTGACCCACAGGTGCGGGAGCAGCAGCGGTACATCGCGCTGCAGATCCGCCGAGATGTTGAGCAGAGACGACAGCGTGAAATGGAGCAGCTGGAAGAGGAGCTGAGGAAGGACTGGGAGAGACAGCAGAGGGAGAAACTCCACACACTGCAGAGGTTATATCAGGACAGCCTCCAGCTTATTGGCCAGGGACACAGAAGTGCAAAAGAAAATGTAAGATTGATCTAAAAGAAGAAAGACAGCTGATGTTTTTGTCTCTGAATGAAGACAACTGTTAACAAAACTGTCACAGTACATTTTAGTCCCTGCTGAGTTAGTTGCTGAGTGCAAGATGTAATTTGAATTTGGAGACAGTGAGTCGTTGAATTCTTATGTGCTAATGTTGATTTATTTCCATAAGGAACCTGACACGGCAGCCATAGCTCAGAGGGAGGCGGAAAATCACTCCAAAGCAGAAGAGCGCTATAGGGAAGCCCTGAAGGAGCTCAAATCACAGAGGCTTAAAGACCATGAGAAGCTAAACCGGTGAGCAGCATCTCAAACATTTGCTTGAAAGATGTTTACATGTTTGAATTTCATCAGAACGAACAAAGCATTCCTTTTTGTTTTTTCTGTAGATCCATCAACGCCAGGAAGAAGGCCCTGCAGGCAGAGAAGGAAAGATCAGCGAAAGTTGCGAGCCTCCCACCTCCTCCCGTAAACCCCATTCAGGTGATTTGTGAGTTGTATAAATAGCTTCTAAGTTATTCTAAGAAGCCAGCTGGATTTGCAAGGTCACATTTTAGTTTATGGTAAGAATCAGTCTGGCTAATTGTCCTTGAGGTGTCAGAGAATTAAGTTTATTAAGTGAAGCGGTTCAGTATCTTCTAACGTGCACTGACAGTCAAGTCAGTTTTATTCTTATCGCCCAATATCACAATTTACAAATTCATATTAGATCCTGTTTACAAAATAAAAAACAAGCTTTCCAGTTCGCACATTTGAGGTTATGGATGGATGTAATCATGTCTTTTCTTAATCAAACAGAACATCGACTCCAAGAAGCCACATGTTGTAAAGAAATCCGATGTGAGCGCCTTTGCTGCCACGCATTACCACATGCCCGAGACCTCAGTGGACAGAGAGGTGGACACAAAGCAGGTAAGCCCTCCAGTTATTGTATGAGCGGCGAGATCCCCTGTGGTTTGTTTGTCAACCCTCCTCCTATTAGAGTCATCTGATATGCAAATGTTACTCCAGCCTAGCGCCCATGAGGGAGCTGAGCTGGAGGTGAGGAGACTGCAAGACCTACAGAGGGAGGAAGAGAGGAAGAGAGAGGAGCAGCTGGAGAAGGCTCGTCTCAGGGGGAAACAGGCTCTGAGGAGGGAGCAGCTCGTGCAGGTACGAGTTGAAAAGAAATCATTCATGTGTCTCTAGCAGATCTTTTTTTTTTGATGTTATGCCGTCACTGTAGACTAACAGCAGGGTAATAGCTGTCAGAATAGTAAGAAGACTGACCTTTTTATGTAATAATAATGGTAATAGTTACTATTACTGTAGCTACATGGATGGTTTGTCTCTGACACATCTGTCACTAGACACAGAACACCAGTACAAAATCCTGACTGGCAAGATGGCATAGTGCTTGTAATACAAAATGCAAAATACAAACCTTTAGGGTGACTACGGTATATTAAGTGCAGCTTCTTGTGCCTGATGGCCTTTCTTTTTTTTTTTTTAGGATCGCGAGCGTTTGCTTGTTGAACTGGAGCACATGCAGCAGACAGACCTGCTGAGGAGGAGACAGCAGGTCTCTCAGATGCCTCCTCAGATCTTTCAGCCTCTCTACAAGAGACAGGAGATGAGGGACGACTTCCAGAGGGAGATGGAGTTTGCCTTTGAGGACATGTATACTGGAGAGAGGAGTAAGGACTGTTCAGTGGTGCACAGTTTAGCAAAGATGATCATGTGTCTCCCATGTGTTTTACTAAAAAAACATGCAAACAATCATGAAGCAGCCAGAAGGTACGGTTTTAATGGATCCTCTTTTAAACGTCTCCTGTGTCTGATCCCAGGGGTTAAAGGTGACTTAGTGGTCCAGCTGGTTCCTGAGCCTCTGCCAGCTCCATCCACAGGCAGCCAGGACCAAGAACTGGATGTCACGCTGGACGAAATCGCCTCACCGGAAGCAGAAAACGCACAACAGGGCGCTGAGCAAGATGCAGAAAGCACTGAGCAGGACGCGTCTGCTCATGGTGAAGAGAAGCACCAGACACACATAAAACTAATCAAGCATTAATTATTGCTTCTGGAGTCTACTCAACAGTGAATACACTGCTTTATTTATAATAACATAACTTTATTTATATATGATGTAGAGACAAGCTGAGAACACCAGATGAAAGTGCTGATTTGGGGCTTTCATATTGTTCCTCATTTATGTTTTTAAACCACAAAAGATATTTTTTTAAAGAATCTAAAAGCAAAATTATTAATATTTTCATTGATATGGAATAAATGTAAAGTCAGTGACAGCAGCATACATTTACTTTAATTTAAAAAGGCACAAAAACGAGTTGAGATGACATCACTTTATGTGTGAAACTATTTTAGGTGAACTAAATTTTTTACAACTTTCAATAATATTTCGAGCGATCATCACTAAATATGTATAAGTTTCCATAGCTTCCTGTGTTATTGCCTTGTAAATTGGCTTAATACTATAAACTTTAAAGTTAAATTGACAAAATTTTAAGTTACACTTACAGCTGAGTTTGTGCTGAAGAAAGAATACCGAGCATGTGAAGGTAACAAACAATGTCTGCATGAATAAACCAAAATGAACCTGGACTCCAAAGGGTTAAACACCATGTCAGTCTTTAACTTTTACATGATATCAATACACAGATCTCTGAATACAGTCTGACTGTTCTTGAGTGTCGTTTTTTTGAAACTCATGTTTACCAAACTTGAGCTGCATTCAGTGTTTTTATTTCCTTTACTTGCAGCTGAGCCCTCCAGACCTGCTCCCAGACGGGCGTTGAGGAAACTCCTGGATCGTATCAGGAACCAGAGGAACCAGTGGACGAGCCACAGCAGCAGCCGCGTCCCTGCAGCCGATTCACTGACCGTCATGGCAGATCAGATCCCAGAGCGGGACATGACCATCGACACGGGCTCTCTGACCAGCGAGGAGAGAGACGAAACAACCCCCGTCAAGCTCCCTGAGCCCATCTGCTCGCCGCCACGTAAGATATTCACTGACGTCGACAACACAAAAACATATGTAGAAGGCAGATCTTTGACTTTTCTTACCCTGATTTCCTGTTTGTTGCAATTTATTTGCTCGTTCACACTAATTTGTCTGTGAATGATTAATAATTCTGTATAAACGTATTGCGTTTTCATCTATTTTAAAAACTTTATGGTCAAATTGATGCCATACATCTCTGTTTTTTTTTTCCTGGTTTACATCCGAGTAAAAATAAAAATCGATATTGTTGTTATGAGATAATAAACCATCAGTGTTTTTCTTGTATTTCATTCCACCAGCATTGGAGACAACAGAGCCGGTGACTGCAGCAGACGCTCTACTTCCTGATGTACTCGCCAACAGAATCCAAGAGTTTGAAGAGGAGCGAAAGAAAAGGGTACGTCCTGGTTCCCATTTATAAGATAACACTTTATTGATCCCCAGAGGGAAATTAAATGATAGGAGACAGGAGCAGTGTGTGCTGCCAGTCTGGAAACATGCAGTACGCCACTAAGACTGAAGCCATATATATTTGTCTCCCGCTCACAGAGATCACATTACTAGTCTAGTGCAGCTTGTCTTTTTGAGACTAAAGCCTTCAGGGTTTTCAATGTCACGAAGGTGGCTCTCTTTTAACCTAGCTAAATCACCATGGTAACTGATGCGGCAAACTTAACCTGGTTATGTTCCAAGTTTCGGCTTAAATCGGCAATAACTAAATTTCTCATAATGTTTAAATGCATCAAGTTTAAAGTTTTAGAGCTGTGGATGTGGGAGGCACAGAGAGAGCAGTGAGTGGTAAAATAAGTATATGAACTAATTACGTAATTAATGAATTAGTATTTTAATTAACAAATTTACACAATCAGCAATTCTCCGCCAGCATTCATCTCTCACCGTATTTGCAGCAACAGCGTTTCTTTTTAAATTCTTCATACCTCTCTCCGTTATAATGACCTGATCCTCCTCCTGACAGAAGCAGGGGGCGCGTGATTGGTCCATTTTGTGTGGAAAAGAGTCAAATGACGCATCAAACACCCCTTTTTAATTTACTTCAGGTTTCATGTTCAGAGGTGGTCTGGTTACACTGATAGTGTCATGTGGTTTTTGTGATTGGTCAGAAGCGATTGATCCAGGTGTTTGTCATTAGTTAATTAGCTCACCTTCAATCTAAAGCAGGAGTGCGTTGAGTTCACTGGTTGTCCTTCTTTGTTGAATAGAACAAGTTCAGACTGTGGCTTGATTTTTCTGTTTTTTAGCCAACAGGCAGAGGGTTTTCTGTAAAACATCAAAAGCAAAGTTGAGCATAATGGCGGCTGGAGGATGTTTCACCTACGTTCGCTTTTCAGTGAAACCTCAAAGTCTCAAATTGCATCATCTTAAAAACACCTGATGCCTCTTATTTCACTCCCGAGGTAATCAAGTCAACACTGAAGCTCAGCTTAAAACTGTGGCATGGCGGTGGTGACTGTTTGTTTTGTTGGTTTTTTTCACTGCTTTTGTCCAGGAAGAGGAGCTCGAGAGGCAGAAGCAGCAGCAGCTAGTCTTGCTCCAGGAGCTCGAGGAACAGAAGGGCAAACTGGAGCAGATGCTGCTCGAGGCCCAGCAGGAGAGAGAAGACCTGAAGGCTGCTGTGAACCAGGAAGTGCCTATCAACCAACCAGAAATACCTGTCCATGACCAGGAAGTCACCCAAGATCTAGAGGTAGATCATCGGTTGAATTTCTTACTTTCAGTTGTCCTTTTCTTATAGTTTGATGTCAAAATAGAAAAAAATCCTCAATATTCTCATCAAAGTCCAATTTTTATGTGTATTTCTGGATCATCTTAAGAAGCCCAATGTAAACTGTGTTCAGTATAGTACTGCATCTACTTCAGTGACTGTTTTTTATAATTATAATAATTAATTGCATAATCATTACCGCCCTCCTCTGCACTCTACAGCTGGTGCCTCCTGCTAGTGAAGATGACCACACCAGGAGGGTCAGAGAATACCAACAGCGGCTGCTGGAACAAAACAGGTTTGTTACAAGCCTGAAGGGGAAAAAACAGCTTTTTTTTCCTGATTTAACCAGCCTGCTCCAGTCCAGTGCACTGAACTCGCTGTTTGCAGTTAATTTAGGTCGATGGTTCCCAAACTTTAAGCACACCTCACCCTTTCGCAGGAAACGTTTGGCAGTGAACCTCAAATATTTTCATATCATGCACAGATGCTTATCAGCTGATAGCCAACAGGTGCTCTGAATAGTTATGGATAAATATTTAACTTGAAATAAACATTGTATACTAAAAGAAGCTAGTAAGTTAAATGTTTTAATTTATTAAATTTATTTAAGGTGTGCAAAACTAAACACTGTGTGAAGCTGCTGTTTGTGTGTAGAGAGAACAATCCTGCAAGTCTGTCTCCACCGAGAGGCAGCTTCTTGTTTTTAAATACAAGCAATGAGAGCCACATCATGTTGGGAATAACAAAGTGAATGTGCCATCAGACAAATGATGGATATCTGTCTTCTGAAAAAAGAAAAAAACAAACAGCTAAAACCTGTCTGTTAACCAAGAAGTGTTTAGTTTTGTTGTTTGGCTCAGATTCGGTCGTCTCAGGAAAAAATAACTGAAAACTTTTGGCACTACTTTTACATGCATTTGTTGTAATTAGATCAACAAATGACATCATAAATCAACCTTTGTATGTACTGTTACTTTTATCCTTACTATATTTATCACAGATTCCTTTTAAAAACTGCTTTGATGCAGAAAACATCCAGGTTTTACAGCTCAACCGTTTTACTCTTTTTATTTCAGGATTCACCAGAGGTCTGTGGAAGTGGCTCGTCAGCGCCTGGAGGAATACCAGCGAGCTCTACGCATTCGTTACAGCATGACCTCCACATCGTTACAGCACGCCGTCGTGCCCCCGGGCCTCATTTATCCGCCTCAACACCACACTCATGCTGTGCATCTTCCAGCTCCAGCTCCTCGGCAACTCGCGACAACTCCTGCGGTGCCGTCACACATTCCCGCTGAGCTGCAAATTCCCACGAGAGAGTCGGACTTTTTGGCCTCACCTCCACATCTCCCTGGTTCTGGTTTCAGCGTTGATTCCAGGTTGCTGTCAGATGAAGAGGAATTCATTTCGAGCGGTTCCAGGAGTCGGATGCAGGATTTCACTGCCCGGCTGACTGGCAGCATAATGGAGAGAGTAACGGAGCACCTTCCAGAGAGACTTAGACCCTCCTCCGTCACCTCGGAGCCACCGCCTTACAAAATGTTTACAACACATCACTCGACCACCAGCACCTCCCCAGTCCAGCCAGACTCTGGTCCCATCCGAGCTGTCAGTCTGAGCATCACAGACGACGCCCCCCCTCTGGATTCAGGGTTCAGAGTTAACGCCGGGACTTCACCGCACGGCTCCCCGCAGACTCGGTCCCCGAGAGAGGACGACGTGGAGAGTCGGAGACGAGAGCTTCGGGAGGTCCAGAGACAGGTGCTGGAGCAGAGGGAGGCGGTGGCGCTGCAGCAGAGGCGACAAGAAGAGGAGAGGCAGAGACGGGAAGAGCAGTGGCAGAGACAGGAAGTGGAGATGGAGCAGATGAGGCGGCAAAAGGAGGCGTTGGAGGCTCTGATAAGTACTGATGAACAAGTGAGTCACGCATGTTGTGTTTTACAGCACAGTAGTTTCGAGTTATTTTTATAGGAACAAAGCAAATTAATCTTCATTTTGAGTGATGGTCGACATCTTCAGTGGAGAAAAATGCATGCCAGACTTTGTCTTAAAGCTGAAAATGTTTATTGAAAGCACTTTTAAGCCAAGTGGAGAACCAAAACGGCAAACACCAGAGGATCTGCTCCATCTCTTTCCGATTCTGAGCCCTGAAAGTCCAAGACTAGTCCTTAACCCAAGCTGAGATATTAATCTAATTGGTTCATCATTTTCAAATTATAGATGTGTGACCTCTAGTTACGTTTGTATCTCAGGTTATCAACCATAAATGCAGCTATCTTCTGTTTGAGAAGACAAGAGGGGTACAGCTTGACCTCTCTAACTCTGTCACCCTTTAGTTATGGAAATTTCCATAACAAGTGTTGGCAAAAAGACTTTCAACTGTTCCTTAATTCACTGAGTGGAAAGATCATCCTTTAGCTGACATGACTGAGCCTCCCTTTATTGAACTGCAAGCATGTTGAAGTGCGCTTATTGAAATATTGAAACCTATTTCAACACAATCTTTCCCTGTTGTTTTCTCCCCGCTCCCCTCTCCCCCTTGCAGCCGACTCCAGAGGTCGCCAGTGAAGTGTCGTCTTCAGAGGACGTCGGTCAGACCCGCATCAAATTACTTGCGTCGCTGCTGAGAGCTATAGAGGAGTCTAACGGAGGAACTCTGTCACACCTAGAAAACCACGAGGAGGTCGGAGACGACTCCCCTCAACGACGGCCATCTAGCAGGACGGAGACAGGTAACATGAGACAGGACACTCCTTGGTCTTTCTTTCACTGCTCATTATCGTAATTAATCGGATGGATTTATGCATTTTCAGATAAATGGCATGCGCTATATTTTTTTTTAATGTCCATTAAGATCCCATCGCTCAGAGCAGTGTTCCTGCTGGACCTGCCCCAACCTCCTTCCTCCCCTCAGGACTCCTCCCTCCTCCCCGAGCAGCGAAGCCCCCGGTGACCCGTGTCAGACTGGGCATCATGGAGGTGGCTGAACAGCACGAGCTCAGTGCCATTCAAGAGGTGGAGACCCCGGTCAACACCAGCCAAGTCACAGGTCAGCATCTCAGCCCTAGAAACGCCTCAAACTAATTAGAGGAAAATCAGCTGATTGGATCGCTGTCACTCCTCTACAGGTCTGGAAGACGGTGTGAAGGTGCTGACACACGCCGTAGACTGGGATCTGCAGGAGGAATCTGAATCATCGGTGGCCTCTGACAGGACTTTGCAGACTTCTTCTGTGTCCAGCAGTGAGCAGCTGCAGGCTGCTGAGAGACCAACCGGCTCCGGGACAAGCTCAAGAAGATCCAGCCATCACATCTGGAGAGAGAGGCTGCTGACGGGGGCGGGAACATCTCCAGAGTCCTCCGAGTCTGGTATGTAGAGCTGAAGAATGCTTGCTGACGGGAGGAAGTGTTAGTTCTTTATATAAAGATAAGAGGCGTGAAAATTTAAGATATTTCCACTTGGTTGAAATATTGTTTTCCAGATTCGTTCCGGAGAATCATCTCACCGATTTCCTCCGACTCTGGGAGAGGAGCCGATTACTCTGGTCCTGGAATCACAAGCTACAGATCCTTCACAGAGGTAACCAGACCAGTTAAAGACGTACAAAACTTATTACGGACTCTTTATAATGTCCTCTGAGGTTCACATGTTGTGGATCAATGATGAAAATTAGCCAAATCTGAGCCCTCAGGCACTATCTGCTTCAGCCTATGATTATGCTTGAGAAGCTTTTCTTCTGTCTGTCTTTGTTTTTGTGTCTGCTTCTCTGTGTGTGTCTGTGTGTGTGTGTGTGTGTGTGTGTGTGTAGTGAATTTGTGTGCGAGTGCAGGCTTTTTTATGTGTGCGTTTGTTTCTTCTATGCTGAGCGATGATGTGAAATTACTGTACCTGAAGTGTGTTTTATCAAAATACATTTCATGAAGGTTTCTACACTTGAACTGAGCTCAGTGAGTCTATGTGTGTGTGTGTGTCTGTGTGTGTGCACGTTATAAAGCAAATACAAAATTGAGCTTAATTTCAGTACAGATTCTGAATATTTACCAAAAGGTGACGGTATGAGTAATTTAAAATTAAAAGCAGCCAATAGAATTGATCTAAGAATTGTGTTTTGGTGGGAGGAGAGGGATGTTAATGACTTCAGTTTTGTCAGCTTATATTTTTCATACAGACTCTTTAAAAAGCATCAGTGTGTGTTTTTTTCAATCAGAGTCCTGATGGACCAGTTCTGTGTCTGAGAGACTCAAACTTCATTCTGCTTTAATGCACTGTCGCTAGAAGCCGGACGTATTGTAGCTGTGACTTTGAAAGTGTGTGTGTGTGTCAACTGTCGTCCATCCAAGAAGCCCGTTAACTGAGTGAGTATGAGTTTTTGTTATAATTATGTCCTCACCTCTTTTGTTGTGCGTCAGTCTGCACATAGGCCTCCTGACTCTGACTGCCTCTCCTCCACCACCATCTCCACCGGCAGCTACATCACCACCGACCCTGAACAAAACCTGAACACCGGTGAGGAACAGTTCAGTTCGGACTCATTATTAAATAGAGAATCTGATTAGCTGCCTCTTAATTGTAAGCTTTATTGATGATTCTTCTTCTCCAGCTTCAATAGATGAATCTCCACAACACAGACGTTGTGTAGAACAAGCAGCAGCAGCAGGAGGAGGAGGAGGAGAAGAAGAAGCGCATTCACTCGACGTCTCCTCTCCATCCGGTCAAAGCTCCTGTATTAAAGACAGCTCGGCTGCAGGCCGCCCTGCTCTGACTGTGGAGACTCTGTTCAATGACAGCAGCATCCAGCGCATCATTGACAAATACACAAGGGAGCTAAACATCTCCCTCAGCACTGCTGGGAAAACCACAGGTACACTAGACGCACTGCTCACATTATCGCTCACTAAGAACCAGTACAGTTGTCACAATGATGCCCACCTGCTAAATACTTTTTTTAGTAGGTGGGATGGAGCGAGTTGCATCATCTGAGGACCATGTTGTCTGAATGCAAAACTGTTTATATACACGTCTTTTAAACCAGGAGAACTGGATGTATAAAGAGAACTGGATACAGAGTCGGAGGTGGGGCCTCGTTCATTCCTGTGAAAGTTGCTCAGTGGCGCATGAAACAAAAGTTTGATGTCATTACAGTTTGGCCGCTATGTCAAATTGGCTTCACAGCTCGGCGCTGTTCCTGGGGGCGTGGCCAATACAGTGTCTTATTTCCTTTTTTTTTTTTTTACATCTGCAGACAGTGAAGTCTCGTTTGCGGAGGAGCCGAGCTCTTCAGTTTCCCAGCAGTCTTTGGTTCAAGTGTCTGAACGGAGACGAGAGGATGAGAGATCTACAGGTCGTCCGTCTCTTCCCTCAGACGCAGCAGGGGCAGAGAGGAGCGGCCCGGTCAGTGACTCACAATCCAGTCTGATCTTTTTGGGAATTAAATGTTTTATTAGTAACGCTGGAGTTTTTTATTGTGTCAACCTTGTTTTTATTTTTCCTGCAGGAATGGGATAATACAGTCAATCCGATCCTGGAGCATTTCTCAGGCGAGGATCCATCACTGGTTGAGGACCAGGGGCAGGACTCTTTCAGACCTCTGATCGGCCAGCTAGCAGATCAGTCATCCTGCCTCGCCGCTGATCTGAGAGAGTCGACCATGGAGCAACTGGTCAGTGAACCGTCGGCTCACTCGTCCATGATTGGCCAGTGTCCAGATCCGCCTACCGCTTCGGTGAGCACGGATCAAGGTGGATGGGACTCCACTCTGAGTCGTATGATCGGTCGGCTCTCTCATCCGTCAAGCTCTCACTGGCTGAGCGGCGGGCAGGACTTCTATGCAGGTGAACTGATCGCTCAGATGGAGGCGGAGCAGTCGGCCACCTGGTTGGATGAGGGTGCAGAGGAGAGCTGGATGAGACCGCTGGTTGGGGAGCTGGATGAGACTACCGGCCAGCAGAGTGGAAGTTCAGGTAAAAGAGGGGTTGTGTGGCCTAACAAACATGCAGTAAGTTTATAAATTAATAGACAGAAGACAGAAACCAGGAATTTCTCCTGCACTGCCAGTTTATATCAGCTTGTCTTATCAACTCATCTTCTGTTCGCAGGTGAAAGAACCTGCGTGGATCTCGGCGTCTCGACTGACGCCAGCGTACCTTCATACCCGGCGCTTTCTCCTGAGGCCTCGTCACACAGCGCTTCTGTTCCAGCTGTGACTCCGCATCCACAGCAGGACCAGACCAGTCCAATGGAACTGGGCCCAGAGAGGACTGAAGGTGATATTTGAGTTTATTAATAGGATAGCCTTTTTTTTTTTTTTTTTTTTTTGAGGGTCATCATAGACTACAAATACACAGATCTAGACAACTCTCTCTCACCATCTTCCACCCTCAGCAGTTATACAAGAAGCCTGTCTTGTTAGTTAGAAACCTTACTGTCTTTTTTTTTTTTTTTTTATTTGTAGTGTTTACAGGTTCAGACTCGTTTCACCCGCTCCTGGCTGAGGTCACCCACAACGAATCAGCGGACCCTTCGATGATCTTCCACCTGCCAGAACACGACACGCCAAGCTCTCCTGAAGGACGGCCGCCGAGTGCGGACTGCAGCGTTTCCGCTCACTCCGAAGAGTTTGAATCCCGCACTAATCCCTCTGTGGAGTCCGAACTGTCACCTGAGCGCCTCAGAACAGAGGAGCCGTCCAAGACCACATCCGGCGCCTTGCATGAATCCTTCTCCCAGCTCGTCACCTCCCAGTGCCTCCCCCACGAATCTGTCCTCACGGTGTCTCTTACCGCTCAGGATGTGGAGCTAACGGCTCAGAGTCTGTCAAATTTAACCGTGTGTGATTCGACGGCTACACTCGACATGCCGCAGCCAGAGGGAGGAGAGGCAGACGGAAGCCGCGTTTCTGAAAGGCACCGAGATTCAGTCCCGTTAGGTGACCTCCATGCACGAGAACAGAGTGTAAACCTGAAGAATGACGTTCCTGCCTTGGATAGGATATTGGTATGATTATTTTCTTGTTAGTTTCAAAAACCTAAAGTAGAAGGTCAAAGATTATTTGTGTAATTTACTGTTTATTTCTTCTTTTTTTTTCTTCTTCTGTCTGTCAATCAGGAAGCTGCCGGTAAGAAGGGGATCCTGGAGCAGTCGGAGATAACCCTACTGAGCGTTACAGACACCACACTGGACAAAGACACAACCGTCTCCGAGGACGAGGGAATGTGGGAAGACAAACAGGCAGAGGGGTCGAGGGGGGAGGAGGAGGAGGAGGAGGAGCAGACGGGCCAAGAGACGGAGGTGACTATCCAGTGACGGGTCTATACATGCTGTTGACTTTCTGACTTCAGCTGCTGTCGTCTCTCTCTGATCTCTGACCACTAAACTTGTCTTCTAGGAGCCAGAATCCACGTTAACAGAGGAGACTCCAGCTGCTTTAAAGGAGGACGAGGACCAAACGCATTCAGGTTAAAATCACAACAACTAGACTGAATGTATCGAACTGATGAGACATGTTTCTTGAGCCTGTTTGGTGCCGTATGGCGAACACGTTGCTGGACTGTGGGGGGGAAACCTGCTACTGATTTATAAAAATAGATGTGATCAGGAACACAAAAGGAACGTTTCTTGACATATTCAAATTGTATGAAATGTACACTGTCAAATTTGTTTCGCATCTTTTTGAGTCTTGTCCTTCCCTGCATGCAGCGATGCTCCTGGAGTTTCAGTGGGGTCCGAGCAGAGACCTGCAGGAGATCCACCAGAGGAGGCGCAGCGCTTTTCTCCAGAGGTCATCCCGCAGGGTGGAGGAAATCAAGGCCAAAGGGGCTCTTCTCAAGCAACAACGCGAGACGCAAGCTCCCTCTGAAACCGGAGAGCAGTCTAAAGCTCCACCAGGAGCCATCACCTGTAAGGCCAAGACGAAGCCAGAACCGCAAGACCTTAAGAAGAACCTTAAAACTAACACCAAGTCAAAGGGAGGAAAGGCTGAGCAGGCTACAGATGAAACTGTGGAGACGTCCGGCTTCATCAAACAGAAGAAGCCACAGCTTCCACCTCCAGGTATCCAAATCACTTACAGCAACACAAACACTGTCTGGATCATTTCTGTGAGAAGTTAGAGCCTTTAGCTGATTTTACATGAATTTTTTTAATACTATAGAGGTTTCTAAGAGCACAATCTTTGTGTTAAAAGCAGCCATTCACCTCTGTCCTTTTTAATCATGTTTTGCTACACTTATCCTTTAATGAACCAGCCAGTAGTTTGTGTTTAAGTTTTATCTCAGAGTTTTTGGGGAGTGGGAGGCTCTGCACTGTACTGGCTGTACTATGCCTTTTTTTTTTCTTGAGCAAAATAAGAACCTGTTACCTTTTTTAATTTAAAGGTCAGCCATAAATCACTGGCTCATCAAATATTCAGCAACTGTACCAGAGATCTTAAACTAGATTTGAACAGCTTGTGTATTTTTTTTTTTTTCTCCTGTTTTCATCAGTGAGCGATTCTAGGCTGAAAAATGTGGAGGAAGTGAAGATCTGCACACCTGAGCAAAGGAGACGAGACGTGTCCGAGATGCACAGGAGAACTCAGAGGTACTGCTAGATTATTATAACTTTTAACTTCTATAATGTCAACAGGGAGTAAAATACTGCTCGTCTTACCACAATAAACCAAGACAGATGTAGATCTAAATGTTTTTAACCCATTTCCTAACAAAACTTTACTACTTGCACTAAATCTAAATGACGTAATGTTCTTGTTGTAACCGTGTTCATGTGTTTTTTCTGCAGACTGTACGAGCAGCTGGAGGAGGTGAAGCATCAGAAAGAGGTCCGGAGCAGACAGGAAGCTTACGCCAAAAACCGACTGAAGGCCAAAGAGTTCCACAAGGTTAAAAAACACCTGAATCACAAATGTTTTGAGCAAATTGTTTAAAGAATTTAAAGCTGGATGCACTAAACTTGAGTTTTTTTTTTCCCACAGAAAACCTTACAGAAGCTTCGTGCCAAGCAGACTCAGTAGTGACCGACTTTGAATGTGTTTGTAGTTTTTTAACGTTTTGTAAATTTTTAAGTTAATTTTGTAGAATTGTCAATAAAGCATTAAGTTATTTGAAGCTACTTTGTTGTACAGACGTTTTTCAGACTGAATCACAGCTCTTCCTTCCTGTGTTTTATAGATATTGTAAAAGTAACAACAACGAGTTAAACAATAAAACGCATTGTTCTACACTGAAGGATGCAGCAGGTGAGTTTAGATTTGACTCATCTTCTGTTCCAAAAGTTCATCTCTGCTGCCAAAACACGATTTATTCAGACAAATCTGTTACTGGTATTCATCTCTGATTAGAATAAAGTTCATCAGGCAACTGTACGAAGACGTTAATCTGAACAAAGTTACAGAATAATTCTGAGGATTCCACACATGGATGACTTTTTATTTCCTTTTTTTTTTTTTTTTAGTTTAGATGGTTAAAGTTTAGTTTTCTGTTATCACAAAATGTTTCAGAGTCATTTCCACCCAAAACAACAACACAGATCTTTGGATCAAATCGTCCACAAATCGGTCACATTGTTAAATTTTGGTGTTTTTAGAAGCTTAGAGTAGAAAAACAAAGTCACATGATGCGGTTCCCCTTCCCACGAAAAGGCCACAATGGAGGATTAAACGGCAGATTTGCCTCAGTGAGGCTTTTTTTTTTTTTTTAGAGTTTTGAGAAAGTTATGGTCTTGGGACTCTTCTTCTCCATGGAGGCCTGAGCCGATTTCATCACGTCTTGTGTCTGAAGCATGCTCATGTTCCACGTGGCCTGGAAAAAGGATCAACAAAAAGGTAGTAATGAAGCTCAGCGGGGGTGACGCTGACAAAATCTTCCACCGTTTAGAAAGGTCAGGTTGTTACCATGTAGTCGAGTCCCTCTGCGACGCTGTGGTCTCTGGAGTAGATGAGGTTGGCTTTGGTTCCCTGCACGGCGACGGGGCTGCGACCGGCGATCTCTCCGGCCATCTCCAGAGCCGCGGCCATCAGGGCCTCCTTATCTGCAAACACTCGGCTGGAGAGGAAAGATGTGGAAGGATTTCAAGACGTCAGACTTGATGCTCTTTGAATGTCATAAAGAAATGCTTTTATTATTTATTTTGGTTGAAATTCAGTCTCGCTGCTCGTTATAAAATCCAGGTAACAGATCAACAGTGTAACTAAATAACTAAAATGTAAATTAATATTAATTAATAGTTTTCTTATCCAGCTCTTAAGATTCATGGAAGGAACGAGCTGGTTACAAGCTGCTCACATACAACATCAATGAAACCATGCGAGTGAACAGCAAGGTGACAATATACTGTATAAAAATCACACGGTTAAACTAGAAGAAACACTAGGAGTGATATCCAAATACTGAAAGTAAGCTAATCTATTTCCTGCTGTGACGTCATGGTTTTTGCTGTAACATGACAAAGTTGTGAATAAAAATGGTTAAAAGTAAATTAAAGCTGCAAAAGAGGAAACGAATACCTGATCAAGTCTGACTGATATGTTGCATTTATGATTTACTGAGCTCATAAATATTGTGTGGATTTATTATTTCTTCAGTGGTTATACTTTATTTCCAGGACTGTGATAGAAAGAGTAAAAACTGTCTAATACCAAAGAAATCTTCACTGGAATTTAAAAAAAAATGAACATAATTACTATTGATTAGGTTGTTAGTCCCTCTCAGTCTCTAAGAAAAGACTAAAGACCCAGACTCTTTCGCAAACTCCTCTGCACAAAATGGACTGTAGGAGAAAAGAAAAATCTAATCATCGCCTTGTTGCTCTGCCTGTTGGCATCTACGTCTTATCGGGCCCAAACTTCAGCTTTATGGCTCTTTTACTCGTGTTGTTGTTTCCTGACTAGATCATCTGCTTGTGATGTATCAGACCCATATGTACGTCACGGTTTCTGTGAGAAGCCTTGTTTTAAACCCCGAGCAGACAACTGGTTTCATGATCGTCACGTCAAAGTGATCCTACTGTTCTGTAATAATGTCTCTAATGCTCATTACTTTAACGTAAACTCAGGCATTTTGTGATTTAAACCTGCTCTGGATCAGGTGTGCGGGCCTAGGTTACCATGGTGATCTCGCTCCATCGTACGGGCCCTGTGTTGATCCCTCTCGCTACAGAAATAAAACGGCATTTTCCTGCATGTAGTCCTTTACAAAGCCTTGAAACTGCATCAGTTCAGGTGTTGAATTGAATTCATAAGAAGTATTAAATTAAAAGTGGCCAAAATCTTCAGCCCAGATCCTGTTCAAACACTATTTAATTAAAGAAAACGACCATATTATTAAATGTCAGATACTGTAAACGTGGTTGACGACAGAGACACAGATTATATTTACCTGACAAGTCCGCTGCTCATGGCCTCGTCTGCGTACATCTTCCTGGCGGTCAGAGCCAGCTCGTTCACCAGGCTGGAGAAAAACGGGAGCGTCGATCACATGACGACGTGGACGTCAAGCAGAAAATAAAACCTCACCTTTGATTTATTGTTAAACGGCCCGTTTACCTGCGGCTGCCGATCACTTTGGGAAGTCTCTGGAGGGTTCCGACGTCTGCTGCCAGTCCGATATCG
The DNA here is from genome assembly GCA_029490765.1 of Euthynnus affinis. Lineage (NCBI taxonomy): Eukaryota > Metazoa > Chordata > Actinopteri > Scombriformes > Scombridae > Euthynnus > Euthynnus affinis. The sequence goes on from CM055845.1 coordinate 4,825,022, forward strand.
ACTTCCTGTGAAGACAGATTGGCACTGTGATGACATCACATCAGGCGGCATCACCAACCTGCATGATTTGTACAGCTGTTTCCTTTAATACAGCAAGTTTTCCCGCTCTAAAATGTCTTCATTCATGCTTTTTATCATTGTTTTTATTTGTTTTCAGGGCCGGCTTAAGGCACAGGCAATATAGGCGGTCACCTAGGGCGCCACATTGTCTGGGGAACACTGAAAAAAATAAAATAAAAAAATAAAAATTCACAAAAATATTTGCTGTCACTAGGACTGACTGACTTTAATAATGAAACCTGCAATATAAATTAAAAAATAAATAAATAAAATAAAATAAATACCCTCCCATCAGCAACACATGAAACTCAGCGGGATTACAAGCCCTCCTGGTTGGACATAACTAGTGGTGTGCAAACAGGAAATAATTTGATTTACATATTAGACCTATGTAAAAGGTTCCAGTGTCATTTCTAGAGCAGAAATCTGAACGACACAAATGAAAAACAGCACAAAGTTGTTTTAACTGGTTTTAATTTACAATTCCTACTTACTTATTTCAAAAGTTATGTTCTGCAGCTTTAATAGTACTTTTGTTTACATATTTGTTAATAATAGTGTAAATTGTAGTAAAACTGTAACACTTGTAAGCCAACAATCTCAGGACCAGTGTGTCTTTGATGTTAGCAAAAGGGCGGATAGTTGGTCATATTTAATAATGTATTCATTCTTTGATATGTTCCTTTGTTTGATAAGTAATTTATAATATATAAAAATAAAGATGTGCTTTTTGTCTTGAAACCATTGTGGTCCCTGATGTGTGTTGTCCCCAGTACTGGTGGCGTGAGGTGGTTCTGGAGGGGGGCAAATCCCAATCCTGCCTAGGGCACTAAATGGCTGACATGACTTTCCTCACTACACTTACATGAAGGTGTGTGTGTGTGTGTGTGTTTACGTACCTTCACCTGGAACCAGGCATCCTGCGTACACAGGCGGATGTCACAGGCTGTGATCAGGTCGACACCTTCACCGACACAGAGGAACAACAGTGAGTGAATTTATCCACCTTACTACGAAGCAAATTCAACGTACACAGGCTTTTTTTGTGTTATCAATCTTATTTTTGTTCAAAGTATTTCTTCATGTTTTTTTTTTTTTTTTATTGGGTTTATTTTTATTAAGGTTTATTTTTTTCTATTGTCTGAAATACAGCTTGATATGTTGTAACAAAATCCTATAGCGCAAGTAACCCTGACCTCTCGCACCATTTCAAATTTACAATATGACATCTAATCAATAGTATTTATGATAAAAGACTGATCAGTTTTCTAATCTGTGTTCTAATAGCTGCAGTGTTAAACGGACTTGGCAGCAAATCAGGTAGTTAATGCCGATTTAAGCCGAAACTGGGAACATAACCTGCTCTGGACCAGGTTAAGTTCACACCATCATAAAAGAGAGCCACCTTCGTGACATTGAAAACCCTGAAGGCTTTTAGTCTCAACCTACCTCACTAACCCACTAATCTCATTTCATAGCACAGCCCTCAGATCTTCAGAAACTGTCCTATTTATGTGGGGAGAAAAGTCAATGTGCGGTTAAAGCTGCAAAATATATGAAGTCTTGTCATAATGTGAGAGAAACGAGCTCTGCAGTAAATGTTTCTGTGTGATTATATCTGTAAAAATGCATTTTATTGTATTGTATTTAATATTATTGTTTATATTTACATGTTATTGTATAAATATTAATCATAGGTTTCTGATCTTATTTGAATTTGAGTCAACAGACTGAAGCTTTTCAACGTCATTCTCCAGAAACTTTGAAGCCAAGTGATTACAAACTGCAGCGACAGGAAGGACTGAACATCTCCTGTGTGAAAGAACAGCCGACTTTTCCTGCAGACGACCTCGACCAGCGTCGGCCAAGATGCACAGAACCGATTCATGACTGAAACTGAGTGTGTGCACGTTAACTTATGAAGCCGAGTGTGTGCATGCATGGTTGTGCTTTTATGAATCAAGTCATTGTGGAACTATCCGCACATACACGAGCCTCATTTCCACTCCCACGATCAACCGTAAATGGTTGGAAGACGCCCCGGACCACCTGTTTCTATATCAATCACGTTAATGAAACAAACAGGAACGATGATGATGATGATGATGATGATGATGATGATGTCCTACCTCCTCCAACACAGGCTCCATGAACAGCCACCACAACAGGTTTTGGGCACTTCAGGAAGAAAACAATAAATCTATCATTTCTTTTACAGGAAAATACACTAAAAAACACTTTTTATTACTGTCAAAGATCTGTAATCACGTGTGTGCAGCTTCAGGTCTGACCTTCTCTATGACGGAGAACGTCTCTTGGTACTTGACGATCGTTCTTCTGAGGTTCCAGGAAATCCTCGCCGTGTCGTCGCCCTCCGGCTGGAGGACTTCGCTGGCCATGTCCATCAGATCAATACCTGAAGAGACACACAGCACACGCTAAGAAAACAAGTTCAATAAAAAAAAAAAAAAAAAAAGTAAACAGTCTGATACCCACCAGCTGTGAAGATCTTCCCGGCTCCAGAGACCACCACCACTCTGCATTCTGGGTCTACAGCGATCTCATTAAAGCAATCCACCATCTCACTGGGAGAGAAAACACAAACGTTACAGGTAAAAACACTGAATAAAGCAGTTTCATCTAAAAGATCAATGTTCTCTGATGATGTACGACGATCCACGGACGATTGATTGAATCAGATACGGGCTGTTAGCCGAGCTGCTGCTAACGTTTGCCAAGTTTATTTCTCTGATAACTTAAGATCCAGACGTCCAATGACTAAAATCCTTCTTGCGGCTAAAAGATCAAGTTAAAAACCAGCTAAATTTATCATGAAAATGTGGCTTCAAACTGAATAAAAGTCCATTTCTAACAGTTTGTGTGGAACAAGCACAACAAAGCCCATGTATTATCTTGTAAGTGTGTAAGTTACTCTTTGCTAGACGCCATTGTAGCGGACAAACACGGCGCCGACGCATGCATCTTGTGCACTATACTCTTTGGTAGAGGAGGTATGACGCCATTGACAGGCCACCAAATGAAACGGTCCGTTACTTTGATTAAAATGACAGATTTCTCTGGGTTTGAAAACTGTTGGAAACATTTGGGATAATGTAAGAACACAACTCAACAACATATTGAACATAGGTCTAGTTGTTTTTAGACATAATCACAGATTACACCTTGAAGGTTCATGTGGACACTTGACTGTTGTTTTAAGGCACACTTAAACCCTGTCCTTTAAACAGGTCAGCACTCTCTGTAAATAACATGTTAACTTATCTGTTTTGTATGTTTTTGATGGCTAGGACCAATAACTGCACATCAATTTAAACATCTAAAAAAAAAAAAAAAACAGATTCCTGCCTCCAGAAAGCTTTGTTCATGGCGTTGCGTTTCTCAGGTCGGTGAAGCTCGACGTGCGTGATGGACTCTGCCGGATGACTGATGGCCAGTGTGGTGTAAGGAGGGGTGGGGCCACCTGACGACGACATGGCCCTGACCGCAGCCTGGCAGGGGAGCCTCAACCCCCTGTCTGAGAGAGAGAGAGAGAGAGAGAGAGAGAGATAAAAAACCCCAACATAACGAGTTCATCCAGAAACAACAAGAAGAAATGCAACGTTTAGAGAAGAAGAAGAAAAACAGAGAGCAATGAGGGATAAATGAAGTCAGAAAATCATCAAACAACTAATTATATGCTGTTTTTCTGCTAATAAATCAGTTTCCAACAGAAAAATCAAATCATGAGGAAGTGATGACGACCTGTCTTCAGGTTTTTTAAACTGTTAGTTGGACAAAACAAGACATCTGAAGATGTCACCTGGGCTCCGAACTCTTATCCAGGTATTTTATGAATCACTGCAATGAAACTACACAATCCTGAATTACAATATTAAAATTAGAGCTGGGCAGTATATCAATATTAAGGCGATATCATGATAGCATCTTTAGATTTTGGATGTTGTAATATCATCATATGTCATAAATGTTGACTTTTTCTGGTTTTAAAAGCTGCATTTTCTGAACTTACAAGCTGTTCTAGCGGTTTTATTATCTGCTTTTACACACTTCAGTCATTATATCCACATTACTGATGATTATTTATCAAAAATCTCATTGTGTAAATATTTTGTGAAAGCACCGATAGTCATCCGTACAATATTGTTGCAAGATATTGAGATATTTGGTCAGAAATATAGTGATATTTGACCCAGCCCTAATTAAAATACATATATCTTAGTTAATGTAGTAAAGTGTCACACAGGAAGAGAGGAAGCAGGATTTCACTCACTTGTATCAAGAGGAAGAGATGCAAGTTAGTCAATTTATTAGTCTGCAACTATTTTGATAATCGGTTAATCCTTTAGGTAATTATTCAAGCAAAAATGCAAAAATGTTGCTGTTTCTGGCTTCTCGGTTTGGACAATTTGCTGCTTTTCTTTGTCTTGTGTAATAAAAAAGTGGTTTTGTTGGGAAAACATGCAAGTTTGTAGCATTTTTCACTATTTTCAGACGATTTAAGGACCACAATTAAACTATCAAACGATAAAATAATCAGCATTTTCATCGTGTTGACTCAGATCTACAACACAACCTTTGCATGTTGCATAAAATGCTAATGCTGCTCTGGTGACCTTTCACCTACATAGCCATTCAAAGCCTTTGTTTGCTTCTGTTTACTAAACAACTCAAAGACGTGACAAACATACGTATGTAGCTCACATCAGCTGCCACTATGAAGTCAATTTATTTCCTACTTCTTGCCTTTCTTCATCCTTCATCATCTTCTTCAGTGATAGCTGCACAGAGGGTCCTGATGTGAGCCCCCCTGTGTGAGCTGACCCTGATCTTATCACATCACTTTCTGAGCTTCAAAAGTCTCTCAAACATGTTTAAGATGCTTCTCAACTCACTGTGTTTTTACATTTTTACCCTAAAAAAGCACTAACAGCTACTGAACACAAAACATTGTCACTCACATGTTTGAGATGCCTTTCAGCCCACTGAGAGGTTAATACGTTTCCATTAATAAAGACAACTAACAGGTAATGAACACACAAAGCAAAGGCACTTACATTTAGTGAGAGCTGACCTGACAATGACAGACAGCATCGCCCTTTGAACGTTGGACTCTGTTTGACTGGTCTCAGTAAACTCGAGTCCGGACTGCTAAATATATAAATTATTTCGAGTTTTCCAGTACTGTGTGTTGCCCTCCTTCAGGCCACTATGGTAAATTAAGTAAACGAGTAAGTAAACACTTACTTACTGTAGGCGCTACGGCTGATATAACTGTGTTTGGACGCGCAGCTGCTCTAAATGTTTAAAGGCCGCCATGTTTTTAATTCCTAGGACGGCGAAAACATGACCCGCTCTACTCTGCCTCTGATTGGCTAATACTCGTCGCCTTCGTTAGTTGGATTGGTTGGGTTTAGGCACGAGGAGAGAGATTGGTTGGAATTAGGGTAAGAATGTCAGAGTGAGCCAATCAGAGGCGGAGTAGGGCGGGTTATGACTTCACCATCCTAGGGAAAGAAATATCGTTTAAGGAAGTGCGGAGCTTTTTTTTGTTTTTAACTTTATTGAGTAAATGAATGAACATGAAGTACATTTTTGGAAACAAAATGCTGAGGGGCGGTCATAATAAACACAAAGAAAATAGAAAGAAATTTAAATAAATCTAAAAAAAAAAAAACGAATAAAAAACACTAATATATAAAAATTAAAACAGAATAGAGTTAAATAAAGACATTAACAACAATACACTCATTAACAGTTTTTACAGCCTTCTTCTCAGTGTAACATTTAATGGTCTGTAAATACTACTCACACTCACTCACTCTTTATGAAAAACTTATTAAAACTCACTTATGAATATGAAACTTATCTGAGATAATTATAAGACTGATGATGTAAGCTTGTGTCCAATTCTTTCTGCTCTAAATCAAAAACCTAAACAGTAAAAGGCATTAAAACAGATTATAAAAGCAAAACAAGTAAAAAGACATATAAAAACAATTAAAAAGTGTTACATTTGGAAATAAAATTAAAAAAATGTAATAAGACAGATAAAAGAAGAGCATAAATGTAACAGTGCAGTGTAAAATATTAACCCTTAAAAAAAAAGCCTTTTATATATGTTAGCCTACAGTCTTGTTTCCAGTTCCACTATGTTTTATGTGTTTATTTTACTGATTTATCTTATTTTATTTTGTTATGTTTGAGATATTTAATACTATAGATCTTTGTTTGCTGAACTGAAAAACTGATCCTGAGATGTGTATGAACTGTTTTGGTTGCATTGATGCATTTTGGAAGTTTGAATAACTGTCCTGCTGAGCTGCATGTTAGTAAAAAAGGACTGTGTGAAGAGTTTACAAAAAATAACTCATGGAGAAACTAATAGTGTTTAAAATAGCGTAAAATTAATTGATTAATATTTTAAAATTAATCAATTAATTTAATTAATTAAATAATCAAACCATTGGATGAACTGAATATTAATTTAAAATTAATTACAGACATATCTCACAGGCTGATGAGCGCGTGCATGTGGTTACGTCATGCGGTCGTACCTGACTTGCTGATTGGTGGCGCTGAGACTCAATTTGCATAACATGTCAGAGGTTCTTAACTCAGGAGATATGAAGTTCACCTTGTTCTTAGGCGACGATTTAGGACCAGCAGCGGCTTTCTGTAAGTTTATTTACGTGTTTTTATCATTTCTTTACCGTGAAAACCGCCTCTAATGCCACGAAAACCGAATTTATGTTGCGCAGTTTTTCTGTTGCGTAACCAATTAAGGTGACTGTTAACTACGCAGCTCGGAGTTGGTGCCCTGCGGCCTCCCGGAGATGATTCAGGTGTCTGTTAAAGCTTCAAAACGTTTAAAAACTCTCCTCCTTTCAACACGTAGGCGGTAAAACATGTTAAAATGAATCAAATTAAGGGAAAGGTTTTGATAAATACAATTAAATGTGGCGCCTGTTGACCTACTGAACGAGCCTAACGATGCTCCTGTTGTGAGGCCTACAGGTTGGTGCTTGTAAACGCACAACATTCAAAGTTGTAGTAGTTGTTTTTCACAGCGGGTTAAAGCACAAATAAATAAAAAAGTCACTCTCTGCTCTGCATGTGTGTGTGTGTCGGTCAAACAGACACAGACAGCAGAGAATTTAACACAGCAAAATAATAAGAAAACAGTAATTACAGGCAGAGGGTGAGGTCTCTGCGGTTAAATACACCACTTCTAGTAGCAGAAAGTGCCGATTAAGAAGGATTGCTTTTGTATTAATCTGTATAGGCTAATGTTTGTTTGTTTTTTTTTTTAAATTAGGAAGTTGTCTCAAATGTGCAGTTTGTGCAGCGGCTCCTAAACATGCTTACTGACGTCACTTTTAGTTTAATTGAGAGATACCTATTGATCAGAGATACATTTAATAAAATAGAACTATTTTTTAGAGGGATATTAAGACAAATAGTTGTTTTTAAATGACAAGGATATATTTATAAATCGTTGTGTTTCATACTATAATACAGTAGACTGCAGAGTGCAGTTCGCTGTGTTAACCAATAGCGGGAGCTGCAGCCCCGCTAGTTAATATATCGCTAAAAACATTAGTTTTTCCATCAGATATCAAACTCTAATCTGACTGAAAGTTTAATTTAACTCTTAAGAAGTCATATTGAGTTGTGTTTATTTAAACTAAACATATATTATAAGTTACTCTGGTGATAATAGCACTGATCTCTTGTTCTGGATTCCTATTGGACCAGACTCTGTCATGTGATCCTGCAGCGCCTCAAACCATCAGTGAGGCTGACTGTGCAGAGGACCGCTCCTCTGCCCCCGACAATTTCACAGTATCGCTTCTCGGCCTTTTGGCTAAGATCAAGTGTAGTATCTGTTCTTATCAGTTTAATATCTGATACGTCCCCTATCCGGGGACCATATATTAAATTGATTTTTGGAACAGGGAGATGGAATAGGGGCTTGCTCCGTCCACTCCGCGCATCGACCTGGTATTGCAGTACATCCAGGAACGGTGCACCCCCCTAAAACTGTTAAATATAAAGAAACTTACAGCATTTAACTATTAATAAGTGTATTTACATGTTTACTGCTCATTTAAGTAAATCTTTTAACACATAATGCAAGTTTCATACATGTCATTGTGTCTATAAATCTTATTTTTTAGAGCAGGAGGCTGCAAATGATTGAAAAGAAAAAGCTAAATTAACAGAAAAACTAACTCCTGAGTGAGACAAGTAGATAGTAAAATGAAATGTGCTGCGTTCACTGTCCTTTTCCACATTTAAGAAATGTAAGAAAATGCTGATTTATGCTCTGTAGAGCCTGAAACTGTCTGTTTGAATCTGTTAGTTTAGCTTCACTGCACTATAGTTTTAGTTCAGTCTGATTATTACACTATAGATCATTCACATAAAAATGAAAATCCTCACTGCTGTTCCCTGATTTATCAGAAGGAAGCTAGAAACACTGAATACATGTGTACTTTATTTTCTGTTCTCAATGATTTATTCTACTTATTCTAGTACTGAGATTTTTTTTTTACCTAAATAAAAATACCACTACAGCAATGTAAAAATACTCCATTACAAGTAAAAGTCCTGCATGAAAAGTCCTACTGCAGTAACAGTACATCAGTGTTATGAGCTTGATGTAGTTAAAGTATTGCAGTAAAAGTAGTGGTTTGGTCCCTCTGACTGATATATTATTATATATGACATCATTAGATTATTAATACTGAAGCATCAGTGTTAGAGCAGCATGTTACTGTTGTAGCTGCTGGAGGTGGAGCTAGTTTACACTACTTTATATACAGTTAGCTAATTTAGTCCACTGGTTCCCAACCTAGGGGTCGGGGCCCCTCCAGAGGGTCAGCAGATAAATCTGAGGGGTCATGAGATGATTAATGGGAGAGGAAAGAAGAAAAAACAAAGTTCTGATTCACAAATCTGTTTTCAGTTTCTGGACTTTTTCTCTAATCTTTGATTTTTGCTGAAATATTGGATCATTTGAACATTTATTGAAATGAAAGCATGTGAGAATTTTAGAGGGAAAAATCACTATTTGGTGGAGCTGTTAACAACTCATGGACATGTGAAATGTGACCCCGACTACACACTGCTTTTTGTAAGACGTCAAAAGACAAAAAGGTTGGAAACCACTGGTTTCATCTTTAACAATGTGTTGTATTTTAAAAGCTTGTTATATTATCCATGAAAAGTAACTAAAGCTGTTAAATAAATGTAGTGGAGTAGAAAGTACAATATTTCCCTCTGAAATGTAGAAAGTAGCATCACTTGGAAATACTCAAGTAAAGTACAAGTACATCAAAACTGTACTGTAAGTAAAGTACTTGTGTAAATGAAGGTAGTTATTTTCTACCACTGGCTGTTAGTTTTATACAAAAAAGACATTCTGTATATATTCTGTATGTCTCTTGAGTCAAATAGGCTTTTTTTTTTAATTAAAGTGTAGTTCACACTCCAGATCAGTAGGTGGCAGTAGCAGGAATGTGTTCCAGCAGTGAACAAAGAAACAGGAAGTAGTAGAAAAGGGAGGGAAAAAACGTTTGATTTGTGTTTTTTTTTCTTTTTTTGAACTGTAAATGTGGATCAAACACCTTTTTATTGCAGTATGATTTAGTTTTGAGTCATCTGAACTTACTGTTGGGTTGTTGCTGATTTGTTGGAGGTAAAATTAATACAATGAGTGATTTTTAGGTCAGCTATTGATATGGAAATACAGCAAAGCATCATGGGAACACCAGTTCATACTTAAGTAAAAATATAAAGAGTATAAACAGTAAAGTAAATAATGTTTGTTAGGCTGAGTATAAATGTGCTCCTCCTGTATTGAGTTCCTGCAGATCCACAGCATCTTGTGTTGTGTGGTTCTGATGATGTATTGATGGTCAGCACCATGAGTTAGCATGGTATGTCTGTGAAAGACTTGACTGGCTGTGATGTGTACAACTCATACTTACCTGGCAGGGGAGATACCATGATCAAGAAGGTGGTTCACCCAGGGCGAGGCTCAGCCATTGCACTCCGGTTGTGCTGACCCCTGCGAATTCCCCAAATGTGGGAATCTCGACTGCATAATTTCTGGTAGTGGGGGACTGCGTTCGCGCTCTCCCCTGATAAACATGTTCAAAAATAAAAGCCTCAGCATAAAAACTTCATCTAAAGCTGTTGCCTACTCTGTCATATCACCAACAGGGTTTTGGAGAGTCAATAAAAAGGGGAGAAAGCGTTAAAGAACACACAAGATGCCTTTCAACTTACTGAGAGGTTAATAAGTTTCCATTAATAACACAACTGACAGGTAATAAACACAAAGCAAATCCATTTACATTTAAGTGAGAGCTGTCCTTACAATGGCTGGATTTATATGAACCCTGATATTCCAGTAATAATCGTAACAATTAGGGTTGTAGTCAACAAAAGAAAATCCTGGTCGAATAAAATTGTACATAATATTCGACTAAACGATTAGTCGCGGGACAGCAGCCACACGTTTCTCTGTTCTGTATTTCTCTGTTTTGCATCTTCAGGTTAGGTTAACCAATCGTTGCGTTAGCTCCAAAGTTAGCCACGATTGGTCAAGAAGGTATGGGGTGACCGCAGGAGGCGTGACAAGAGCTAGCCAAAGGTATATAAGCCACGCCCTGTCCGAAACTAGTCAGAACATGTTTGGTGTTGCCTTCAACACTGTACCCCGTCTCCTTTTGATTGTCGACATTAAAAGTTCAACTTTGCTGCTCAGACCTTTGTCTCCTGCTGATTTTTTTTTTTTGGACTCCTGCAAGTATTAGTTCATGGTTAATGAAGCGTTACTACACATCCACTGGCTCTTGGTCTTTGGCGGAAGAAGGGGTACCAAGTTCACTGCTCTTGTTGAGCTGTATACGTTTAAATATTGCAGATAATAACATAGATTAGATGCTTCACAGCAGGCAGAAACACTTTGCGCATGTCAAAAAAAAGTTATATTCTGATTAAACACATGTCTTTACGTGTTTACTAAACAGTTAAGTTTGAATCTCTAATCTGAATGATTTCAGTTGGGTTGAGGAAGAACTGTCCATGTAACAGCAGCCACTGACGGACACCATCAGTCTTTGAATGTTGGACTCTGGTCTCAGTGTACTCGAGTCCAGACTTCTAAATATTATATTACTATTTCATGTTTTCCAGTAGTGTGTGTTGCCCAAGCTCCCAGGAGCAGTGCCGGGCTGTGAAGCCAATTTGACATAGTGGCCAAACCGTGTAATAACGTCACGTGATGCTATTGGGCCAAAAAAGACTTTTCCCATAGACTTTCATTGTGAAAGAGACGTCCGTAAATCAGTGGATACGTAATTTGAGCATCACAATCTCCATGAAATGACTCTTCTCACTATCACATTTCGAAAGCCTGAAGAGCTGCATGATTGAATTGCTTTATCCTTATTCAAGTTAGCCGGAGTGCTAAACCGGAAGTAGCTGGCTTGGCTAGCGAAAGTCGTTAGTGCCCTTATTCTACGGGCTCAATGATCCCGGAAGATTGGGGTAATTTTATACGCGGAAATAAAACTTTTTTGGCTTCATGCACCACTGAACAACTTTCCGATGTTGTATCCAGTTCTCTTTATATATCCATGGTGTTGCCCTCCTTCAGGCCAATTTAAGTGAGTACGTACGTAACAGTTTTTAAATACGATAAGTTGTTTTCAGTGTTACATAACTCCAGTGAAATGACTCGTTTCACCATCAGAATTTGATTTGGAATTTGGTCCGATAACATTTGGAAAGCCTGAAGAGCTGCATGATTGAATTTTTTTTATCCTCATTCAAGTTAGCGAGAGGGCTAACGCAGAAGTAGCTAGCTTGGCCAGTGCCATCATTCTTTGGGCCCCAAGAAATTTATACGTGGAAATCAAACTTTTTTTTTGGCTTCATGTGCCACTGAACAACTTTACAACGTTTTATCCAGTTCTCTTTATACATCCATGTGTTGCCCTCCTTCAGGCCAATTTAAGTGAGTACGTACGTAACATTTTTAAAATACGAGGAATTGTTTTTTGCATGAAATGACTTATCAGAATTTGATCCGTTTGGTCCGATATCATTTGTAAAGTCTAGAAGAGCCACACGATTAAATGGTCAAACAGCCAGCGCAGGAATGAAAATGAAATACAGAGATTTATCTGGCGGCAATAGGCTTAATCAGCATTACGTGAACTTGTTTGGCGAAGGCTTGAATGTAATGGACGTTCATTTATACGTAAAACTTCTGCACTGCAGGTTAAGTAAGTAAAAACTTTCTTACTGTAGATGCTTCAGCTCAGGGTGTGATGACGCCCTTTTTCTGGAGTTTAACCCGCAGGAGTCTGGGGCTACTTTTTGCATTCTTTTGAATTTGCCTTTATGTCAGTGGCCAGAGGAGCCAATTGTATTTTTATTTGTGTTCCCGGGTGGATTGGCGCACCCCTAATTCACACGCCAGTTTGCCACAGGTTGTCGAGAGAGCAGATACACGTAAGTTAATCAAGTAAAATTAAATGTAACGCTGTTTGTGGGATCAGGGAGACAACGCTATGTAATATGTTTGGTTTTTTTGTTGTTGTTTATGGCGTGCAGTTGTCCGTGGTCAGGTTTTACATGTGGGCATTATCCTCATCCGTGATATTTGCACCCTTGGATGGCAGAAAGAGTATGTATGTGGTTTAGTGTGTTATGTTCATTCATTCATATTGTTATTAGGGTTTTTTGTAATGTTTGTAGTGGGGGTTTTAAATAAATATAATGTGGGAATTTAAATTGTAGTAATGAATTATAGTTACGCTGTGTTTTAATGTGTTAAATGTAATGTTTTTAAATACTATGTTTATTTTTTTGCTATGTGTTTTAGTTTGACGGTACTGGAAGAATAAAGTAATCATACCAGTCGAACTCAACATCTGTTAATTGATACCAAAAGCTGCTACATATCACTTTAAAAATGTTTAACTTGCCAATGTTTGGTAGCAATTACTTTTTCACTTTGACAAACCATATCAACATATTGGACCCAAAAAAAACACAATACATAAAATCTGATTTGAATTGTACTGTTTTATACTAACAGAAACACAAACGAAACATTTTTAAGGTTGCAAATATGAACATATAATGGTAACACCGAAATAAACTCAAACTATATACAACTATTTACAAGAAAAAGTAAGTGTTGCCATAGGCACTTTTTTTTATTTTTATTTTTTATCTGTGCCACTTCGTGAAACGGTTTCTGGCCTCGCATTTCCAGGGGGTGGGGTTCCTTTTTCCTCCCACTTGTAGGCAGTGCTGGCCTTGTGGGGCTTTCTGACCAGTGTCTGTAGCCATGGCAATGGCAACAAGAAGATAGTCGGCTCTCCTGCTGATGGCAGCTCCCGTCTCGTCCGCTCCACACAGCTGGGAGACAAGTTCAACAAGAAAGTTCTTGTGCACCATGGGCCGCGTCTGTCGTGTTTTGCTGACGTCACAGTGCAAGATGTAAGCATTTGTCTCGTGGCGATATCCACAGAGTGTAAGAACAGGGTGCGATACCAGCGAGCAGTTTTGCACTGGGTGGAGTACATGGATGTAATACAAGAGCTGGATAGGGCGCTGCAGCTCAGCCGACAATTTTTTCCAGTGGGCACTCGCGGTACTGCAACGTAAAATACCCCAGAAAGCATTTTTCCCCATAGACCACCATTGTAAAAGAGACGCCTGTAAAACTGTTGACAGGACACCTGCAGCTATAAAATTAGTCAATTATTACTCCTTTTATTGTAAATTTTTAAGCCACGAAGGTTCAATCTTTGTAAAACTTTTGTAAAGTTCAGAAAAATTAGTTCTTATAATTTTCTTGATGACGTCACTGCTGTGTGCGAGCATGCTACGCGTTCATGGTGTATTTTGGGAACGAGGATGCCTGCTAGATGAAAACCATGGTTAAAGCTAACGCAGCACATATGTACAAACATTAAAGGAAAAACTGAATACACAGTTCAAAGGCAAACCTTCTTTTTCAGACACCAACATTTTCATTTTGTGGTTTTGCGTCTTATTTATTTCTCACTTCTTTAAATTTGTTCTTGAAATTGTTCGAATTTGTTTGTTCTCGTAATAGTCTTCTTCGGGACATTTGGCCACTGGAAAAAGTTGGCGGCAAGGCTGAGCGGCGGCGACCTATCCAGCTCTTGTAATACATCCGTGGTAATGACAAGATGTTCCACCTGAATACTTTGGATGGGAATTGGACAGGCGTTACGTACGATACAAGAGTGTTAACACGTTTTGGAAGTGGATTCCAAAAGCCAAAGAATAAGATTTTTGAGGCTGAAAACGCTGCTCTAAAGCTGCATTTGTGGACATTGAAATCCTGCAGTGTTGTAGAAACATTATTAGAGTTTAACTGTTTCATAACTAAAGGTCTCACCATGCAGCTTTTAATGATTTACATATGAAAGCCTAATGATTTTGTGAATGCAAACTAACTACAAACATATTATTATTATACTGATTATTAAACATTTAATTTAATTTACATATTGAAAGTTATATATACACGTTACAAAAGCATGTTCATTTGTGGCTCTTGTCAAGTTTGGCAGAAAATAGTCATAAAGGAGCTTCAACTTCTAATTTTTTCCTTTATTTTTCTTTTACAATGTTAAATACATTTTAATATGTAACTGACTTCAAAAACAAAAACAAGCAAAAAAGACAGTTAAGACAAAGTTTATTTAATTAGGATTGAATGTGATTTAAGCTAACGTTATAACGTTAATAAACTTCCAATTGCATGATGCTGTCCCTGTAACGTCACAAATAACATACATTAACACTCAATACAAGTTAAACACAATACCAGTATTTAATAATTAATTACCTTTACTTTTCAGGAAATTTCTTCTTCTTTATCTTCATTGTTGGTTGCTGCTTCCATCATTTCTTTACATCCATAGTTTCAAACCATAGACTGTATAAAAGTTACAATGAAGTCCCTTGTCCGCTACCATAACACTCATGGATGCATGATGGGATGAACACTGCTGTGCATATTCTCTGAGCCCACAACGCGGAAGTAAACTCGGAAGCCAGAAACTTTTTCCGCGTATGCGCCAGGCGAGCAATTCCTATTGGACTGAATGGGCGCCATTTTTAGTCCGGTATCCAGCTCTCATAATACATCCATGGTGGAGTAATATTGGATCAGCTGGTCAGATAGGTCCACCCATTTTCTTATTGTAGGTGTAACGGGAGACTATATTAGCCTCACGGTTTATGATACCCCGTTAAGTCTCTGTGTTGTGATGTGATGCCGATGTTGGACTAAAGGCTGACAGTTAGAAACGTTGGTTGACTCCAACGAAGACACCCAGACAGCTCCGATGTCGATTCATAGATGTTAATTGCTCCAAGCACTTCGGGATCTGGAGGATACAAGCCTGGTCTCAGTAAAACTTATAAATAAAATCATAATCAAAGGAAACTTACAATACTAATGGTTTCTGTTAAATAGTAAATTACAGGGCCAACGGTCTGACGTTGACCAAGATCAAAGACTTATATTACAAATTATATAAAGATACACTATTGAAACAAGTTCACATAGATAATCACTCTGAATGTCAATATTGTTATGATTAGTAATTTATTCTCTCTCAAATCAGCTATACATTACAGCTACACACTCACCTGGTCTGACTTGTTCCCCCGGTGACGGGCTTTAATAGCTGCATTGTTACCTTGGATACTAGGTAGCCAAGTATTAAATTTTAAATATAACAGCATAAAATAATGAAAAGAACACAAATATGCACACCTTACAACTATTAAATAAAGTTAAAATTAACATACAAGAGTCAGATGTTACACAGGCAATGATGTGGGGTGGGGCAGCCTAGTGTCCATCTCCGACCTTCACTCTTCTCTGGACCACCTCCCCACAATCTGCTGGATGGATTGCGGAGCACACTGCCACCTCTCATGTGTCCATCCACGTCACAAAGAAGATGGGGTCCTCTCTTATCCACCTCACACTTCCTCTGCTCGAGGGCATTTTCCCTCCCACTGGGACACCCTCTCCTGTCGTCCCTGTATGTTCCACAGGCTCCAAACTTCATAGAGGCTAAGTCGAGGAGCAGTTTTGGACTTGTGTAAAAAATGTCCATATAAATATGGTATCCAGTACCCAGATATGATGGCTGAATCAGGTCCATCACAGCATCATAGAAAAGTCCAAGGACACTTGTTGTGTGTGACTTTCCGTGGTACACCTTGAAGTTTATTGTGTAGCCATTACTCGACTGAGCCAACACAAAAAGTTTAGTCCCTCATTTTGATGGCTTGTTCTTCAGATATCGTGTCATCTCGGTTTTGGCCTTTTGTGGCAACCATCCTCCCGTCAACTGCCAACTCCTTCCTTTCTTCAATCAGAGGCTTTAGTCTGAAGAGCTCCTCATAACCCGGTGTTCTTTTTTTCATTTCCACCGTCCTCCTCTGGGTCACTGAGGTAGATGTTCCCCAGTATGGCCCCTAAATCTGTCTCTTGGCTTGTTGCAGAGTGTCCTCATGGCGTCGGAGGAGAGATACAATTGGAAACTGAATAAGCCAAGTCTGTATTCAGTTGGGCTCTTGGTGGTCTGTGGGTTTACAAAGTTTACACAAAGACTAATAAGCATTTTCATTAGATGCCTCACCTCTCATTGTCTTGTCATCTCCCCCTCTATGCAAGCGTCTGTTGGATGTTCGTGGCTGCTCATCAACTCTATACATGTACATATACACACATATGAGGAACATTTAAATAAAGTCTGCCCAAAGCCAATGCTGCATGCTTTTACACATGCCTAAATATGACTTTTATATCAGTTTTACATGATCTTATCTTGGTTTTTACGTGGTCTACCCACATCAAACAAAAAACTAGCTATACACATCTAAAAAAGAGAGAGTTTATGAAGTTTATACTAAGAGCAATAAAGTAAACAAAAGCTAAACATTTTCATAAAAAGTTTGTCTTACCCATTGTTGTGGATGAAAAATGACGGATCGGTAATCATCAGCCTCTTCCTCTTGGCAAAACAAGTTTATGGTTTGGTTTATGTTAAGTGTTCGCTTCATTTTTAGGACTCCAAATCTTCTGAAAATTGTCAAACTATCTTCTCACATCTCCCTGTTGTGTCTCTCTTCGCTCCTTGCTCCCACTTACGCACATGTAAATATGAAGATATAAAATAAATAAATTCTGCCCCATCCCATCCTGCATGCTTTTACGTATGTGTAAATATAACTTTTATATTTTTATTTGTATACTTTTATTTTATTTGTATACTTTTATTACACACACATGCACGTATACATACCAATGTGTGTGTCTCTGTTGTTGCATACTTTTACACACATTAAATATAAAGTTATTCTCTCGAATTTCTCTCCCGGATAAATGTGGCGTCTTTCCCATTTTTTTCCTCGCATGCTTTTATGCTTGAGTAAACATGATTTTTATGTCAGGATATATCCAGTTTTACTTGGTCCATCAACACCAAACAAAGACTGGCATAGAGTTTCAAGCCAGCACTTTCTAGGGATGTTTATGACATTGTTCAATGTGACTCTCTGAAAACAGACAAGTCATTTGATGATGCCGGCGTGATCGGCGACTCCTAAGTATTAAGTAGATAAACGCTTTCTTACTGTGGACGCTTCAGCTGAGACGGTTGTTTGGCGTGGAGCTGATCTTCATGTTGAATTGCTGTCGTCTCCCTGCTCCGAATTCGTATAGCTGAATGTCGAAATCCTTCTGGCTTGATTGGAGGGTTATTCAGATCAAATAGTGATTGAGTGCAGCTGGGTGCGTTCCCCTCTTGGCCAATCAGGGTGTGACAACGCCTTTTTTCTGGGGTTTAAGAGAGGAGAGAAACGGCACGCTCAGCTCACTCTGATCTTTCAACTTGCTGTAGATGTCATTTGGTGGCAATTATCAGCCACAAACTCTGGTCTGTTCAGGCCCTTTTGAGTCTGCTTTCCTGTCTTTTGCATTTCTGATTTGAGGGTGTCTTCACAATAGCTCTTCCCCTTCCTCCTCCTGGATGAGAGGTATTCTGACTCATAACGCTGAGTTTTACCTACCTTGTTGTTTTATTTATTCTGGCTGTTCAAATGGAGTGCGACTACATCTGAACTTGACTGAGTCGCTTCAACAATTTTTTCGGTACTTCTTTTTCGTGTTCATGAAATGGCGCCGTGCAGCTTTGGCTTGGCGCAATTATTTGCCGAGTGCTTTTTTGAGCTACACGGGTCGCATTTCTTAGCATCCTGACAGACCTTCAGGATGCAGGATGTGTCTTAAAACACCGTAGTTCACACAACGAGTCTGAGTGCAGCTCTCTTCACTATCTCCATATTACCCTCACTGTCGGATGTGTATAAGGCAAGTTTATTTGTAGAGCACATTTCAGCAAGAAGGCAATTCAAAGTGCTTTACATGGATCATAAAAGGCATTAAAACAGAATATAAAAGCAAAACAAGTAAAAATACATATATTAAAAACAATTATACCGTTACATTTGGAAATAAGACAAAAGAAGAGAATAAAAGTAACCGTTAAACACAATGTTACAGTTCCCAGCATTAACGCACTGCACCCATTCAAATGGATGGTTGGGCTGCATTTTATTTATTTATTTATTTATTTTTTTTTAAGTTTGCTCAGAACGGCCTTTTCCTGGTCCAGATACCCAAAGTGTGTTTTTATTTCTTTCACGCCAGGTGAAACTGTCATGTATCTTCCGAGGAAGTTACGATTCTCGGAGTTGTACATGTAACAGTTTGGTTCATGTTTCTTGGTTGAAGTAGAAGACGAGTCAGAAACTCCACGCCGATACTGAGGTTTCCACAGTGCTCGTCGTTTATCACATCAACCTTACCGAGCCTGGTTGTACGGATACTGTTTTATCATACATGAACAAAACAGAAGCCACACGTAACCAGCGTTACTCTTGAGTTGGGGCAAAAAGGAAAACGGGTTTTATTGTGGGAGCAATGTGAACTGAGGGGGCTCTCATTCAGGGGGAAAAAAGCAGCTTTATTTATTTTAGTGACACAAAGATTGCAGGATTTGTTGGAGCGTTTTTACTCTTCAGGGCTTCTCGTAGAAAACTTTCATGGCCCTTTTGATATGGGAAGTCCTTGAGAGGAAGCCCATTAGTCTGATCCTGACGTCTGTCTTCACCTGCAAGCAGAGGATGTATGATTAGAGAAGGTGGAGGGACGAAGAGTCCTTTTTTTTTTTATAAATTACATATTCAGTTGCTCTGACTGTATTCATGGTGGACGAAACGGGCACCGTGAGCAAACACATAGACAGTGTTTGATGAGTTTGGCTGAAATGCAATTTTTAATGTAACCGTTCCACATCTGAGCCTCCTGATATCTAATAGAGAATTGACAGAGCCCTGTATTGAATATTGGGAGGTTTATAGTTTAAATAAAAATATAGTAGAAAGTAAAATATTTCTTACTTTCCATCACTGGCTGTTAGTTTTATACAGAAAAACATTCTGTGTTTTTATATTCTGTATGTCTCTGAGTCAATGTGCTGTTAAACAGTGTAGTTCACACTCCAGAGCCGTAGGTGGCATTAGCAGGAATGTCTGTTGCCCCCCACCAGTGAACAAAGAAACAGGAAGTTGTTGTAATTTGAGGGGGAAACATGTGTTTTTATATATATTCTTTTTTTCTGAATTGTAAATGTGGATCAAACACCTTTTTGATCACAGTATGATTTAGCTTTAACTCATCTGAACTTGCTGTTAGGTTGTTGCTCATTTGTTGGAGGTAAAATTGATACAGTGGGTGATTTTAGGTCAGCTATTGATATGGAAGCAATGCATACAGCAAAGCATCATGGGAAGACCAGTCTCTACTTAAGTAAAATATGAAGAGTAAAGTAAATAATGTTTGTTAGGCTGAGTATAAATGTGCTCCTCCTGTATTGAGTTCCTGCAGATCCACAGCCTCTTGTGTTGTGTGGTTTTGATGATGTATTGATGGTCAGCACCATGAGTAAGCATGGTATGTCTGTGAAAGACTTGACTGGCTGTGATGTGTACAACTCATACTTACCTGGCAGGGGAGATACCATGATCAAGAAGGTGGTTCACCCAGGGCGAGGCTCAGCCATTGCACTCCGGTTGTGCTGACCCCTGCGAATTCCCCAAATGTGGGAATCTCGACTGCATAATTTCTGGTAGTGGGGGACTGCGTTCGCGCTCTCCCCTGATAAACATGTTCAAAAAGAAACAAGTCAATGCAATAACTATTTCAGTGGCAAGTTAAGATACAAAAGTAGTGTTTAATGATCTTTATCTAAAATCTACTATATTATAGTTGCAAATGTACCTAAGTAATGCACAAATTAGTCTGTGTACACAGAGATGCATGAAACATTATCACAATCACTGAAAACAAAAGTAATTTATATTGCATTACAGCTATTTTGTAGTCTGTATCTCCATTTTTATTAAGGTCAATACACTGAGGGATTTTAAGTTAAGTTACAAGATGATTAACAGGATTTTTGTTTTAAATATTCAGATCAATCAGTGTGAGACGGAAAAGTTGTTGTTGACAACTTATAGACATGTAACCTTTGAGTGGCTGCAAACAGACACGGCTTCATTCGACGGGTCACAAGCAACAAGTTTGTGAATCACTGGCTTTATATTTGTATACTTGTCCACGTACAAGATTTTGGGCACAGGTTGGTTGGCCAGCCGAAATCTTTCCATTACTCCGTGGCACACCGGTCCCAGCTTCTCAGTGGACTCCTCACAAGTCAGCACGAATGTCACTATTTGGGAGTGCTTATTTCCGATGCTGGTGAACCACTCGGCTGAGCCTTTACCCTCCCCAGATAGCTTCTTCACCACCAAAAAAAAAAAAAAAAAAAAAGCATAATAAGTAGTTATTAGTACAAGTTTGCATAATGTCATAACCTCTATTAGATTCTACTATTTTTTTCAAAATCATTTTTACAACGGTCTGAATACATACTTTCTTGGTGGAATCCATTTTCAGCACAGTGCCAAAAGTGGAGAGGATCTGGCTCTGGTAATCCTGCACGTTGTCGGCCTCTGCTAGCAGGAAGGCGTGGCGCAAGAGCCGTGCGGAGGGAAGCTCTCTTGGAGGAGGTGGAGGCTGGAATGTGTGTCCAAGTGCAGACACAATCCTGCCGGGTTCAGCTATGGTCATGAGGAGTGTGGTGTACACGTCCTTATGCTGAAGGTACTCCTCAACGTGATTCTCCTGTATTTGCCGCCACACCTTGACCATAGTGTTCCCTTCAGTCCGGTCCCTGAGGAGGCGCACGACATTCCTGTCCACGCCACGCCTGCTGATGAGGATGGCAGGGAACATGGCTTGATGAGCGTCGCTAAGTTGGGACAAAATAGCGGGATCCCATGCAAGCCACCGACCCCTTTTGCTGCCCTCGCCACTCCTGGCTGCCTTGAGGCACTGTCCACAACACAGGACCTCTGTCAGCATAGTGTACCAGCTGGAGACATCACAGACATGACGTAACTGCAATGTAAAATAAAGTTCAACAGCAGTCAGTTTCATCTACATCTCTCTCAACAACAACAACAACACATCGTTCTGACACAACAAGTCCAACAATAATAATCATAACTCATAAAAAAGTTAATACCCTGGTGTGGTAGCCAAACTTGTAGAGGTACACTTGCTTTCCTCTGCCCACAAACTCATCACCTCGAGGACACTTCAGGGAGTACCTCCACACACCAATGGGGCGCCAAACAAAAACACTGCTCCGAAAAAAGAGCTGTGGCGTCATAGCCAGGAGGCTCGGGTGGGTAAAACCACATACGGTCTGACTTCATGACCCGTCGTCTCTTGACCAGACCGGTGATGTCCTTATACAGTTGAACTGGTGTGTAGAGCCCTCTTTCCGTGTCCTCTTTGATCCATGATATGTCTGCGGACGGGATGCCACTGGGGTTCTCCCACAGACGCACCCATCCCTCTAGCTCCACCTGCAACCACACATAATATGTACAAAACATTTGGTTATTACTGTGTACAAAGTTCTGTCAAAACAAACAACATTAAACTCTGCACACAATGTGAATATCACTTACAGGAGAGTCAGCCAGAGGTGGTTCCATAGGACAATCATGGACAGCGGTGATGGTGGTGGGCTCAGGCTGCTTTGGCCGAACAGTGTGGGCTCAGGCTGCTTTGGCCGAACAGTGGTGGGCTCGAGCTGCTTGATCCGAACAGCGGTGGGCTCGGGCTGCTTGGTCCGTACAGCGGTGGGCTCGGGCTGCTTTGGCCGTACAGCGGTGGGCTCGGGCTGCTTGATCCTCAAAGCCTTTCTGGCCATAGATGCACCTATCCACGTTTGCCTCAAGGAGACTGGAGATCTGTGGAAAGCTCTCGGCATACTCAGTGAGATAGTCTTTCACCCACTGGTTTGAGACTTCTCCCTTGCCGTGCCGGCTCGTCAGCTCTGCCCTGTGCTTGTCGATGACACTGCAATCATATACGACAACTTAGTAGTGTCATCATTAATATCACTGTAATTGTGATAATGATTAAAGAAACTTTGAAAAGATGAATAATAATAATGGCAATAATAAAATATTATAAGCATATAATCAAAATGGTATTTAAAAACATACTTACTACTTCATGTAGCCCACATTATTTGCCATGGAGGCTCTGGTGGGTAAAACCACATACGGTCTGACTTCATCACCCGTCGCCTCTTTAACAGACCAGTGATATCCTTGCCGTAGAGCTCCCACATCTCCTGAAAGGTGTGATCCTCAAAGCCTTTCTTGCCATAGATACACCTATCTACGTTTGCCTCAAGGAGACTGGAGATCTGCAGAAAGCTCTCGGCGTACTCAGTGAGATAGTCTTTCACCCACCGGTTCGAGACTTCTCTCTTGCCGTGCCAGCCTGTCAGCTCTGCCCTGTGCTTGTCAATGACACTGCAATCATATACGACAACTTAGTAGTGTCATCGTTAATATCACTGTAATTGTGATAATGAGACAACACTAATAATAAAATATCATAAGAACATCATCAAAATGGTATTTAAAATATACTTACTACTTCATGTAGCCCACGTCTTTTGCCACAAGCCAGTTGAACGACGCGTTCTCATACTGGCCAAATGGCATCACCAGTTTACCGAGGCACAGCTGATGCGACGGTGTGGAGGAGCTTCTCAGTGTGGGCCAGAGCAGCGGCCTGGTAGAGCAGCTCCTGCGGATGTTTGGGGAAGACTAACTTCTTATCCCGGTAGCCACGAGCCTCTTTGGTCGCCACCAGCATGGTCTGTTGGCGATGCACAGGGGAAATTACCAAACAGCTGCTGGCAGCATGTGTTTAGATGGTCAATCAGAGGTGCCGAGTACGTTCTGTGGTTTCGTAGAGATGTGCTGCACATGTTGCTTCAGTGGATAAATTATCGTTGAAAGTCTTCCGTGTCTGCCATGACGCTGTTGAGCTCTGGGAGGAACAGACACACCTGTGTGGTTTGTAGTCAACTAGACTCAGGTGAACTCAATCTGCTCTCAATCACTGCTCCTTTAACTAAGAGGAGAAAACATGGTTCTGTTTGCTGCCACCAACCAGACCTGTGTCCCTTTATTCCTGTTGTGTGCATTGAAAAGTCTATTAGTCTGATAATAGCATGTGTTTTTTCTGTTCCAGTGTTAAACTGATGTTTTGTTTTATATATTATGATTATATAATTATGATTATATAATTTGTCCAGACCCAATGAGAATTTGAGTGTGATTAAGAATAATGGGAACTGTTCTCTTAAGCCATATGCATTTTTCTTCATTTAATTTACGTATTTTGTGGGATCTGCCACTTCACTCTCCCTAATTTCAAAGCCTCATGCAGCAGCACGCTTGGTCTTCAACCAGCACAAAACAGCACATCACCCTGCTGTTCATATCCCTCCACTGGCTCCCAGTTTCTGCCTGCATCACATTCAAAGTCCTGAGACTCACTTACAAAACAGCAACTACAACAGCTTTGTGGAAATCCTCCAGACTGTTGCTTCCATGAAGACTCTTGTTATAGGGAACATCTGCACCATTAGCGGTTGTGGTACGAACCACAATGCGCTCAAGGTGTCACTGCTGGCCTGCACACACCTCATCTGTCTATCAATGGCCTCTGTAAATCAACTATAATAAACAATTTAACATGTATGAGATGAGCAGTAGTATATGTGTATCAGCATAGTGTAGATAGTTGTATATTCTAAAATACTATATTAACATTATAGTATGTAGACCATAGAGTGATGTGTAAAGTAGTAGTGAAAGCTTTTTGTATATGTTTGTATGAGGTTTTGTATCTGAGGCCTGTACTACGAAGCAGGATTTGGGGTTAGAGAGTTAATTTCAGGTTTAACTCTGAGTTATCAGCCCTATGAAAGTGGATCACTTCTTATGGGGATACGTTGCCATGTTAATTTCAGAGGATCGGATCACAACCTGTCAACACGCTGACCACTGACCAATCAGATCACTGGGAGAAAAGGAGTCATCATTCCTACAAGACCCCGACATGGACAAAAGTCCTGAGTTTACAATAAAGTGACAAGTAAAAAAGAGCAATATCTGTTTTTATATGTCAGTGGAAACATTTTATTGTTCTGCTCTGCTCATGTACATACCCATAATGTCATTTTATTCTTATTTTTAATATTGTATTATTTTTCTATTGTTTTCTACTGTTACTTCTCTTTATATCCTGATTCTGCCGTAAAACCTGAATTTCCTCCTACAGCTCAATAAGTTCTCATCTTAAGTATTTAGATTGTTTACTTTAGTATAAAATACCCCACTACATGTAAAAGTCCTGAATTCAAACAGTTTCTGAAGTAAAAGCACAGAAATATTAGCAGCAAATTGAACTTTAAGTAACATAAGTGAAAGTTGCCAATATTATGTATTATGGTATATTGTTTGTTAATCACTAATAAATAGATGTGGTTTCTTTTGAAAGCAGGTTTCTGCAGTAAATGATGATGAATGCATGTTTAACTTACATGAAGACATTATATTATGTTATATTGGTGGTTTTAATGGTGTTTGTGTGCATATTAAGTGCAGTTCGGTCTTCCGTCCACTAGAGCGCGTCGGAGCTTCTTTTATTGTTTAAAATGGACACAGTCTTTTAAATAAACACAGTTTTTTAGGCGCAGAGGACTCAGACATTGATCAGTTTTTATTGTGTGAACATGAAAATCAGTGAATGATAGAAACGGCTGGTTTCCATGGCAACGTTAAGTTGTAGCAGCAGCGCCTGCTTTACATTCCTATTGGACGAGAACGCAGCACGTGATCGAGAAGAACGGCGGAGACATAATGTTTATTTCTTTAAATAAACTTTATTTGTAGCGACTTACTAGCGACTCTGCTGCTTTTTCTCAGACTGTTGTTTGTTCAGCGTCTTTTCTCTCTTATTTCTCCCGCTGCTGTCGGACTGATGCTGCAGATTCAGACCCGTCTGTGAGGGAGACTGTGAGGAGAACTCCCTCCTCACTCCGACAGTATTACAGTATCGCTTCTCGGCCTTTTGGCTAAGATCAAGTGTAGTATCTGTTCTTATCAGTTTAATATCTGATACGTCCCCTATCCGGGGACCATATATTAAATTGATTTTTGGAACAGGGAGATGGAATAGGGGCTTGCTCCGTCCACTCCGCGCATCGACCTGGTATTGCAGTACTTCCAGGAACGGTGCACCCCCCTATAATTGTGACAAGAAAGATACATATAGATAATATGCATTACATGTAATATACTTATAATTTGCTTGCATAAACTAAGTATCTCATTGCATTACAAAAAGATAGAACAGAAAAATACTGTATTAATTAATCCATAAGTGAAATTGTTACAGCAGCTACACAAAACAATGAATAAAAAAAGAAAAATACAATTAAAGTCTAAATTGTCCTGAGATCACGTCTGTTGTGATTTGGCGCTGTACAAATACAATTGAATTGATTTAGGTAATCTCCCTTTGGCTAAGTAAATCAGTAAACCTCTATACTATGTTATATCCTGTCATAACTATAACCCGGGAGGCAGCGCTGCTTTACAGGTAACATTAGAGGCAAACACAGTGAGATAAATCACTATAGTTGTTATATTCTCATGTCTTGGATAATATAGAACATTTACCTATTTATTAATGAGTGACGGTCATGTAATCTCACCAAAATTACTGTACGTTTTGCATTTACGCTAAAAGTCAAATGTGCTTGTAGACGGTGTAGACTTTCGGCCAATCAGATGGCTCAATCGTCAACAGTCAATCACGTGGCACCGGGTACTCAATGTTGAGGACCAATCAGAACGCGTGGCTTTTTCTCTCAGTCTCCCGCTGCTGTCGGACTGATGCTGCAGATTCAGACCCGTCAGTGAAGGAGACTGTGAGGAGAACTCCGTCCTCACTACGACAGTGTTACGGTATCGCTTCTCGGCCTTTTGGCTAAGATCAAGTGTAGTATCTGTTCTTATCAGTTTAATATCTGATACGTCCCCTATCCGGGGACCATATATTAAATTGATTTTTGGAACAGGGAGATGGAATAGGGGCTTGCTCCGTCCACTCCGCGCATCGACCTGGTATTGCAGTACTTCCAGGAACGGTGCACCCCCCTTAACTTGTGAAAAGAAAGATATATTTAACACTCAAAATAACATGAGTAGAACACAAAACAACATTAGCCAGATAGAAATGTTGAGCTGTAGTGTAGTTTTCATGAGATTTGACTGGACAAAAGTTAAGTTGTATGTCAATGGCGCCATCTGCCGAACAGGTGTTGGTACTGCATTAAATGGATGGATCCAAAATGACACTTTGATGAAACACACACAAGAATATACTGGAAGTGGTTTTATAGCTTTCATTAGTGTTATTTTGTTCAATAAAGTTTATACTATTAAACTTGAAGTGAAATATTGATTTAATTTAATTCAGACTTGGTGAATCAGGATCTAATTAATGTGTAATTTGTCAGGCGGCTCTGTTGTGAAGAGGACAGCTGTGTAAGGAAGTGAACTGTTACTCAGCGAAGAAGAGAAGGATCTGGAAATACTTTATTGTACTGTACAGCTTGACTTTCAATTGTTTAGTGAGACAATAACAAACTTTATAATAAAATTTCACTGTACTTCTGTCCTTTTCCTTCCTCTGGTCTTTATCTCTCCTGAGGTCACAGTGGCTGCACTACAGAGGTCTACAAGAGACTGCAGGAGACTACAAGAGACTACAGGAGACTACAAGAGACTACAGGAGACTACAAGAGACTGCAGGAGACTACAGGAGACTACAAGAGACTGCAGGAGACTACAAGAGTCCACAGGAGACTACAAGAGACCGCAGGAGACTACAAGAGACTGCAGGAGACTACAAGAGACTGCATGAGTCTGCAGGAGACAACAAGAGACTACAGGAGACTACATGAGTCTGCAGGAGACAACAAGAGACCGCAGGAGACTACAAGAGACTACATGAGTCTACAGGAGACAACAAGAGTTCATAAGCAACTACAAAAGACTGCAGGAATCTACAAGAGACTGCACGAGACTACAGGAGACTGCAGGAGTCTACAAGAGTCAACATTAGACTACAAGAGACTGCAGGAGACTACAGGTGTCTACAAGAATCTACATTAGACTACAAGAGACTACAGGGATCTACAAGAGACTGCACGAGACTACAGGAGACTGCAGGAGTCTACAAGAGTCAACATTAGACTACAGGAATCTACAAGAGACTGCACGAGACTACAGGAGACTGCAGGAGTCTATAAGAGTCAACATTAGACTACAGGAATCTACAAGAGACTACAGAAGTCTACAGGAGACTACAAGAGACTGCAGGAGACTGACTGCAGAAGTCTACATTAGACTACAGAATTCTTTAGGAGACTACAAGAGACTGCAGAAGACTACAGGTGTCTACAAGAATCTACATTAGACTACAGGAGACTACAAGAGACTACAGGGATAGTGGAGGAACACAGCACTACAGTGTAGACAGTAAAGTCTCATTGAACATGATTAAGACTGAAATATCATCAAAAAATACAACTATTTACAGTATGTACAATTCAACCGTACCATATTTACAGATTTATTTACAGCTCATTCCTCCAACTTGTCAACAACAGAGGCGAAGTGTTCGTAGCTGCTGTACAGTCTGCTGTTCAGACCTTTTGATGTGGACGTCGTTTTTACAGCGTAGAAAGTCTTTTATTGTATTTTTTATGACCCTGGGTTGGTTGGTCACAGAGCGTACAGACATTTGACTCCTACTTCTGTGAGCTGCTCCTTCACCTCACACTTCCAGGCTGACGTGTAGTGCGACACACCCACATTGATAGTTGTGTGTGTGTCACCTTATACGTGTTCATGTCAGGAGGATCCTGGATGCACTCTAGGTGTCACTGCTGGCCTGCTCACATCTCATCACTGGCCTCTGTAAACACACACACACACACACACACACACACACACACACACACACACACATACATACAGTGTGTTATGTTCTCTGCATATTCAGTGAGGTCGTTTGTCATCTCTGATCTGTGCTTGTCAATCATACATCTACTTAGCGTTGTCATCAGTACTAAGCCAGCTCCACTTGTAGCTACTGAAAGACACAACAACAAATATATTATTATTAAATTATTATTATTATATTGTCATGGAGCGGCTCTAGACTGTGACAAAAAAAAGGGAAGTCACACAGCTATTAAATAATACAAAAGGAAATGTATTAAACAAAGTGCTCAAAAGCAGCAGAAGATAATAGGTAGGATTAGTCATGTTAGTCATGTAGGGAGTGGATGAGTGAGTGTGTGCTGTGTGGGTGTTGTATGGTAAAACAGGAGCGTGTGTGTGTGTGTCGAGGGAGAGAAGAGAGGATCTGAACTGGCAGACGTGGGCCCAGGTGTGAGCTGAGGAACCGAAGAAACAAAGAAACACATCAGCAACAAGGAGAACAGAGCAGAGGGGCTGTCACAATATATTAATTAGTAAAATAGTGAACTGTGGTGTACAACAGATTATTGATACACTTTTAGCACACAGAGGAGGAAGAGGAAGGAGCGTCAGAGCTGCTAAACCCTGATTACAGCTCCTCGGATGGAGATGAAGTCCTCATAAGTGCTGGTCCTACAACACTGACTGTTTACACGCGTATAACATTTTATCCACTTTTCAGCTTTTCTTATTTTGTGTGTTCATGAGGGGATGTTGTGTCTCTGTAAATGAAAGAGTTTGGTTTAGACCTGCTCTATGTGCTGTATGTCTACGTATATATATATAAATAAAATTGAATTGACTTAAATAATAATTGAGTTCTTCTCTTTGGCTAAGTTTCAGGTTTTGTGATGTTTACACTCAGAATCAGTGAAGTCTTATACCATAACTATAACCTGAGAGGCAGCGCTGCTTTACAGGAAACATTAGAGGCAAAAACACAGTGAGAGAAATCACTATAGTTGTTATATTCTCATGTCTTGGATAATGTAGAACATGGTATTTTGTGTTAGTGGGTGTTTTTGACAACAGGTACAAAGAATTATAAAAAATAATAATGTAAAACCTCAATAATACTGACCTCTGAAAGACTGAATAAGAGTTAATTACCTATTTATTAATATTTATTAAAAATCACGTGGTGATCTCACCAAAAATACTGTACGTTTTGCGCTAAATTCAAATGTGCATATAGACATGAGTGTAACCTCTCAGCCAATCAGAAGGCTTGATTGTCTACAGTCAATCACGTGACACCCGGATCTCAATGATTGGCAGACTACAGTCAAATTCTACAGTGACTCTCGACCAATCAGAACGCAGAACTATAGTCACCGTTGACTCTTTTTTTTTTCCTAGGATGGCGAGGTAAGGTGTACTGGCCAATCAGAGGCGGAGTAGGGCGGGTCATGTTGTTACCGTCCTTACTGGTCTCCTGTCAGGCTTTGACTGGTCGCCAACCAGCGTGTAAGCGGTTTCAAATTAAATATCTGCCAGTCAGCAGACCTGAATGCAATAACTTTGGGATGTGGTCAAACAGGAGATCTGAAGCATGATGTGCAGCTGACAAACTGTCACCGTCTGCAGAAATAATGTGATGCAATCATGTCATGCAGAACCAGAATCTCAAGGGCACATTTCCAACATCTTGAGGAATCCATGTCAAAAAGACCTGAGGCTATTTTGTGAGCAAAGGGAGGCCCTGTGCAGTTTATTATCATACTGTTCTTAATAAAGTGCCCTGCAAGTGTATATTGCATAATTCCACCTAATGCAGTGTAGTTGAGTGTCTGTGCGGAGGACTGCATTTGTGCTTTTCCCTGAAATAATGTGGGGGAAAAAATAAAGTAACATCCATTTTAATGGGTAGTTTGTAACCAGCAGCAGTTTGAGATCTACTAAGTTTGCAGCTAATAAATCTAAAAATAAAAGATATATAAAAATAAAGCTACAAATCTCCTGAAAATAGTGAAAAAAAGCTTCTAAGACATCTTCAAATGTCTAATAGATCAGCATCTAACATCAGTAACAAAGAGGATAAAACTCTGCCTAGTAGTTACCAGTCTGTATATGCCAACTGAAGTCTTTAATGTATAATTCATACATGTAGTTTGCAGATACACTGTTTCACTAGTCCAGTCACTTGT
Organism: Euthynnus affinis; assembly: GCA_029490765.1. NCBI lineage: Eukaryota > Metazoa > Chordata > Actinopteri > Scombriformes > Scombridae > Euthynnus > Euthynnus affinis. The sequence continues at coordinate 4,855,894 of CM055845.1, forward strand.
TATGGTTTCAGTGTTTTGTTGTTGTTGTTTAAAGCTACAGTTTGAACTTCAATAGTCTAAGTTTTGTGTTTAGCAGGTAAACTGAACGCTGATCATCAGGCCCACACGGAGTCTCCAACGACAACCTGCAGATTTTAAACCAATAGAGATGCTAACTTTAAGTTTCATGTTTGAGTGTTTTGTTTTTGATATTTTTAGAGGTTCTCAAAAGATTTTGGTGAAGTTGAGGTCAAGGGTCAGTTATTAATTGATGTGTTTGTTATGTGTTGAAGTATTAACTGTTGGGAGATGATTGATAGTTAATGTTACTCCACATTGAACCTTTTTAGCATTTTAGTGGCTGTGTGTCAATCTGCATTTTATACAAATATTCACACTTTGTTTTTAACAGTTTGTGATGAAATAAAATCTTAAATTCAACGGTTCTACTAAAAATTTCCTTTCAGCCTGCTTGAGGTCATTTTAATGTTTTGTGTTTCTCCTTATTTTTGCTCAAAAACAATATTTGTTATCTTAAATGAATATTATCTCTCACATTACAAGAAAAAAAAGCAATCTGCAGATTCTTGTTTGGGCCGGCTGATGAGTTTAGTATCAAGTCTGAAAGCCAGAGACACTGATAAAAACAGACTGGATCACATTTACACAAGACAGTAAAGTTCAGAAGACACAAATTCAACTTTTTTTTTTTTTAATTTTTATTTTCTTACAACAAAACACTCCATCTGCATATCAGATATGGAGACTCAGAACTCAATAACAGGCAGCAATTAAAATAAACACAAAAAGAAAAAAAAAAAAAAAAAAAAAAAGTAAGCTATAATAAAAAGTTTCAAAAGACAACTCTTATACAAAAACCATGTTGTCCACTGCCACTGACCCACCTGAGCATAAAACCACTTCTCTCAAATATACTTTCTCACATCAGGCTACTGTATAAGCAGAATACAAAAAAGTAAAAAGGGCAACTGAACATTGAAGACACACAGGTACTGATACTCTATAAACCACATCTGGGGCATAAATATCAAAACATTTTAAATGCCTGGTAGAATCTGATTAGTCTGATTAATATACGAGTTTTCACTTTCGGGATCAACTGCATTGTGAAAAAAAAAAAAAAAAAAGGTTATATTATTTCACAGTTAATTGAGGTGGGTTTTTTTTGTTGTTTTTTTTGTGGAAAATAAAATGTTCCCCAGCTGTGTCGCAAGCAGTCATGGTCTAAGTACATATGAACATGAGAATGGTGGACCAATTTTCTTTTTTTTTTTTCTTCCTGGAGGTGTTTCTCAGTTGGCGTGCTGAACGGTGGAGAAGCACAGTTTGAGGGTGTAGGGGTAAGGGCCAGCTAGAAAAAAAAAAAAGAACAGAGAGAGAAGATTAATGAACATGAGCTGCAGAATAAAATCAATCCTCCTTATTTATTTATTTATTTAATCCAATAATCATGTTTGCATCTTAGTATAAATCTGCTCTGGTCCAAGTCACTCCAGTAATCTGATTTAGTGTTTTAAAAACAACTTAATTACAAGAGTCCTCCTTCACTGGATGCTTAAATTATGTATGAATGCATCAGTGAAGCAATTTTTTCCATCTCATAATGATTTTAGACAACAAGTAGTGAGTGGGAAAAAAAAACATGCAGCCCCGTCATTCATTCATTTCCCTGAAGGCATTGCACATCAACTCACCTGACAAAAAACAAACAAACCCCAAAACAACCCAGAAACTATTGAACCTGTTAAACATTTAATACGATGGAACGTAACATCAATCTGGCTGCTACGTGAATTCCTAGCTGGTATGTTCCCAATATTTTTTGCGGTTTAACTGGAGATTCACGATGGAAGATAAAACGGTTGTCGCTGTAATGACTTTCCAGAGTAGTAAATCTTGTGTTGCAACATTACACACACACTTAGTAGCAGCGCGTGTCGGATAAGCCTTTAAACTCACAAATGTGTTATTCAAACTGAACAGTACCTGAAACAAGCTCATACTAATGCAGCCAAATGCATCAAAACAAAACAAAACAAAACAAAAAAAAACAACAAAAACCTCTGGCTGTTTGTGTTCTTAAGACTTTGCTTATTTAGAGATTTCCTGCATCACTGAGGCTCAAACTGCGGCTCAGTCTGTCGGTCTGTGTCCTCCACGTACCTGCGTTCTTCATCTGGTAGTGGTTCATCATGGCCAGAGCCTCCATGGCGTCGTTGATGGACTCCCACTCTAGAAGGCCTGAAGCGCTGCGGTCGCTGGGAGCTGCACCACCTGCCGGTCACAAACACATTCAAGTACAGAAACTTCAGTGTGTGTGTGTGTGTGTGTGTGTGTGTGTGTGTGTGTGTACTCTGAGGATCTACAAGTGTATTTGGTGTGTTTTATTAAACTTTCTTTCTTGTTTGGTGTAACTATGATACAGTACATTTATCTTTGGTACCAACATTTAACTTGGTTATAAACTCTTTATATTCAGTGACAATAATAATAATAATAATAATAATAATAATAATAATAATAACAATAATAAATAATATATATTAATAAGCAGAATCAAAGCAGCTTACTCTTTCCTGTGAACATTTTGACATTAACGGGGCACTTGACACCAATCTCATCACAAATCTGTAAAAAAAAAGAACAACATTCATTAGAGACCGTATGTACAGAGAAGAAGCAACTGCAACAAATCAGCAGATCAGAAATGATTTGTCGTCTTTAATAAAAAAAAAGTGATTGTGTGCTGATTTTCTGTGAAATAAAACTCAATATATATAAAAAGGAAACTCATTTGCTTTCTCTACAGACCTGAGAGAAAACCTCTGGCGTGACGTCCGGCTGTGCGTTGAAGAAATGCAACACGTTGCTCGGGTGCTGGATGCGGTTTTTGGCCGCCTGTTCTGGTGAGGTGAACCGGTTGTTCCTGGAGCCGTGGAAGTCCTTGAAACTGCTGGAGCCGTCGTCCAGCTCGTAGCACTGACCGGGTACAATGGCTTGTTGCTTGGACACGCTGCACGGACGAAGGATTACGTTTTCAGACGATTATAAAATCTTAAAAAGTCACATTTTCATTTATGATTGAGGAGAAACTGGAGCATAGACACGCAGTTAGATCCAACTAACTACAGCTTCTTGAACTCACCACACGTTGAGTTTCTGTCCGAAGAGGAAGTTGTTGTTGAGGTGAGTGATGGCGCGGTCTACGGCGTAGCAGTCTCCCATTTCCACCATGGCGGCCCCGGGCTTACTCTTCATGAACTTCACCTGACAGACAGAAAGACAGAGGACGGCGTTGACTGGATTTCTTAAAAAACAACACTCAATGCCAAGCCGCCCTGCCCTAGAGAGAAAGAAACGATTGATCGGTACACACCCATCGTAGGATTTGAGACGATGGTTTGGAACAAGTGTGTGTGTGTGTGGTTATAGATGGCTACGTTTCAACGGTAATATTTTCTTTGGCACTACCAAGAAGCAGTAAAACCTCCACCCACGTCCCTGAAAAGCTGATTCACTTCTGTTTTTAGATGACGTTCGTCTTCCGCCGCTCAACATTCCTCAACCTGCTGACGACTTTCAGTTTACCAAACAAACGAGGAGATGACAACCCTTATCGAAACAACTGGTTTTAACTCTTCACTGACCCGCTCCACGTTGCCATAGAGACAGAAGATGTTAAAGACACGGTCGGCGTTCATCTTGACGGGGTCCAGTCCGTACACCATGACCACCGGGGAGTCGGCGTGGGCGCCATACTCGCCGGGAGGAGGGGGAGGGGGTCCGTAGCCCGGCCCGTAGCTCCGTCCTCCGCGCCCTCTCATCGGCGGACCCATGCGGCGACCCTCATAGGGCGGGGATCCGTAGCTCTCGTCGTAGCCGTGGTAACCACCTCCTGAACGACGAAGCAGGTGAAAGATACAGAAAATAAAACTACTAAATAAAAAAAAAAAAATGGAGGAATGAGAGCTCGGCTCCCCGGATACGATTCATTTCTAGAAGTGAGTCACTGCTCGGAAAAACTATCTGGTCCCTTTTAATATAAAATTGATTAAAAATGACGACACAGCACCGCTTAACTGCTACTGTGTGGAGGACCCATTTATTAAATCTGATTACTTTAATAATCCAGACTGTCTGCAGAGAAATCTTCCAGAAATGTAAGAATTTAAAGCTTTTACTGTATTCTTATTTTTTATCAAACATCTCTGCGTTTTCCTTTTTTTTTTTTCTGCCTCCAGGGGCGCGACAGCCTTACCGTACTCTGGAGGGTGATCGCCCAGCAGAGCGGGCTGTCTCTGGCGCTTGTTTGGGTTGGCGTTCACATCTTCTACAAGAACAGGAAGACAAAAAAAAAAAAAAAAGTACAAGAGAAAAAAGGTGGAGACAGAAAGAAAGAAACAAAAAGGAGAGAGAATGGCACATAAATATGATGAGAACACCGACTGTAATCACTACATGACCATGAGATGTTTGAGTATTTATAAGAAGAAAAAAAAAAAAGATTCATATGTAGAAAAGCTTACAGATGCACTTCTGATCATCTTATGCCCTCAAATAGTTTGAATTATGGTGTTTCTAAAACTGTGAACTGACACTTTGGTGGCAGAAACTTCCCCCAGATTTCACACCATAAAAAATACTTTAAGAAGAAGAAAAAAAAAGGCTTAAAAATGAACACAGACGCATGCATTTCAAGATTGATTGATCTTGTCTGTAACAGCTCATACCAGCCCAGAAGTACAACCCTCTAACCTAACGTTACACTCCAGGAAAAACTACAGCAATCAAACCAAGCGGCTGGAGTTATCTTAGCGATTAATCTTGGTCTGTATTAAAAAAATAAATAAATCGAGGGTTATGGGGGGAGGGGAGGCATGGGGGATGTTACAGATGGTAAGACTGATAGTAATAATAAAAAAAATCTAAAGAGAAACGACCCCAAAACACAAGCCCAGGATGAAAAAAACAAACATCCACAATGATAAAAGTGCTTTAGCATATAAAGTAGGACAAAGGGAGGGAGGGGGGAGGGAAAGATGAGGTGGATGCGGATGATCTAGGGTGAAAATAGGGGGTAAATATATATATGTATGTATATATAAAATCAAACAAAATCACTCTTTGGTTAATTATCATCATCACAAAATGGCTAAATTTAAAAATAAAGTTTGTACGCTCACACACACCTGCATTGCTCCCATTGCCATCTGCATCACCATCTGTACAGGTACACAATAATCATACACACATCAGAATGGAAGCCAAGTTAATCAAAATAAAAAAAAAGAAAAAAAAGGTACATTTGTTTTTTCCCCCTCTGGGCAAATATGAAATTACCCCAGTTTAATGCTGAGAGTGCAGTAAAAACACCCCCCCCAAAAAACACTGCCTAAACTCATGTAGAAATATTAGATGGGTTGGTATCTTTGCAGGTGACCAACCAACACTTTTTGTAGATTGAATAAAAATAAATAAAAATAATAATTTGGCAGACAAAAAACATCAAAAGCAGCTCGTAATTTGACACTAGCAGCAACTGCGGCTTCCCAAGTATGTGACACTTTGTAAAATAAATAAATGTAAAAAAAAAAATAGGGTGAGTTATGGGTCAAGCATACCCTACATTAATTAATTAATTAATACGAGGTATTTCATGGCCCCTTAGTAAACCTTCACACCCCTTCAAATAGATCTACAACCCCCCCCACCCCCCACCCCCAAAAAAAAAACAGAAACCTAATCACACAGTCCAGGGAACCACACAGACCAGATTCCTGATGGCTGTAAACTGCCAAAAAGAGGGAGTGACAAAGACATAGCGAACAAACAGTAAGGTAGTAAGTAGGTTTAAAAGTGACGTTAGAAATGCAGGTTTCAACAGAACCACAACCATCACCCTCTTGCAGAAAAAGAGAACGATTAAGCCTGTATTTGGGGGAGGGGAGGGGGGAAGGGAGGTGGGGGGAGAAAAGGGGGAGAAGGAAAAAAAAACAAAAAACAAAATAAATAAATCAAATGAAGTCATGTCAGTCTTGTGTGGCGATGTTGGGTGCTGGACTTTTTTTTTTTGTTTGTTTGTTTTTTCTGGGGTCATGTGGTGCTGTGCAGTTATGTTTCCCCCCTGAGGAGGGTCTCGATTTACTTACTGCATGCTTACAAACAGTGGGAGGAAGACATTTGCTGCAGTAGTTCCACCACTGTCCACTCAACTCATTTTCATCCCATACTCTTATCCATTTTCCTCTTTTGTGGGGGGGAGGGAGGGGGGAAACAACTCTCTCCACCATCAGGATCGATTCCTGGTTTTATCAAGCTGAAACGCCCATTGGTGGGTGGGTTGGTTGGCCGTTAGGGTTGGCGTTTTCCCGTCCTTTTTGTTCCCATTTTGGAATAGTCCGGCTTAGCGCCCACTGGTACGCCTTGAGGCTGCCATAGAGCACATTTCAGTTGGGAAGCTGGCCCCCTCTTAGCCGCAAATTGCCAAACCTGCATCACATGGAAGGTGTTACACAGGTTCTAGAGACTTTCAAATATTAAAAGAAAAAATTAAAAAAATTTAAAAAAATAAAATAAAATAAAAAAAAAAAGAGAAAGGAAGCGGCACTCAAAAAAAAAAAAAAAATTAAAAAAAAAAAAAGGGAACAGCTAGACAGGGATGCATGTAGTAAGAAAATCAGGAGGAGAGGAGGAAAAAGATGAGATGAGGAGAAAGAGCAAGAGAGAGAAAAGCTGAATTCCATGTGTGAGGAAACATAAAAAAAAAAGGGGGTAAAACGAACAAAAATAAAAATAAATAATAATGATAATAAAAAAAAAAAAATGGGCCTGACTGGTCTCTGAGTGTGCTTGAGGGTGTTGTCAGCAGTGTCTTGTCTTCATCAGTTGTCTTGTGTTGGCTCCAGTGTGACTGGCTACAAGCTTGATTCGGGGAGTGTGAGAGAGAGTCATCTATTGGTGGATCAGTCGGTACGACGTTCAGCAAGTGTCGGGAGAGTGTGTTGCTTGAATGTTGTGTTTTTTTTTTCTCTTGTGTCGACCCGCACCAGTACAAGGGAAGGAAAAAGGGGGGGAGGGGGAGGAGAGGGAAGAGGGAGAGAAAAAAAATGCAACCTTGGTCGACTGGTTAGTATCAGTGTGGCTCATCTGTTGTACTGAAAGATATCTGTCACTACTTCTGTTTTGGGTGGATGCTGTGTCTTCTCTGGTATCAGTCTCCGTTGGGTGTAGCTGCAAGCTTTGGCTTGCTTCAATGTGTCATTCGCTTGTCTCAAAATGGGTGAAAGGAAAAAAAAAACCAAACAAAATAAAAACAAAAAGGTGGGGGAGAGAGAGAGAAAGAGAGAGAGAGAGGGGGAAGGGACCGAGTGTAGCTCAGTGCCCAAAACTCCCCCGCCCTCTAGAAGTGTACGTTGTCATCGCGGCTCTTGTGTTGGAAATGCGGAGACGAGGAAGTGAGTGGTCTATCTGTGTCCTACATCGTCATGTTGGAATGGGTGGTGTCTTGTAGTTTATCCCCCTTGTATCTGACGGGGAGGGGGTGGTGGTGGTGGTGGGGGGGAGGTGAGGGAGGTGGTGGTGGTCGTGGGGGGGAGGTGTATCTGACCCTCTGTATGATAGTGGTTGTGTCCTCACTGATGGAAGTGGATACTTGAGATGGTAGTTGTTGAGTGGTGGTGTTGTCAGCGTGTTATCTGCCTCTCCCTCCCAGCACAAATCCCCTCTGCATGTTTGTTTTTTTGTTTGTTTGTTTGTTTGTTTTGGGACTTGCTGAAATGACCACTTCATTTAAAAAACAAACAAAAACAAAAAGAAAAAAAAAGGAAAAAAAAAGGAGGAGGTAAGTAGTTAAATGGCGCTGCAGATAGCCCGTTTACTGATGCTGGTCCATGCCTGCTCTCACTTCTCAGACAAATCACAGCTTATCATAGTTTGGAGATTTTTTTGATTTTTTAAAAAATCCAAGTTAAATACAAACAAATTAGAGAATTTAATTGAAGTTAGATGAAATTGGAAAAGACCAGGATCAGTCTTTGTGGCAAAGGAAATCTATTCCCAGTGGTTGTCTCTAGTTTTATCTTTTTTTTTAAACTTTAAGTTCACTGAAACAAATTTTAAAAAACCTTTAACAAAAAAATTTTTTATTTAAAAAATGCACCCGTGTGGTGAGGACGGCAGGAACAGCCGATGCCAGCGGAAAAGACAACTGTGCTTGAGGCAACAGGTCGGCGTTGAGCTGAAATATGTGGACGGCATTCTTCAGAGGTGATGAAAACACCAGTCGTTTATCAAAAGGTGTCCATCAGATCAGATAACAGCACGTCTGTTGTCTGGCTCAGAAGAAAAAAAAAAAAGTCATGTGACTGCACCAAAGTAAATGTAACAATTAATCTGGATTGATTTTAACTAATAATATATTAAACTTAAACTACAGCACATCTGAAATTAACCCATTAGTATTTAAAACGGGCAGAAAAATGTATGTATGTCACTCTTAAATTGAGTTATTAATCATTTTAATATAACAAGGATGTAGCGCTAAATAGAAATAAGTATTAAGTGTTGACATCAAAGAGCGTCAGTGGACTTTTGGCTTTCCATGCAGGAGAAAGTGAGACGACTGAATGACTGTTTGCATTGTGTTGTAATACAAAAGTGTGCAAGGCGTAAAAAAAGCTGCACACCGTCCGTCTGGCTTATCAGTCTAGCCTTTTGTGAATATGTCGCGAACAATAAAGTCAGTGATCAATCATCGTCACTGACAGTGTCTTCAGGGAAACAGGTGCAGGACTGTTAGCAGCAGCAACAGCAGCATAGCAGTGAAATAAATGCTAACTGAAAAAAAAAAAAAAAGGAGAAGAAAAAAAATCATCATAATTAACATTCTTTGATAAGATGCTACATGAGGGGTGGGTGTGGTAGGGTCATTTCAGCAAAAATTATAGCTCAGAGTGCTGAAACAGGATGCACACGCAGACCCATAAAATGCAGCCGTCTCGTCTGACGGTTACACAACTCCAACCGGTGAACCTAAACAACGTTTCGGGTCGAATAAACTAGAGAAACTACATGCCTAAAGAAACACGGAAGAAGAATGCTCGCCAGGATATAGATAAGAACACCCAGTGCATTGTACACATTGTACACTTTACAGTCACCACGCATTTCCTTCCAGTAAGGTGACTTTGACGACCTGCGTGCAAGACGTGCAAGAGTCACGACGTATGGCTGATGTTATCTTTCCGTCTGCACGTGTTCCTGCCGTTTCCCCCCCCCCACCACACAGCAACATTTTTTTGGTTTTCTGATCAACTAACAGGAGTATTATTCACATCATGTCCAAAGATTTCACTCCTGTGCATGAACCCTGCTCATAAATGTGTTCTGAGAAGTGTTAAGAGCGAGACCCAAAGCAACACTTCAGTCATAATGCTACAAAATAAAACTCTTTCTTCCAAAAAAAAAAGAAAAAAAGAAAAAAAAATCATTAGTTTGACAATTTAAAATGCATTTAGTAGCATTATCAGTGAAGGATCTTCCCAGTAGTTTTGCTGAAACTCCCCACAGTAGCAGTAAGGGTCCTAAACAGTATCAGGTTTATCCCGCTACCAAGCGTGTGTGTGTGTGTGTGGGGCGCTGAGCGAGTGTTTGGGTGTTACCTGGGCCTCCCAGATTGGGGTTCGTGTAGTCCCAGGTGTCTTGGTCGTTCTTGAACACATTCAGGCGAGTGGGCTGCAGAGATATGACCGATATGAACATCAGCACCGACAAGAAACGTACGAAACAAAACCTGCCTGACAAAAGACATGCAGTTTGTTTATAATGCAAATATCCAAACAAAGCTGCGAACAGACAACAGCTGTGTTTGTGTCACAGCTTTCAGGACACAGTCCACATGAGGGATGCCACACACACACACACTCCACTAACAGCAAGACAACTACATGTTCATTTGTTCTGTTTTAATGGATAAAGCACCAGTGCATCATGGGCCGTTTGTAGCTAGCGAGTGTTTTAAACTCTGTTCATAGATGAGTGCGTTAAAGTCAGTCAGCGTTATTCGTTAGTCCAGTTTAACCTGCAAGAGTTTCTGTACCGTGTTTTTTTTTTTTTCCCCTACCATGGAGGAAATAAATTAATGTCACATGAAAACGAGTCCAATTCGTCTTCTGACATCTCTACTGCAGAAAAGTAATATGTCAAGCTGCCAAATACCAGTTTGACAGATGGTAAGGAGTTCAAAAAGACAAAAGAGGCAGTCTAATAAATGAGAACTGCCAGATAATATATTTCTGGGCTGCTTCCAAGAGCCTGGAATGTAACTATACTATGGTGTAAGTTATATTCAAAACGTTACGCCTATTTTTCAGAAAACGGTTGATGGAGAAGGGAGGTTGTTTTATAAACTGGGTCGCTGATAGTGTACGCTGTACCACATCCAGAACAAGCAGGTCTGAGGACGTCTCGCTGTGTGTGTGTGATGTGCACCAGTCTGAAGCCAGCTGGTGTGCTGAATGATGGAGACTGATACGCTGCCAATTAGCGTGGTGGAGGGCGAAGGATTCAAAGAGCTAGTTCAGCACCTCGAGACCCGAGTATGTTACACCACCGAGAGCTACCGAGGAGAAGAAAGACGAGCTAAAAGTCGATCTAATCAGAGCAGACAAGCTGGGCAGCTCTCACAAACTAAAGCTGAGCTCAACTTTTCTTTAAAATTAACCGATTGCTGGTCTATAGAAAAGCAAAACGAACCGCGACAGACATCCCTCGCCCAGATAAACGCACAGCTTTCATTTCCTACAAACAGTCAGACTTCATGTTGTACGGGTGAAAACCTGCTGCTAATCTCATCTACATAAACAAACACAAATGACCCAATTTAACGGTAAATAGAAAAGTAGGGCTGCAACTAACCACCATGTTCTTGACGACTTGATTGATCCATGAAATATTTGAAAAATGGTAAATTAAAAAAAAATATCCTGAAGCCAAAAGTGACATCTTCAAATAACTTTTTGTCCCCCAAACACAAAGATATTCAGTTTACTATCACACAACTGTAACAAGGCAATGTTTGTGTTGTTTGCTTGGAGAAAAACTGAACCAAACATTCATCAAGATCGTTGCCGATATATATCTTCTGTCAACAAATCAATCAACCAACTAATTGTTCCAGTTGAAGCATAAAAGGGATTCATGTCACCAGCAGTCTATTCTCTGGTGACTATTGTGTTGGTTTGCATTGTTGTCGTGTCCCCACCACACCGATGCTGCGGTTAACAACGTGACTCCGCCGTGTTTCGCAGTCGTACCTTGGCGTACTCGATCTTCAGCGTGCAGCAGCCGGAGTAGATGTCCGCTCCGTTGAGCGATGCCTTGGCCCGCTGGGCGCTTTGCACGGAGTCGAATGTAACGACAGGGTTAAGGAGAATGATGGGGGGGGGGGGGGAGTCGGATTAAATTAAAAACACTTTTGACAACCAGGGATTATGAGACACGCCTGCATGTTTGGGAACATGTTGTGTCTAACAGGTTTGTTTATACAAGGGGAAAAAAAGTGTAACATACTAGACAAGTTCCTGTCATAAAAAAAAAAAAAAAGCGCACCAACCACCGTCCTGTCAACAAGATTAAAACGTGTTAGAAATTCTGCAGTAATTATTGTCATGTGTGTGATAACACATCAGCAGACCGCACTCTGCCGTCAGCCATCAGATTGCGGCCTCCGTGTCCGATAGCGCAGACGGAAAAAGGATATTCAACCATCGCCTGCACGCCGTTCTTCCTGAAGATGACGATTCTCTGGACAGGACCGCAGTTGTTGCAGATGGTGTAGAGGACATCCTGGGAAAATGTACAAAGTTTAAAATTAAAATAAAAACTATACAGAAACACACAGAGGTACATCTGACCTGGCTTCAACACGCAGACAACGGGGGTGTCGTTTAATTAACTCAAATACAGACAGGAGCCTTTTATGCAAATCTTACAGTTTGATTTTGACAGCAGATTATTTTGTCTCGCTTCTAGATGAAAATCAATTCCATTATCATTTATAAACACCAGAGAAATGTGCTGACTGGGTGGGTGGATATCACACGCAGCCAAAGTCAAGCCTTGATATTTACTCAAGGAGATCTTTCTGACAAACAGTTTCTTTTGTTTTTCTGCTTCTTGGGCCAAGTGGTTTGACAGCCACTATTGTACTCATGTTATTAAAATATTCCAGCATGCCAAATTAATACATGCTTTTAATTCCAGCGATCTGGACTGCTGTAACTATCTTCTGTCTGCTATGTATGAGAAAGAAGAAGCTATTGGTCAGTTACAGTTAGTGTTGCAGCACGAATCCACAAATCTGTACATTGGTTACCAGTCTGACAGATAATAAATTATTTTATTGTTTGCTTTTTTTTATTTTTTTTTTTAAACCACCGAACGGCGTGGCCCCGGCTTATCCGTCTGACATGGTTAAGACGTGTGTGTCTGCTGTGTCTCTTAGATCCTCCTGCTCAAATCTCTTGATTGTTCCTAAAGTCAGAACTAAAAAGGCACAGAGGAAGCCTTCATTAATTACGCCCCAAAATAGTCCGCCTGAGGGTCTAAACTGCTCCGTCGACACTTTCAAACCAAATCTTAAGACGCGTCTTTTATCCATTGATTTCTCCTGAACTGCACGTTTACCTGAGAGTTGGTTTCATCCTGTCATTTTAATCTTATTTTTACTGTTTTACCATAAATGCTATTTTATCAGCTTTTATGTCACACACTTTGCGTTGCATTTCATGCATGAATTGTACCATATATTATTACTGCATAGTAATCCAGATCTTTGCATTTACCGTGGTGATGGGGTAGATGGGATTCATGATTGTGAGGAGAAGAACATTGTTAACGCTTCTCGAGTCGTCGGAGTCTCCTGGCCTGGAGATCTTCTGGCTAGTGGAGTAGTTGATAAAGGCCGGGTGGCCGGCGATGTAAACTTGGTTGTCTGCAGCATAAGTTACGGCTGTGGATGATCCGTTCATGTCTTCATACTCTACCAGCGCCTGACGCTTCTTGGGCATCACCACCACGTAGCTGAAAACAAAAAAAAAAGCAATGACGGAGATAAATGAGAGAACAAATTAACAGAAGGTTGCTGCTTATCAAAACCCTACACTTATAAACTTAACTAAAAGGTCACAAGTTGCCACCTAACTAACCCCACAATGAACCTGACATTGGACTTTATGAAAACCCAGGTAATGCTGCTATTAATCTGGACTTTTTCCATTTATACACTCTCCACATTCCTCTCCTTCTCTCACCTGATTGCTCCAAATTCTTGCAAGGCCTCCACCAGGTCGGCCTCTGTGACACCGTCGACCAAACCCCGGACATGCACCACTACAGACGGGAGGGTCTTATGTGGATCCTCATATCCCTGTGTAAAAAAAAAAAAAAACCCCACACACAAATCAATAACCACATTCAGGGTGAACATTTACTTGTGTTAAGCATTTATCTGCGACACAACAAGAGAGTAGTCTCTTCCCCTGCCATCTTTTCTTTCATATTTAGGGAACTACCACATGTTACACAATGATTATTGGTGGAAGTGTACTAGTACTAGTTTTAATTTATTGTACTGTGTGTATTAATTTTGGAAGGTGCGTAACTTTAGCCATTTTTGGGTTACCATTTTACACCCTGCCAGAGGCAACAAGTGAAAAGATGCATTATTTAAAAAGGTGAAACTGGCTCGTTCATCATCAGTTTCTGTTGCTCAGGGAGAACTGGTCCTCTTACATAAACTAATGAAAGTCTCAGAAACGAGTGAAAGGATCAAATCTACCAGCCATGTGCATGTTTTACCAACACATGTCTGGTGTTAAATGTGTGCCTTAATGTCTTTACCTGCTTTAAAACTTAAAAAACAAAAAAAAACTAACTAACCTCAGGTGACTCAGTGCAGCTAGGAGGGGGGGATGGGGTACTTAATTACAGGGATGAGTGGGTATTATTTAAAATGTTTAACCTCCAAATATCTTTTCCTCCAAAAAGAGATGTCGCTTTAATGCAATGTGAGACAAAACTAAAATGTCGTCTCAGAAGAAAAAAAAACTGCTGGTGATTTGATAAAAAGGCCAGTCTTGTCTTAACACCCTAGTTAGCTCACGGCTAGCACACTGCTAACGTTACCGGCACTAGAACAAAGCCGGGCTGAGGCGAGGCCCGGCGGGGGAACAGTCAGACTTGTACACCACCTGGATGTGTGCGATATATTTCAGAAACGTACCCTCGTTAGCTAAACACGTACACTACTCAACACTAACGGAGACCATAAATAAAACAAGTTATGCACGTTAACCGTTCATTCAGGCAGATTTATTGACCTGCGTCGTGACACATTTTTTCGCGACGCACATCTGAATGAATTAAATTCAACGACGAACAGGAACCGAGGCGAACGTTATGTAGGTTAAACTCATCTCCCGGTGCAGCTCGCGCACACAAACAAGCTTACCGTGGCCATTCCGTCGGTTTTCTGTCTTTTCGTTGCCCTGCCGTCTTCGCTGTAGTAACGGCTCGCTGCAGTAGCCATGTTGTCCCGGTTAAAAAGGATGATGGTAGTGACGAGCAACTGAAATGGACGGAAAAGTCAAGAGAAACGAGGCGCTACTTTCCACGCCCAGTAGAACGGCGACGCGTGCTGTGATTGGCTCAGACAGCTGTCAATCTATCTGTGACTGGGTGGCAGCCAATAGGAGGACATGAAGCGTGAAGACGCTTTGACTCGTCGTGATAGAAGTTATCCAATAATGTATACAAAACATCTACAGGCACCTTTCCGCCAAATCACTTCTGCTAAATCACTGGAGGTGTGTTTACTGATTCACGTTGTCCGGCATGCAGGTTTATCTTTAAGAAAAACTAGATGAAATAAACGAGTTGTGTTGATTTAGAGTGACTTTTCAGTGTATGTGTGCTTTATAAAAGTCCCAGCAGTTTGAAATCTGTCCCTTCATCCTTTCAATAATTACAGAGAAGTACAATAAAAGGCACTTGCATATGAATCTGATACACCAATTATAATTAAAAAAAAACTGCTCATATCTTGTGGACACATGAGATTATCAAGACAACATACAATACTTCCACACATATTTTTATGTTTTAAAATTTTATTATAATCAACTGATATTCAACACATGTAAGAGTGAACAATAAAAAAAAAAACAAAACAAGACAACCGAGGTATGTTGAGGAAATTTATTCAAAAATAAAACTGCCACTGTCTTATCATAGAAGCCAGGAACAGAACAAAACTTTTTTTTTTTTTTTTTAAAGCAGCCCTTCAAAAAAAAAAAAAAAAAAAAAAAAATTAAACTTAAGCACATATTAAAATCAAAAAAATTCACAGGAGAACAAATCCGAGAGCAACACAATCGGGGGGGAGGTGGAGGGGGGGACTATTTAGCACACAGTGAAGCCGATGAAGTTTGTAAAAAGGGCAGTGCAGCACAGAAACAACAAACAGTAGGAATGTGACATCATATATAAAGGCATGCAGGCAATGACGTATCTGCTGATGCCATTATGAATTGACTGGTTAAACAGCATTTGAACTAAAAAAAAAAAAAAAAAAAATCTAATTGGAGTGCAATACACTTAAAAAAACAAAAAAACCCAACCATTGTTTACTGATTCTCAATGTGGAAAAAAATATTTTAAAGATTCAGAATTTTCATTTCTAGGGAATAAAAGCAATTCAATGCAATATGCCACCCTTAAGACTGGTATCAACTGGGTTACTTTCCACTGCGATTTGCTGTGTGAACTGCCCCAAATCACTGTTAAAAGTCAACATTAACATACTGTAGGTGTTGCTTCTTGTACTTGCTACTAGACGTCTGAGAAGAAAAAAAAAACAAAACAAAAATACATCCTATGCAGTATTTTAAAAAAAACAACAAAAAAACCAAAATCCCCATCTAACAGAAACCCATTTCTGTCCACTATGCTGACTAAATCTGCAACAATCTGAGGCTGCACAAGGATTACAGTCCTGGGAGGGAGAGGGCGAGGGAAATTAAACTGAAAAGACTGGGACTAGACAAGTACAAAAAGGGGAAAGGAAAAAAAAACAAAAACATCTGTAGGGGCTGTAAAAGCAGACAGGGTGCGGGGGTTGAGGGTCTGTCTGTTAGGGTGAGAGGTGAGGGGTAAGGGGGGGGGTTACTACTAGTCTTCTTCACTCAGTCGTCTGCTGGCGTAGGGCTTCGGTTTGGACTTGCTGAACGGGAACGACTGAAACAGAAACAGAGAGGAGTTAGCTCGCAACAGGGGAGGATGGAAAAACGATCAGAAAAAAAGAAAAGAAAAAAAAAATCCCACATTATTAAACAACTTAAAACATTATGAAGGTTCAAGACTGGATGACTGCTGATATTTAACCGTCTGAATATCTCTTTGACCTCTCAGACCAAAAATTAATCTCAATAGACACCGTTTACTTTTATGTTATCTTTGTCTAAGGCGACTTATTTTAATATGTCTGAAAAATAACTGTCTGGGGTCAAGAGCTAAATACAAAATTGAACCCCCGGGGCAAACCTCTTCAAATAAATGACACAAGTCATTGACACTGACTCCTCACTTCCTACTAGAACAGATTGTTAACATAGTTTCTGTTCTTTGAGGAGACAGACAGGTCTTGATCCTCCACCAACTAAAAACACACCTAGAGAAAAAAATAAAAGCAGCAAAAAAAACTTGTGGAAATTGTTCTATATCATTAGCAGAGAAGGAAATGCACATTTGAAAAACTGCTTTTACTGAGTTTAAGTGCTTAAAAATGGATATTATATAGGTAAAGCAGCTTATAATGGTAATGATGTTGCAACATATATGACACAAGGGAAAAAAAAACATCTGACAAAAGCCTCCTCAACAGATATCAGCCCATTAAAAATTCATCTTGCCTCTCTTGCACTCACTCAGTCATCCACTCACTCTCACATGCAACTACACTCTTATCATCTGAGCATGCTTGTTAATGGCTCAACTTTAGCTCTATTATATATTTATATATATCTAGATATAAAAAAAGAAAATCACCAGTTTTCCAGAGTACAACCTGTGCAATATTTTTTTTTTTTCACCATCAACATGAGCTTGTCAGGGGGTTTGATTTTTGGTTACCTTTGGAGACAGTGGCAGAAACAACAAGTACAGAGAAGCGAAGGATGAAAGGACTGAAGGACGGATGACTACAACTTGTAGAGACACTGCGCTGGGAGGCTCTTGAAGACTGATCTCTCGTCAGCTCTCTTTTCTCTCTCTCTCACTTTCAGAAGCTAAGACAGAGGCCGAAGAACTCTGGTAGGTAGGAAGGGGGGTCTGGTAGGTAGGTAATGGATTTAAAAAGGTAGTGGTCGAACTCTGAACTGTGTGGGTCAGCCCTCTGGTAGATCTGAAGGCTGGCTGGCTGGGTGGGTGACTCTAGTAGAACAACTGTATGTGTGCGCGGGCTGATCTCGTCTGAGCGTGTGCGTCGGTTGGACAGACGGTTCACCCATTCATTCACTGTGGGGAGGATTCGGTCGGTAGGTCGACCTCTTTCTCGCTGTCTAACACCAGCTGCAGGCGAAGGCTGATCTCAGGTCAGCGCTTAGTCACCCTCCCGCAGGACGTACACACCGCCAGCTGGCAGACCCTGGGCCTGGGATCAGCTGCAGTGTCAGTGCAGTGCTCAGCTCCCACCACACGCTTTAAAGAAAATATGAAAAATAAACAAAACTTCTGCAAAGATGCTTAACGTAAGTTACACCAATGGTGTCGTTTTTTGTATGATCTCAACTAAATATTTTTGCAGGAGAGTTTTCTTGATCTAGCCACATTCAGGCTGGGGAATTACAATTTAAGAAAAAAATAAAAACATTTATAAAATCCTACCTCTGATTATCTTTACTCAACACTTATCAAAACTAATAAATACAAGTTTTCTCTCTTGCTCTGTCAAGCCTGAACTCATTTATTTAATAAAAAAAGGGCTACATCCATCTATGCTGAGCGGAGACCGTCTGTCATGTGCCCTCTTTTCAGGATCAAGTGGGACTGGATTAAGAGCCACACACACACACACACACTGCACGGCTCTCAAGAGTTTGAAAAAAAGAGCACACGAGAGAGGTCAAATCATTCAACCTTTTTTTTTTTTTTTTTTTTTTTTTTAAATACTTCCCTACACCAGGCAGAGAGCCCAAAAAGTCGCTGTCCTCTAAACCCCCTCCCATCTCCAATACTGGCCAACAGCAGAAGGCAGGAGACTCGGCAGAAGATTCACATCTCTCTGTGTTGAGAGGCAGGACGTCCTCTGTGGTCGTTCATCTCAACATGGCAGTCGTTTGGTGGCAGCATGGCGCTCCCAGTTGGAAGGAACATCTATTTAACATTCCCCTGCCTAGGATGAAGCACCTAGCTCTGACTGACCTGACCTTCTCTTGAGATGTAAGACAGTTGTGCTTTGAACACCTGAAACATCTATAATGGATGATCTAGACTTTCCTACTGAGGTGTTACATACTTCAAC
The DNA here is from genome assembly GCA_029490765.1 of Euthynnus affinis. Classification (NCBI taxonomy): domain Eukaryota; kingdom Metazoa; phylum Chordata; class Actinopteri; order Scombriformes; family Scombridae; genus Euthynnus; species Euthynnus affinis. The sequence goes on from CM055845.1 coordinate 4,874,471, forward strand.
AAATGACTGCGCAGGACTAAGTACTAGAAACTCAATAAAAACACAGCCTACACCCTATTTCAGGGAATGAAGAGACATCTAAACTGAGGGTTTACCTGTTCCTCTTGTGATTGGCTGACGGGGATCGTGAGCGGGATCGGGAGACAGAGCGTCCCCTGGGCACAGATCCGGACCGAGACCGAGATCTGGAGCGACTGAAGAAAAGAAAGAAAAAATATTTACATGTTAACACTATTGAATGATAAGATTTGAATCACTACTACAGTAAGTGTGATTTACAGCTAAATGTTACAAGAATAGAAGGATAAACTCTTGTGAACTGACTGAACACAAGCAGCAGTCATTTTAAAAGCATCATGACATCAAACAGTTTTACTCTGTACGTCTCAGGGACTGATGGTTTTGGAATGACAGCAGCAGTGTGTTTCAGTTCCTGGCTGTGTGTCATTTTGATTTGAAAACCTGCAGCTTGAACTACCTACCTTCTCACAGGAGTCCTGGACTTGGAACGGGCTGGGGAGCCAGACCTGTTGTTACAGGAAATAAGGCGGGTTTAATTACAGCTGTGGTGGGAACAATACCTGAGGCGTTAACGACTCAGCAAACTAGAATGTGCATTTCCTGAAGAAAAAGTGTGCTGCTAGTTGATTAGACTGCTGCTGCTGCTGCTACAAGCTGCAGCTCCTGCAGCAAATCATGCATATCTGTCTTCATCACGGTGTGTTCGCAGCACCTGTGTGCATCTTCATTTTTGTCACTTTCAGCTCCACTGAGCGCTGCAGTTAGCAGGGATTAACCTCTGCATCTAAAAGTGATCACTATACTATTTAACATGCATATCTGTCTTCCTCATGGCTTCATTATTATGTTAAATAAATGATACTGAAGGTCACTGGAGTCACAATGAATTTTAGTACATAAAGAAACTTTGTTCATAAGAGCAATGTTAGGGGAGGACAGCCCTGAGATGGCATCAAACCCACAAATTTGCAATCTAACAGGGAAGGCTGGTCATGACCAGGATTTAACCACAGAGCCAGCAGAGATCCCTGAAATCCACAGAGCACATTCACAAACTGATTTGCCTAAAACTAAATCTGGTAGCCCACAGGTCTGTACATTATTGGTGGCAGCAGGATCAGCGGAGAATGAAAATGTGTAATATCTGGTACTGTTTGTTCTCTGGTCTTAAAAAAAGAAAGAAAGCAACCAGTGCTCTAGCCTGTGATTGACTTTGAATATTCAAAGTGTGAACAAGGTCTGCAGGCCAACATACGTCTGAGCATGTGATATTCAAAGAGTTTCAACTTTCCAGCTGACACATTTCCTCCTCTCGTACACTGCAGTTATACATTTTAATATTTAAAAAAACAAGTATATAAAATCACCGGAATATGTTTGAAAAAGTAAAAGTAACATGTTAGCATTGTTAGTGTTTCTAGCTGTAAGCGTGTGGGACTAGTTAAGTACAGACAACGACGGATAAAAATAATAACAAAGAGAACAAAGAACAGAGTGTGATCGCTGCACCTGCAGCAATCACAATTACACACACTGCACGAGGACTTAATTGATCCCTGAGGGAGGCAATAATCATCGCATCCTGTCCTCCCTCAGATTCTGCTGCAAAACTGGATTAACGCAACCAAAGAGCTGCTGTTTCTCGTCTACGGTACAAAAAGCACCAGAACGAATGTGCTGCTGTAACAATTTATTACAATTCAACAAGCGCTTGTGTTTTTTTTTTCTTACCTGCTCCTGCGTCTGGAATAGGATGGAGATCGACGACGGCTCCTGAGAAAGTAAAAGAAAAGTCAGAAAAAGGGATCTGGAGATGAATTCAAGGCTCATCTGATGTGTATTTTAAAAACTGATAAAACAGACTGTGTGTGTGCGTGTGATAAACTCTTGTAAAGCACTCAGGAGGACTGAGTCATGCTCTTAAATGACAATTACATATTTGCAATTCTAATATCGTCAGGACTATAGTATTTACACTCTGTGCTGTCCTCACGTTGTAAACAACCAACCAGAACTAGCATTTCCTGTTGTTTCACGGAGGCGTGTCTGCGTTCACGAGTTCCATGACTTTACCTGCTGTGGCTACGGCTGCGGGAGCGGGAGCGGTAGCGGCGTCCGCGGGACCTGGACCTTGAGCGAGACCTTGAGCGAGACCGAGACCTGTGACAGGAAGACAAACGAGTTTATTCCCTCCAGTCCTCTTGCTGGAACAAGATGGAAGATTCTGTTCTGCATCAGAGCAACAAATGATGAGTGTGATGGGAATAAACGACTGAAAGTACGCCGAAGAAGTGCATTAAATCAGTCATAACATTTGTGAAACTGTCTGTGGTTCCTTCACCTGCTGCTGCGGCGGCCTCTCTTGCTGAAGCGGTAGCAGTCGTAGGCGTAGTGGCCCCGGTCCCCACACTGGTAACACCGATCGTTGGGGTCGAACTGGCGCCGGCTGGGACGCCCGCGGCCCTTCCTGGACATTCCTGTTGACATCTCCACACGAACACGAGAACCACACAGGACCCTGAGGAGAAACAACACAGTCAGTAAGAAACTACATGCAGGCAGTGAGGATTAAAAACCCTTTGTCTTGTCTTCTTGAGTCCCCTAAAATGTTTATTTTCTTTATTTGTCTGTTATAAAGTAAGAAACAAACACAGTAGTGGGTTATATTTGTTAAGTTATTGTTTTTTTCTATGCTTTTATTTGAGAGAAATGTCACGGAGAGACTACAGAAGTAAATATGTTACTACTCACTTTCCATCCATGCCTTTCACAGCATCTTCTGCATCTCTGGGATCCTCAAACTCCACAAAGGCAAAGCCGGGTGGGTTCCTGGCCACCCAGACGCTCCTCAGTGGGCCGTAGTAACTGAACGCTCGTTCCAGCTCCCCCTTGGCAGCGCCATTGCCCAGATCACCTACGTACACTTTACAGTCAGTAGCCCGAGACGAACTACGGGAGGATGAGTAGTACGACATCTCTTCCTGTCTGCTGGGAAAATGAACAGTCAATCATTTAATGTCGATGAACAAGTCAAAAGAGAATTAAGATGGTTGCAGTCGTTGATCAAGTAACACTGAGTTTTTGAGATTTTGACATGTGATCAGATCAAACGAGAGGTGTCAAGAAGTCACTTTCTCTTTCTTTTCACCCCCATTTTATTTATATTTTAAACATGTAACATAAATAAATAAAGAACAAAAGTATATATTTCATAAATGTATATAAAATTATACATACATATAATACAAGAAAAATAAACTAAATAATTAAGAAACTGTAATAAAAAACAAGGACATTCTGATATTTCAGAAGATGCCATCTTTTCTGACATTTTGTTGACTAAATAATTACCAGATTAATCAAGAAAATAATCAGCAATATAAATCAGTTCGCAGCTTTACAGCCTAGTAAACATAACACTTATTGATCACTGTGTGTGTGGGGGGGGGGTGTTTCAGATCTCTGCCCTCAGTTCAAAAGGTCACAGTCTGCAGCACAACATTATCTCTACAGCCACTTCAGATTTCTGAGATACAGGCTGCAGAGATTGAAAACATCTGGTTAGCTCAACATCTGGTTTTCTGGTTTGGTGGCTCAGGAACTGGTTTCAGTAGCGCAGTATCTAGTCTGGTAGTTTTGCAGCCGGTCTGGTAGCTCGGCAGGTGCAGCAGCGTCGCCTGTTAGCGCGCCAAATGCGGCCTCAGCAGGCCTCTGCATCTGCAGCAGTCGTGTGAACTCGTGTAAAACGAGGCTAAAATCAACGTGAGCGGACTTCAATCGGCGACACGACTAATTTATTGCATTTATATATTATGGTTAGTTTTTTTTTTTTAAATGGAGGATACATATCCGTTGGCGTTGGTAATTCATCAGCGGGGCCCGTTCTAAGGACAAACGGCTGATTGAGTCAGTTAATGTTAGCACGTTAACGACGACCGGTTCAATTCAAATACACAATATACCTTTGATAAGTATATGTGGGTTATATGTGTATATATATATATATTCAGGTATATTGTGTATTTCACATATATCTGTAAACTATATAAATGCGTAAATTGATACGTTATATATAAATCCGGGAATTAGTCGGAGGCCCTGCTCACACTGCTCATAAACAATGGCGGTCACAATGTTACCTTCTTCCGCTGTTCCGATGATTTGTAACGAACCTCCGAGCAGAGAGGAAAGTCCAGCAGCCTGAGGTGGTTTTTACCACCACAACACAGTCTTTTTGAACACTAAACGAGCCAAATAGTCACTCGTACGGACGTTAACGACTTTCCCACATGTCTGTCGTGCAGGTTCACTAGCTAACTAGCAACGGGAAGCGACCCCGCGACCTGACCATGTGACTTCCGCATCTGCGCACTGCGACTCAAAAACTTCCGGCGATCTCTTTCAAAATGCAGTCGCTAAACTATCGATCTAAATGAATAAACAGAAACTATTACTATGAACAGTGGTGGAAGAAGTACTCAGATCCTTTACTTAAGTAAAAATAAAACTACAGCAATGTAAAAATACTCCATTACAAGTAAAAGTCCTGCATGAAAAGTCCTACTACAGTAACAGTACATAAGTATTATGAGCTTGATGTAGTTAAAGTATTGCAGTAAAAGTAGTGGTTTGGTCTCTCTGACTGATATATTATTATATATGACATCATTAGATTATTAATAGTGAAGCATCAGTGTTAGAGCAGCATGTTACTGTTGTAGCTGCTGGAGGTGGAGCTAGTTTACACTACTTTATATACAGTTAGCTAGTTTAGCCCACTGGTTCCCAACCTAGGGGTCGGGGCCCCTCCAAAGGGTCAGCAGATAAATCTGAAGGGCTGTGAGATGACTAATGGGAGAGGAAAGAAGAAAAAACAAAGTTCTGATACACAAATCTGTTTTCAGTTTTTGGACTTTTTCTCTAATCTTTGATTTTTGCTGAAATATTGGATCATTTGAACATTTATTGAAATGAAAGCATGTGAGAAGTTTAGAGGGAAAAATCACTATTTGGTGGAGCTGTTAACAACTCATAGACATGTGAAATGTGACCCGACTACACACTGCTTCTTATAAGATGCCAAAAAGGTTGGAAACCACTGGTTTCATCTTTAACAATGTGTTGTATTTTAAAAGCTTGTTATATTATCCATTGTGTCAAATCTTCATCTGAAAAGTAACTAAAGCTGTTAAATAAATGTAGTGGAGTAGAAAGTACAATATTTCCCTCTGAAATGTAGAAAGTAGCATCATGTGGAAATACTCAAGTAGAGTACAAGCACATTAAAATAGTACTTTAAGTACAATACTTGATTAAATGTACTTAATTACTTTCCAGCACTGATTATAGGCCTAATTATTTTCTAGTCATCACAGTTATAAACTACAACCCTCCATTCATCAGTGGGAATAATATAGAGATTCATACTTTGTTATTAAATTAATTCCCTGCACCAAAAAAAAGCTGTCAATGTATTTATAATTGTGAGTTTCTGCTCCCTTATTAAACATTCCAGATCCTGTTAATATGCAAATACATTTCATTTCTAAAGTTTTCCTGCTGGACACAAGTTGTTTCCTACTTCACTGTAAAGTCTATTCTCACTTCCATGTCACACTTGTGTAAGTTGCATATTGGACCACAGCTGGCTCCAAACTAGTTGTGATGTCTCAAATCACGCTCACAGGCCACAGAGCTCAGAGAAACTTTCCACTTGCAGCAGATTAATGTGAGAACAAACTCTGCACATTCATCATTCTGCACAGTGAAGCTCAAACATCGAAGTGAAGTCACAGTAAAAAAGAACAACACTTTTTTTGAGTGACGAGGGGCTTCAAATTAATTGGAAAATGCTCATAATTCAACCAGCGAGGGCGACATGACCACTGACAAACTTCTTCACTTGCACTGATCACTTACTTACAGTAACAGCAACGGATAATTAAACGAATAAATAAATAATTAATAATATAATGAACTCTCCTGCCCTCACTATGTGTGTAGGTGCGAGCTAAACACACCTTCAATAAGCCCCGTAATGTATTGTAATGTGATAGTATGTCATCATGTCTATGGTTTAATGCATTACATGGTGCATCACTTGATATTGGCGGATTGCGTGTACATTTATAAAGATAATCAGCATGAATATCTGTATTATTCCCATTGAAGAGACCTAAAACCTTAAAGATATAGAAAAACGCAGCAAATCCTCACATCTGCCAATAAAGAACAAGAGATTATTTGACATTTTTGCTTGATAAATTACTAAATTAATAGATTATTCTTTTTTTTTTCCGATCCACTAATCGATTTACAGAATAATAATACATATTCTTCTTTAAGGGGATTTTTGAGTAGCATAAATTTAAAAGGACTTAGTTTGTAATTCATAATAGTCTGGTGTGTAGTGACCTCTCTGCTGCACCTGTACACATACGATTTAAATACATACTCAAGCTGCAGCAGGTCCTTGTGGGTCCTGATCATGATGAGTGTATGTGGTTGTGCTTGAGTTTCATGGATGGATCATCGAATGGACCCACTTCATATTTCCTTGTCTTATACTCTTATCATGTCAGGTTTGATTGATGTATGTTCATTTAGTGCAAAAATAATGACTCAGAGACATTCAACCTTGAAAATAAATAAACTATATTCAAATTAGGTCAACTTTACTTGATTAAAGACCTTTGTTTTCTTTCAGTAACACGTTACACCTCATGCCATGTTCTCAAAAACAAGTTGCCATGTTTTTCTAAGATTTTTTCTCTCCCACGTTTCATAAAAAAAAACTTAAATATCATCTTCAGTTAATAATTTATTACAGTATTGAATAAATGTATATGTCTATCACATGGTATTGTATTAACTCAGTCATTATTTCCCCTACAAAGGTTCAGGCAGAGAGAGAGAGAAATTTTCATCATCACAGGAAAAAACTTCACAGAGAGACACATTGAAGAGCAAGACCTGGGAGAGGGGGAGTGAACAGGAGAAGAAGAAGAAGAAGAAGAAGAAGAGAAGAAGAAGAATAGAAGAAGAAGAAGAAGAAGAAGAGGGGGTACACTAACACAGACACAGAAATATCGTACACCAACAAACAAAAGATGACCTGGGATGTTGCTCGTTGTGGATGTAACCATGACACAACAGAGCAAGCTTTTGTTTTCACAGCTTCTAAAGGTAACAAAATAAATAAGCAGTAGACACTGAATCCATAAATGCTGCATGTCTGTCTGTATGTGTGTGTGTGTGTGTGTGTCTGTGTGTGTGTGTGTGTGTGCTACTTGCTCATTTTATTTTACTGGCATTTTTTTGGATTCAAACTGTGGGGGATCAACTTGATAAAATATGCCTATAGGCGTCCATCACAGTAGACCATGCTGCTAACACACGAACACGGGGATTCATCGTCATGCATCTGCAGAGGAACACGGAGGGAAAGCAAACACTGACAAACACTGGAGGGGGGGAGGAGGAGGAGGAGGAGGAAGGGGGAGGGGGGGTGGGTGAGGAAGAGGAAGAGGAAGAGGAGGAGAGGCTGGATAGAGGGTGAAGGGCATCACATCTAGCTACAGAACAGCAAAGGCCGAAGCCAGACAGTTAGTACAGAAGTTCATGGAAACATGGAAACATTGTCCCGACATTGTAGACAGTTCTGTTGAGGGTGCTGAGCCGGACCTGGGTCACATCTGCTGGGTGTATAATCAAAGCGGATCCCTTCTGTAGCCGCTGGTGCTGATGCTGCTTTTTTTTTCCTTTCTCCCCCAGTCATAGATTACACAAGAGTTCAGCAGACCTGTATGTATGTATATGTGTGTGTGTGTGTGTATATATATATTTGTGTATATGATGTGTAATCTTGGTCCTACCTGTTGAGTTCACTGAGTGTTACAGTAACAGTTAAACGACTGTTACATCCTCACACACACACGTACCCACTGACCTGCCTCATGGCCACCACCACTGATATATCTATAAAACCTCCCTCTGTAGCTCAAGACAACCCGAGACTGACAAATATACTGGCAATGTTCCACACTGTTTCTTCATGTAAACATGCTACTTTACACTCAAAAAAAAAAAAACTCCTCCTTTTTGTTTTTTTTTTTTTTTTAAAGAGAACTGGAAATGTACGTTGGCCGAGGCTTACGACAAACACTGGAGCAGAAAAAAAGAGAGACGTGCGCTGGCCTCTCGTCAAAGCTACCAACGAAAGATGTGTTTATTTTTCTTCCTGTATTGCACATTGAAACCACACTCCTTGAACTAAACTCCTAAAAACCGTTTCGCCTCAAGGACAATGCGGCGCAGCTTATCCATAGATAAATAGTCTTTCTTGTAAATAAATAAATCTCTAAATAAATTATCTCGTGAGAAGAAATATACACAAGTGACGCGACGAGACGCGAACAACGTCGGCGGACAAACGTACATCAGTAGGTTAGATGAGATTATGCTTGGTTATGATACGCTACACTTGTTCGAGCAGTTTCAAAGGGGAGTTTCCTCACTGTGGAAAACATATCAAAATCTAATCCACTAAATTCAGCAATGATGTAATCTACACTAAACTCTACCAGCTGTATATATTGATACTGTTCTAAACATTGGTTAGAAGTACAAAAAAATCTACCTTGGCTATATCTGCAAGGAAAAAGATACAAAATTGGTTTTTAGAAAGTTTACAAAGTATAGTTAGTTGAGGGTAAACGAATCGAATCCTTCTGATATCATAGTGTATAACAACACTAATAATAAACTCCACTTATATATATATATATAGCGCTTATCATCAGTGGGTGAAGATTTTTTTTCGAGGCGCTTTAAAGAGAAAATGTTTGCAACGCACCTGCAAAGTGACATTAGGCAGTGAAGATTACAGCTACTTAATCAACTTCCATCTAGACGCTTCCAGTCGAAGCTAAAAGTCAACGAGTTCTACTTTTTCCCGTCTTATTATCATACAATAAAGTTGCACACTGCCCACTCGTACCCTCTAAGACATATTTTTCATGCACTTTCTCATTGTTGAAAGTAAAAAAACCAGAAGTGTCGGCGTGTGTAAAAATGTCACAGCGGATCAGGAGGATTTTCTGCGTATAGTTCAGTATTCTTGACTTTTACTGTCTGTTTCAGTAGCTTGTGAACACATTACCTCTGCCGTGCAATACTGAGCAACACATAGATGCCTTGAAGGGCTGTGTTTTCTAACCTGCTTTCCATTTGAAAACAGCCTATGATCTGTTAATACTACTACTATACAAACAGTCTCTGATTTAAACCTACAATGTGTGAATGACACACAAAAACGCCCCCAGGTTTAGACGGCGTGGTCTTGTCAGCTTGTCTGCTATTCACCTACAGACTGTAAACAAAGTGGGACGATAGACCTCAGTTAGTCCCTCTAATCAGCCTACAGACTTTCCATCAAAAAAGGAAAGTGATGTTTAGCACGTCTACTACGACTACTACAAATAACAACAATCCCATCCATCCCTCCCTCCTCCCCCCAGAGAAGAGACGAGAGCTTCATGGGGCGGTTTCATCTGGATCCAGTGTTGCGTTACAATCACTAGGTCAGCTGAACCAGTGGAAATGTCACGATAAGTTACAGTATATCAAACAAAGTGCAGCCAGGACAGAGTTTGCACAGCTAAAAACTTGAATACTAGATTTTTAACTTGAGAGTTTTTTTCCTTAAGGCATAGTATGGGACGCTTGAAGCATCAGCGTGGTGTCGACTAGGATCCCGTATCCTAATTCTTGTTTAAATCAGGACCTGGAGCAATATGCTGTAGACTCAGTGTTGATGACAGGACATCTTTTGTTGGGTTTAAATGACTCAATCAAAATCCGCTTGGCTTCAGAGGCTTTACTCTTTAAAAAAAAAAAAAAAAAAAGAGAAGTAAACTAACACTGTTAAGTTTTTGTTTGACTGCTCCTGCGTGTTTGTGTGACTCAACTATGCCGCTGCCACTATAGATAGAGGATTAGTCTGTCAGGATACATGCCACGGTAATGGATTAGGCTGTCACTACTTAAAATGACACAGTGATGACTGACGGACTGAATGGCAGCCAGCTGTGATTCAGCGTGTTTTCGTTACACCTCAACGCAGTCGGCGGGCGCGTGATCACATTTTTGGTCCTTCTTATGAGGAATGTCCCTTTTTTTTTTTTTTTTGATCCTCTTAGATCACCTCTCTGGACCAAACACCCCTACCCTCCTTCTTGTCTTCCTACACACGCGCGCACACACACACACACACACACACACAGCTTTATTACAAGAAGATTTAACATCAAGGACCAGCTGATAGACGCACAAACGCAGGGATGTAAAATTTACAGTATGAAACTGATCATTCTCCTTTTACATAGTATATATGTGACTCTGTATCTGTCTATACATGCAAAAAAAAAAAAAATCCTCTGTCAGCTGGGCGATGGTTACCATGGAAACCATCCAGTAAAAGAGACTCATCTGACTGGATCGCAGGACGTCGGGAAGTAAACGTCTTTAAAAACCTTCAGCTGAGCTTTTTTTTCATCAGCTGATCATTTATTTGTTTGTTCAGCTTTTTTTTTTTTTTTAAAGATTTGTCCAAATCACCTTTCGTTCCTACTCAGGCTCAGCTCGAGCGCTCATTAAACTTTTTCCAACATGTGGGATCCGGCCTCTCTGACAGAGGAAGTAGAAACTAACTGTTGTGTTTCCTGTTCGTTTTTTCGCTGTAGTTTGAGTTTCTGTACAGTAATAGTAGCTTCCTCAGGTGGATCATTTCCTCCTCCTCCTCCTCCTCAGGTAGGCGTCACTGTCACCGTCTGCCTACTGCAAACACTACACTCTTTATGTACACTGATATGTACTATTTACAGCGTGTGCGGAGAATCTCCTTCATCTATATATCGTGTATTAGACAAGCATCACCACTTAGTAAGTACCCCGTATAGTAAACAAACTAAATGTTATTGTTATTGTAAACATTCCACTCCTTTTATATTTTATCCCCCCCCCCACCCCCCCCCTCCTGCAGCGCTCCACCTCCTCAGTGAGGCTGTACCGGTAAAGTTGGTGATACAGAAGAGAGGTGGGAGGGACACAGACAGAGAGAGAGGGAGAGGGAGAAGTGTCGTCCCTTCCACGCAACTCGGATTGACGAATGTTGTCCGGCGTGCACAGGTTTCTGTTCTGATCCTAAACACTATAAAACAGGCCTGCTCTTCTCTATCAGTGGTCCGATTCCTACAGCACAGCTCCTCCTCCTACGTCTGGCTTATTAAAAAAAAAAGTTGCCGTGCCACAGGATGAAACTGCTGAGGCTGACAAAAACAAAACAACCCGCCTTTGAACCGCTAAAACTTCACAATGACTCTTTTTCTCTCTCCTTCTTCTCTCTCTGCTAACTTTGCTGCAGTAACCTTTTGTATTCACACTCCTCGCCCCTCAAACACTTCCTGTTGCCCTTCGTCATGCCTGTAACTGTGCATGTGTGTGTGTGTGTGTGTGTGTGTTTGGTATGATCGGTTTACACATGCGTACATATAGTGTGTGTGTTTGTATGTGTGTGGACATGTCCTGGAGTATTTTAGCATCCCTGCATCAAAGACCAAGACCCCTCGAGGCTGCTATTAAAACAGATGATCTTACACATGTATCATGTCGAACTGTGGACTGTGTGACTGACTGTTAAAGTATGTGTGTGTGTGTGTGTGTGTCGCTGTGCAATATTCTTCGAGAACTTTTCTTCATCTCCTTTTTTTTTTTTTAAAAGCCGTCGATGTGGCAGTAGGCCTCCAGGCTGGAGAAGAGGATGTAGAGGAACCACAGACCCAGGAACAGCAGGGTGGTCAGGAGGCGGGGCACCCTGGGGCCGCCGAGCTCCCCGCCGATGGAGGGCCGGCGTCGGAACAGGAGCACGGCCATGGCGATGAAAGCGAAGATGGTGAAGAGCGTGACGGAGAAGGCCAGCGACCCCGGGTCCACCCTGAACTCTTTCCCTTTGACTTTCCAGTAAACGGCGGCCACCGACCACGCCACGCCGATCCCCAGGAACACGTTGACAGCGTTGCTGCCGGTGACGTTTCCGACGGACGCGTCGGCATGTTGGTCCTGCATGGCGGACACTTTGCTGGCGAAGGTGTCTGGAATGAGAGAAAAGAGATGGAGGGAGTCAAACACTAAGAAAAGGTAGATACACTTTAAAAGGAAGAACATGTGGTGCAGCTTTTCTGAGCTTTTCACTCGGACATATCTGAAGTTACGTTACAACACACATATTGCAGTTTGAGGAGACGAAACTCTTTACACACACGTTTGTTCCTGCAGAAACTGAGATACTGAGACGGCTGGGTGTTGAGGTCTTGTCCCATTTTCTCTTTTACATTTTTATTCCCTCTCTAAAACCACAGAGTTCCTAAAATATGGAAACATACTATCATTTCTCCTATAAAACAAATAAGAACCATAAAGTCTCGAATGACCTTAAACCATAGACTGTAAAAAAAATACGGACGTAGCCAAAGTGACGTCACCTGTTGGTTTCTGAGTGGGCAGCTCTGGCCGTCGCCATCTTGGCTTTGCCTCACTCTGGCTAACCTCTTGGCCCCGCTAATTCAAAATAGGCAAAGAGGCGTAGCTGAAGAAGCCACCTAGCGGCTAGCAACCTGTCACTCAAAATGGCCATTTCCTTAATTATGCATAACTTAATAAAATTTAAACAGGTGAGTTACACAGTTGTCATGAAAGGGGAAATTAGCTAAAAGGCTGTAAACATGTTTATTTCTGCTGTAAAGTTGGGGCATTTTAAACATGGAGGTCTGTTGGGAATCGACTCACTTCTGGAGCCTCAAGTGGCCGTTTGAGGAAATGCAGTTTTTGGCACTTCTGCCTTTAAACCAGCTGATCTCACAAGAAACTTTGAGGGCAAGTGGAAGGCCACGTAGATCAATGTCAGTTTGTTTCCAGGGCTGCAGGTATATTTTGTTATTTCAGAACCTTTAGGCCCTCAAAAACCCACGTTAGGCTCTTATTCATGAACTTTTCCTCAGAGAAACCTCTTTCAATATAACGGAAATTCAAGTCAGGAGGGTGTGCTGTCCTCCACAGGATCTACCAACAGGTCTTGACAGCAAAAATCACAAATGAATGTCATGTCTGCAGGGTAATTTATTCCTTAAAATGCTTAAAGTGAATTCATAGATTCACAGGATTTCTGTTTATTACGGCATAAAAGTTCTTCTCTGCACATTCCCACTCTCACACAGTGAAAGGAGACGTTTCCTCACCTGGAATAGAAGTCCCCAGCGCCACAAACACCACGGCGGTGACGGTGTCTCGGAGCCCGACGGTGCAGCCGAAGTGCGACGCCAGATCCCCGATGACGGCGGTGAGGAGGCCGATGACGCTGATGGAGACGAAGAAGCAGGCCCAGCCGTTCCAGTACTCTGTGGGCGGCACGCAGGCGAACAGCACCTTCCAGAAGACGGTGAGGAAGTGCATGACGTAATCGTAACAGGACGGGAGGCGCTCCTCGCGGCCTTCCTCATCTTCATCACCGTCACCTGAATGGGGAGGACACAGGAGAGCGTTAGACAACATATGAGTCTGAACAACTTCAGAGCATCAGCGACTCTCAACTGGTGGGTCGTGACCCAAAAGTAGGTCGCGGACATGTTCTGGGCGGGTCACGCACAGCTTGTAAAAAAATAAATAAATAAATAAAAATTAAAATAATTAACGCTCATCTGATTTTGCACTCGTCTTTTATATATGCAGAGAAGTGAAACATATCATTTTGTGGCTTTATTTATTCTGTGTTTTGTTTTGATGTTTAATTTTATTGTGGTAACTTTTATACATGCAGTTGTCATGTTGCTCCTCAGTTTCTTAAAACAAAATTGCTCTTACATTCACTTTGCATGCATGTGTATGTTTAAATGTGTTTGTTTTGTGTTCTATAAAAGCGGGTCATGACTTAATGACCATGGGAAGGATGTGGGTCCCGGGCTGAGACCAGTGGAGAACCCTTGCGTTACATCACAGGGAGACACTGTTATTAACTTTATCAAAGTCATTTTTAAAAAGACAAACTGCATCTTCAGGTGGTTCGTTTCACAGACTTTTACGCACAAACACTTGCACAGTTGAAACCAGAGTGTAATAAATAGTTCGTGTAACTGTAGTGAACTGTTGCTTCCACAAGATGGAGACCTTGAACTACAAATCTGACTCCCACCAACCAGAACACCAGTTCAGCTGGCAGCTGTCTGCATCTGCGTTACCATTCTCCTTATTTTCTGACACGACGAGATCTCAAAGTTGTCAAAAGTCAGCTTCACCGACTCGATCAGACAGATAAACAGGAAGCAGAGTGACTAAACTCAGGTGGTTTGTCGCCCTTCAGTGATTCATAATCTAAGGTTGGTATTTGTTAGTAGACTGCGTGTCCTCCCAGAACACTTCAGGTAATTAACTGAACATTTATCAAAGCTAACACAGGCGGGAGGGCGTGATGTCCGCACTGCCAAAGACCCTCTGAGCAAAGCACTGAACTCCAGTCTGCTTCTCTGCTCTGCTGCTAAACTTGAAGTGACTCTGTGCTGCGATCTCTCAGGGGAGAGAGGGGGAGGAGGGGGGGAGCACGTGTGAAAAGAAGAAGCGCAATTTTTCTTCACCTGTTTAAAATGTTGTCGCTACGTGTGGCACCAAAAGATTCAGCCATGAGCAGGAACAAGTGAGGCTAAACATCCACTATCACAAAATGATGTGTGTTCAATAAGACAGATCGCATTATTATTGTTTTTTTTACATTTATACAGGTGTTTTAAAGTTTAATCCGTTGTTTACAGGATGTTAACAGGCTGATTTTATTCAGCAGTAATCAGAGAGTTCACTTAAACGTTTAGATACTTAAGAAAACAAACAAATAAAAACCTAAAGAGGTGTTACATTTGATTTTTTCAAGACAATTCATAACATGAGACTCGAACGACGACGCTGTTTAAAGCGCTTCCTGTACCTTCGGATGTTTCACCTTCACTGAGCAGAATAACGGATGTGTTTTAGCAGAGTTTGGCACCAGAAGGTTGTTTTCACTTCATCTTCTAAAGAAGGAAAGTTTGCCTATCAAGCTTAATTTAGTGACATCACAGCCAGTTCAGGGCCGGTCGAGGTTCATTATTCATCTTCACACGGGTGTGATGTGGAAACTTGGAGCCTCCAGCGCACAAAAAGCGAGACTTAAAGTGAAGGAAGAGAACATCTTATGTCCAGCAGTTAAACTTTTGAAATGAAAAATGTTATTTTACAAGCAAAAAAACATATCAGACACAAGTTATTCTTCAAAACAGAGTGTTTGTATGTCTTAAAACATTAAAATGTTTGGACTGACTGTTGTTAAGGGGAGATGAGAGTCTCCTCGTGACAGCTGTTTGTTGACTCCAGTCTACTTACACACACACACACACACACACACACACAGCTCACCTGCGCTGACAGTGACGGCCTCCACAAACTGCTCCCTCCAGGAATGCGTCCCGATGACAAGCGCCAAGTTGGTCTTCTTAATGAGCTTGTCGACGGTGCTCTGCCAATCAGAAGCATAGAAACACAGGACAAGGTGAGTCTGTTAGCAGTGCAGGGTGGGAGAGGGGCGCTGTGTCCGTCTATCACACATCATATCTGTGACAGAGTCAAATATACGGCAGTAATATGTAATATTATAAATAAATATAAATATTTGAGTCCACCTTTACCTCTCCCCTTCTTTGTCGTGCTGCACGGGAGAGGTAAACGACATTGTAGTCTTCCTGTTGAATTATGGTTGTAAGTTTATTTATGAGCTTAAACGTCCTGTGCAGCACGCCAACACGTTGTCATTTAATTTGTGCAGGAACTCAAGTTAGCTGTCACAACTGACCGGAGGTTATTTACTCCTGTCGTCAGAATAAACGGTCGCTGAGCCTCTTCATCTAACCGCCGCGTGCACACACACACAACGCCAGAAACCAGCAGCACATCCATCTTTTTTTTTTTTTTAAAATGACAATGAGACCAAAAAGGTGAACATTATAATCACTTTAAAGACATTAAAATGATAGTTTGAGGCAAAAGATTTCAACTTGGAAATGTTACCTCAACCTGTTTCATAAATCCAAAATAAGGACAAATCACACAAACTGCAGATACAACAATTAAAAGGATTCATCAGGCGATTTTCTATATTATATTATAAAAAAAACTCATCCAAAACAAAACAGACAAACGGCCTCACGCTGTCGATACGTGTCGAATTTATTTGTGCACGCAGGAAACAGAGCTGAGCTGCTTCTCTGCTCTTCTAGATCTACGTGCCAATCATGCTGAATTGCATTATTAACCAAGTTGGTTCACACCATCCACAAGACAAGACCAATTATATTTCCACAAAGGGTCAGTTGACTCGTTAATCAAATAGAGGATGAGAATATTGAGTTTTAGTGGAGTGTGTTTGGAGTGATGACGGAGCGACGGGGTCTCCTTCCTCTGTTGTGTTGATGTGTTTATTCGGTGCTCTCTCTCCTCTCTCTCCATCTGTAATTAATTCTCAAACAATTGATGCTTCATGTCGGTTTTTAATTGGATGAATGAAAGGCAGATGTTTGCTTCCTCTCTTGACTTGTAACTTGTCCGTTTTAAAAATGTTTTATGGTATTTAATGTGTTTCGTTATTTAGTCAGAGTGTTAAAAAAAAGAACATCAGAGTTCATTTCATTTCATCATTAACCGAGCTTTTGCAACTTTTTCTTTTGGAAAACATCCACTGCTTTTATTATCTATATGCGTGCAGGCGACAAAAAATAATTATTGTTTGCTTGTTGATATTTAAATAATTTATTCTATGCTTCCTTCCCTCAGCGCTTCTGGTAAAAAAAAGAAGCATTTAATTCACAAAAAGTCGATTGCACATGAGAGAGCTGGAACATTTTCTTAATTAAGAATCCATCGCTTTAATTTTCTTAATGGCAAATAAAAACAGATGGATTAGCAATATAACATCCTTCTGTGTGCCGGACCTTTTGTGCATTGAGACTTATTGCTATGCCAGTAAACTAGACACATTTTATTGCTTGCGGTGTGTCAGGTGCAGGATGTCGGCTTATGTGCTGGTGGCTGCTTTTATTTGCTCAAAATACACCTGGGCCCAGCGCACATTTCCAATATTTGGACTGCTTAGGGCCCTCTCTTCCTCTGCTTTCGCTCCTCGTGCACAGGGGGGGGGAGGCAGGAGGCAGCGGGGAGTCTAAAAACGCAAACGAAGCCAAACGCCATGAGAGAGTTTGAATTTTGCATTCCCAGAGTGAAGCCATGTATCGAGGCCAGCTCGAGCTCTGTCAATAATTCAAAGCCGTATTAGACTCTCCTGCTGAGAGGGTTAGGACCCTGCTACGCTTGAGCGAGAGAGAGTGTTAAAGGTGGATCGTATAATGCGGCCACAGTTCAATACCTTTCGCCTGTAACATCAGGACCACAAGACAAACTGCAGGTAAAACAAACAGTTTTTTGTTTTTTTAATCATATTTGGACTGTCCTGGAATTACAGGTTTAATATATTATGTTTGGATGTTGAGTGGGGTTTGGATAGTCAGGCTCTGCTGATCTGATGTTTGACTACTGCGTCATAAAACTCTTTTACATTACTTAGATTTATTTACACTGTTTTATGTGTTGCTTTGTCTGCTAGTTTTTTTAAATGATTTCTAATGATAATAAAGATGATGGTTGAGAAATAAACTTTAAAGCCGCTCTGGGCTCAACATCAATAAGTCATTCTCATCTGAAATAACTGCCATAAAATAAAAAAACCCACAACCGTTGCTGATATAGATTGGCAGCCGCTATCGACCCGGACTCTGCATTTTATGTCTTTGTGCTGCTGCTGTTTGCTTTTTACAGCACACGACACAAAGAGGGCGCTGTTCCTCCAGAGGAAACTGAGTAAGAATGAATAAATAAATAAATAAATGGTTGCACCTTGAACTCATAGGACTCCTCGATGACCACCTCCAAGCGGCTGTGCTCTCCCAGGATGGGCTTCCCCATCTCAGCTATCCTCCGGGCCTCCTCTTCCTCAGCGCTCATCTGCCCCTCCATCCCCTCTGCAGGAAGAAGAAGAAGAAGAAGAAGAAGAAGAAGAAGGAGGGAGACGTCAGCTGTGGAAACTAACATGCATGTCCAAGCTCTGCCGCCCATCAATAATAGATTGTGAGTCAGCGTTTTTATTTTGAGCCGTGTCATTTGTGTGCATCAGCATCCTCTGAGTCTGAAATATGCATCTGTGTGTGTGTGTGTGTGTGTGTGTGTGTGCAGGAGTGTGTGTGTGTGTGTGGGAGAAGGACATGAGACAAGGATGACAGATGGACACTATCTATGTTTGAAAATAACAACACAGCCGCACACACAGGAAGATTAGAGAGGTGGGTTTGCAGCGAGGAAGGAAACAAGCAGGTTGTGGAAAGTTTCTTAACTCAACGATATAAAACAAGAAGAAGAAGAAGCGATTTCTCACATTTGAGAAGCTGCGATCAAAAGAGTGTTTGGCATTTTTAATTTAACAAATTACTCGCAGGTGTCCCGTGAGGTTCCCTTATGAACAAACTGTTTCTGTTTACATCTTTCTCATCGAAACTCACCGTCTGTATCTTTGAGCTCTAAAAAAACCAAACCCCACATGAAACAGATTTCCTTCCTCATGAAACATTTGCAAAGCTGCCTTGTTTACATCCATGTTTGCGGTCTTCTTCTTCTTCTTCTTCTTCCCTGCCCTTTGCGGGTGAACTGCTGCTCTTCGGGCAGGTTCGCTGCTGCCACTTGTAGATCACTTGTAGAAGAGCATGAAACCGCAGGTGGAATTGTTAATCACGTCACCTGTTGTGCGAGTGAATGAGATGAACGAAACGGAGAGCGACTCACACAAGAACTGCTGTGCTGCACGAGGAGTGTGCAAAAAAAAAAAACACACTCCATAGGGCGCCTTTAAACAGTTAATTGATTATCAATCTATAATAAATTGTAGCTAATTAATTTTCTATTTATTGACTCAGTGGATTCAGCAGTGATTGGTGCTACAAGGTGCTGTGTGGGGCCTCAGACCTAAATGCATGTCACTTCTTCTTCTTCTTCTTCTACTGTCTGTCGTCCAAATTACAACTGCGAATAAAGAAGTTGGAAATTAGGTCTCTTCTTAATAATACACATCGATTTGTGAGTCTTTTTTCTCTTTCTTTTAGCTTTTAAGACAGAGAGAGAGAGAGAGAGAGAGAGAGAGAGAGAGAGAGAGAGAGCTACCAGAAAGTTGCAAGAGGAGAGTATTAATGCTGACATGTGGCCCAGTTTGTGTTATTGATCCACTGCCAGCAGAGTAGCAACAGCAACGACGCCAACCAGAGTAGATCTTACAGAAACAAACGAGCCAATCAGGGATTGTATTACAATCAAACGAGAGCGGTCCACAAAGAGTAAATCAGAAACACTCTGAGTCCAACTAACCGGGCTCTCCGTGTGCCGAGTGCCATTTCATTTTCTCATCTGTCTCTCCTGCTCAGGAATGAGAGAGGAGGAAATGAAAGAGAGACCAGGAGGTATGAGGACAAGATGCTCTGTGTGTGTGTGTGTGTGTGTGTGTGTGTGTGTGTGTGTGTGTGTGTGTGTGTGTGTGTGAAGAGCAGGCAGAGATTATAGCCCTATCCTTTCCACAGAGGCGGCCCGTGTCTAATTACGAAAAAGACTGTAAGAGCAAAGCAGCATATGGCAGCCGTCCCTGCAGTATTTCATTGACACGATTTCAAGCTGTCATAAACACACACACACACACACACACACACACACGACCGCACACACACTTGGCTTCACCTCACTTCAAGGTGCTTCCTGTTAGCAGCGACATCTTTTACAGGGAACACCTCCCCCTGCTGTAACTCAAGCTGATCAGACAGAGAAATCACCCTGAGGATAACGAGCATCATCATCATCATCATCATCATCATCGGTGTGTCATCGCTCCTGCAGGGCCCCCCACACACACACAGAGTCTTCCTCCTCGATCTAAATCCTGCGTCAGCTGCTTCTAATCGTCGTGTCGTTTAAGGTCAAAGCTGCTTGTTTGTTTGCGGCAGCGAGAGGCCTTTATGATTTTGGAAAGTTTGACGGACTTTGTGGCACAAAAATGATGTAATGTCATGTGATCTGGGTCCTGAGGAAGTGGGGAAAAAAAAGTTTTTGGTTGCAGGTTCAGCTTATTGTTGGTGAAGAGTCTATGAACGTTCTCATTCGTCCAGGTCAGAGTTATTCATCAGCTCGAAAATGAACTGATGAAGCCGCTTGGATAAGAGGTGAAACGTCCAGAAAGTCCAGTTGCCTTTGAATCAATTGTTTGCCTGTAAATATTGTTTGTCAGACGACTTCCTGTTTCTTGTGGATATCTCCATAACTGACCTGAGCCACCAAATGTCAGGCTGTACTTCTGTCTTCTCAAAGAGGAGATAAAGGCTGTTTGATAACTGGGAGGCAAACCACTGCCAGACAAAACAAGACAAAGACCTGAGATACAACTAGAGGTCACAGATTTATGATTTGGATCTGATGGACCAATTTCTCTGATTTGCTTAAAGGCCGGTTTCAGAGCTTCAGAAGAGTCGGAGACGACGTCCAACAAAGACGCGCTTCTCTGTTTCGTTCTCCCTCGTCGAGGTTTCGTTAAAGCGTTTCCCAGAAAATTCAGCAAACTCTTCTTTTGGTTTTTTTTCCTTCTTCAAACTGAAAACGGCCACCATCAGCTCAGAAAATCCACAACACTGCTCAAAACTCACTTGAACTCAAATCAACGGGTTGTCAGTTATGAGTCATTCGTCTTCTTCTGCGGGACAATTAGACGTAAATTGCATTGAATTGTTTCCCTGTGAAACTTTGATCTCCTCTGCAGAACATAACAATTAACACATCAGGAACAATTCCCAAATTAACAAGTAAATCAAGTTTTCAAGTTATCCCATTCACTCCCTCGTTTACCTCCTACACACACACAAGGCTGCAAATTAGTCCTAAAAAAAAAAACAATATAATATGAAGTATAATACGACATATATGATAAAGCACAACTGTAGCAGGCTCCTCTTATGAAGCCTCTCAGTGAAACATCCGCATCAGCACACAGCGACGGCACATGAAAGGAGTCCAGGGTGTGGAGCGCTCATTTGTCCACTCATTTGTAAGCGTTTATTTCCTAACTGCTCTATTATACTGTGCTGAGAGAGTCACAGAAACCAGTTCTACTGTGATCCTCATGTAAACAGACAAACACTCATCTCTCTCTCTCTCTCTCCCCACCCGCCCCCGAGCAAGGCTAAACGAGATGCCAGACATGTGAGCCATGCCGTTATAATGAGGGACGGAGTAAACAGTGTCCTGACTGGGAAGAAAGAAAGAGTAGCTGCAGGAAATAAAAAGCAACAAATGCAACTAAAAGAAATTGTGGCTTTTATTTAAATTCACTGCAAATGAAAGGAACTGTTTTTTATTTATTTATTTATTTAAATGGTGCCGCATCTGAAAAACAGGAATATTTTGTCATGTGTGTTAATGTTTATCTTCCAAATGAATGTTCTTCCTGCTGTCCTCTGACGTACTCATCAGTTGTCATCCAGTGTTGTTGTTATTACTGATAGAAACTACGACCAGAGCTACATGTTGTGGGATTTTCGGATGCTGATACGCTGGCGGTTTTCAGGTTGAGGAAGAAAAAGACCAAAAGAGGAATTTGTTGAAAGTTTCTGGAAATGCTTTAACGACAAAAACCTTGCAAGGGAGACAATTTGAGAAACTCGTCTTAGAAACTGTCGTAAGACGTCTCAGCTCGTCCGACCCCTGACAGTCCAAAAACCCAGCCTTTAAACAAATCAGAGAATTTAGTTCATCAGTCCTGAATCATAAATCTGTGACCTCTATGTATCTTTGGGGTTTTGTCTTGTCTCGTCTGGCGATGACGTGTTATCTTCTGTTTGAGAGAACAGGAGAGTAGAGCTTGGCATTTTGTTGTCCTTGTCAGTTATAGATTATCCATAACTCTACATATATAGGGCTGAGAATAATGAACGCGGGTCTGAATGAGCGAACTCAGCAACATGTTCCTGTTTGATCACAGTGAAACTGATAAATCCACAGAAACGGAGGCAAAAGACATCAAGCCTGTGTAAACATGGCAGGGTTTTTTTTCCTCCCCCCCCGGTATGTTGAGGGTCAGACTGCTGTGCAGAAGTGTAGTGTGTGGTATTTGTTTTATTTTTTCCCCCCTTTTTTCTGGTAAAACGGCAAAATCAACGGGACGCCAGCAGATAAAAACAGAATGACTGAAGCGCTGAGTCACACTGAATTTATATTTCTCTTTCTACGTTTGCCACTGCTTCTTTAAATGACTATGGATTAAATATTATCAGTAATCAGCTGTGGGTAAAAATGTGAAGCAGTTTTAATTGTTTTTAATTAAGCATAGACAAGCAAGATTTCCTGACCAATCAAATGAAGCTTCGGAGTTTAAAGTAGAAGGAGAGTAATTAGATGATCTTACCTTGGTTGAGCAGAAGAGCTGTGAAGAAGACAAGAAGACGAATGAAATCATCAGTTTCTGTTCAACCCTCCCTGTTTTAGTATTTACATTAACAAAAAATAAAGCGAGTGCGTGTCTGGCTGCCTGACTTCTAAGAAAACCTACTGAAATTCAAATAAACACTCCTCTCTCTCCTCCTCTGTCTTTCTGTCTCGTGCTACATTTCAAAAGAGAGAAAAACGTGGTGATTCAGCCCATGTGCTGTTGTGGTTACAGGTAATAGATGAACGTGTGGGGGTTGTGTAAGATGTGTGTCTGAGATAAAAAAAATGAAAATTTATTGATCTCTGCGGGTAAAGTGGGACACTGAAGTGGCTGAAAAACTGAATAAAGAGAGGAAAGAAACACAAAACAAGCACAAGAATAAGCAGTATTTGTTTTTTTCTTGAGCTGATAATCAGTGAAAAAACCTTCTGTTAACATGTTAGACAGCATAAATCATATTGTTTATATTTCATATTGATTATAAAGCAGAGTTATTAACCAACAAAACAAAAAAATGGGATAAAAAAACACTGAGATTTACACCTACCTGAGATTCCTCTCTTCAGCCAGCGCGGCTCCTCCAACACAATGTAGAAGTTTTCATGTTTCTCATATTCTTCATCATCAATTATCCGCACCTGGAGAGTCTGACTGCACACACACACACACACAAACACACACACACACACACACACAGTCAGTCGAAGGCACACAAATGAAGTAAAGCATTTCATCAATAGGTAATGCAGCGTTCAGAAGGGTCTTCACCACAGGTCGTCCTTGTTATTGATGTGCTGGTCACAAACCAGTGAACCTCAAGGCCGACGGACATAAGCATGTACGCACACACACACATGCACACACACACACACAGAGTATAGAGCTGCACACATGGTGGTCTCTCCCCTCCCGCTATCTCTGATCAGGACCACTTGCTGTGTAAATCAGAGCAGAAGGAAGCCGGATGCAGGGAGGAGACACAGGATCAATAATTCAGTCAAAGGTCGGAGCAGAGGAGCAAAGCTAAAAAAGAAAAAGGGAAGTAACAGATCCAGATAGAGAAATAAAGAGCTCAAGTGACAAATGATATGAACACAGATGCTGAGTCGTATATGGTGTTATTTCGTCGTTATCTGTTTTCCTTATTGTCAACAAATCCTTTGAAACGGCAGAAATCGACAAAGCATTCGTCCAAATTTTTCAAAACTTTCAGACGTCGCCACCCTGCCCGTGGCCTTCACAGACAAAGCTCGATGCTGTCACTGAGTTACAAACCTGTTCTATGTGATTGACGACCGTCGAGGCTCAGGACTGTGTAACTGGATTCATCTGAGTACAAGAAACGTTTTGACAATGATTTGAAAATGATGTGTAATATGCGCAGGATGAGAAAGAAAGAAAAGATCAGGTAGGATGGATTCATGACGTCTATGGCTGTAACCTCAAAAAAAAAAAAAAAAGTGACAAGAGTATTATATCATGACAGACGTTCACAAGGTATGATGAATGAAAGCTTAGTATCAGAGGAGAGGAAGCGAGGATGACGAGATCTCTTATTATCTCTGAAGACTGCCGTACTGAGAAGTCACCACGGAAACCAGGTCACCGAGAGCAGAGGAAAAAAACATACTGTACGCGCGCTGACAACAGGCGGAGATGGATGAGTTGAGAAAAAATGAAAGATGGAGAGGACAGGAAGAGAAGAGGAGAAAAAAGGAAGGAAGGATACATACCAAAAAACAAAAAAAAATGGTGGAAAATGCAGCGTGTAGGGAATGATTGACGTTGAGGGAAGCAAAGTATTGATTGACTGAACCAGGGAGGGATTTATGAAGGTAGGTAGGTATAAAAAAAAAAAGGGTGAACACATGAGAGGGAAGGAGCACAGAGAAATGCAGTGAAGTGAAGAATTGATAGACAGAAAGTGAAAAAAAAAAAGATGGATGAGAGAGAGAGAGGTGGACGGACGGACAGACTCTGACCGGGGAGCAATGCGGCGTGAAAATGAGAGAGATGGAGGAGGGAGATGATCAGATGAGGTGAAGATGAGCAGATAGAATGATAATAAAACAGCATGACAGGAGAACTGCAGCGGCGCTAAAAGCTATATTGACGTTTGTATCACAGCTGCTGAAGCACATTTTGCTCCTGAACAAAAAAAATATATAAGTTTTTCCAGAAAAATGAATTTAACTCCTCAAAAGTTCACATCTGATGCTTTTAAAGCCAAAAACCACTGAGGTTAGTGGAAGCACATGTTATATTTTATACATCGTTATTATCATTTGGCTCAATAATTGTGTCAATGCACTTGTAGCTAACGGGTCATACTACATCCTCTCTCACTGTGAAATGACTCATTGCCTGCAGGTGGTAAAACTGCAGCAGTCATTACTTTCTCCGCCTGCGGGTCGTAACATCGACAGGTCCCGGAGCCTGTCGGTGGCAAAAATGAGCTCTTTAAGTGGACGTACATTGACGAGCACGATTGCCCCCGAGGTTTAAATCGCAGCCTGTTTCACGGCTGCCGGCTAAAGTGTTCTAGCTCAATAGTGGACCAATTTGGAGAAGTTTTGTCCCCCCATTAGTCACTTAGACACACAAAATGATGGGAAAATAGGGTCCAAGTTGAAAAAAAAACAGAAGATTCCCTTTAAAAAGCCGCCAACAGCCGTTGGATGCTCCAACTGGCTCCCATTTAAAAAGCATCAACTTCTCTCTTTCAGCGAGTTATTACCGTCTCAATCGCTAAACTCAGACCATCTAATAAGTGTGCTGGTGGTCACTGTGGAAATTATTGCTCTGTTAACATGATTTTATAGTAGCTCTGATGTCTGCCGCGTGGGCGTTGACTGACGGCGGTGACTGACAGTCCTGCTCCTCGGCTCCAGGACTCGCACTGAGTCGGACTTCCTGAGCTTCTATTTAAAGAATAAACAGTGATTTTTCTCCACATGTGCACTTCTATTGTGTTTGTAGTGAAGGAGTTACATTAATATGACCCTTACAAAGATGCTGTCGTGCAATATTTTGGTAAAAATTAATGTCACCTCCCCTGTTAAGCTAAAGTAGCTAACGTTAGCCCGAGTGTGTAGCGCTCGGTGTTCCCAGTAAGCTAGCGGCTCAAACGTTTAGAAATCTGTAAGCACATGTAGATGACATTTTCTTTTAAAGGTAGTAGGTGTTTGTTTGCAGTATTTCCTGCTCACATGGAAAGTGGTTTCAATAGTTTGTGTCACATCCTTAATCCTGTTTTGTTTTGACGTCTCCTACACAATTAAATGTGCAAACAGAGAAACTTAATCTCATATCGTGTCACAACCACGCATGACTAGAAGTGGTTACAAACAAGAGCTGTAATTAGGAAGAACCGCAGTCACAGCTTTTTTTTGTTTTTTCCCCCCTTAGTTGGATTTGGAGGCCTTGTCAGTCGTCAAAGAACCGAGCGTAGGCGAACAGAAGCCGAGAGAGGCCACGAGGGCCGGAGAAGGCAGGAAGAGGAAGCCGAGGTGGAAAACAAGACAACCTTGTCAAATCAGCAGCAATGATGTTGGAGGTACAGTATCTGGTCTGAGGCTTTAGGCCACGTTCAGACACTCTGACTGGGCCACCATTAACCACTGGAAGGACATACTGGAATAAATCCCCCCCCCTTAAGAACAGCGTGATGGTGGCGCTACGTCACATTTACCAGAAACACTCAGAAGTCCGTTCGCTCACACACCATCGTCATCGTCAGCAGCCCTGTCTCATCTCATTCAGGTGTCTGTCAGTCAATGAACCTGTCAGTTTACATCAGCTTAGAGCCGCAGGAAATCAATATCACACAAGAAACTGTCCGTTCGTGTTCATCACATCATATGTGCTGCTTAAACAGAGAAACACACTAACGTCGATGAAAGATGTCCGAACCAAGTTACTGACAGCTTAACATCTGGTGTTGTGTGCTCTAGAAGACTTTTATATCGCACAATAAAAGAAAATTATCTCTATTTAGGACTAATAAGTGAATCATTAATTAAAAATATCTAAGTTTTGTAGGGATTTATAACAGATTATAACTTCAAACACAAGATTTTGCTGCCTAAAATTACATCTTTGTTAGATTTTACCTCATGTATGAACAGGAAACTGAGTCTAAGAGTAAAAAGTGTGTTTCTTTATTAAATTATCAGAGATGGATTTCAGTAATTAAACAACATATGCTAACTATTATACGTGTTAGCCTTTCAAAGCATGAACGTTTCATAAAAGCTTACATGCCGAATTTATTTGAGGAACGTCTCCATGGCAGACTCCAGAAGAAATACATTACAGCAGGATGTTTAGCATCATTTGCAGCTGAATAAGCAAATTACTTTCACACGACAATAAACTAGCAATTAGTTCAAAACACTTAAACGCACCACACACAAAGACATATGAACACTTGGAGAGGATTCAACACGAGTGCGCTGAGTACTTCCTTCAGGCTGGCCTCCATGAATAATGTATGGTATTGTCATCTGGTGGAACACAGAGGTGAAGAGGAAGAGCGTGAGATGGAGGAGAGAGAGAGCTGGGACAGGTGGAGAGGAGGACGAAAGGAGGAGAATAAATAAGAATAAAGGTGAAGAAGGGTGACAAGACGAGGGTGAGAAAAGAAAAACAAGGTAATGAGGAAGAGCGCAAAGACGGGAACATGAACTTCTCTCCATCATTCCCTCTTCAGACCTTCCTCTGAAGCATTGTAGGGATTTAAAAGGTCACCGCTTGTTTTGCTGATCAGATTTAAAGTATTTTTGAAATCCTACAATTAGCTTTTCAAGCACCAGCTCTGAACCCATGATGCTCCCGGATATAAACATGCAACCTGACTGTTTGTTTTCTAACTATTTACAGGAAGCTAAAGAGCTGCAAAGAGACAAGATTCATCTGAGTGAATCCATAAATATCATTAACATACAGTAATAAGTTTACACTCTGACACCCGACTACAATCTGAGAATCACCGACAGAAACAACCATACAACATTTAGAAAGAGCATAAGGACGCTCACACGTCAGACGTGGCTGAAAAATGACTGACTGAGATCTTTTATGTTGGGGAATTAAATGTTTGAAGCTGCATAAATGGGGTTTTTTCAGTCCGCCGGGGGACAAGTGACCCTCCACAACAACCTGGAAAGCTCTAAGATATATTATCGACTGACACAAACACTTGCCCATTCACACATCCAGGACACACAGAGCAAATCAGCATCCAAACGGAGTCGTGTTTGTGTCCAGAGCTCATTTTCCTTTTAGCTTTTGGACTCTAAATATATTAAAGAGGCTAAAAGGGAGGCCTGAGGGAAACTGCTGAATTTAATGCAGTTACTACAATGATAAACAAGCACTTTTACATTACACAAAGCTATTTTTATCCATTACTAGTGTAGAAAAAATGATTAAAGGAGCTTTAATGTTTTTATTTTTCTTAAGAAGAACCGTCAACTTGCCAAAGATGAAAAATTTCACACATTCTGGACATGTAGGAAAAATGTAGGAAAGTTTAGTTTTCGATAAATCAAGTGTCAATCCTGACTCACGTGGTCTGGTCGTTGGTGAACTCCAGCTCTCCCTGGGCGTCCTCGTAGTCCTCTCCGGCCTTGGCGGTGCCCGACTCGGTGTGGTACGGCAGGATGACGGTGCCGCGGGCGCCCGAGTTGCGCACCACCGTCACCTCCATGGTGCCCACGCTCTCGCTCACCCGCACCATGCGCTCGCTGAAGGTGAAGATGCCGGCGTGGTCGTCGTCCAAGATGGTCACCGTGGCGACCAGGGGCTCCATCAGGCGAGCTTTGGGGGTGGCGCCCACCTCGTCGCTCTCGAACATGCCGTCCGCGTCGCCGACGCGCAGGTTCAGCAGGCGCACGAAGAAGTGCTCGTCCTCCTCGAATATGTCGTCATCGATGATACCGACCTGGATGGACGGAGAGAGACATGAGGTCATCGTCTTTAAGGCGTGAGTGATCAGATGTTGAGAGATTATTGCTCTTTTTCATGCAAAACGACGAGCTGTGTTTAAACTGTTACATCCTGTCAGGACTTTTTGTTCTTTCGGGTTTTCTCTGTCACACTTACATTACTTACTTATTTGAGTTTTGTATTCTGGGACTTGAGTTTAGACCGAGCGTGGTGTCAGCGTGTCTGCACGACATAACTGAATATTGAGAGAGAGGGCCTCGCAATCGCGTTAGCAGAAGCTCCGGTTACACTGTCATCACCGCGAGATCGTTATCATCTGATCTTGCCACCACGCATTAACTGGCAGGTGAGGGCTCCCAGATCAGATTAGACTGGCACCGTAATCCAATGAGCCAGACCACGTCCTGCCATGTGATCAGACTTCAGCGTACTTGTGATACAACATGAAGAGATGAAGGAGACGCAAATATGTTCCTTCTTTTGCAAGACGATATAAATTCTTGATGAGTGTTTGAACAGTTAAATAACAACAGAGTAATGTGTAACAGCGGCTGAGAATCTCGGTTTTGCTGGTTTAACTTCTCCCACTGCTTCAGTGATGTCACAGGGTACTCCAGTACATCGTGACATCACTGCTAACCGCACAGCCAGAGGTGAACAGGCTTGAATATTTTACTGGTAGAAGACGAAGCGCTAACACTGTTAGCTGCTGTCGTATCGGTTAATCGGTCAGTTAAATACTTTTCATACAAGTAAGAGTGATTTAAACAGAAATTACAGGTGATAAAGCTTAAATAAGGTTGTAGAAATACAAACAGCAAAACAGTAAAAAAGCAGGAAACACCTACATTTAGAGGTAAAATGTATGTATTGGAATATATTAGTAAATGATAAAATAAGCACAAGATGGAGATCAAATGATGTTGATGACTGAACATCATAAAGCACATTAAGTAAAAGCCAGGGCTGAATAGTTACATTTTTTATCAATTAAATACAATTAATAAGATTAAAGTCTAGATTTAAAGATCTCCCTGTCAGATTTTGTAACACGAGTTTCTTCAGAACACTTGAAAGATTTGCATCGTTCATCCCGAGGGGCTTTTCTGCTTCATACAGTAAAGTAGTAGCTAACATAGTAGTAGCAGTTTGACTAGCAGCAGCATTATTTTTCTGTCCTCCCCTTGAATCTCAACATCTGTGTCTTCTCAGCCTTTCTCTGTCTCTCCTGCTGGGACTCTCATTATTTATATCATCATCCCTCTCTCTCTCTCTCTCCTCTCCCTCCTCCTCTTTCTCCTCCCTTTGATCTTCTCGGATATCTTTCCAGACTTTACAGGCACACTGCAGGTTATTCAGAAGCCTGCAGCATGTTTATGCAGCTCCATAAAAAAAAAAAAAAAAACTCCTCTCCTCTCAGGCGTGAACTGCTCTCGCAACCACATTCGGTAACTTTTGTGTGTAAATCTGGCTAAAGTAAGTTTCTGTGTTTGAATTCGCTGTCATCAACCGGCACATTTTTATTCAGTGATAAAAATGTACCGGCTTCTATTCCCAATCTTTCAATAAAGACAACTTTGAGCTCAGAGCTTCTGGGATGAGCTGACAGATCTCTTGTTTCATAATATATATGATAGGCTTCTTCTACAATTTCCCCAAAGGGATTATTAAAATTTCATCTCGTCTCAAAAAAAACCAAAAAAAAAACCTGAATGAATCTTTTAATGGTGCAGCCTTACTGTCAAACTGACTGACAAACCTGACGTTATGAGGGAAAGCAGAGAGTCCCAAAGTACTTTTGAGGTGGCACGTCTTGTTTGTTTATTTACACAATGAAAAGATTTTTACAAAGGGAGACGGAACAAAATATGGAAATATTATACAATTGATCTATTAAATTAAAGAAAGTATTTAATTAATCTGATTAATTATTCTGTGTGTGACACATTTCATTATTGCATTGGTCTAAATCATTAACGTAGCCGCTGTAACGTCACCATTTGGTTTGTTGACTCCCGTTCTGAAGCCTCGAGTTTGCATTTTAACTGTCGCCATCTTGGATTTTTGGAGCCAGAAGTGACCATAGGTGTGTCTCAAATCACATACTTCAGTTAGTACACTTTCATGTAGTGTTGTCTCAAATCAAACACTGCCATTGTGCACGTACCGAAAATTAAGCCAGCAAAATTAATATTATCTAGCGTTAGCATTAGCTAGCGTTAGCATTCACTAGCGTTAGCATTCGCGTTATAGTTCGTTCTACCAAATCATTACAGACCTCTAAATCAACCCAAAAAACATACTGATGGCTCTATCCAGGTATGTGTAGTTACAATGTAGTTTGAAAAATGGTCCCTCTCCATCCGCTACGTAGCCAAGATGGCGGCCATTATGGGTGAGAAGTGTCCATAGTTCCACACTCAACTTTTTGACCGTTTTGAGTGCACCATCCGGCTACTCGCACTGCATTGTTCCATACTTCACAATATGAACACACTTATGTACTCAAAATGTTAACTGTAAGTACAGAAGTATGCGATTTGAGACACAGCACATATTTGGACGAGAGGGTGGAGCTGACCCTGATGCCGCTGCGATGTGTTAGTGTTAATGGGACATAAGAAACAATAACCATTACTTATAAAACCACAAGATGTTGCTTGTCAGGAAAACATAAATATTCTGTTGGCAATCCCGTCTCCTAGATATCAAGTTATATATTTCTAATCTGCAATAGCAATAACATTTAGAGACAAATGTAATGCTGGCTGCTTGACAACAGTTGTTAGCATAACTGACTGTTTTTAATGAATGTATCTGCCAAGTCCGAAGCATTTCTTCAGTGTGTAGCCAAAACCTCCGAGCATTTCCTCACTTGTGCTCAAGTTTGGCAAAGAAAACTAAATGAAAGGAACAATCTGGCTAGATTCGGGTGTGCAAAAAATCTCCTTTTTTGTGCTTTGAACTTTGGTTGCACTCACAGTTTTACTTCTGCTTTGTATCTGCCAAGTCGCAGGACGTTATGATACTTAATGTACAGAATCTGCAGAACATTCACTGACAACATGTTTCATTTATTTTCCTTCGTCCACTCCTGCAGCACAATATTCACTCGTAGCAACTACAGCGTGACTTTGCCCTGGTTAAGTATTCAAAAGTCAACACTTGACTTGAAGGTGTTTATTTACACGTAACTGAAAGCACGATCTTTACAGAGCCTTAAACAAAGTACTTTAGGTCTCAGGACGTGAACTCTGGTCTCTACTGTACTGCGCTTCATTCACCTCCTTTCACCCCCGACTTCTTCTGTGAGACACAAAAAAGAAACGCCCCCTCCACTGGAAATCATAACTGCTATTGAACACAATCCAGGCGGCAATTATTCCTTATCTCTGGAAATAAATTAGGCTGCTCTGAGTTCTTTTAAGTTTAGAAAACAAACGACTGATGTTGGTGTTCTTCCGATAAAGAGAGTCTCAGTTCTTCAGGCTTTCAAGTCTGATTCCAGCGCTACTTTTATCCTGACAGAGGAAACCGCGTTTGAATGGAGTTGAGACAGACAATATAAAAAATATTAATCTATTATCTGAAGATCAGAGCATCTTCATGTCTGGAAGTTGTCTAATATTAATCAATAACCCACTATTTACTTACTCTCTGTCTACATTTGTCTTCTGGCTCTGCTTCACTCACCTTAATCTCTTTACGAGTCTCTCCGGGTTTGAACACCACCGTTCCTTCGCTGTATTCGTAATCTGACCCGGCGTTGGCTGAACCGTCCTCTGTCCTGTAGTCCACGTAGAAGGTGTTCTCTCCCAGACCCCCTTTAAAGTGGAATAAAGTCACCACACATGACAGTTTTTGCATTAAAATCTATCAGACAGAGAGCAAGAAAGTGTTTTTTTTCTGTTTTCTTGTGTCATTAAAGTTTTATTTGTAATATAATAGCAAACTGATACATATTTTTTATATTTCTGCTGTATAACAGTCTTATATCCAGTGATTAAAGTTTAAAATATTGCAGTTATGGCTTGTTGCTTCAATTTCATACTGCAGAAAAATGATGTTTGCACTCAAGAGTATAAAACAGATTATAGATTGATAAAAAATTAAGTTCAAATCCAAGCATTCATTTGAAGAAAAAAAAAAGAGAAATACTTTATTACCACATCAGCCTCTTTTGAATAATTTATGTGATGTAGTTTATTATCTTATGATTTATTTATTTCGCTACCTTTGCAGATTACAGCCAGCGTCAGAACGCCGCAGTTCTCCATGCACTGGCTGTGAGCGCTCTCGAACGAGATGCGGCTGCAGATGCCCAGGTCGTCGTCCTCCGGCGCCTCCTCGTCGGTCACGACCGCGCGGCGAGCGTGGTCGGCCGCGTGCTTCTTCAGGACGTTGCCGGCTCCGATCATCATACGGGTCGCCTTGACGAGGAGAGAGGAGAGAGGAGACGGTGTTAAAACAAACAAAGAGAAAAGTACAGAATTTCACAATTTTATCATTTTTTTAAAGGGGATATATGACGTTTCCAGGTCTGTGGTTGTATTCTGGAGCTTTACTGGAATAGATTACATTAAAAAAAATCTCTATTTATCTTCTACTGGTCCTTTATGCAGCCCGTCAGTTCAGCCTCTGTCTAAGACCCTGTTTACACCTGGTATTAATATCTGTCTCAGGTGATCCAATCACTTGTCAACAGCTCTAAATACAGGCGTAAACACACCCAAGACGCATCGAGGATGGATTGAGATCCGATCACTCAGACCACATTGGGAGGTGGTCTGGGCCGCATGTGTCCACATTCCTTTAGTAGTGTAAACGCAATGCGTCCCGGGCCACATTGAAGGACCGCCTACTCAACTGACGTCCTCTGTGTAAGCAGAAGTACGTAACCATCTGCGTGCCGACGACGTCATATTAAAGTACGAAACAAGAAGAAGAAACCATAGCAACCAAGATGGACACTCGTGGATGGAGTACGGAAGAAACACGCTGTCTGATTTCTGTTCCGGTGGATAAAGCACAGGAAGTGCGTCTTTCTTCTTCTACTTCCTTTACGGTTTAGTGCATTACTGCCTCCTCTGGTTAAAAACAACAACGCAAACGGAAATGATGTACGTGTTTATTTGCATATAGAGCGGGGAAGTGAGATCCCATCACTCAGGATGCATGTGGAGACGGATGTTAATACCAGGTGTAAACAGGGCCTAAAACAGGCTGTTATAGCTCCTGTCTCTTTAAGGCCCGCCTCCCGATGAGTCCGCTCTGCTCTGATTGGTCAGCTTCTGGGAGCTTCCTCTGGCTCTGGAGGCTACGTAAACAAACAGCAGTTGTGGGATTTCACTTCTTTTTCTTGTTCTTTACTTTAAATGTAAACTTCTCAGCAACGATCTTGCATGTTCGAATCCGATCCGAAATATGAGAGTGGACGACGTGAACAACCTTAGCAACAACCTTAGCAACAAACGCTATGTTATGGACACACGTGGACACTGTGACATCACCAGGAGGAGGGATTAGAGGCCTCCAGAGCAGGTTGAAGCCCTGACTTTTGGCTTGCAGGGAGCATTTTTACATATGTCCACTTTAAGTTTTGGAACTTTGACCTTGTTTAAAATCCGACGTCCGAACAGTATAAAAAGCACGATACGTCCCCTTTAAACTTTCACATCAAGAAATAAACAAGAATCCCTTAAATATAATTTGGACTTTTGCTTTTATATAAACCTTTATTTCCTGAAAGAATTAAAAAAAAAGGAAAAAAGAAAGAACTAATCCGCATATTTAGAAAAATCCAGCAGTGTTTCATGACGTTCTTCATCACTTCCTGCTTGTGGCTGCAGAAATAGAAAAGCAGAGAAAACAAGTATTTGGAGCCCTTGAACTACTTTGTGTCCTTTTGTAGGTCTGGCACTTTTCTTTGTTCACCTAAGGGACTGTTTATGAAATATGCATGTGTGTGTGTGTGTGTGTGTGTGTGTGTGTGTTTGTGTTACCTGTATACGGTAGAAAGCTCTGCTCTTCTGTTGGTGCAGCAGTGCGTAGTAGTTGGCCAACTCCACCAGCTGATCCAGCTCTTTGTCAGGATATTTCTGCTTCAGCTCCTTGAGAATACGAATCACCTGGAGGAGAGACGAGAGCACACACTCATGACCGAAATATCCGCACAATACACACACTGACAGCATGCGTCACGCATGCATGATCGCACAAACGCTGATTGTGTAAGTGTTCAGATTCTTGTCACATTTCAGGCTCTGAAGCCTGAGGAAGATTTGTATTTCTGCAACAACAACAATGTCTTGCTTCTTGATTTCCACAGAAACACTTCAATGACGCTGACAACTAACAATTACTTTCATTGTCATCTTTATTTCTTTTGATTAATCGGTAAGTTGTTTGGTCAATAAAATGTCAGAGGGAGACGTCCACTTCTTTCGTCTCAACCAAAAGTCCATAACAAGATATATAATAGAAGAATAAATAAACTAGAACATTTTCACACTTGAGAAGCTGAAATCAGAGAATTTTTTCTTAGAAATGACTCACAATGATTAATCAATTTTCCAAATAGTTGGCAATTAATCGATTAACTGACTAATCGTTGTACATCTAGCAGCATTAACATTTATCTGGAGTCGTGTTTCTGTCCATCCGGTGAATCTAAGTCCAATCTTCTCTCTCTTTTAGCTTCTGTTTTTGCTCTTTACCAACTCCTGAGGGAAACATCTGTCTCTTTAGCTGCTAAATGCTCCACTATGTTCACCAGCTAGTCCACAGCTAACTGTATCTGTTTGCAGTTGCTGTGCAGGTAGAGTACAGTGGCTTTATCTACGAAAACAGCCTGCCTCCTGCTGTGGCTGAAAACGACTTGATGAGAGCCGCTGAGAGGTGAACCAGCACAGTAAAGTTGCAGCTGAATAACGAGCTGAGACTCACTGTACAGCTCCATAAAGCCGAGAGGAGCTGCAGAGTCGCTGATAATTCTCTGTAGGTTCGTCACTACGAGCCACAAACAACACATTAAACACTGTCATCTCATATTATTATTATTAAAAACTTTGATTACAGCTCCTTTAAAGAAAATCAAATTAGTTCGTGAAACAATCTGGATGAGCCGATGTTTCACTGTTAAAGAGATCCTTATCTTGTCGGATCAAATCAACATTTGTTTAAGACAGCCACACAGGACACGATTTGCTAACTAAATGTTGTCTTTCATCTGTCTTAATCTCTTTCATTCTGTCCCTCTCACTTTCATCATGTATTATTTCTCCCCTCCCTCCTCTCCTCTCCTCTCCTCTCCTCTCCTCTCCTCTCCTCTCCTCTCCTCTGTTGTCAACCTCTCTGACCCTCATTACGGTATTTTCATCCTTGTCTGTCAAACCTCCCACATGTTCGTTTCTCTGCCCCATCGTTACCAATCAAAACTGTCTCATTTCCCTTCCTCCTCCTGCGCAATAGTTGGAGGAACTCATCTCTATTTAGCCGGCTATTAAGTGAGGATAATATAACCTTCAATCCCCTCTAACAAGCTCAGGCTGTTTATTGTTTGTAGAGGAACTTTCATATATGTGTCATGTATGAAAATGCTCCTCTGTACAGACAGCCGTCTCCTTCCCAGTCGAGCCCACCTGGCTTTATGATTGTTGCCATAGAGACGGTGATAAAGTAAACAATCTTATAATGATGTTGTGACTCGGGGACAAGGTTGTCTGGACGCTGCCTGAACAACAGAGTGATTCAACTCTTTTTTTTCCTCCAGATTTTCTGTCTCCTCGGTCGTAGTTTTGTGTTTGTCGATAAATCTTTTTTTTTTTTTGCATAAGACGTCCGTATCTCCTGACAAGCTTCAAGATTTATAAAACAAGCTCAAGTCGTAAAAACTTCACAAAAAAATCTGTATCATAAAAAAAAAAAAATACACAACAGATATTCATCACTTTAGGAAATGGAGCCGTTCATCACAAGCTGGAAACAACTCCGACATCTAGTCAGCAACTTTTACTGTCTCCTGCAGGAAAGTCATCCAATTCTTTTACGATTACCCATCATGTCATAATCACAACAGCAGAAACTGTGTTTTCTATGTTAACTGCATTTTTCACCCCAACAAAAAAAAAACAAAAAAAACAAAACAAACCTGGGAGATGAGATTACAGAATGACTGGAGAGCACGATCTGCAGTGATATACAACTTATGTACAAGCTTCCTTTGCTGTCTGAGTCTTTCTGGGTCGGCCAGGTTTTTACTCTGAAGTAGCACAAGATTTATCGACATCGGTTCTGTTTTTGCAGCAGCTGTTTCCTAGTTGGACGTCTTTCATGCATAATTTACGGGTTCGGGTTTACTCTTTTATAGTGACGAGGTTTTCAACATACTGTTTTTAAAGCATCACCTATTCAGAAAAGGCAGTTCTGCAAACTGGTTTGGTCTTCTTTTAGCCTTCTTTTACAACACAGGATTGTATAATGAAATGTAGTTTGTAGTCCTTTAATGCTACTCACAAAAATAGAAATTATATAAATGGATCAATAAATAATACATCATAACAGTAAAACTATTATCTATATTGGAGTGCAGAGGATGAAT
This sequence comes from Euthynnus affinis, assembly GCA_029490765.1. Classification (NCBI taxonomy): domain Eukaryota; kingdom Metazoa; phylum Chordata; class Actinopteri; order Scombriformes; family Scombridae; genus Euthynnus; species Euthynnus affinis. Next base: position 4,911,670 of record CM055845.1, read on the forward strand.
CGAGGAGTCTCACAGCCTGAGGAAAGAAGCTGCTCTGTAGTCTGGCGGTGCGACGGCGGATAATTCTGTATCTCTCGCCAGACGGCAGCAGGATTAACAGGCTGCGGCGGTTTGGGTGGGTTTTGTCTTTTAGTGAGTGTCCTTTGGGCTCTTTAGGCTCCTGAGCTCAACCGACATCACTGATGCTTGGTAAATAGGTACCAGTGATGTTCTGGGTGGTTTTAATCACCCGCTGCAGAGCCTTCTTGTCTTGGGCCGTGCACGAAGGCCCTATCTATCTATCTATCTATCTATCTATCTATCTATCTATCTATCTATCTATCTATCTATCTATCTATCTATGTATGTATCCTGGGTTTTGACTGGAGGAACCAGAGCTTGAATTAGTTCCTGTAGGATAAAAAAGTTCCTGCTCTGGAGGTTGTGCTTTCCAAATGTTCAGGAACTTGTTAGTTCAAGATGGTCTGCAGCGCTGACTGCTGCTGACCAGTCAAACGATAAGATTGTGGCGGCTCCTACTGATGTGAAGGCTTGTTTTAACAAAAGAGCGAGATGAAGAGAAGCTGAGCTGTGAATGAACGAGAGAAATAAAAACTCTTGGTACTTTTTGGTCAACAGCACTTTCTACCTCTCACCTCCTTGCGGCTCTCGTCCAACTCCTTGCTGCTCTCCACGTTGACCATCGTGCTGTTGGAGTTGGGCAGGTTGCCGCCGGCGCCGGCCCCCCCCCGCCGCAAAGATGTTATTCGCCGCGCCCGCCGTGCCGTCCTGAGTTCCACCCCCGCAGTTCTCGGCGGGGACCACGGCGCCCCCTCGCGGCGGGAACTTCCCGTCTATGATCATCTCCATGCCGCCCTTGTTGGGTGTCAAGTCTCCCTCGGTCTCCACGACGATGCCGTGGCGTTTGTCGGCGCGGTAGCGCTTGCCCATGTACTTGTAGAAGAGCAGGCGGCGGTCGGCGATCCAAGCCAGGATGACACACACGGGGAAGTAGAGCAGGGTCACCAAAGCCTCCCACACCTGAGACACACACACACAAATTGTCTTAATGATTTCTGTTAACATGCTTCCGAGCGTTTGATTAGAAATCATGATTAAAAACATCACTTCCTCCCTTTGGGCACAAATTTCCTGTAACCGGGCGCAGGTGCAATCAGGAGTGCAAACGCAATGTGACACAAAGTGGAACAGAGGATAGAGCATCATGAATACATTATGAGTAATCAGCTCAAATAGCAGCTCGTCTCTCAACAGGCAGTTTAATATGAAGGAGAGTCGAGGCGGGGAGAGTGTTATTAAATACACAGATCCCCAGATATTAATATTCAGCACCCGAGATAAGCTGTCAAATGTTCCTTTTTGAGCTCAACTTGCATCTCATGAGGAGACAGAAAATTCAAGTCAGTGCGGACGTCGTTTCGGAGACGATCTCACCTCCACGACACCTGGCGACATGACAGACAGGATGAGGTAGAGCCAGATGTAGGCGAAGATGCTCCAGAAGGCGGTGATGAAGAACACCCGGAGGTGTTTGATCTTACGCGTCTCGCCGTTGGGGATCGTCCACACGCAGATCCCGATGATCACAAACATGTTGAAGGCAGCGCTGCCGACGATGGTCCCCGGTCCCAACTCGCCGGCCTTGAAGTCGTGACCACACACCTGGAGAGATACAGTGTGTGTGTGTGTGAGAGAGTGAAGAGAGAGAGAGGTTTGTGGTTAGGGTTAGGCTAAGTCTCCAAGACATGAATGTAAGTTTATGTAGATGCCCCAAAAGTGACTTAAGTAAACCTGTGTGTGTGTGTGTGTGTGTGTGTGTGTGTGTGTGTGTGTGTGTGTGTGTGTTCACCTCTATAACAGACAGCAGTATCTCTGGAGCGCTGGAGCCCAGAGCCATGAGCGTCAGATTGGACACAGTTTCGTTCCAGATTCGAACCGTCGCCACTGATGTTTCCCCGTTGGGCATAGTGATGGTCACTTCCTTCTCCTGTTACTCAAACACACACACACACACACACACACACACACACACACAGACAGACAGACATGGTATTAATGTAGCATTATGCTTTAAAATAAACCCTAAAATGAAAGTTTAAACGGTTGTGAGGACCATGTAAAGCATTTGTTATATAAGAGTGTCACCAACACTGAATGATAGTTGTTTACAATTATGATTCAGTCATTTTATATAAAACCATTTTTTATTCACTGTTTCTTCAAGGTCAGAAAAATCATCAAATAGCAGAAACAACTTTCCAGAACTTAAAAAAAAAGACCAATAATTTGATTTGAGCGACTAACAGAAAATCTATTTAAACAGATTCATATTCAAGAGAAGATAAACAACATCAGTCTGAGTCAGGCGAGTCTTTGTGGATGTTTTCTGGACTACAGTCTTGTAATATAATCCTGGAATATATGAGGACATACAGGAGAAGAATCTTTGAAAAGTGAAACTAGCCGTCTTTAACAGAAATCTCAACATGTTCACCTGCTTTTTATGATTTCTGATAATTGTTTTTACTTAGCTTATGACACCAAAGTGTCTTTAGAGATGAAGATTTTGATTTTTTCTACAAATCTAAAAAAAAATCTCTCCTCCTGCTTATGTATTTTCTTTTTTGCCATAAGATAATATTTGTCCATTTCTTTTGTCTGGAATAGATAAAAGAAGGAGGATAACTGGATAATAAGCACGAGTACAAACAGCCTCCAGCGGTGAACAGATAAAATAACAGAGCAACCAAAATGCAGCAGATAAACTTTAACAGGAAATCAAAGTCCCGTCTCCACAGTTTGATTGACAGTTGAAAACCACTCGAGAGCCGACGCGTCTGCGAGCACTGAGCCGCAAAGAGCCTCGAAGATTATCTGCCACTTTGAATACTAAATTGTTGTTTAATGCTGGAAATACAAAACACTTTGTTCTGTGAGAAATTAACGGATGATGGGTGAGGGTTTGGTTCCTCGTCAAGGACACTGTGACGATGTATGAACAGATTAGTTCTCGTGGTGGGATCAAACCTGTGACTTTCTCATTACAAACAGTCTCTCTAAGCTGCCTGCTGTACATGTTTATCCATATCAACACAGATTTATCCCTCTGTCTCTGTTGTATTCATCATATAAGCAATTTATTCACTGATATGTTCTCCACTCTATTTACGATACGTCTCCTCTAGACTCATAAATCCTCATAAAATGAGAACACACACACACACACACACACACACACACACACACACACACAGAAAGAAAGGACATGCTAGCCCTCTTCTAGCTGAGCTGAGTTGTTCTTGCGGCTGCCACGGTGATGGATTGCGGGATACACAGGCGGACATTCATTTACACTGACCTTCAAAAAGACGAACCTCTTCTTTCCTCCGTTAACCCTTCCATTCGCTTTTATTCAGTCCCCCTCTTTCCTCCCTGCTATTTCTATTAGCTTCTCCTCGCTGTTATCTGACACATCTTCTAAAAAGAGACAAACCAGCAGCGACTCCTTTAGCAGCTCGATCTTACTTTGAGAGTAAATGCAGAGGAAAAACTTAAAGGCAATGCCTTTGTATTCAAAGGTTCATGGAATGAGTTGAAAAGAGGCAGAGATAGAGCGACTGTGCCTGAGGCGGGGCAAACTGAGGTGAAGAGGCTCCTCTGAAAAGTTTTCGCTTAAAGCAAGAAATGGTAAAGCTGATCAGATTTAAAGGATAAGGCTTTCTATTTTATATATTTTTCTTATTGTCAACAACGTGTGCAGAGCCAAACCAACCATGAACTGATCCTACTTAGCTTGGTGTGCTACGTATCACAACCTCTTGACTTTGCACTGTATTGTACATTGTACCGAACTGTGGTGCAAAGTCAGGAGGCTCTGAAAAGCTGTAAACACAACCACCTTCCCGCACATGCTCAGTGGCGTCTGCCTTACACAACACTGCTCTCCAGAAACTGAAAACACGATCACTGTTACTGTAAGTCTTTGGAGCCGTTTCTAAACAAACTAATGTAAGGTTACAAGGTGCTGTACAATGCAAATAAAACAAGTGAGAAATAAAAATACAATAAAAAGGTAAAATGAAGATAAAGTAAAAAATAAAATAAATAACATCACACAACATCAAAATGAATAAAAGCAGATAAAACAGAAGTAAGATAAAACAGTAAAAGTAGGGAGGGCAATGCAGAGGCTAATTGGATATCATTCAATAAAGTGCTTGTGAAAAAGATGAGTTTTTAAGAGCTTTTTAAAACTTTCCACCGACTCTGCATTTTTAATAATTAAAGGAAGGCGGTTCAGGAGGGTGGGGGCCACAACCACGAAAGCATGGTTGGTCTTCAGCCTTGTTTTGGCACCGATCAGAGGACCTCAGTGATCTCACCGCAGTCAGAGGACACAGTAGTTCTGAAATGTAGGTTGGAGCCAGTCCGTGAAGTGTCTTAAAGGTAATTAAAAGGATTTTAGAATCGATCCTAAAAGCTATTGGTAGCCAGTGAAGGTTGGCGAGCACTGGCGTGATTTGTGTGCTCTACGCCGTGTGTTGGTTAGCAGTCTGGCTGCCGCATTCTGGACCAACTGGAGGCGAGACACAGAAGAACGGGGACAGGGTGGTGAATAGTGAACTGCAGTAATCCAGACGGGAGTTTTTCCAGATCTTTCCAGATCCAGATGTCACCAAGTTCGCTCCAGCGCGGCGGTGTGACTCACTGACATGTTTTGAATAGTTTCTGGGCATCAATGGAGGTCTGCTCTATTTCCACATCCAACAGTTACGGAGCCACATTATCATTCATGTGGAGTCGTGTTTCTGTCCACCTGGTGAATGTAAATCCGACATTCACTCTCTGTTTTTGTTCTCTACCAACTCCTGAGGGAAATGTGCGGCTCTTAGCTGCTAAACAATGTTCACTAGCTAGTCGCTAAATAAAAATAGCACTACGAGAGTGTTGAGAGTGAACCTGAACAGAAGAGTTGCTGCCGGCAGCCGGACAGATAATCAATGAGCTGAAACTCACTATAAAGCTCTGTAAAGCCGAGAGGGGCTGATAATTCTCTGTAGGTTCATAAATGACGCCTCTCACATTACACATCATCATTTCATAAATTGTTATAATAAAAATATTGATTATAGCTGCTTTAATGTGATTTTAAATCTTGTTTAATGTCTGGACATACTATAATATCCAAAACATGAGAATGTACACTTATTCACTAACTTCACTAATTAAAAGGTTAAATAAAGAGGTGTATCTATTCCCTCTTTTTGTTTGTCCTGTTTAAACTGCGTCCACCTCCTGCTGAGCTGTCCTGTCTCAGACAACAGGCACTTCGTCAGATCAGGTGATGCTTCATTACATGCCCATCTGGAGCAGCTCTCTTTCCGAATACTAAATATACAAACACGTTCTCCAAAGACCCTGAACTTAGCCCTGAAAACAATTTACACGTTCAGGTTCAGGTTCCTTTACTTGTAAGATATTTATTCACAGAAATACAACAGACAAACTACAAAACTAGATCTAAATACTCATCAGTCAGAGAACAGAGTGAAAGAACATGTTTTTTAAATAGCAAAACGTCTAGCTGTGGGCACCAGGCATCATGAAACCTGGGATTATCAGACCCTCTAAGGATACAAACAAAACCTCCCATGAACACCACTACTTCTTCTGGTATCTTTTCCCACTTTCAAATTTGCATTTGAAACATTACATTAAATGAAAACTAAAGTGTTGATTCACACAGAAACATGGGAGACTCCAAGCCAATTTGATGTTTTGTTATTGCCGCTAGTTAAGAATAATTAAACTTTCTATCAGATATCAGGTTTTTTTTTCAGTTCAGTGTGTTGAATAGATCTAAATACTAAAGTACCCAGAAGCCTCAGCTGCTGGTTGATGCGGAGGAGAAGCAATCCAGAGATGTGAAATCACAACTGTAGCATATCATATGCGGATGCTCGAGCATTTCCATCAGTGATAAAAATATGCCACCAAAGTTTGGTGAATTGGGAGCCTTCAAACTCATCTGGTGACTTTTACAAAGTTTAGCCTCTAAGTTTTTCTCTGCAGCCTCCGTGATTGGATGATTCTTAGGGAAACGATCCTTGAGACTCATAGTTCAGCTCCTTGTTGTTTTTAATTTGACCCTTTTTAAAATTAATTTCTTCAAGGCAGTTCCTCATTGGCTGTACTCACTCAAAAACATTCAGTTGTTGAGAACGTGTGAATACGGTAGCTGTTACCTGCATGTCTGCAGCAAAAATGAACAAGACTTTATATCTGGGACACTGGCCACATGATGTAACTCTGCCCACCTTGCTACTCTATTAATAGCAGCTGGAATACATACGTACCTACCTACAATCCATCAGACACACACACACACATCATCGAATCGTGTGAAAACCAAACAGCAGCAACCACGACTTTAGGCTGAAGCCCATGTGGAAGTTATCCTAACCCTTAAACTGCAATACCATCGACGACCACTAGATGCTGGCGCCAATTAACTCACATTCAAAAAGTGTTGACTGATCTAAGTCAATAAATGTTTTCATTGAGGCATTACGGTCTCAATTGCTAAATTCAGGCCCTCTAATAAGCTCTCTAAGCTTTGGGAGTTGCACTACGGATAAATTTAATGTTCTTGATTACAATACCTGCCCTGTTAGCACAATGTAGCTGAAGTAGCTAACGTTAGACCAAAGCTGTGTCTCAAATTACACACTTCTGTTAGTGCACTGTCATGTAGCACACTGTGTACACTATGTGCTTACTGGTGTAGTGCACAAATTTTGACAGGGTAGTGTCTCAACTCAAGCACTGCTGTTGTGCACTTACTAGAAATGAAAAACACACATTAGCATTAGCTAGTGTTAGCATTTGCATTATCGTTTGTGCTACCAAATCATTACAGACCCAAAAAACATACTGACGGTTTATATCCTACAGCAGTATAGTGGTGCTTAGTGCTAAAAACACATGGAAAACTTACATTTATATAATGTGGCGATGTTCACCATAGTTGCAACGTACTCAGCCACCATTTCCAGTTTGAAATGTGGTCCCTCCCCTTCTGCTACGTAGCCAAGATGGCGACCATTAAGGGTGAGAAGTGCCAACTTTTTGACCGATTTGAGTGCACCATCCGGGTACTCCCAGTGTATTTTTCCATACTTCTCGGTGTGAACGCATTTATGTACTCAAAATGTTACGTGTAAGTACAGAAGTATGCGATTTGAGATGCAGCTCAAGTGTGCACTCGTCTCAGAAAGCGAGCGTTAGCGTTGGCAACACCCTGCACTCCTTATTTGGAAGGCCGTGGCTCCAAACGGAAAAGATGGCGCCGACCATAAGCTGCAACTCTGGGCTTCAAACCGGCTCCAATGCAAACCAAAGGATGATGTCACACCTTGCTATCTTTATATACAGACTATGGTGATAACAAACAAAATAATATGCTTCAACATAATGTTATGCATTTAGTATCCATTGTCCTCCTTCTCTCCTTCCTGTTCTCTGTTCTCCCTCCAGCGGACCTTCCTATCTGCTCGTCCTGCTCTCTCAAACTGAACATCAACCTCCATTCAAACCTCCCAGGACCTTCCCTCTCTTTTTCTCCACGGTTTATGGCTGCATAACCTCCAGAACACGAGAACCATTACAGGCCGCCGGGGACCGCGCACACACACACACACACACACACACACACACACATACATACTCACTCACACTGCACCAACAGCACATGTACAGTATGTACTCGGTGATAAACTACACCTCGGGTACGCCTGCTGTGTTCAGTTCATGATTATGATCCTCGTGGGTAAAAACACAGTTCTGTTCACTTCCTCTTTAACCTTGAACATTAACAACCTCTAATGAATCCTTTATGGCCAAATCATAAACACGGATACACTGACTTATAGGAGGTAGGTCTATTTTTAGCTGTTTGTTGCAGGGTCATCATGTTTTCTGTCCAAACAACATGTGGAGATTTTTGATGGCTGATTTAATGTACCATTTATCAGTGTAGCTGTGCCTCTGCGCTACAGCTGAGCTAAAATCCATGCCAAGTGTAATTTTTAGAGGTTGTGATGCGTGTGAAATTGCATCTGTGCACATGAAGTTTGGGTGCAACGACTGATTTTGTTGATAGTTTGTGAAAGACCAAGTAAGGCCATCTGACAAAAACTTGCAGCTACATGACCGGATATTCCTGGCGTTGAAGTGAAATATGGCGAAGGTTACTGTTGTGGATTTTCTGAGCTGATGTTGGTGGTTTCGGTTGAAGAAGAGGAGTCTATATTTTAATGACCTTGATCAAGGAGAAACGTACAGAGTCCACGTCCGAACTAGACGTTGTCTCCCCGACTCTTCTGAACTCTGAAAATCCAAGACCAGCCCTTAAGCAAATCAGAGATATTGGTTCATCAGTTTCAAATCATAAGTCTGTGAACTCTAGTTATGTTTGTATCTCAGGTCTTTGTCTTGTTTCGTCCGGCAATGACCTGCATTCTGGCCTCGGTTCGCCAGCAAGACGAATGTCAAACTGTACCCTCTTGTCTTCACAAACAGAAGATGCAGTTTGACATTTCTTGCTTTGTCACCCTTTAGTTGGGGAAATATCCATAACAGTTACGAGTCACCCCGAAACTGCTGAAATAACATGAGTTAGAAATGTGTTGGTTGCTGCGGTTTCCTGAAACTTGAAAGTGTTGGATTTCTGCATTGTCGTAAACTCAAACTACACCACCCACCCACCCACTCATCCATCCATTCACTAGTTCTCACCTGTGACGTGATGACCTCTATGGACGCCATGAAGCGGTCTGCGATGATGGACACTCCCAGGAACATGTACATGAGTGACACAAAGTAGACCACAGCTCGGGCTATCTGGTCGCCGAGGCCGGGCCGGTTTGGTTGCCAAACCGGCAGCAGGATGCCCGGCTTGCACACCGCCACTTCCTCACACTTCTCCTTCCTGCTGCGCAAAGTGCTGTTACCGTAAGACGTGGTGGTCGGGAAGGAGGAAGGGAAGATGGAGGGGGAAACCGCTCGACCAGGGTCGCCGCTGGGGTCGCTGCGCTGGGACTCCGGCTGGCAGGGAGGCAGTGGGAGGAGGAAGACGAGGAGGAGGAGGAAGAAGGGGGCGGAAGAGGCGAAGAGAGACATGGCGACGCGCGTTTCTCACAGAGGAGTGAGGTGAGGCAGAGGATGACGGGATTAGGCTGAGGAAGAGGGAGGTGGGAAGGGGAGGCTCTGGGTAGAGCTGAGGGCGGTTCGACTAGCTAACCTACAGGAGAGAGAGAGAGAGAGAGAGAGAAAACGGCTAATTAGTTTGGAAACACAGAAAAGACATCGTAAATCATCACACAACAACCGACTCAACAGTCTTTCTTTTTTCTCTTTTGGCCAGAAACACAGATTGTTATTGAGAGATATAATTGGAGCACACACAAAAAAGTGAAGACATGTTTAGGCAAAATGGATTTTAGAGGCACCTAGCCCCATCTGGATTTAAACATTGGTTTCACTCCAGGCAAAGATTCATCCACAGGAAGAGAGTAACCGCCTGTGCAATCATGGAAATACCTTGAAGGATGCTGCTGGATACCAGTAAAAAAAAAGAAAAAAAGAAAAAAAAGTTTGTATTTCCCCATAAAGCCTGTGGCACAGAGTGAGTGTACAGCGTGCTGAGGTCACACGGGTCTATGAAAATGATTAAACATCAGCAAAAAAAGTCTGTATGTATCTTGAAGCTGTTTGAACACAAGGAGACAAAAAGATAAAAGAAAGTTTTAAGATCAGCCTGAGTCAACACACACACACACACACACACACACACACACACACAAACACACACACACACACAGCCAATCTATTACTATTGCCACACATTGCCATATACGATGTGAACCTACTGAGAGCCGCTTACAGAAACTCAAACATCTTCAAGAGGAAAATCAAAGGAAGAGGAGGTTCAGTGCAGAAATGTCGATACTTGCTGTAACTTCCACGGAAGATTGAATGTAGATATAATCTTGTTTCTTTCCAAGAATTTTGGAGAATGTAGTGACATAAAGAATATAGTCTTTTTGGACTCCTGACATCACATCAATAGCTATAAAATCCTGGCTAAGATAAAGATAAAATACATAATATGGCATGCAGCTACTGTATGTATCCAAGCACATTCAACTTTATTTTTTTACTTTTCAATGTCACATCAATTTCGAGAGCCTGTCCATCTGATTTATTGATGAAACTTTCAATAAACTTTATATCAACCAAGGTAGAAGATGGAGTAGCAGAGAACCAGAAGGAAGTGTTTGCAAATAAATTTATGGATTTTTAAGTATCTGTAGTGAAGTGGATTCTCGGTAAATTGGTCTTCGCAGCCTTTTAAAAGCCCTCTCAGTAATAGAGGGAGGAAACAGGATGCCATCCAAAGTGGTGTTTGAGTTGAGTCCAAGGTTGTCCATGTTTATCAGAAAAAGAGTCTTGACTCATTTCTATCTGCCTCCATTCATACGATGTTTTCGCTGCTTGTACGGGATGAAAGTAGGAGACTCACCACTGGTCCTTGAGCGTTAAATAAGACGTGGGTGTATTTAAAGCAGGTGAAAAGCTTGACTAATAGCTGATGACGTGGTTCGCCCAAGACCCCTGGCACACTCTATTCATGGCAGTGAGTCACCGGTTCAAAGAAACTACGAAGGATTTGGTGAAAAACAAAAATAAAAAAAAAAACCCAAAAGAAATAGAAGAGAAAGGCTGAGCTTGAAAAAAAATAGAGAGCAGGAGGCTACAAGAAGAGGAAAAGAATAGGGACAAACATGACGATGGGGAGGACAGAGAAAGGAAAAATGAGTGGCCAGACAAAGAAACAAGAAGAACGAGGGATAAAGTGTTGGAAGAAATGAGGGAAAATGATAAAGGGCTTGGTACGTGTGGTTGATTTATCGGTTTATTTTAGTTCAGAGTAACCTTTATCTTGACCTCGAGGAAGGAGGCGGGAAATTTCGATGATAGAAAGAATGAAGAAGACAGAGGATGTGAGATGAATAAGACGAGAGAGAGAAATAAAACGAGTGCGAGAAGAGAAACCTGGAATAAAAGAGAATATATATTACTGATATACTCTCAAAGAAAAAAGATGCGATGGAGACGAAGAGAGAGAGAGAGATGTTTGAAGGAAACAGAGAGGCACCATGATGGCCTCCAGGAAAAGGAGGCTGACATCACAAGGTTTGTGTTGGGGTTGTTTTGGGATTTGGGATAGGTTTTGATCAAACTGTATATCTTTACAACACAGTGTGTGACGACTTTGCAAGACTGCATCTGCCAACCGGTGAGATTTAAACCTCAGCGTGAAACCAAAGGATGGACAGATGGACCGTTTCCTACAGTATGTAGCATCGGGTTTATAATCTTTATACAGTACCTCCCTCTTTCTCTCATGTTTCATCTCTCTCTCTCGCCATCCGTCCGTTTATGAAGACCGCAGTGGAGAGATGGAGAGAAGGAAAGCACCTGCTAACACCTTCTGTTTCAAAACGTCTCGGTTTATCATCCAATCTTTTTCCTTACTTTCTGTTCGCTCTGTCTTTCTGTCATTGCTTCATCTCAGTCTGTTTCTGTACATGTCAGAAATGTACAGATGTTTCTTTTTAAATCTTTAAACTCATGCCAAACAGTTATAGTCAGAGTTAGAAGTGAAAGTGTTGTACGGTGATGTATCTGTTGGTGTGCAGGTTCACATAGAAAACAATGGTTTTGGGGTGTTTTGTTGCCCCATATGGAAACTCTTATATATGACATCACATCATGTCTCACATCTTGAAGAATCGGTGCTAGGAGAGGTTAAAAACCGCCTCAAACTTCACGTTTCAGCGATCGGTTTAAGAGTTTGGTTCACATAAAGATAAAAAGTATGACCACTGTATGTCACTTTATCACGAAACTGAGGATTATCTCTAGAGAGTGACCGAGCAGTTTGATATTCCTGTGCTCACACGTTACTCAAAAACAAACAAGACACTCTCCACCCTCTCTCAACACATAGACCTCATACAGCCAACACATAATGTCCCGGGAGATATAATTAAACAAATAGACACAGTCCCCAAAACACAAACATAACGTACAAATCTAAACAAACACAACCCAAACAAAACAAAATCTACATATGCGTCTGATCCACTTCATATAAATGTAAATAAATAGTCTGTAATCTGTGATATAAAGTATCTTCCTCTCTTATGCTTCAGAAATATATTCAGAAAAATCAAAAACATCCTCAGATGTGATAAAAATCTACAACTTTTTGATACAATATTTGTTATAAATCATGATCATATGACAGGATGAAGGATAAAAGAGAGAAGAGAATGAAATAACTTTTGGTTTCCACCTCGTTCACTTCACAGTATTCACAGATTCTGGCTCCTTCAGCCGCACCTCTCTATCTTCCAGTTTCATGAAATGACAATATACTCACATCTGCGCAGTGGGTGATCTCTCACTGTTGCTTAAACACACATTTTTCACATTTATAATCTATCTTCAATAAATGATAAGCTCTCAATTTTGTGGCTTTTGTGAGATTTCTTCGGCCTGGACGCGGTATTTAAACTCCTCCACCTCCACATTCGTTTCTTTTTGGGGGGAGGGGGGGATGTAATTGCCCTCAAAAGCACATTCCTGTATTAAGTCAATATTTCAGATCCCTGTTCATTTTTCATTTAATGTATTTATTCCGGTCATGGTAAATGCACGGCTCCAGAAAAAATATGTGATTCACGAACAAAACAAAAAAACCCAATTTCCTTTGTACACAGTCCATGACTGAAAAAAGGAGCAGGGGAGAAGAAGAAAATCGAATCCGCCTCCAACAGACGAGCATCCCCGTCGGTTGTTAAACTCGGCTTAACTGGCGAGGCGGCTGGATTTACGAGATCATATGAGAATCCATCTCGTCGGGCTCTGAGTTGCGTCCCGTGAGGATTCTCGTGTGATCTTGTGAATCCAGCTGCCTCGCAACAACGTAAGACGGTGACAGACGGGTGGTTCATCCGCTGCCGAGTACTTTTTTGGTAAACGCCTGCCCCCTTTTTCCAAACAGGACTCCTCGGATGCTTCTGTGTAACAAACCCATCTGGTGCTTCAGGTTAAAACCCGGCAGCCTTTCCCACAAACTCACCATGCTGACCTTCCATAATCTCACAACTGCATTGAATCATATTCCCCCATTAAGACATATGAGCTCCATAATCCTGACACGACATCTAAAACAGATCATATACAGTTTGAACATGTAGAATAGCCTCTCAGTTCTTCCTATAATACCTCTAAAGGCCCTAACAGGACTGATGTCTCATGTAAGAATTGCATTCTTCCATCTAAAAAGACACTTTTATGTATTAACTCGAGTTGTTTTCCACCATCTTTCTCCATCTTTTCAAGTCTCCACTGAGAATATTCTGTAATAAGCCTGATGTTCCTGCGAGTAATCATCGTTCTGTGGGAACTACTCGCACACAGAGATGCTTCTCTTACACATATATATATATATATATATAAAAACACAACTAAAGCATTTCAATGATTCAAAACTAACCAGTCGGCTTTCATGCTGCACATTTACAGTTTAAGGACTTATGGAAAAAAAACCATAAAGCTGTGATGAGCTGAAGGTTTCCTGCTGTTCTATTTTCATAACAACCTCAAATTTACATGATAAACCAAGGTCAGACTTTTCAAATATTGGATCGGTCTCCTTCGGTAAACTCGCCGACACACACGTTCTGACGACAAAATAGATATTCAGCTCCCGCGTGTTTGCAGTTTGGATGTGTGTGACGTGTTATTTACTATGTTTATTCTCCCTATTTGCTTCTCTCTATCTGTGGCCAACAGGACACTACCAGCTGAAACACACCGTCCTGCCAAAACACACGACAGGAATGAAACGAGAATCAGAGAGCAGAGTTTGTCCAGAAAGGTAAAGAAAAACAAACAGACATTGGACGAGTAGCTGCAGGCTCCTGTTGTCCTATTGGACAGTCTTATGTTAGAATCCAATTATCAGCTAAAATGCTCAAATAAAACCAGCTGAGACTGATGTGAATTGGTTGTAATGGAATAGAACTTATATAATAGTCTGTGATATAGTCAGAAATATAAACATAAATAAACACAGCGTGACTGCACACACACATACACACACAGAGTCTCTCCTCTTCCTCTTCTTCTTCTTCTCTGTCATCACTTCTTCCTCTTCTCACTTGGAGACTAATGTTCATTGAGAGCTGGAGGCGATTCATTTACCGCCTCTGTCGAAAGCCGCGCGCTCCTTCCTCTGAATGTAATAAAGAAGAACATTCTTAAGGGAGCACTTTGAGTCTTTGAGAGTATCCACCTATTATTTTGGACTCAGCACCTGGACATGAAAGATGTTTGTGTGTGTGTGTGTGTGTGTGTGTGTGTGTGTGTGTGTGTTCTGCAAACTGATTCCACCTACTCATCGCCTTACACACACACACACACACAAAAGCACAGAAAATCGATTTGTGTGCTCACATAAAACAGCGGCTGCAGATGCATGTTGTTTGTTCCTGCTGAAGATGTAAAAAATCTAAATATATGCAATAAAAGGATGTATTTGCATTTTTTAAATAATCTCCTAAAACAGCTGGCTGGGTGCTACTGCGGGTTTTTAACATCTAGGAGGAAGTAGTGCATTTTTGTGGGGGACTATTTTCAGCGGTGGATTAATCCACATTCTGTGCTCTAGTGAATATTTCTGGCAGCAGGATGACGCGCGTGTGTGTGTGGGATTGTGTGTGTGTGTGTGGGATTGTGTGTGTGTGTGTGGGATTGTGTGTGTGTGTGGGATTGTGTGTGTGTGTGTGTGTGTGGGATTGTGTCAAAATAAACTACAGTGTCTGTGTTCACAGTGATGAAGGAACAACAAGTGTGGCTCATTGATGAGTTTTTAATAGTTTTTGGACATCAGTGGAGCTCTACGACACAGATGAATCACATACTTATCAGGCTTTGGTTAGACAGATAAAACTTGTCAGTAAGATCAATTTATAGTAGATTTTTTTTGTTTATATGTATAGAAAATATACAGTAGTTTTCCTTTAATATAAATTTATTGATATTATATTGATATTGTTCTATGAGACTAGATGTCGTTATGTTGTGATGGCATGACTGTCTTTTCCTGGTTTTAAAGGCTGCTTTTAGTCGGCTCCACTTAGTCATTATATCCACATTACTGGTGATTATTTATTAAAAATCTCATCGTGTAAACATTTTGTGAAAGCTCCATATCGCCCCGGCCCTGCTTTTTTACATGCACATGGTCGTGAACCGAACACTTAACATCCCGGATGATGGATGGAGATTTTAAAGTCCCTCTCAACTCCGAGATTTATTTCACTTCCTGTTACTTCAGTTGGATGTTTGATGAGCAGAGTTTGACACTAGAAAGCGGTTTTAACATTATACATCTGCCGAAGGGGGAAAAGTTTCTCTGTGCTCACTGAAAATCTGTTTTTTTTTTTTTTTACAATGTGGAGCTACGAGCAAGATTTATGACATCACAACTAGTCTGGAGTCAATCCTGGTCCAGTATGCAACTTCTACGAGTGTGATGTGGGAACTTGAAGCCTCCAGGATATATATATGGACTTTTATGAGCAAGGAGGGGGAGTTTGGAAGATTATGAAGAGGTGCTTGGAGGAAAAACATCTTTTTCCGAACATGAATTTGCTCGGCAGTGCAACACAAGCATATTTTTCCTTCATTCAACCTCAGAAATGATATTTTAATAAACTGATATTTACCATAACAGAATGTGTCTGGTGACGATGAGGCTGGTGTCTAGTGGTATTTTTTTTAAGGGGAAACTGATGTCATTAGTGTTACATTAAACCCATTTCTCCTCCTCTCTGACACTCCTCTCCTGTTTAGCAATCTGCCTCAGCCTCCACTTTCATTTCTCCCCGATGCTACAGAGAGAGAGAGACGCTCAGCTGAGCCGGGAGCTCCTCCAAATGAAAGAGATGAAATGAAAGTGAAGACTAATGGACTCCACTGTGATTCTCACATTCACTTGAAGAATTGGATTACTCTCAGTTTCTTTTGATTAACTACACCTCGATCGCCGCTGCATTCGCCCTCTTTGAGAAAAAAAAAAAAAAAAAGAAGCTAATTAAAAGAGGTTATCAGTTGAATTTATGCGTTAGCGGAGGTGTACGATGATTTAAGATATGCTGTCAAGCAAAGATGACATCAAACAAGAGTCAACTGATCAAAAAGGCAGGACATACTATAAGCATCGTTTTATGAGTCAGGGTTTTTAAGCAGTTGACGATGTGTGAAATGAAGCTGCTGACTTCATCTTTTATTTCTAGCAATGTGGCGATGTCATGGCCTGAAAATTTAACAACAGATATTCAGGTATTAGTAAGATGATGCAGTCGCTAATTCCTCTAGCGCCACCAGCAGGACGATATTTACAAAACTGATTGATGCAAAAGGGTGAAAATAATGAAAATAATAATAAAAATAAAATAGGGGAGGATGGAGGTGAAAGAAGGGAGGCAGGAGAAGGAGGAGAAGATGAAGCGATGCAGGAGGGAGAGGTGTGGGCCGAGGTCCTAAACATGTTTATGGTCATCAGTCAGGGAGAAAAGGCTGCAGCGTGTTGCCATGGCGACAGGGCAGGGGAAAGGTTTGGTAGGGCGATCGATCACCGGAGTGGGGAAGGGAAGGGAAGAGGGTGGGAGGGGGGGTGCTGCTACTGAGAGTGGGTGTGGTGGGAGAGAAGAGAGGTAAGAAATAGAGAGGGTAAAATAAAAAAAAAGAGAAAGCCTTCATTCATCACCCAGGACAGACTGAGCTGAGGGACAAACCTCCTGATCTCTCCCTACTGACACACACACACACACACACACACACACACACACACACTTCCCTGAAGAGTGAAGGCCGAGGGCATATCAAGCTCTGTCAGCAAAAAAAAAAAAAACCTAACACACAGGTTTGATCATGTGACTCCAGAACACCACATTGGAGCGTTTTCTAATCTGGTGCTGCAGAAATCAGCACAACAACATCACGTGTCTGTGCTTTCTAAAGTCGTTATAGATCACTGTAAATTGAATGTTTTATGATGTGACAACGCTGTGGTTCAGATCCGGTTAGGGTTCAGGGAAAGATTTGAGTTAAGCTGATCACTTTGTTAGGGTTTGACAAACATGTGATGTGGGTTAAAGTTCGTTAGCTACTTCCTTAAAGTTAGGCCACCTCTGTCATCATGGCTACAAAAATAACCACGGGGTTGAGGTTAGGGGATGATGGCAGTTAAAAAACATGTTCCCAGCGCTCCCAGCGATGTCCACTGTTCGGTGAGACAGCATCTGACACTCAAACAGAACTACAGATCATTTTAAACCAGTATTTTAAAATGCAAACAATCTCAATCCACACTGCTCCATCCATCCATACTAACATGCCTGAAAACACACATATCTACGGTGGCCCTGAAGTGCACATCACAACGACAAACACGGGAAAACACGAGAACATAAAAACATAAAACACAATGAGGAGAAACACAACAGCACACTCTGAAAAAGTTATTGCAGGATTTGTTATTGTGAAACCACAAATTAAATTGAATTCACCTCGCTGTCGTCGTCACCTCCGTCGTTACCGGGGTCGAGACTGATCGACTGATCTGCTGTCTTTGCTTTTATCATCGAAATCAAAACGGAATATGTGGCTTAAGCAGAGTGATCGTAGCGTAGATTAGCATTCAGCATCTGTCTGTATGATATCACATCACACACTTACACTCATGTTTCATTCCAGCCTCCTTCTCTCTCTCTCTCTCTCTCTCTCTCTCTCTCTCTCTTATCTCCATCTGTGCCTCTCTCGTTCACTTTATATATCTGATCTCTCCTCTTCCATCATGCATGTTACAGTAAGTGCCTTCATTAGCCTTTGACTGTAATCCTTTACTCATCTAAACACAGTTCATTAGACGATCGCTGGAGCTGATAGGTCTGGTCCCGTTAATTCCTTTTAATGGTGACCGGGAAGAAAGCTGAAATTTAAAGCTGCTACTTGTGTCATGTCTGTTTTGTAGCACCGGGGAGGACCTCCGACGACACCTCGTTGTCTTTTTATGCGCCATAAATTAAGGGAAGTCGTCCTCTATGAACGCTCGCACATCTCGCCTGAGCCGCCGTCTCTGCTAAGTGTCGACCCGAGGCCGTTACAGCTGGCACCGTATCACGGGCTGACAGATTGACCATCCGGCTGTACAGCAGGGGCTGAATGTCACCGCGTTCCCCGGAGAACCAACACACAGGCTGTGAAACATTACAGTTACATTTCAATCAGCATGTAAAAATAGCACCGATAACAAAAAAACGCTCGGCCTGTTTCTCAAACGTTTCAGATGTACGATAGTTTGATGTAAAGATTCGTCAAGTAGTCTGCTGACAGACCGCATAGATACGCTTTATAGTGGTTTCAAACAGCCACACTCAACTACAGGTCTACCTCCTTGTATTGCTATTTCATTGATTTTTGTTTCCAGCATCTATCCCACTGAGGTTTTCGTGGATGTGTGTACGACTACTCTGATGTCTGCTTCCTCTGTTGCACACACACACACAAGAAGTGACACCGTAGAAATAGTGGTAGAATAGTAGAGTAGTGTGAGGAATAAAAACAAGAGAGGAAAGATCAAACTGTGCCTTCTCAGTGCAGCCAGTATCATTTCTAGATATTTAAAAAAAAAAGATTAGACCAACCTAAACATGTAATAAAGAGCATCTAATATCAGAAGACACCTTTATGGACTAGTTTGAGGGAGAAGACATGGAGCAAAAAGTCTTGTATTTAATGAGTGAGGCAATTGTTTCAACCGTCATCTATTAATTAGACTGATAACAAGATGAGACCTCTCTGGATTCAGCTCAGCGGATGATTAATTGATTACACTGTACGTTTGCTTCCAAGTCATCCATCAGAGCAACACGTTGCAATGTCGGGGAAAAAAAATAAAGAGTTTTTTTACCAGAAAGGGAAAAAAATAGAGACACACAGTTACGATCAGACGCTCACAGCTGCACTGCAAGTCAGACAACAGGCTGAAGAGAGTCTTCAAAAGCAAGTTGCTTTTATTTTCTTAAAACCAGTTCTGTACGCTACACAAATGGATGATTAGATATCAGCACATAAACATGATTTTATGACATACTTTGCACAGTATAGCAGAAACTCAGGAGCGGCCGTGGCTCAGGATCTAGAGCCCGTCGTCCACTAATCGGGGGAAAATCGGCGCTTCGATTCCCCGCTCTTCATGTCAAAGTGTCCTGAGGTGAGATACTGAACCCCAAATTGCCTCCTGATGTCTGCACCAGAACCCTGCGTGGTAGCTTGTCAAGGTCTTTGCGCGAACGGATGAATGCGGCTCGTAGTATTAAAAGCGCTCGGGAGTGGGTTGGAAGACTAGAGAGGAGCTATATAAGTGCAGTTACTCTCTATAATAATAAATCAGCAGGGCCGACCACGTCATGCGGTCCTCTATCATTTCATTTGTGATTTATTGGCAGTATACCAACAACATCAGGCTATTTTGCATCTATCTATCTTTGTGCTGGGATAGTTCTGGAGCTGCTATCTAAGACACATAGTGGTGTACACGAATCTCTCCGCAATAACCTGCGCTGAATTCATCCATCAAACTCATATAAAGCAGCGAGCTTGTTGCAGCTGAACGGGTAAGGATGCTCGGCCAAAACACTGATGATATTATGCAAAAAGTTGAAAACATACCTATGACTCAAAACTGTGTGGACTGTGCAGTCTGAGCTGTGAAGTGATCGCATTTAATGAAACAAGCGAGACTCTGTGATTGATGTGTTTCCTATGAGAACTGATTAGCAGCATGCGACGTACTGCTGAACCTGATTCATCGCTGCAGTGACACTTTTTTTTTTTTTGGACACTGAGCCATTAATTAGCCTGTAAGGATCAACACAGGAGAAGGGTTTCAGTTCTGCTGCCGTCTCCGTGGTTACACATCCGGCACGGTCATGATACTCCATATTCTTTGAATGCTGTTGTTTGTTGTTAAGTTTAAAATCTAACATTGTTACACATGATCAGCACACACACACACACACAGTCTCTGTTTCATTGTTTAACGGCTGCTCTCAGTCACATTTCCCTCCTTCCTCCTCTGAGCAAATCGTGCAGTAAATGACGAATCGATGTTTGATATCAATAAGTAATTTGTGCTGCAACAGATGTAGCGAGCTGAGGATTTCATTACTCTGTCATACAAGTTTCCACAGCAACGAACACACTTTCACGGTTTTCAGAGGAAAATTCACTTAGATATCATCACATATTGAGGTCTTTTTTTTTTTTTTTTTTGCTTTCTAAGAAACCCAAGAGGAGCAGATGAAACACTGACAAATCCATTAAAAAAAAAAAAACCTCTTTAAGAGCACAAGAAGAAGAAAATGTCCTGAAGTCAGTGCAAAGAGAGAAGACTTCTTACATTAGGACTGTCTTGTCTTTGTACTAAAAGTATCTTGGGGGAACTTTTTTCAACTTAAATAAAGTTTCCAAAAAACAGGTGTTTTGGAAAAGGTCAATCAGGGTCACCTTATATTTAGTCCAGTACGGTGTTCCCATGGTTCACTTCCTGTTTTTACTCTTCACCTCTTGTGTTAATGACAAGCAAACAGACCTTTTCCTGCTTGAAAACAGAGACAGAGACACACAAACAAACTTGTTTTTTCCCTCTCAAATAATGCGAGTCTTTTGCCTCCAGTGAAAATAAAAAAAAAATTAAATCCCTTCTTTTAAGATTCTGGAAAAGAGGCGCTGGCCCATTTAATGCTCTGAGGACTCATTAACCCATTTACACACACACACACACACACACATACATGCACGGCGCTGGTCTGTCCATCGGGAGCAATCAGAGTTCAGAGTCTCGCTCACTTTTTACGCACGCATAGGAAGACCCGGAGATCAAACCATTAACCCGGCGATAAGCGGACAACTGGCTCTACTTCCTGATCTCCCAACAAGTGTTTCTGCCTCCTCCAGATCTTTGAGTCTGGTTATTTATGCACAACTTGGTGCAAGAACGCTGTCACGGAGTTCAGTGCTCCACCGTCACTGGGTCACCTGCTCTGAAGACTCTGAATCCAGAAGAAAAAAAAAAAGACAGCAAGCAAACTATAAGTAATATTTAAAGCAGCTTCCAGCTAGCTGAGCTTCATGATCCCTGAGGGGGTAATTACTGCTTCACCTTCCACGGGGGAGGTCAGAGGTCAGAACAGACTCTGGATCCGTGAGGGATTTTAGCGTCTATTGCAGTTGGACTTGGGCGCTCAATTTTCGAAGAGCATCAGCTGGAAATGCCGACAAGCTGTTTGTAAATAAATAGAGCATAAAAACCCCGGAGACACTCATGCGTGAAGTATCACAATCCATCAGGTCCGGTGGATTTCTGTGTCCTCGTCTGTCCACGGCAAGTGTGCAACAAGTCCCGATAACGGAGCAGTAAAATGGGACATTTAACGCATCACATGTTCCAGAAATGACTCGTGAGGTTTTTCTAATCCGCTTCACAAATCTGAATCCTTCCTGGTTGTATTTCATTAGATAGGATTCATTTTCCAGCCGCCTCAGTTGTTGAAGAACCAAACTCTGAAAGATCTACGAGCTGAACGAGCCATTGATACGAAATGTCGATCAAATGTATCGGACGCTTTAAAATAAACAGAAGGTTTAACCTACTCTTTATTATTTTTCACACGCGACTTTCTCCAAACACAGGAGGTTCAGATAAAGAATTATTTAGTTGATCATCTTGAATTATTGATATAATACGCATGAAAGTTTAACTGGAAGATCCTGCGGTTGACGTGACTGGAGTTGCCAAACTGTTGCTCTTGTTTGACTGCAAACACACAGACTGATGCTTCTTCTCCCTTTTAGAGAGCATGTTAAATGATAAAACAGCAAAAAAGTTTTATTTTAGTGGTTATGGAATAAATAATTATAGCTATAGTTGATATAAGCTGATAAAAATGATGTTTGTAACGGATGAGAGCGACCGTCACTGCCGGCTAAACATGAGAAGTCTGATCCCTGCACGTTTATGCATTTGCCCTTTGCTAATTGAAACGATGGAGGAGATATAAAAGGGTTCGATTAGAGATTCATTAGTGATGCAGCTTAATGAATGCAGGGTTTTGTTTTTTTTTGCCAACTGGGACCTGTATGCAAAAAAACGGAGCTGGATACCAGAACCCGATCCAAGAATCCTGCTGCTGAGAGAAGAGGTCAGGAGAACATTGGGATTTCAACAATGGATCAATCTGTCATTTTTTTGTGGTCAGAACAAGTTGTGCATTACCTTTTGGCATAATTTATAAGATCCTGTCGATACTGACTGAAAAAAAACAAAACAAAAACAGAAAACAAGAATCCTCTGTGGCGTTAAAGCAAAGTTAGAAAGCTGAAAGTTGTTTGGCGAAGGCTCAGACAGCAGCAGCGACTCAAGGACACCTGTCACTCTGAGGTACTTCCAGCGGTACTTCCAAGACATGTCTTCTGGTCTTTTAAGAGCAGACAGCATTAGTCGTGGCAGTGATGCACTTTTGAAGAGAGAGAGAGACTTCTCTGTCCCCGGTGTTTTCCTCTGCCTATTTCTGTCCCCTCTCTGCTCTGTCACACTCTCTCTCTCTCTCTCCCATCTCGTCTTCATTTTCCTTCTTCTTTCTTCATGAAGACAAACAAAAGCGAACTGAAATTGCCCTTCAGTTGACAGGAGGTCATTTTCCCCGTCATCAAACGAGTCCCCCGACCCGACGTAGAAAAAAACGTGTGATGAAAAGACAAAGAAACACGACGGGAAAGAGAAAATTGTCTTTCAGTTGGAAAAAGAGAGACAACACACCTGATGACCTCCCGCTCACTCTCTTTATCACATCCTCCCTTTTTTTTTTTTTTTCTCCGCTCTGTTTGCTCCTCCTGCAAAGCATCTTGTTTCGTGAAGGACTGTTTGTTCGATCTCTTCGCCGCTGCCAAAACATCAGGCGGTGTAGATTAAAGTGTTTGAGGCTTTAAGGGCTTTTATACAGATCAGAGGCAGGAGGACACTATGTCTGATGAGATCATGATGTGATGAGAGGGACTCGCCCTTTTCGGTTTTGACCTTTATTTCTCTGAATTTTCTGCACAAAAACTTTCATCACTAATCAGAGTTTAACATCATGTAGGATTCATGTAGATTTTCATTGTTAATCTGAGTTTGGTTCTAGCGAATCCTTCTGGTTCTGGTTTCTGTTACATTACTTGAGTAAGAGAAGAAACTAATACATGCTCAAAGCAAAACCCACATTTAAAAAATACATTTCAGCATAAATTAAAAGCTATTTTGAGATTTATTTTTAGCTCAAATATTTACTATTGTCATAAGAATTTCTTCCTAACGACCTTTTAAATGACGGAGACCGGATCCGAAGAATCAGACTTTAAGTTGAATTTATTTTCTCGTACAAGAAGGAACGTTTTACTATGCAACACACAAATGGGGTTACAGAGAAAAGGCTCCTCCTCGTGTCTCAGTTAGGTTTTATAACCTTACTATTGGGCGTTTACAGTTTTCTTCCTTCCAGATAACACCACACCTTATCTCAGCCTCCCAATTTATGGTCAGCTTAGAAAGCTTCAATCAGGATGACACCCTCCTGACCGGTCTCATGACCCCTTCTGGACCCTCTAACATACGTTTACTGGCCTCTCACCGTTAATCTTAGCTGACACAGAACAACACAGAAACTTTCATCATGACATATTAAAAGAAAAGGTAATTTTTATAACAACTATCATGACATTTGACACTTGATTTTTACACGAAAATATGACGAGGGACGACAAAAACACTCCATTCTTATAACTCTTCATTTTTTTACATATAGTATTTTATATATTTATATTATTATATCATAAATACATTATTTACATAGAGTCATTCTTTCCTGCATGTAGTTATTTCTGCTGCCGTTTATCAACCTCTCAACCTCATATCTTTCCCCCTGCTTGCTGGGAGCTTCAAAATAAAAGCATTTTGATCATTTACCTGCATTTCCAACATTTAACAACCTACCAATAACCAACACTCACCTTTTTAAAACTGCTTTTTCATTTTTTTATCATCCAGTGCTTTGAAGTAAAATGTATTATTATCATTGTCGTTGCTTTCTTCTCTCTCTTCTCACACTCGCATCAGTTGAGAAGATGAAACTACACATTACATACACTGGACTTCCTGCACTTGAAGTGGATTTGTGATGATTATATGCCCACATCGCTATGTTATTACCACATTAATTGTGAGATGTTAACAGAAGACCGCTGAGACCATTTCACAACAACAAGTCCTCCAAATTAAAACGGCCACACGGGTCGTTTGTACCGCGCCCTTCAGACCCGAAAACACTAACTATAGGTCATTTTTGGTGACTATATTTATGACCTGTAGTGTCGTTTTTCGTGGGAGGAAAAGCTAATTTAAAACACGGGTTGAGCACACAGAGACAAACAGGTTCACAGTCACACCGTCTGCGTAGTCTGCGTGCAACGAGAGTGTTGTTCTGCAGGTGTGCGAACTGTGGGAAGAAACCAATGTGAACATGCAGGCAGCTCGAACAATAGCCGACCAAGAAGTGATATTTAGTGATTATACTGAAACTGGTTACTTTGTTTAAAAGCAGAGCAGAGTTTAAACAGCTTATAGATGCCAAACAGCCGAACTACCACAACAAAACTTTATTATATTTCTGTCTTCACAGCTTCATTTAGAGTTAAAAGATTTAACATTCCTTTGTGTCAAGGGGAATTAATGAATGCAGCATCCGTTTTCCTCCCTTTCTCTCTCTCTCTCTCTCTCTCTCTCTCTCTCTCTCTCACTGCATCCTCCCTGCTGTGCCCACTTTCTCATCCTATTTACCAAGTTAAAGGAAATTTGATGAGTGATTGCCCTTAATCAGACACCTCTGTAATATCAGCTGAAGCCAGCTGGCTGAGTTTCACTGTAAAGCTTTCGTGTGCTGTAAATTTCGATGACACTAATTTCTAGGAAAGAATGATTATAGTGGGGTTTTTTTTTATTATTATTATTTCAAAAGGACGTCAACGGTGAAGCCCAGCTGTCAGGAATGTTAATGAACGATTCAGCCTTTGTATGTGGAGAGAAGAAAACGGCAACAACCCAGCGTGCACCTGCGTATGTGCGAGTGATGATAACACCATCTGCTGCGGACTCGACGAGAGGGAAACATCAGGGGGTTCTGAGAGGCTCTCTGGTGTATATACTTCAATATAATAGACAAAAGACAAGTCCTCCAAATTAAAAGAAACAGGGTGTTGGTCCATGCACGCTGTATGTGTGTGTGTGTGTGTGTGTGTGTGTGTGTGTACATCCCAGTATCCCTTAAGGTTTACATCCCTTTGCCAACATTTCCAGTGCCAGCGCAGGAATCCGTGTGTTCTTTGTGTAGTGAGGTGGAAAATATCCATGTAGAGCTCAGGGGTGGTGGATGACTCTGTAGTGTGTCTGACTTTCATGAAGGAGACCAGAGTCCCACGATAGTCCCGCAAAACAACCATCTGGCCTTTTATCAACTGTAATCACGATCTTCCTCCAACCTTATCCAAGTGTTTTATAGTCACATGACCCAACCCGTAGTTTGTTTGTACTGTAGTTGTCATGTGCAGATATTGTAGGAAGCAGCGATTTTCAAAATAATGGTATTAGATGTAATATTGACGTTCTTATGTGTGTGTGTGTATTTATAAGTGGGTGTGGTGCCCTTTCGGGAGATGATGCCATCAGTGACTGGCAAATACACAAATGGAGGCATCTGTGCAACCAGCAGGACCTCAGCGCACGCACACACACACACAGAATTGTAATAAACCAGAATTATTCTTCAACATAAACCATTATCTGCAGAAGAAATGTCCACATCCTTTACTGTAAAGGAAAAAGTAATAACCCCACTAGATAATTCAACAGCAAACACATTTCAGGTGTGGTCCGTCAACACACAGCTACACGCCATTAGCGGCATTCACACGCCTCGCCGCGCGTCTCATTCATCACCGGCGGCTTAAGAATACACACCTTTGCACTATTTGTATTAGCAGATCTATTCGGTGTCATCCATCATCGTACCTTCATGAATAGCGTATTCAACCAGTTAGCGTGATTAATGAGCTGTTACGTGTACGTACAGGTGTGCGGCGACATGTCACAGTTTTTACATGTGTATGGAAACGAGGTTGTGGTGTGATTATTATTATTATCTGCCAGTGGACCATTTCTCTCTCTCTCGGTTTTATCTGTGGCGCTGCTGCACTACATCTCCCTTCAGACAGTAACACTCAAGAGGATCATGGGATTGCCGGGAGATCGCCCTGCCTCCTGCTGATCACCTGATGAGTGAGCGCTGGTCGTGTGTCTGTGCAGTGTTTTGTTTCCACTGCAGAGTTTCACAACCTTTTTGATGGAGTATGTGTGTTTGATATAGTTTTTCCTCTGTACTCATTAAGCATAAACTGAAAACAAAAACAAAAAAAGAGGAAGAAAAAACCTTTTAAAATCTTTCTTCTTCATGATCAACAGCAGTCTAAGGTGCAGTACACATGATCACTAGTAGGATTTCTCTGCACTGGTGCGAGCCAACATTCATAAAAGCTGTTTCCTCTGAAGCTTTTATGAATGTTTGATATGTTGCTTTTTTATTATCCCACTTCTGACACTTTATATTTTTGTGTAACTTCTTTTTATTCCCTCTGTTTTTTGTTTTCTCTCTTCTCTGTGTTCTTCTTCTCTCTGTTTAGCACTTTGTAGGAAAAAAAACTTTAAGAAAAGTGATAAAATGATGAAGTTTATTCATTATTTATTACTAAGAGAGCAAAGAGAGTGCGTTTTGCAGCAGTGCTCTTGTGAGCTTTGTGTCCTGCGCTGATTTCACACCCCGACACAGCGCTTAAAGTTCAACTAGAGTCAACTTTAAAAGGACTAGTTCACAATATTTAAAGTCTTGTCTTAAAAAAAGGGCCGCGTCCATATGAGCTGTAATCATTCCTCCTGTTCTTACTGGATATTAAAAGATCTCTGATGGATGCCAAAGGTCAAAGGTCATTTAAAAAGTCTTTGTGAAGCTTCTATGAGGCTTCAGCAGTCCGAGTTCGTCACATTAAGTGTATATCTGACACATTTACAGTCTTTTTAAGCATCATCATCTTTGACCCTGCCTTCAGCTCTACACTTCCACCTGTCCAGACTTTCCTCCCCTGGTTTCCACACCCACCTGCTCACCTGTCTCCACTCCCCCCAACTGTCTTCACCTGCCGCTCATTACCCCACGAGTCCCGCTACTACATATCATAACAGCCTTCAGTCTTTGCCGTTGTTCATTCCCCTCCAGCTTGTCAGCGCTGCTTCATCGTACACTGTCGTCCTGTATTATCTTCCTCTTCATGTGATTTAGACCATCTGCCTGTTTGTGACCTGCCGTGACCTTTTGGAGTGTCTGACATTCGAGTCCTGAGACCAGGTTGAGTCCAGGTGTGGGCTAATTACTGCAGACACTGATCCATACAAAAGGCCAGATGCATAAACGACGCCTGTTCTCGTATGTCTGAAGTCATTAGTTTACGGGTTTACCTATTTAGGGGGAGTCAAGAGAGTCTGCTTGTTGGCTTTTAACCAATTTATTCCACAGTTTAGGTCTTCTTTGATAAACAAAGAGAGGTAAAATGTTGGGTAAGGACCGGATCTGTGGCCCAGATATGCCGATATTTCAGGATAGTGTTCTTAACAATGTGAGTGTAAGTAGTAATACGAGACACCGAGTAATGTTTTTTCCTTTTTTGACACTTTTTTTTTTATCCAATAGGTCAGAGCTCGGTTTATATGATAAGCCTCATCTGTACTCCGAGGAGAATAATCCTTTTCTAGGAAGTGTTGTTTCATCTCTGTGAAGTTTTCATCAGAACGGAAAATCGTTCTTTCGAGTGTGCGGATGCTTTTTTTCATTCAGTTTGATGGTTTTTTTTTTTAAGGTCCAGCACCTCAGCTAAGTCTGATACTGGGTGAGCAGTGTATTTTTCTCTATGTTTGATTTCCTCTGCTCTACTTACCTGCCCCCCCCCACCCTCTCCCCCCCGGGTCTGTGCATCTAATCTCGATGACGTCCTTCCAAGAGGATCAATGGCCTAACTTCAAATGAGGCTGAAACCTTTGCCTTTCTCACAAGCATCTACAAATTCTCAAGAGATAAAAACCAAACACATCTACCTAAAGAAGAAAGACATACATCTCTGACCCCATGGCTGCACCTTGAGTGACAACCGGCGCAATTAACACACCCACCGTTTGGTAAAGAATCCACAGACCTCGTCAAAACATGATGTGAAATCCTCAATAAACGCTCCACGGCCCTGATGCCGTTGATTATCGAGGAGGTTACAAATCAGAAAAGCGACGCATTAAAGTTACACTTAAAACCGTGAAGCACTGATGCGAGAAAAAGGGGTGATAATTCAAATTCATGATTCCATGAAACAAACCTGACCGCCAAAATTAGAAAGTACAAGACGGATTCTCCAGATGACCAGCATGGCAGGGTCTATAATTTCCCTACGTGATAGGTCTATCATTTCTTACAAGGTCTATAATTTTCCTACTCTGACACCACCTTAAGTCGACAGCGACCGACCTCCTCCAGTGACTCTGACTCCTGGAGCTGCCGTTATCCAGCGAGGAGACGACACCAGTTAAAAAGACGGCTGACGAGGCAGAGACGGGAGGAAACGAAGCATGGAAACCAGAAGTCAAGACACCAGGAACAGACCCAACACCCTCCGAAAACCCAGTGCACCCAGTTAACCTCTCAAGCAAGGCGCTCGCTACACACTCCGCCTTATCTTAAGGATTAAGTTTTGTCCACATGTGCACAGTTTGGAAATCAAATCAGACTAATTCTCCTTTTTTAGAAAGATTAAACTGAAACAGACAAAAAAAAACCACAAAGGATCTCACAAATCTTTGTTTAAAAATAGAAGTAAATGCATTCCTGTTTGTTTGAATCCTTCCATCCAAACCCTCCGGCCGGCCGAGTAGTTGTAAAAATAAAAAAAGAAACGCTGGACAAACACAAAATGAAATCCTCTCACTGGAACATGAACCATAATGAAAAACTGGCCACACGAGAACTGACATCTTTATTAAAGCTGCTGCCTGCAGACCAGGGCGGTGTGTGATTGTCCTGCAGAACATGGCTGATTATATAAAAAAAAAGAGGCCTACAGCCAGCTCGCTCTCATCTGTAAACATCTTGTGTTCTACATGTGACCTAAAATCCATAAATCCTTATAGAGCGTAAAGTCAGACCCGCTGCAGCCAGTAACGACTCGCTTTTGGAGCCTCTGTCTAATTTCATCGATCATTTCATTAACGTTCTTAGACTTCCATCATGTATAAATGATTCCACCAACGTCATTAATAAAATTTCAGAAATCGAAGATCTGGCTGAGGACGGTGAATTAATTCCTGAATTAACCGCTCTAGTCCTTTAAGCTCATTTACTTCTCCTTATATCTACAATTAAAAAGGCACATCTATGAGCACAAATTTGTTTTCAACCCTGACCCTGTTATAGATATTTGTTGGGTTTTTTTTGCCTTTTTCAGAGAAAAAATGAGGAACTGTTGGAATTCGTATCATTTCTCAATGGCGTTAATGCGGATTTCTCTCTTGAGCATCACTTGCAAACGAGTTTCCTCTCTTGAGAAGTGGATTGAGTTAAATAATAATAGGAGCCTCATCAGGACACTATACAAGAAAGAAACAGATTCCTCTGGTTAGCAGTACCCATCCTGTAGAGCTCTAAAAACACTGTTAACATAAAAGTCAATTTCACAGCTTACGACACCTCTGCTCCTGTGGCAACTGTACCCAGCGCCACAATACTTGGAGAACTAATGACTTTAAAACATCCTAGAAGAGGAAAAAAAAATCCACTGAGGGGAGTTATCACATGCAATATAAAAAAATGTTAGTAAAACAACACGTCTCCTTAAACAAAGATATGAACTAACCCACAGCCTGTCACTTTGGTAACCAGTCACACCTCATTTCATCTCTTAGCTTGCAGATTGCTCTTCGTAGAGGGGGTGATGTTGACAGGAGGTGATGTAAGAGAGAGCTTTTTGAGAACGTTGCAACCACTGGGTCTAAAATCCTCATTTTAGTGTTTCGCTATGAATAAATTATAATAGATTCTGTATGTTCTATGTTATATGACGGCTGTAGCCTGATGTTTACATAGCATTCATCTCTATTTTGTTGTGAATATTATTCATTTTGCACGTTTTATGTGTTTTTCTTGTTCAACTGATTGCCACAAGTGTTCTGCGTTAACGTTGGTGATGTGATGCTCTGTCAGGCCTTTATACTGCGGCTGCATCCACTCACTACCTGTTTACGTCTTGAAGAAGATCTCTGGCCGAAAGCTCGCTAATTAAAAAGATTCTTGTACAGATTTGAGACGTGTGGATGCTTTTTTTTTATTATTAACATTCAGTTTTAGCTCCAGCACCTCCAGCTACGTCTGATACCAGGTGAGCAGAGTATTTTTCTCTTTACTTTCACTCAGCAAAATATTATCTACCAATTAAATGCCCGATCACGTGTTCTGCAGTCGTTTCAAAATTAAATCTTGACATTAAGTTTCCATAAAGAGGATGTCTGCGTGTCTCCAAGTTTCTCTCTCTGAATCTAAATCTAGCCTCTATCCACTTCTCTTCTTCTCTTCTCTTATGGGAACTCTCAAAGAGCATCAGACAAACAGCACTTTGACAACAACAGGTTGCTGCTTAGCAACACTCAGTAGGTACACACACACACGCATGCATAAAAATGCTGTATCATTGCAAGGTCAGTGTGTCCACCAGCCACTACTTTGCATAGCTGAGAGCTCCTGTCATCAAGCAGGAGGTGAGAAACTAAATAAAGTCAGAGAAAAGTGCTGAAAACTAACGAGGAGAACTTTATGCTGCTGTGTTTGCTTTGACACTCGCATTGACTTTTATTAGTTTTCGTTCATTCAGCAAAAGCTTTTCCGCGAAAGCAAATAAACTGGAATCATTACAGCCAGTCAATAAAGAAGCAACACAGCCAAGGTCGCTACTGAATATAAAAGAACATAATGTCTGTGAATTATTCATAGACGTGCCAGGTGCCACAGTAAACAGACCATGTACAGTCAGTAGTTTCTTGTTAATGCTG
Source organism: Euthynnus affinis (assembly GCA_029490765.1). NCBI lineage: Eukaryota > Metazoa > Chordata > Actinopteri > Scombriformes > Scombridae > Euthynnus > Euthynnus affinis. The sequence continues at coordinate 4,943,093 of CM055845.1, forward strand.
ATACTTTTATTTGGCTGTGAATTATAATTATACTTTTTTTTATTCCTAATGAATCTTTAATCAACCACTTCCTACTTCACGTTTGGCTTCACACACTTTTTTTTGGTATTCCTGTGATGTGAACATTTCTTCTAAAAGCGTTTGAGCGATTTTGCAAACTAATATTAGTGAGTAAGACTTGGGAATATTTTCCAACTGAGAAATTAACATTTCTAAAGTTCAACATATTTACAACAAGTGGCTGCTTGTAAAATTAGTTTTGATTCCTACCGAGACACAGACGGAGCCCCCGGTTAACGCCGATGCCGCTGAGGTCTAATAGGAGGTTCTGGTGGTGCCTGTTATTTTATTTTCATAATTGAAGATCTGAAAAAGCTTTGATTTGTTCTTTTTTTTTTTTAACATAAAAGATGTTTTGTTGAAAGTGAGAACCGACCCTGTCTCCTAGGAATTATGTTCAAATACAAGTAAATTGTTTTCAAAAGTCACTATTGACTGTTTTCTGTATTAAACCAAGATGATCGACACACAACCATAAAACTTTTAATATTGCTGTGATTGCTATTAGAGGATATTATACTGCAAGATCAGATATTTTAGTGAAAAAAAACAAAACAACCAGGTACGTTGACTCTGAACATTTCACTCATACATTCAGGATCAACATGTTAATTAACATTTTCTCATTGTGTTGACAGAAAACGTAATTCTAACTAAACATATTTGCTGTTGAAATTTAGTCGTATATGAACGCAAACTCAACGAGGCAGAGTTGAGACAGCTGTTAAAATATAAACGTTAAAATCACTTTGTTCTGTACGTGTGAACCAATAAAGACTTGATATGATGATTGAAGCCCAGCAGAGTCGTTTTCTCTCAATAATATTCAGTGACACTGAACTAATTCTCGCCAGTACACTTACTTATCTTCATTTCCAGACTCTCCGTCTCGTTCATCATCCTGCTGCTCCGGAGGCACAAACACTGTAGGTGAGACATTAGTCTTGATGGTACTCACTTTCACTGCATTAATCGTTAATTGCAACATTTCCAGGTGATAACACCGATGGCTGTGTTCATTTAGAAAACTGAGGTTTGCTTTAAAATTGAAAAGCAATCTAGATGTTTTTTTTTTAAACTGTCAGGTGTTGTGGAGGTGTAACAGGACTCAGATGCAGAGATCCAGAGCATGAACGAGATCCAGAGCATGAACGAGATCCAGAGCATGAACGAGATCCAGAGCATGAACGAGATCCAGAGCATGAACGAGATCCAGAGCATGAACGAGATCCAGAGCATGAAACAACATCACCAATGAAACCGAACCCAACGAGGACAGAAGTGAAAACCAAGGCTTAAATACACAGACAGGACTGACGAGGGAACGGGGAACAGGTGAGGGGAACAGGTGGAAACACTCGGGGTAACCAAACAGACACACGAGGAAGGGCAAGTGACCTGACAGGAGAGGAGTAACTTTTCAAAATAAAACAGGAAATGACGAGACAAAACACGGAGACAGGACAAAAACCCACCACCTGTTAAACCTCACCACGGTGTGACGTAGATAGATGAACTTTGTAATTGACATTCACACATTTAAAGCCTGAGGTTGTGTATTTAATTTAAAAATTTAATTAAACTTAATCTGCGGTGTGATTCAGACGAAAAACACCTGTTGGTAAAGACTTCTTGAACTTGTCTCTACCTCGTTTCCTCGCCGTCTCGCTCTGCCTCTCTTGATTGATTCAGTCTTTCCCTCGTTGCTCTGCTCTCCTCACTCCTTCACTTGATCATCCAAACCTCTGTCCCATCTGCTGCCAGGATTTCTTCCCACTCCCTTTTCAACACCACAGTGCATCTGTCTCTCTCTGTTTGTCTCGTGTACCTCATTCACAGCTGATAAACGTGACGTGCATACGGATACGCCGGCAGGATGATGCATGCGGCGCTCATTTAGTGTTTGTCTCCGTTTTCATTGTCTGCATTCCTGTCCACATTGAGATCAGAAACCATTTATTTCCACAATGGATGCTTCTACCAGCGTGAATGGCATTTCTATATATATAGTAATGATGTTTCTGCCCACATCTATGCCAGTACCGGCTGTAATGAATGTATTTCTGACTCCATGGGTGGATGATTCTGCTCACATTGGAGAAAAATGCTGTTTTTTTTTGCAGAGGTTTTGTCTGCCGTCCAGCAAATTGCAGAGACAACACAACTTGAGGTCAGGGTTGGACCCAAATGACTCACTCTGTAAAAAAAAAACAAAACAAAACAAAAAAAAATGCTGGAAAACCCTGAAAGAGCTGCCAGTGAGTTTCTAACAATCATTACTCAGACAGGAGGAAATAGTGCGATTGAATGGGACTATTTTCCGCAGTGGATTAAATCACATTTGGCAATCTGGTGAGTATTTCTGGCAGCAGGATGGCATGTGTGTGTGTGTGACACTGACAATAGGATCAGACTTTTCCTATAATGGGATAATATTGTTGGGCCCATCATGTCTTGTACTCTCCATTGTCTAAACCGCTTCCACTTTATAATTAACGCCAAACCTTATCGCCTCATCTCTGCTGCCGATGTGAAGATACTCTCTGATGGACAGATAGAGAGCAGACAGGCTGGCTGGTCTCGGCCTCGACGTCAAAAAGAATTCAACTCATTTAAGATAGATGGCTGATTAGGCGAAATCTTTACATATAATTAGCGTCTTTGCGATTAGCATAATGAACTCTGCGAAGGCTGTAAAACATACCGGCTGTGGATGAGAGGATGTTGGGCTGTAGGGGGAGAGAAGTTGAAGATGTGGCAGTTCCTCAACTTAATGTTCTGCTCGTTCAACGGCGTGATGAATCGCTCCAACTGTGGATGTTATTGCACTTCTGGGCGACGAGCGTTGTTGCTGTTGACCCGAGTAAAATATCACCTTAAATGTATTTTTATTGTCTCCGCTGTGGCCTCCCTGTTCTGAAGATGCACTGTTGCTGGATCTGGGCGTGTGTGTGTGTGTGTGTGTGTGTGTGTGTGTGTGTGTGTGTGTGTGTGTGTGGACCTCAGGCCTGACAACAACACAGAGAGGAGAGGAAAGACAGACAGAGAGGCAAAAATCTCCAATCCAATTCCCGGCCGAGGCTTCTGCATTATCTGACATAATTATCAGTTGAAATTCCATTACTGGAACAATAAGGATAATTCAATTTCCTCACTTATCTGCCAATAATATATCGGTCAAGGACATATCATGTATCTAGTAACTGCATTTGCCAACAAGTCCTCCAAGTTAAACAACCAAATACCTTGTTTGACCGTGTGGTTTGGTTTAGTTTAAGGAAAAATCATGGTTTGGATTAAAAATGATCGTTTTGTGACGTGGTTGCTTAAATTTAGGCCACCGTGACGACGCCTCCGCTCCACTAGGTGCCTGCGCTCCCTTTGCTGGTTTGTCTTTTGTCTTGCAGGACAAAAGGGGCAGGGTGGAGGTTCGTCATTGCCGTCATGATCCACACCTGAACCCGTTGTGGTCTCCAGTATAAAGTCTGGCTTCTCTCTCCTCCTTCATCTCGCCTCTTCCACTCCGAGCGTGGCACGGCTGTTTTGTTTTTGTTCGCACATCCACACATGCCTACACTACTACTCCCTACTACTACTAATATATATATATATATATTGTAATTAAACACTTATCTTAAGTTGCAAAAACTCACCTGGTCTCTCATATTTTGTCGCAGCCAATGAGCTGGGCTGTGGCACCGCCTTTGTCGTCATGGCTACAATAATAATAATAACCATGGGGTTAAAGTTAGGGGATGATTGTTGTTAAGGTTTTTAAAGAAACTGTCCCGACAACACGACAGCCGTGGTCCAGTCGCCAGAACAAAACGTTGCCATTGAACTATCTACATTTCAACACGTCAAGTACGCATCATATCAACATTTCTATCCGTTGAATAATGATTTATGATGCGACAACGCTGTGGTTCAGGTCTGGTTAGGTTTAGGTTTGGTTGGGGTTAGGGAAAGATCATGGTTTGGGTTAAATAAAGATAAAAAAATAAAATATAAACGGCTGACGTCTCATTAAAAACATCCGCTCTTCTTGCCAGAAAAATGGCTGCAAATGTCCTGACATTTCCCTTAAAAACACCCGCTTTTGTCAGTTGAAACAGGAAGTGGACATCGGTTTCGAGGTGGTCTCGAACCTACACCGACCACTCCTCCTGATAGAAAAAATCAGCTTATATTGATCGCATGTGAACTACATCACTTTGAAACATAGATATTCAACGTTTCTGCGGTTTGCAGAAACATACGATGCCGACATTTTATTCTGGCGACCAGGCTGCAGAAACAGGAGGCTTCTATGTCAAAGTCCGTTGTTAACGCCTCACTGCTCTGGGTCATGATTACTAGATGGCATCCGTCACTCAGATGTTATACTACAGGTTGTTTTTGGCTGAGTGACGGTGACGAGTATTTACACCTGGCGGACCCGGAGATCCAATCAAAATCCTGAAGATAAGATGCTGTCGACTTGAATGGATTTCAGTCGTAGCTTAGTGAGATTAGTTCAACTCCAGTTGTCGTTGAGTGGAATTTGTGAAAAACTGCAACTCAAACATGATCACATTTCAAATATTCGGTTTGATAACAGTCACTATTTTAATCTAAAAGACTCTGGAAACACAGAAAAAGTATTCATGTTTACAGCCTGATCCATCTACAACTGGTGAAATGATCAAAAGGATCGATTAGACGGGAAGACAAATCTATACATTTAAATATGGGTTATATAAGAAAAGCCTCTGTTCTCAGTAAATTGGATCTGGTTGTGTCTCTATCACTCTGTTTTCTTTGTGAAACAACCCTCTGCAATCTGCAGTCAGCATCTATACAAACACACAGCTGGTGTTTATCTTGTTTTCTTTATCTCACTGTCTCGCTCTCTGGAAAAAGGCTGATCTGCCCGCCATCACAGAATCAGACTGAAGAGCTGCGAGCGTCTACTGGGACCAAACCTCACATGATAGAGCACAAATAACAAAGGGGAGGGTGACGAACGCAATCTCTTTTCCACTCTCTCATACACCCACACACACACACACACATGCACGCACACACAAACTCTCATTAGGATAAATTGAAGCTAAATCAGGGAGCAAATTGGTCTCTCAACAATCATTTTCTGTTTGCCTGCTGAGCCTTGTTCTTCTTAGAGGAGACAATCAGTGTCAGGCGACAGAGACGCGGAGAGGAGGGTGTCATATTAGAATCCATCAATCCAAAATAGCCAGACTTAAAACTGCTAACAGAAAATCTTTCAGGGGTCCCCGAATTGCTCCAAGAGCTGCAGCGAATACGTGACTGAAAATCAGAATAAAGAAATGTCTGCTGTCAGAGCTGAGAGCTTCCACTGACTGATGGGGAAATAAAACTAGAAGGACCAGCGGGCCTAAAGCTGCGGTGCAGAATACTCACATATAAATGAACGTCCGTCACATTCGAGCCTTCGCCGAAGGTGCTGCGCCGATTTAAGCCTACCGCCGCCGGATAAATCTCTCTGTATCTCACAGTATACTCAGTTTTTCCATCTTACGTCGGGCAGGACATCCCTGCGCTGGTCATCTGTGGCTCTTCTAGACGTTACAAATGTTATCAGACCGAATGGATCAAATCCTAACAGTGAAAGGGGGGGGTTATGGGACGGTCAAAACAATTTATCCACCGTTTCACAGCCACAACAGTAGGTTATGGCCGTTATGTACTGGCCATCGGGCATGCTGGGCTGGTGGACTGTTAAAAAAAATATCCATTTTTACCAGCACATGAGAGCGTGCTGCGTGTCAGGCGATCACAGCTGAGAGAAAGTATCTTATCTTAGTGTGGCAATAGAGCATGTTAAATAATTAAAGCAATTTATTTGTGTCTTTAATCGTAACTGTTCCTGTATATTCCTGTTCTTTGTTGGTTTCTGTGTTGGTTTTTAATGTTTATAACCATAATTATAATCTCAATAAGCGGTCTATTTTAATATAAAGTGCTTTGAATTTGTATGTAATGATGATACAAATAAACCTGGAGCTTACATTGCTCCGTTTGTTCACAGTGTCTCTCTCTTTTAAAAAGGTTTTAAACCAAAAAAACAGGTGATGCACGACGGAGAGTCATCGTATCATCAAGGTCTTGTATTTGGAAAAATAAACAGTGAGAGTTTCCAATGTTTCGGGCCGTTGAACATACCGGTACGTGTCATTTGGGACTCCAGTAGTAAAAAAAAAAAAAACCCCTCTGAGCCCCTGTGAGCCTGCAAAGCTAATTTATTGAGAGTGATTAGGGGACAGTAACATCTGAGAGAGAGAGAGAGACAAAGAAAGAGAAGAAGAAGAAGCTACGTAACGACTAACAGCATTCACATTAAACACACTGAACTGTCCTCGTTGGTTTTTTAGAAGAGCAAATGTTGTTTTTCTCCCCTTTTTTACAACTCTGATCTGATTGAACTCACCGAGTCTTTGACTGACATACAGCGACTCTCTCGCACCGCTCTCTGTACCTTCCTCTTTCCTCACCTGCACCGTCACTCCAGGATCACATTAATACAGTCAGTAAGCTCTAAGCATCTTCTTATTCCACAGATCATCTAGTCCTAGCAGTAGCGTTGAACCCACTGTACGATCAGTCACTCTAGATTAGAGCTGAATCGGCTGAATGACTCTGATGTAAAAACAGGTGTGAAATCAGTGTATAAAATTGAGGTTAAATGATGCGTGAAAGGAAAAATGTCAAGGAAAAGGAGGCCGAGGGAGAAGCGGAGAAAGAAAACTGAGGCTTTGGCTGCGTTTCTGCTCGATATTCTGAGTGTTTTTCTTTTGTATTTATCTTCTGAATACAGTTTTAGTCCTCAGACTGCTGCCAAATAGCTCATTAATCAGGGAATTACAGCTGTATGTGTGACTCTGCTGTTTTGGTTCCTTACGTGTATTAATACACAGTTTCCTTTCTGTGATTGTGTGTATTTGTGTGTGTTCTTAATTTGTGTTTTTAGCTCTCACCTTTCTGTCCTCCAGGTGTTTGTGTGCATTTGTACTTAATTATGAGAGTGTATAAAGGCCGTTTATGAATAGCCGACTTTATGAATAACTAAACAAATTGAAATCTTAAATATCTCTAAATAGTCTCTCTTTAGTCATCAGCAGAATGAACAAAGATCCCTCTGAACAATATTCATAAAAAGCAGTTTATTACACTGCAGGCAGGCGTAAAAACACGTTCCCAACTTCACTGAGCTGCTGCAAGTGACAGTTCAGAGATAATAAATCCTGGTTATAATGCAACAATGGAAGAGTTCAGACCTACAATCATCTAAACAGAAAAAAAAAACTTTCCCTATTTAAAGACAAGCCTTCATCTCACTGCCCTAGATTCATATTCATTTGTCTGGACACGGTCACATTAATAGAAATGTTTTATTCTTTTGAAGATGAAGTTTGTAAGAATCCAGCTTCTGGTTGGAAACACAAAGTCCGGCTCTTTGTCGTGCGTGGATTTACTTCTACATTTAATACACTGTAAGTTCGACTGATCGCTGATGAACTGACGTGTGTGAGACTGAAGTGCTCTCTGCTGATCGAACGTCACTTCTAGCTTCATTAACATCACTTTTGTGTTGTTTGTGACTTCAGCGCATTCTTCTAAATCTTGTGAATATGAAGGGGGGGCAGCGTCGCCCCGTCGTTTCCATCTGTCTGAGACACACCGTGATTAAGAGACAATTTAACAGGTCGGAGGTTGTGATTGATTGGGCGTCCTTATTGAAAGGCTATAAATCAAGATCTTATAAGCCAAGCGTCAGCAGCCTCTTCTGTTTCACCTACAAATTCACATTCAGTCCACTGAAACACCGTCTAAAAGATGCACCCGTCCTATAAAACATTACAGACGCATACACCATATCAATATCTATTATTTCTTTTTTGTTGAATTCTTGTCTCTTGCTTCCTGTCCATATAATGATTGTCTGTTCTTCTCTGAAGTGGAGCTCTCTGGTCAAATAAACGAGACAAACAACAGCTGTCGGATCATTATCGGCTCAACTCTGTGTGAACCGCTTCCATCTTTAGGCTCTCTGCAAAACTATTTCAGTTACAGTGTCTGTCTTGTTTTGAGCTCTGAAAAGCATTCAGCACAGCGTTTTATCAGGTATGTCCGAACAGCTGAACCCAAGTCGTTCCACTGGGCAACCAATGGTCCAACATTTACCTGGATATCTACAGTGTTACATCTTTAACCTTTTAGAAAACTCGCAAAGGATAAAAAAAAGTTTGTAGAATGTGGCTAAAACAGCCAAAGTGAGGATCCTAGTATGGCAGACACTGCTGCACACATGCAGAAATGTTTTCCATGCATGCAGTGAGAGGTTTCTATCTTGTTGCTATTTTTACTCTTTGCAGCCGTTTCTGAACAAGCTGCAGTAACAACCGTCTTCACTGGTGGAGGAACGTGTCACCCAGTGCAGCGGTGTGGCTCACTGACCTGTTTTTAGAACAACAACAACAGTGGAATAAGATATATATATATATCAGGCTTTTTGGATACAGACACTTGTAGAGGAGGATGTGTTTATTGGTTTGGCTTGTTGACAATAAGAAAAATATAGAAAAAATTGCCAACCTTATGATATAATTCACTCTCCCAGCTCAAATAAACAGATCTGAAAATCCAGCCTGAAGAACGTGGAGTCTGTCTGCTGATGAGTTCCTGCTAGGTTTCTTTTGAGTGATGTTCAGTCGTCTCTGTTCAACTTTTGTTTTGATCTCGAGGGATCAGTGAGAGAGGGCTGAGTTTCAATACCAGAGCTGCATAATCCGAGAATATCCACCAGTAGTAATTATGAAACATGGACGCATTTCACTGCTAACAGTCTTCTTAATTCATTGGGAGGGTTTTTTTTTTTTTGCTTAACTGAAAGACAAACACAAACTGTTTTGCTCTTACAAATAAACACATAACGCCCCGCCGCTGTTCTAACAGACAAAAAAAAAAAAAATGGCTGCACATGTTCAGCTCATAAACTCTGTAATATTTATAACAGAGATGATGAACCATACTCTTTTATGCTACTACATATTATCTCTTTTTTTTTTTTTTTTTAAATCAAAGTGCAGTCTTCCAAACAGCACACGGTATCTGGTATCATTTAATTTGCAGCTAAAACACATCTTAGTGACAGGAGGAAATAATGATGTTAACAGGATTTAAATGTACTGAGGCTCCTGCTCGCTAATAGGGAGCAAAAAATACTAGTATACCGCTGAAATGTTTTTTTTTTTTATTCACCCAGGGATCGTATCCTGCACATCTTTCTTCTTTCTTGTCTTTTGTAACTGCCCACTGAGGAACTCTCCACTAAGGCTGTTAAAGTCTTCGCTGAATCCCTTCAACATTAGTTTTGAAAGATGGAGAAACATTTTTTTTTTGTCTTGAACTCCCTGCATTGTGTTTTCCAGATCAGTCAGCAGCCTTCAAGTCAAATCCTGATTCTCTAAAGTTATTTTCTCATGACATAGGAAAGATAGCATGAAGCATTTTAACGGCATTTTGATATAAATTATGAGAAACGTACTCCTGAATATGTGTGACATTACAGTTAAAAGAGAAATCACATTATTTATTTTCCTCACTCTCTTCCTGTCCTGTCATTCCCTCCTCTTCCAACAGTCCTTTGTTATATTCTCTTCCCTCCCTGTTTCTTTTCTCTCCTCTCCTCTCCTGGAGCTCCTACAGCGCACATTGTAATCTAACAGGACAGCTGCATCTGTCTCACCCTGCACTTTCTTTTCCACAATCCATCTCGCTGTAAACTCCGTGTGCTCCTTGAACTCTTATTCTTTCCCATTTGTTATCTTAACAACATAAAAACTCCCCAGTTTGAAGCTGATTTCAGATATTTTTTTTTTCTGTTCCCTCCACAGCACCAGGACTCCGTCTTTTGACATCCTGATGAAAAGGAGCTGAGGCTGTATTAAAAAATTAAATTCATTATAATGCCTACTGTGCCTCAGCAGGTAGGGGATAACTACAAAGGCAAAGAGCCTTTCACTTTCTATTTGACACTTCTTATTTAATTTTTAAAGACACGGGAGCCGTTACTGGGCAAATCTAAAGAAAAATACACAAGCTTGCTTCCTAAAAAGTGATGCAATGATTACATGTATGTAAAAAACATACAACTAGGGATGCACGATATTGGATTTTTTACCGATATCCAATACGCCGTTTTTGTTTCAACTCATTGTGGCCGATTGCAGATGCCGATACCTGCACATGTTTTTTTTCCAGCTGGCTGTGGAGACTATTATGCATGCAAGCATAGATTGTACTAATTATGATCAAGAAAGACAATATATGAAGGAAGAATTCAGGAAGACAGGAGTTCAGCATTAAAACTTTAATGAACTGGAGCAGTAGTAGTTTGAGTTTATTAGACAGACGCTATTAATGTGTAGGATTTAATCTCTAGGGCTGTAGTCTGCTGGTCGACTAGACGATTAATTGGTCGATACTCTCTCATCCGACTGAATTCTCATTGGTCGACTTATCTCCGTGTTACTTTCATAAGAAGAAAAGTGCTACATCAGCAGCTTTCTGGGACTAATCCATTATTTTCCTGCAGCGGGGGGACAGACCAACAAACTACCTTTGAAAACGGGAGTGTATTCAAAACACCCCCGCTGTTTTCACAACTTTGGACTCGCCCAAACTCCCGGAGGTCTAACTGTACACCACGTTACTGAGCGTTTACTAAATGTACTGAACTTTTACTGAATCAGTGTTTCTCCTACGATTATATCAACAAGAACCCCCGCCAGGACAAAACACATTTTTTAATACTAGAATAAATGCCAAATATCCGCTCATTCAGAAATATGAATTTGGTCTAATCGATTAGCCGCAGATTATTTACAATTTTAGTCGACCAAGATTTTCTTTGGTTGACTACAGCCCTACTAATCTCTGTAGAAAATGTTCATTTCGGCCGATACCGATATTTCATTTAAAAGCTATTGTCGGCCGATAATATTGTGCATCCCTACATACAATGTTCAACACATTTCCAACCAAATCTGGACACAGAATGACTCAATATCAGATTTTTGTGATTGCATTATAAAAAAAATGAATTTCATCAAACGAGTGTGGAGAGTCAGAGCTGAGACGGCAGCCTCGCCCACAGAGGTTTTCCATATTTAACCTCCCTCAATATTTCACCATCTAAAATATGGTAATATGTCCTTTTCATGTGCTCTCTATTACTGGAAACACACCTCAACCTCATCAATTACACACACACACACACACACCCACACACACTCTCTATACTCTGTTAGTTCACTCTGTTAGAGGTGCCACACTTTGCCTAACTGCATCCATAAATACATCCATCAACGTCATGTCTGGCTGATGAGGAGCGTTCAGCCGACACGACACGCACGCCCGCCCGCGTGTGCGTGCACACACACACAAACACAAACACAAACACACAAATCATTATGATGAGGTGTAGCTGGTTAAGACAAGGCTATTGGTCACAGTGTTGATGTGTACTGCAAACAGCAGGCATGATGTGAGAGATGGAGGATGAGAGGAGGGAGAGGAGGAGAGAGCGATTAAAGGAAGAAAATAAGAAAGGGAGGAAGAGTAAGAAGAAGAAGAGGGAGTGGATAAAATGTTTGAGATGTAAAGGAGCGAGATAGGGAGAGTGCAGATGGTAAAGAGAGGAAGATGGAGAGAATATAATAATAGATATAATAGAAGTGTCATGGTGTGATGTGTGTATGTGCAGGCCGGGGGTGGTGGTCCAGAAGGAGACAGTAATTGAGTCCTGTTTCCCAATGGATTCCAGACACACACACACACACACACACACATACACACACATATACACACACATGCACAAATGCAGATTATAAATACATAACTAGTGCACATTGATACAGAGATTCGCACACACGTTCAGTAATGACCCCCAATAGTGCCCATTCATCACATCTTGGCTGGGTTGCCGTGGGATACAACTAATGAGCCATTACTGTTACCCAGAATGCATTGCTTTAACCCTTCAAGCTCTCAACCTCTTTGGTCATTGGCTGACACACATGTGTGACTCTGCGTATGTGTGTGTGTGCATGTCTTATCGTTTCTCTATCTCATATTGTAATATATATATCATTGTACTGTTCTGTATGTCATCTGTGTGTGTGTGTGTGTGTGTGTGTGTGTGTGTGTGTGTGTGTGTGTGAGCCAGAACACTCGATTCGAGGAAATTGATTCAAATCTAACAATCTCGGTCAGTGTTTTCTCTGTATCGCTCAGCAGTCTGAATAAAATCTGTATTACAATCTTTAATGTCACATGCAAATGTTTCTCTACTGGGAAAACACACACACACACACACACACACACACACACACAGCGCCAGTGTAAGTTTGCAGCCACTGAATGTCTTGTAGAGTAGGACTATTCATCTCAATTATGGAGAGGAAAAAAAAAAAACCATACATTAACATGTCGTTTGCCTCCTGCAGGTACGGCACGCAGATGAATGATTCCATCTGCAAAACCAGCTGTAGAAACTGTGACGCTGCTGCATGTCTGTCAAACTTAAGTAAGCACATGCATTAAAAAAAAAAGAAGGACCACCATCTTTTACAGCTCTAATTCTGCAGAGTGACATTTCCTAGATTGGTGACGTTTGGTTGATGTTCTGATGTCTAAGCCGTCAAAGCAATCTTGACCGATTGTGAGTCTTTGTGTGCAGAGTTAAAGGTGGTTTAAGTTATCCAGTCAGGACTTAATACACACACACGGCACGCTCAAGCAGGATTATATTCAACCTTCACAGGTGGAAGTTTTCTGAAAGCTCTGCGTTATGATACACGCTGACATTTACATCCAATATTAATGCCGTCGCTACGAGCCGACCAACACTAGCTTCTTCTTGCAAGATAATTGAAGGAATGATCTCTAACCTCAGCGGTGTATCAGCCTGGAAACACATTCAGCTCCGCCACAACTCCACTCTATTGCTTTTATAAGATACATTTCACAACCTGAGAACTCTTTTACGGTGTGACACGTTGTAGGTGAGGCGGATCTGATCCCACACAGTGTATTTACACACTGCACACTCACAGCTCCTTCCCTGTCTCTGAATGCTTCGCTGAGGACGGTCTCCCGGATTCTGTTGCTCAAACTGGGTGGAAACAATTAAAGCTTTTGCAGAAGCAATCCAGTCATTAGGGTGGCCCTTCATATCGGGGCAGCGACAAGCAGTTCACTATGGATGAGAGCATCATGTCCCATAAGGCACGTCCTTAATAAAATGTAAGGCGCAAAGGTTTGTTAGTCTGTTCAAAGAACTACCGAGCACTTAGAAATCCCCAGACTCCAGTTGTCTGGTATAGTGAGACTATCCCTGTGTCTACTTCATGGCTTCTAAGTGTCTGTGGCCCAATTACTGCAAATCCCAAGAGGGAAAAAAAACGACCAGAGGAAGAAAAGAAAAAGAAAAGAAAAGCAAATAAATAAAAGGAAAGACAGGAAGGAGAGCAAACTCACCACTAGTCTCAGGTGCTCCTTCTTCAACTCTTGATCCACATAGAGCTCCTACTCAGTGCCGGTCTGCCAAGAGAAAGGATGAGAGATGAGTAGCGTTCACTTCTGGTGTCGTTTTAAATACTTCACAGCTACGACGGAGGGCATGGATGCTTAAAAGCACCTTCAAAACTCTGCAAATTCCCAAAGGCACACACACACACACACACACGTGAGAAACAATAACAAAGCTAAGCACACCAAACATGTAATATGAATATGGAGCATCCCAAATCAGCTCAAGGACACAAGGAGGAAGACACAAAGAGAGAGAGAGAGAAAGATGGCAGGAGCACAGAAAGTGAGAAAGGAACAGGAGAATAATAATAAAAAAAGAAGAAGAAGAAGTAGAGAGCGTTAAAGAAAGTATATGAGCGAGAGCGTAGAGAAAGATGGATATGGGTCAGTGATCAGGTCTCATTTGTATTGATGTCAGTTAATTAGGTGAGCAGTCGTCCCCGGAGATGTCTCACAGATAATGAGCACAAACACGAAAGCGCACACACACACACCAGCGACACACACACTCAAGTGTTTTCTTCAGCAGCGACTCACATAACAACAGACAGCGTGAGATGAGGAGACGCAAGCTAGAGATAGATGTATCAGTGTGTTGATGTATTGTATTGATTTCAGCCTTTTTTATTAAATATCGAGTAGCGCTGAGACTCAGAGTCATCCACTGCAGATTATGACAGAGATTACACACAAGAACTGTTTATAACTGTGAGAGTGGTGAACCTCAGAGACTTTCATTAGAGTTTTAGTGTCCCATAATAGTCCTCAAACCGCTTCACAGGCTTTTCCTCCCGGTCTACAATAAAGTTTAGTAAAAGTAGAATAAAAATTGTTGGATCTTGAGATGAATGATGCACATGCAAGTATTTGACAAAAGTAAATTCATTAATATTGAGTTAAGATGTTTTAATTCTTTCTATGCAGTTCACACCTTCCCTTTTTTATGATAAGCGGTCAGAAACTCGTTAGCTTTTGTGATGTTTGACAGTTTTTAGTTTACATTTTTTCAAGTCAGCTGATCCCTGAGAAGAGAAGGACTGAGAGAGAGACTGTCATAAATGAAAAACATGAGGGACATTTAATTATATTTCTGCTGATAAATTAAGTAAACAGTTAACCTCATTGGTCAAAAAAGTTCTAAAGAGACAACTCATATCTCTAAAAAAATGAAACACTGGATTTAATTCAGTATAAATTAATGATAAGAATGTACTATAGTAGAGACAAACTTCATTTGTTTGACACCAGCTCCTCAGATAGATGCCTTTTGGTGCTGTGAGGAAATTAGAAAGACTTGGGAGAACTTTGAAAGATGATTTTCATTTTCACTGATGATCTGTCTGTTTCAAAACGGATAGCAAATTACTTTTTTTGTCATAAGTTTATAAGAAGCTAAAATTGCAAAACTGGAATAAACTGCAAAATAAAGAAGTGCCTATAAAAAAAACAAAACATAAATTAAATATGACCTTGAGTATTGATAGGAGATAGACATGAATCTCAATTAATGAAGCTCTGTAGATCGAGTGAAGCCGCAAAATCACCCAGCATCCTTGATTTTTTAGGAACCCTGTTGTGTGTGTTCATGTGTGTGATTAGTTTGTATATGTTTGTGTGTGTGTGTGTGTGTGTGGGAAATGCAATATTTCCTGTGATGTCAACTGTATTACATGTGGATGAGCAACTCAAACAGGATCAAATCATGACATTTAACTTCTTGAAGAAATGACAACCATGTAATAAGTTGAAATATTGAATGTATTGTATTCAGACACATACTCATTCTCTCTATATATATATATATATATATGAGGAAAACGTGGTCACAACAAGGTTTTGACCTCTATTAAGAGGTCAATGAAGCCTCCTCTTCACTCTGTCAATAGCTCTTTATCTGCTGAGAGCGACGGCTGGTTAGAGAAGGACAGAGAGATGACCTGCTGCTCTACAAGGTTAAACTGATACGACTGAGTGGATCCAGGGGACAGCACATGACAGAGTGTACTGATACAAACACACACACACACACACACAGAGTATACACATGATTTATATATATACACACACACAAGACTCCCTCAGTGCTTCATTCAACAAGTGCACAGAGTTCAATCTATTTCCTGACACTCTGGTGGGATTTTTTTTGTGCAAAGAAGAAAAATTGAAGCAGCGAGAAAAAAAAAGATGAAAACTCGAAGCAATATTTCACCTTGAAATATATAAATAGTTAAATATTCAGAGCCCATTTGGTTTGTACGTTGTGTGCCAAACTGAGATTTTAAAAATCTGTTTAATAGATCAGGGGTAAACATGAAAGCTTTTTCTCTACAAGTCACACAGGGAGATGTCTAGTCTCATCCAATCCAGTCGTCTCGTTGGTTATTGTGTCATGCACATACATACAAGTGCCCACATGGACTTACAACACACCAAATAATATCTGCAGAAACATTTGTCAAACATAGACAAGAACAAAACCTTCTTGCATTATATTTTGTACTTGCTCTGCAAATAACATCATCCACACTAAAGGTTCCCCTGCAGCTCAACCTTCTTATAATCATTCATCCGGAATAACTCGTCATAAATTAAGGACATTTTTTTTTTACTAGTGTAGCCCTTAAATCCTCATATAATGAACAGTACAACTGGACTGGTTTCTGCTTCACTGTGAGGTTGTCATAAGATCACTTAATGAGGATCTGATAGAAGGAAAGTTTGCTTAAAATGAGTCTTCCTTACCCTTGAATGGACATGTCCAACTACACTAAACTGTTTCTTTAAGAGGGCCGGTTATGAGGTTTAGAGCATTTATGGAAACTGGGGATGTTAGTTTTTGTCCTCACTTCTTCAAAGAGCTGCTTGAGGGTTAATTAAAATTAGTTTAAAGATGATTAAATGTTCCTAAAATATTAAGTAGGACTTTATTTTACAAAGTTTAGACTCAACACACTTTCTTTTAAATCAAACAAGTCCGCCATAATCCTCTGTCATGTGTAAATGTGTAATTGAAGAGCAGTGACCTTGTCTGTGACACTCTAATAAACATCTTCTTCTTTGTTTGTTTTTTTTTTTTTTTTTTTTAACTTCCACTCGTCTCCTCTTTCACTCAGGCCGTTGCTGACGTAAAGGTCTCGGTTAAAAGGTTGACGCCGACTCTCTCAGACGTTCATTACGGAGGCATTCATCAAGAGTGAAGACGTTAAAGTTCACCACCAAATAATCTCCTACTCTGAGCTCTCTCTTTCTCTAATCGCTGCCCTCTTTTACCCTGCACATCTCCTTTCTTCCTTCCTTCCTTTCCTCCTTTTCTGTCTTTCCTCTGCTACATGTTGTACAGTTCCTGGTGAAGTTTTGCACCACATGACCTCTCTAACTTTAATCTCTCTCTGCCTCTTTGTCTTAATGGTTAATTTACTCAATTTGTGTTTTTAATGAGACAGACAATATGTTCTTCAAGGACAAATCTATCAACACTTATCACCTGATCAACCTGAATATTGGTCACCCTGGCAACAAAGATAATTACATTATCTTACAATAATTTGGAGTTGGGGATGACATGGCAGATGAGGCGTGTCAGTGAAAAGTGTAAACAATCTCCATCACTGCAAAAATAAATCACATCATGATGGAAAAACACACATGTCGTCTGTCTCTAGGTGTTTCTGGGATTCAAACTGAGCGACGACAAGGTCTCGCCGCTCTCTCAGCCACACGGCTGCATTGAACTTCACTCACATTTTGGTTTCTTTTACATTTGTAAGTGCATTTTTTTCCCCTCAGTTAGCTCATTTTAATTACATTTCACACTACATACAAATAAATAACACACTGGATTTTGTTTCTTACATCATATTCATTTTATTTTACAGTTTGGCAGGACATTAGTTTCTATTTGTAGCGCGCACATTTGGTTAACTTTTGGACAGTCATTAGTTTAAGTTCTAAGTTACCAGTAGGGTGCTGCTCCTGGAAGGACATCTTATGTCAGCCAGTATATATATATATATATATGTTCCCCTTTGTGTTCATGTTGTCAGGTCTGTTAGTAGGGTTAAGTTCACTTAGTTAAGTTCTGTTTATTTGACCTCTTTTATGGGCCCAGAACTTTATTCACCATATTTTGTTATTTGTACCTTTTTTGCATTTTTTTTTTGGATAAAATAAAATCCTTTTTTTTTTTTTTGAAACCACCTGAGTCTCCTTTGTCTGCCTGCTCGGTCCCTTAGATGCTTCTTTCTTTTTTTTTCTCTCTTTTTGTTACCAGACTAATTTTTTGACTATAAATTGTACACTTTTTAAAATGTCTTTCAGATTTCCTTGAACTGAATCTGCTGAGCAAAGTCAAGACGACATCACATACAGATTCTTTTATCGTTAAAATATTGTATTAGCTCCCACATAGTCAGCAGGACTTGTCTGCACTTATAATATAAAGATATCAGCGACAGAAGTATGAATAAACACGTTTAAAGCAAATGTAAACTAGACAGCACAGAAGTGAGTTTCCATTCAGTTGTGACTAAAATACATTCGGGTTAATTAAGGCTTCACTTGTTGGTGAAATTGTTGCTGAACTCTCTTCTTACATACGACGACTACAGAAAGACACTTCGTTCATAGAAATGAAATACATCTATGCAACACAAACTCTTGTTCAGCACCATCTACTTCTGTGAGCAACACGGGAAACTAGACAAAAAGTAGCTTTACAATTATTCACCATAGAAGAGAAAAAAACGATTAAATGAAATCCGCTGGGTAAGACGGTATTACCTTTTCATTGAAGCTATCACCGACTCTTCTACAGCGCCGCTACTTAAAAGGTCAGTCTGTTACTAATTAGAAACGGCTGCAGCATCTGCAGTTTGTTGGTGAGGTGCAGCCTCTGGTCAGTTTTCATCACCACTTTGATAGATATGAGGTTCTTCTGGGGCTCCTTCCTGTCGCATCTTTGGCATTTTGCCAGGTGAAGAGCATTAACGAAGTCCTGCCAATCTTCAATAATGACACTAGCGTCAATAACAGACTACAGCTCAGCCTTCATGAACTATTATGACCATGCAAAACACACATCCACTGTTTTAATGAGCTCTATCAAACTACATAAAGCATCCAATCAGCCTGCAATGTGAGAAGAACCACAACATATTCAGTTCTTCAAAATGACGCAAATGTAAACATGATGGTGTCAAAACACCGGGACCAAACTGAAGCAACCAAATATGACCAGAAATGATCTGTAACGATTGTTCTCTAGTGGTCGACTGTCGTCTCCGCCTTGTGTCAGTGCAGATGAGAGAATATCGAAGGACCGCTACGATGTTCAAGACGAGGGTCAAGTGACAAATGGAGGTCACAGAAGGCGGTGGCGGTCTTGCTAACTGTGCTAATATCACAGTGGGCGAGTCTCATTGTTAGAGGGCGTTCAGAGATCAACCTCTCCTCTAGGACACTCTGATTACAATATAAATATAAAATATAAGAAACAATAAACATAATTGGTAGATATAAAAAGCAAAAATGACAGCTAAGCAATATAGAGTGTAAGAAACAATAAAAAAACAATCTATAAAAGCAATTAAACACATAATATGAAAACATTAAGGCAATAAAAAGCAATATATGCACATAAAAATTAAAGCTCATTCACACTGCCTAATGTCAGCTAACAGAGATTTAAAATGAATTCAAATGGAGTGGCTCTACTAATTTTAATATCTTCAGCAGATTGTTCCACTTGTGTGAAGCGTAATATTTAAAAAGCCAATTTCTCAGTCAACACATTGACTTTCAAGGATTAAATAGTTTGGGGACCTGGTGCGGTGTGACATTGATCTATAGTTAATAAGACATGTCAGGTACTCAGGAAGTTTGCCAAGGAGAACTTTTTGTATATAAATAAGATGCAGTGCTGTTCTCGTCTCACTGCCAACGACTGCCATCCAACTTTCTGACACAGAATGAAAAGATGATCTAAAACCCTCCTCCGTTATGAACCTGAGGGCAGGATGACGAGAGGTTTAAGAGATAAATTACATCACCACAGTCCACAAAGGATAAAAAGCTTGACTGAACAAGACTTCCATCAATATGTTTTTTGAAGCACAGCTTGTCATCTATCCAATACCCCCCCCCCCCCCTTTATTTATATTGATTATTTGACCATTACAGCATGTAAGGAGAGAGTTACGTGACAGTTGGAGGCAGCTAATATTCAGTAGCTATCCTTCTAACTAACGCAATGTTAGTAAAAATGTGATCGGTGCTAGTCATGAACAATTAAAGCAATAACCAGTTTCTGTTACTTTGACTCTGAGGTTCTGGTTCTGCTGCTGTAAGTTGTTGTACTTGTAAATATCTACTTAAATAAAGATAATAAGTGCATGCTCTTATGTCTGCTTTGACACTCAGTTGATGAAATTTAGTGGGTTGTAGCTCCTCTTATTAAAAGTTGCCAGGGTTCCTGTGTCATTGGTGGTGTTTCTGCATCTCAGCCCAGTTAATTTGACTGTATTCTTCATTACTGCGGCTCATTACCTGCTGTATAATTAAACGTACACTAGTTCTGCTCGAGCACTCTGAGCTCCTTCTTTCTTTTAGTGACTTCCTCTCAAGTCACACAGTTGTTTACACGCTTTTCAGATCTGCTAGTTACTTTAGCTTAGCAGTTAGCAATCATATCCCTCTTGCACTATTTTTTTTCTCCCAAGGATGGCAAAGTGATGACCCAGCCTAATCAACTAACCCTAACCAATCGTACTCCTAACGAAGCCAATCAGAGAAAAAGTAGGGCGAGTCATGACTTTGCCATCCTGGGAAAAAAAAGGGAGGTGAGGCTCAGTGAGTTGGAAGCATGGCCGCACCCGGTAGCAGGTCCAGGTGTCAATCAAAACGTGATCTGCCACGCCTGCGCAGTCTTGAGAAATGGTTTTTAAACTTTCTAATAGTTATGAATGTTTATTTTTGCCCAGATTTTTTTGGGGATTCTTAACGAGACACTTTGATATCATATCCACATTTTTACTAGTTCGAGCCAAATATCCAACTGGCTTTAACACGCTAATACTTGCACCAAAGATGATCGCAGCATATAAACCGGATGAACGAGAATTATGATGACTGGGAGATGTGGGGGTTTAGACAGATAGGCAGGCAAATAGTTGGCTTTATGCATGCGTACATATACGGTCATAATGGGACTGTGAAGGCCATGAAGAGGCAATTTGAAAAACGCCTCGATTCAATTTATTTGAGAAACCTCAGGCCGCAGGATGACGGGCTCTGCAGAGAAGATTAGACTCACACAGTTATAGTCATGCTTATCAAACACACAGAGGAGACGAAACTGCGACTGCGATGCTTTCCTTTTCCTTTTTTTTTCCCCGGCATGTCCGTCAGCTGGAGTCTCTTTATGAATTTGTTCATGCAGCACAGCCGCTGTGACCCTGCGCTGACCCGTAGGGAAACGTCAACAGCTCTGACTTTGGCTGACACGAAGTGATGAGGAGGAGTTCAAAGAGAGCGGAGGGCCCACAGCCTCAGAAGCTACAGATAACTTCAAAATTATAAACATTTGCAGACCAAGTCACCAAGGGGAGCAAAGAGACAACAGTTTGCTGGACGGACAACACTGACTGAGTGAGCGGTCGTGAGGAAAAGGAGAGATTGACACAGCAGCCGTGTTCTCGTTCACAGCGTGCTGATGAAACGCGCTGGCAGCTCTCTGCTCACTTTAAGGGTTACCGACGTCAAGGAGCCCCTCATCTTACAAAAGGCAAGTTCAAGTTCACACTTCAACAACAAGGCGATTCAAAGTGCTTTATATAGAAGATAAAAAGGCATCAAGACAGAGTATAAAAGCAAGACAAGGCAATGCAAAGAGACACTTAAATACAATTAAAAAGTGTTGAATTTGGAAATAAAAAAAGACGCTAAAATAGAATAAAGACGGATAAAACAGGAGACTAAAAGTTACAGTGCAGTGTAAGATATTAACCCTCAAATTCAGTTTAATAAAAAGGCAAAAACAGAAAAGTCTTCAGCTGTGATTCAGATGAGAGACGCAGCAGACCTGCAGTTTTCTGAGAGTTTTGTTCCAAATATGTGGAGCATAAAAACTAAACGCCGCTTCTCCATGTTTAGTTTTTAATTCCAGAGACAGAAAGCAGACCTGATCCCAGACGAGCTGAGAGGTCGGGGGATGGTTCATAACGTAGCGGCAGATTGAATACAGATAGATACATGGAGACAAAATAACATCACTTAAGCTGAGCAGGTAAAATGTGCAGGACAGAAAAGTCTAACCGAGGCTGATTGGGATTATTTGTTTCATTGAACATCATATGTCCATGTAAATATAATCCATCCAATTATTGTTGAGATATTTTATTTTGAAGCAAAAAAGAATTGAAAAGGATGACAGGGTTCATCCTCCGAGGGATCATGACTGTCTGTACTATCTATGATGTCAATCCATTTAGTCTTTAGAGATATTTCCGTCTGGATCAAAGAGGACTGACCTGACATTTCCATCCCCAGAGCTGCAACAGCTAGTGTGGCTGAAAATAAACTCTACCTCATGTCGCTGAGACCCATTTAAAATCCTTTAAGGGCCTCGTTTGTGACACCGATCCTTTAGTCTACAACTTTGCAACTACAACTACACATTTCAGCTCAACCCGTGCCAAATTAGATGACTCTTCTCTTCCTGCACTCCTCATTATCAGCTGATAATTATCATCGCTGCGCATAAAGAACCGAGACGTCTGTGTGTGTGCTGCATGTTTTTTATGAACAATGCATGTTTGTGTGTGTGTGTGTGTGCACTGTCTTGTTTTTCAGCTGATGTACTTTCATGGATTTTATTTCATCATGGTGGTTTTTCAGCTGCGAACACAATGTCAAGACGAGACAAAGAACATATGTATGATGCATACATTCTCCTCCGTTACTGATGCAGTGGATTCCCCTCAATGTGAGTGGATGAAAAAAAAAAAAAAAAAAAGCCTGCAGCACTGCTTTTTGCAACATAAAAGTTTCTCCAGTGTGCTGTCAGATCAATTCAACCAACTATACTCTCTCAGAGGTTTTGGTCTGAACTTCTGAAAGTAGTGGGAAGCTTCATGCTCGTCATGCTCGTTCTCCATAACGACTGTTCAGGTGTGCACAGGTGCAAAAAACACGTTTTCCCCACAACGCTGCTTCCTCTCCTTTTCCAGTTTTTACTGCTGAACCACAGCGATGAGTGATGGAAGTGGTGAGCCTCGACAGAAGAAATGTTTCAACATGATGTACTTTCAGACTGCGAGTAACCACATGAAGCATCTGAGGTTTTATCTCCTTCTATGCAAGTAAGCTACTGAAGGGAAAAGTACTAAAATGACTCCCCCAAAACCACATTTAGTACTCTTCAGTGGGTTTTCTCTACTATTATTATCCAGGGATGAACACGGTGCTCCTGTCAAAAGGCAGTTTGACATTATTATTAGTTTTGGAAGAGAACAGCCGTTCGGTTTCCAGCGACCTTCCTGTCACAAGCTCACCTCTTTCACCTCTGCTGCTGCCTCTGGCCCGCTGTGCTGGATTACAGTAGAGAATGGTTATAAGAGGTAAACCAGATGTGACACAGACTTCAGCTTTTCTTAGTCTTGTTTGCCTCATATCAACACACTATACGTACAAGCTGCACATTGTGCTACTAGCTAACTATGATGTGTAACATCTGAAGGAAGAAAACTACGACCACACACACTGCTCTCATGCGTTTGATCACTTAACATTAAAAGTCTTTACAATTCAGCAGAAGGTGCAGCTGAAGAACATCAGACAACATGTAGGTGTTGTTTGTTAATACTGTAAAAATCTGCATTTCAAAATCATACTATGGTAAATAATTCAAATAATCACATCTGCTTGGTGCATTTTATAGAAACTCTGCTGCTTTTGTTATTTGTTTTGCTTCATTTAGGCTGATATGAAGACTTCAAGTGAACTCTGGTGTCACTGCAACATGTCAGCTGATCACTGAATCTCCTACATACAGTAGTTACCAAAGAGTAATCATAATAATCATAATAAAAAAGAAGTGCACCAGCGCTGGTTTTGTCCCTGATAGTAACAATAAGTTTAAACAAACATTTAATAACTATATTATTCATCACTTAAGATCATTTCCTTGTGAACAGAGTCATTATTTCCTGCGTCGCACTGATTGGAAAACCTTTGATGTCCTCAAATGTGTTTAACAAATGACTTGACTTCAAATAACTTAACCAGTGTTTTGTTATTTCCCCATCGGCATCTCTCTGTGAGACTACAAACCCGACTTATTGTCTCATCTACATAAATTCTTCGATCTCAAATGAACAGAACGAGTTTTCCCCGTCGACCAGCGAGACGCGTTTCCAAAAAAAAAATCTGTGATTCCCTGGAAAAGATCAAAAATGGTTTGCATTTGGGTGAAAACAGTTGATGTGAGACACAGAGATGATATCAATGATGCTTTGTGTGAAGGAAAAAAAAAACTGAAGGAATTGACGGAGAAACATAAATGCAGGCGCTTCAAACGGGTCGTCGCTGAAAGACCTGATGAATATTAACGTGATGCGGGTCACATACCGCGGCCTTTCACTGTCACCGCATCTCAACCTCGACACCTTTGGGAGGTTCTGCCGTGGCAGCTTCAACAAACGCTCGATATTTCTGTCTGATAAGATGTCAAATTAGAAGATTGCACTCATAAATTCTCGCTGTGACTTGGCTGAGAGACACGAGACCATACTCATAGCTCGCAGTCTTTCAACGACTTGCGTGACGTCATTGAAAGGAGACGCCAGGAACCGACTTCATGCAAACAAACAAATCTGTGTCTGAAGCAGTTGGTATGATGTGTGTGTATAAACTGACTCAAACCTTTCCTCTGTTTCACCTCTCAGCATGAACAACCCCCGACAACATCGTTGCTCTCTCACTTCGGCGTCGCAGAACACGCTGTGGAAGTCGTCGTACTCAGCGAGAGAAGGTAAAAAGATCCTGACCTGCTTTTCGTGGCGTCCCAGATGCACTATGATACACTACATGGGATAAAATGATCAATTGTCTCACCCGATGCCCATTTTCAGTCCCGACAGCCTACACCTATCGGGTCAGACTGCTATCAGGCTAATATCATGTTGTCTTGGTTCAACAATTTACTGACACTTAAAGTTGCTTTTATTTGTCACCCATCTGTCGTTTAAAATGAAGCGTTGAAACCAATAGATGCTGGGAAGCGCTGCACCGTACAGTAACAGCGTCCTGCATCACATACTCATACATCTACTCCTTCCATATAACTTCTTTCCTAACCGTCCTCCTGACGTGGGATTTCCCTCCTTTCCCGTCCTTTCCTTCCATTCCTCATCCAGGAATTAAATCACTTGTTAGTCGTAACTGCGCGGAGCGAAGTTCTGGAGGCTGAACGTCATGCTACAATGGAGCCACACAGCATGAGATGATTGTGTAAGCCGCATCAGGGCCTCTTGTATTCTATGCGATAAATAAACTGGGAACTGGAGACTAATTTCTTCCTTTTCAGATTACTGCATCAAAACCCTCCCAACCTCTCTCTCTCTCTCTCTCTCTCTCTCTCTCACTCATTTCCTCCTAATTGTGCTCAACTTCAATCAGCCTCTTTCATTTTTTCTCTCCTAATTGTGTGTTTATGTATTCATGGGACCGTTTTCTTTCTGTTTTCTCTCTTTGTGGTGCTTTTTTTTTTTTTTTTTGGAGCTGTTCAATCACCCTTTTCTCTCTCTTTCTCTCTCCTCTAATCACGCTCTAGTTGTGTGTTTTCACTTGACCTCTCTCTCTCTCTCTCTCTCTCTCTATCTCTTCTCTAATTACACTGTTCGTTGTTGTTCTGACCTCTTTTTTTTCCTCTCTTTCTCCTTCCGGCTCTGTATATTTATCATTCCAGCGGACAATTCGGCCTCTTGTCCTTTCCCATCTATATTCCTGTCAATCTATTCCCAGTCATGGCGTCCAACCTCCTTATTTTAATCAGACCTCTCTCTCCGCTCTTGACACGGATCTAATTTCATCATGGCCACATTAAAGTGTGCGTATATTGTTTCTGAAGATGAGTTTGTTGCATTTTGTTTTGTCCACACCCTTCACTTCCTGTTCCTTTTCACCAAGCATGCACTGACTTCTAATTGAAGGTGTTTTGCGGTCGATCTAAACAAACACCTCTTCACTTCTGCTATTTGTCTGCTATAAGTCCGTTAATGAATCAACAGGAACTTAAGTGACAACAGTTTTGACAATAGACTCTTTTCACAGCAGACGTGTTGACTTGTCGAAGCAGGAAAAGCGCCAGTGCAATCAATAAGATTAGTAATGGCTGCTCTCCTTTTAAGACGAGCCAGTTCCAGGCTGTGGTATTGTGCATGCTCACTCACTGAAATGCTTTACTGAGACAATTAACTGAATGGCGCCATTGTTAATGTTACTATTTACATCATTCTGGTCTCCACCGCTAAATTCAGACCCTCTAACAAGTGAACTGGTGGTCATTTTGGAAATAATTGCTCCATTAATAAGGTTTGAAATCCTTATAGCAGCTTTGATGTCTGCTGTGTGGGCGTTGATTGACAGCTATGAGTTGGCTCACCTGCTGCTTTCCCCGGCTCCAATTTAGCTAAAGTAGCTAACGTTTGCCCAAAGCTGCGTCTCAAATTACACACTTCTGTTAGTGCACTGTCATGTAGCACACTGTGTACACTATGTGCTTACTGGTGTAGTGTGCAAATTTTGACAGGGTAGTGTCTCAAATCAAACACTGCAGTTTTGCACTTACCGGAAATGAAGACCGCAAATTAGCCTTAGCTAGCGTTAGCATTCGCGTTATCATTCATGCTACCAAATCATTACAGACTGCTAACCCAAAAACCATCAGCATAGTGGTGCGCAGTGCTAAAAACACATGTATAACTTATGTTTATATAATGTGGAGATGTTCACCGTAGTTACAATATAGCTAGCCGCCATTTCTACGTAGCCAAGATGGCGACCATTAAGGGTGATTAGTGCCAACTTTTTGACCGTTCTGAGTGCACCATCCGGGTACTCCCAGTGTATTTTTCCATACTTCTCGGTGTGAACGCATTTATGTACTCAAAATGTTAAGTGTAAGTACAGAAGTATGCGATTTGAGACGCAGCTCAAGTGTGCACTTGTCGGTGTTCCCGGTAAGCTAGCGTTAGCTTCTGTCCGAGGTAGCTGTTTGTGTTTCCAGAGCGTGGAAGGTAACACCCAAAACTCCTTATTTGGAAGGTCCTGGCTCCAAAGCTGCAACTCTGGGCTTTAAACCAGCTCCAATACAAACCAACGGGTCACACCTCGTTACATTAGTCTTTATAAACAATATGTGGCTTTCAGAAGTCGAAACGCCTGCTGTGAAAAGGCTCTATTGATCTGCCTGGATGAGCAGGGAAACATCTTCAATTGAAATCCTTGTCCAGTGATTTTTATTCCATATTTCTTCAGACATTTTAAAACTTTTGAATTCTGCAGAGTGTAAGAAGTAAACATTTTTTTATCATCACTGGCATAACCAACAAGAGGTTTATCGACCTCCCTCCTCACTTTCAATCTTACTTTGTTTCAGATGTGAAAATGAATCGATGGGAGAGTTTATTAACACGGCCTCAATTTATGCATTTCTTCATTTATGAGTTGATGTTAATCTGATGTTTTTTTGCGCAGTATGAGATGAAAGAGAACGACAGACATCCGATAGAAAGTTTCTCCTTTTTTTCTCTGCATTGCTCTCTCTTGTTTCTGTCCATTAAAAAGTAACGCAACAGGTGAGACTGAAGCAGCAGGCGGAGACAGCAGGAGGAAGAGGACGCAATGACAGCACGGGAGACAGGCTAGTAGGGCGGATACGTCCCGAGGAGCTCCCTATACACTCGGCAGACCTTATCTCTAAGAAACAGCACGAGTCATGTTCCAGAGAGGAAGAAATGAGGGAGGAAGAACAGGTAACAAAGAGAGGAAGACGAGAGGAAAACAGAGTTAAGAAGACAGCGAGAGACGATGTCCAGCTGCAATTTACGGTGGAAACGGACACTTAAACTGTAATAAAGAGTGTCACTGAGTGTGGAGAAGTCTGGATGAGACATTTAAAAAAAAAAAAAGACTTGATGAGGACAGATGGATGGATGATGGATGGATGAATTACAGATCGATAGACAGACGGACAGTTAGATTGATGGAGAAGAGGAAAAACTGTGAATTCCCTGCACGTTGCACTCCACTAGTTATTTCACCCGTCTCTATGAAGGAAAGACAGAAAAATATAGTGTATCCACCCTCCTCACAACCTCCAAACCCCCCTCCTGTCCCCATCTGTCTTTTCACACACACACACACACACACACACCACCTGAATAATTTACACCCACTACTTCCTCACCCACACTAACCTGTCACCTCCTCAGCTTCTCTCTGGCTTTTGTTTACATGCTCTGTCTGTATTTATGTGTGTGTGTTTGTGTGTGTGTGTGTGTGTGGGTGATGCGCGTGGGTGTGCGCTTATGTTTGTTGTTTTGCAGGTTTTAAGGCATCGGCAGGCTCTCCTAGCGGCTCAGACACACACACACACACACACACACACACACACAGAGAGACAACAACGTTTTAACCTACAAGTAGCTGCTGTGCTCCGCAGAAAGCCGCCCACTCCCGCTCAGGAACGAAACCGCGGCGATGTGACAAACAGCTCAGCTCAGAGCTGCCGCCGGCTGCCAAAAAACACACCAACCTGCTCCGAAACTCACCTCACATCCTGCTGGACGGGATCGTTTTCTCTCATCGGAAGGTGAAAAATCGGCCATCTGTGTGTCACACATGCTACGAACATTAGTACATTTGAACTAGTGTCAAATGCTTTCAGGTGAGTCGACCATAAACTGAAGTTTCTCCAGAGTCTACCTCTATTTATTTCACTTTTTTTTTTTATTAAAAATGTATCTACTTTTCCAAAACTTGGTGGTTGATGGACAGGATGTGCTGCCGGTTGACTCACTTTATGACAGCTTCAGTTTGAAAGTTATTGTGAAAGTTAAAGTGACACTTTCAGGTCGAGTTCCGCCAAGGTGACGCAAAATTACTACAACCTGCTTCACTTGTACGATATTTACCGGTTGTCTGATGACGGTCAGCTCACAGGATGATTTCCCTCGTGGGTGCTCACGTGACCCGCAGGTGCCCGAACTCACAAGCGTCCACAGAATCGGCTTCAACGGTAGTTTGAGCTATTTCCAATCTGTTTCCGATCCGTAACAGCTTTTACATCTGCTGCTGTCCACACGTGTTTGAAATTAGCAGAGGAACAACCTCAATGTTGTACCTTTTGGAGAAACTTTAAAAATGTCAATTTAAACTGATACTGCACATCAGAAACAGTTTAATTAGACTGCAGTTTATGACCTGAAAGTCTATTGAATTTTAAAGAAATCACTCACTTGGAAACACGCAAAACAAAAATAACATAATTAGTGTAAAAACAGCAGATTGCAGTGTTGATTATTCCCCAACAGATTCATTCAAATCTGATCTGTAGAGTTAAATAAATCCCTGATACGACTGTTTACTCACTGACTGCAACACAAACAAATAGCCAAGATACAGACGACAGGCTCACAACTCGCATCTCATATGACGACACATTCAATATGAAGGCTGCAAGTTTTATCCTGGTTTGCATCAGATACTATTTTCATTAAAAAAAAAAAACATCTATTAAAACAGAAATACCTTAAATCCTGTGTGAGAGTACGGCACCGCATGTGCCTCTGAGACCGGGGGTTCTTTTGGGAACTGGAAGCGATGTGAATAATTGAGCGAGTTCAATATTCACAGCTGAGAAGGTCCCAGACAGAAGTGAGCGGGAGCTTCATGAGGAGAGCATGCATAGTTTAGACTTCTATATTTACTTATTTATATGTTTTACTATGTTACATGTTACAGTACATTTATGTTATCCTTTATCTCCAAAGCTGAAATGACTTGTGGTGTCAAACGTTGCTTCATTTTGCTGCTTCAATTACCTTCGTTGGCCTCCATGACTGCTGCCGTTTGATCCACCGACCGTGTTGATAAGTGGGTCAATACCATAACAATACAATAACCTGTATCTTTCACCTCACTCTGTATCTTTTGCCTTTCAACTCTCCCACTCCTCCCCCCCCCTCCGCCCCTCCTCTGGGACTTATTTTATATTCTTTCTGCATTGATTTTACGCTGAATTATCATATCAAAGATATTTCTCCTCTCCACTATACGTTATGGCAGATTTATGTTCCTACATCGGGGTATTGTACTGTAAAGGACCTGCACCTCTGCAGCCATGCCGCTACAGTACACATCAGAGCTTACAGAGATACGGGGCATCATGTGAAGACTACGATTGGCTGTGATTGGTCAGTTTGGACTGCTCTGTATTCTCTTCATGTTCACCGAAGATTCGACAACAGCGGAGACAACCGGTTCTAGTGGGGAAACGGGCTCGGTGATCTTCTCATTTTCATTTAGATAGCGAAGCTGTTCTCTCACGAGCGAGTGAAAGAAAATAAACATGATTACTTTGGGAGTGTAATGAATGCAACACATACTGTATGTCAAGTTAAATTCCTTTACAGCCCAGTCGGAGAAGCATGAAGCTGCTTAACAGTAGGGAGGGGTGTTCCTTTAGAGTCAAGGCTTCGGTCTCCGCTTGTGGTCGTGACTCACAGGCTGAGACGTCTCACATGGAGGATTTGACTGACACTTTTAACACGGAGGCTGAAGCTTAGTGTCTGCTCTTGAGAAAATATCTTTTTGTCTGACTGACACTCCGGCTGGTGAAACACTCTGACCTACCATGACACAGCTCAGAGGCTGCTGGCTGATATGGCAGATTATGAAAAAAATCTTTCCAGGTGTGTGAATGACTCGGAGGTTCGGTTTGCTGTATGGAAGCAATCGAGAATCGAGAATTTGAAGTGACATTCGTGGTTGACTGGGAGAAACCCAAAAAAGCTCAGTTGAGCAGCATAATGTGATGTATCGTTGTGACGCAGCTCGTTGAAGTGAGAAGTCAGCGTGTGCTGTTTCGGCGTCGCCTGCGGGGAGCTGCGAAGACTCACTGCTCCTCTCTCAGTTGGAGCGGAGAGCCTCCTCCTGCATCTCCCGCAGGAGGTGTTGGAAGAGTGACAGGTTGCTTTCATCCCAGAACTGATCACATTTATTCCCCCTTCTGATTCATCTGTGAATGTAATCATTTATTAGTTATTAGAGTTTGATGTGTTGCATGCTGATGATTTAATGGACTGTGTCCGATAGGGCTGCAGCCGATGATTATTTTCATTATCGATTAATCTGTTGACTGGTCTACATTAATTAATCAATTAGTTGTTTGGTCCAGAAAAACAGCGACGACCGTCACCATCAAATGTCTTGTTTTGTCCAGACCAGCAGTTCACATCCCAAAGATATTCAGTTTAATATCATAGAAGACAAAAGAAACCAGAAAATATTCACATCTGAGAAGCTTGAATAAGAGAATTTGACTCAAAAACAATTAATTAATGATCAAAACAGTTGGCGATTAATTCAATAGGTGGCAACTAATCAACTTTACTATCTGATTAATCTGAGTTTGCTCAAATCGGACAATTCTGCAAGAGAGCGCGGCGCTTTTAGAAAAGTTCAGGCTTGAAACTGAAACTGGAGGTTGACGGACGCGTCGCGTGTTCTTCTTTGACACCAGAGGTCGAGGTTTATATCTCACATAAATATATATAAACAGTCAGATTTTCACTATGATGGCAGTAAGTGCTTCAGTTTTCCTAAACTAACCCGAAACCTGAACTGTTCAGATTCTGTCGAGTGAAAAATGTTCAAACGCCTCGTCATTGAACACAGTTTGAGGTTTTGAAACTGGAGTTTACTTAGTTTGATTTGATATCCTTTGTACTGTAAAGTTGCTTTATGTTGCGTCAAAGGTAACCAAAGAAGAAGAAAGTTAAACGGCAATGAATCCTTTAGTTGTACAATACTGTGCGTCATAAATGACTAAAGGTTTTTCTCTTCAAGTATATCTGTGAGGGACGTATTATTGTAAGTGTAACTACTCTACACTATCTCTTCATTTCAGGAATTTCAAGTATCACCGGGGTTATTATTTATTTTCTCTCAGCTCTCATACCGCACACGGCGAACATATTTGAATCTGAACTCAATGTCATCATCATTTCTGACTGACAGACGGAGGAAAGAAAAGGGAGGAAAGAAAAGGAGAGGAAAGGATTAGAGGAGTGGAAAAAACGCTGGAGTTTATTGGCAGCTTAAATTTTTATCGCCGTACTGACAGCTCGGTTATATTTCATTGCAATATTCTAGAGGAAAAAAAGAAAAAGTGAATCAGTTGTTCAGAGCAGCTGAATGAGATGAAAGCAGGAGGGGAGGAAGCGGAGGATTAAGAGGCATCAAAGTTAACTGACAATTATGACAACATATGCTCATAATTAAATGACCAAACAGGTTGAATTTACTATGCAGTCCAGCCTGGACGGCCCACAGGACTGTTCTCTAATATGCAATAAAAATATCAGCTCTTTCCCCAAACTGTTAAAAAATAATTAAGCTTCATGATGTGACAACGCTGTGGTTCAGGTCTGGTTAGGTTTAGGTATAAAAACCACTTGGTTAGTGTTGGAGAAAGATCATGGTTTGGGTTAAAATAATAACTTGAGACGTTCCGACGGCAGCAGCAAACACCACAACCATTGCAGCTTGTGGTTGGAAACAGGAAGTGGACAGTGGTCTCCTGCAGGAGGAAGTCCACATCTATCTATCGAGCCACTCAACCGACCCGCCGCCTCGAAAATCTGGAAATCTGAACTGCATCACTTCTCCGGGTCAAACTCAAACTCACTCAAATGTAACCATAGGTTTTGGGCGACTGAATTGATGACATAGTCTGTTGTTTATCTTATGAGGACGGGCTGTGACAGTCATGGCAGAGTTTTAGTGGACAGGGTAACGTGATTTAAAAGATACAGGTTAGTTATAAAGTATTAGCAGTGAGATTCTTGGGAAGGACCACCGGATTTATAATCAGATGGAGAAGATGAAAGGAAGAAGGAAATAATGGAGGAAAGGTGCTGAGGAGGAGGAAAAAGGATCAGTGTGGAGAGAGGAGAAGAAGAAGGATTTATCTGCCACTGGAGTTGAGTGACAGATTAGTTACATGGTCTTTGTAGACAAGAAGCCATTTATACTGGGACCTCATGGACAGATGAGATGAGGGAAAGAAAACAGAATAGGAGATGGAAAGTGTTGGAAAGCAGGAGAGTCCTTAAGAAGACCTTCACTTTTTCAGGATTTAACCAATCTTTCTGTAACTCTTAACCAACTACTTTGAGTCGCCTAAACATGAATTACTTTTTTAAAGAATACAAAATATAGAGTCAAACTGCTTTAAAATCAGGCGTTCAGGCATGTTTTACTGATATAAAATGACATGAGGTTTGTGTGAGAGAGCTAGTGTGTATTTTTCATTTCTTCATGCTGACAGTAAACCCTTTTAAAGGCAGACATATTGACTTGTCAATGCAGAAAAAGCACAGATGCAATAATTAATAAAATAACATAATGTAAAGAAATGACTGACATTAATGATGGCTGCGTTGCATTTAGGTGAGCCAGTTCCAGCTCTTTTGTGCGTGCTCATTGGCTGACATGACTAACCGGGACAATTAATTGAACGGAGTCATCGTTAACGTCATTTCAGTCAGCCGACTCATGTGGAGTAAATTATTATACATTATACAAATGTCGAATATTTACAGCACTAGAGTTTTGGGCGTCTAGACTCTAGACCTCCTCGCTCCCTGCTGTGTGAGATCAATGTTTCCTTGCGGGGAGCAACGAGGTCAGGGAGATACTAACTCTCCCCCCCCTGAGGGAAGATAGACTCAGAGCCTGCAGGCGGGTGATGGGGAGTGGATGTGTGGCTTCTGAAACGCTGTATGAATGGCAGCAGCAATGGCAGCAAAGTGCGGGCGGAGCACCGAGGGCTTAAATACGCCACCGTGATTATAAAGGTGTGTCGGATATATGTTACAGTGAGGAGAGAATGGCATGTGAGCTCAAGTCGGGCTGCCTGGAGTAGCTCGCAGGCATCGCTCCGTTATTTACACTTGAGCTTTTTCAGTCAAATGTCTGCGGTGAAAAGTGCTTTCATGAACAGGGAAACGTCTTCATTCAAAGTTCTCATACAGTTCTCCAAAATTTCTTCAGACATTTTAAAAACTTTGCAAAGTAAAGATTATTTTAATCATTACTGGAACTAATCTATACTGAGTCGTACCTACAGGAGGTTTATCGACGTGACTTCCTCTTATGTTGAAAGGCTTTAGAGAGGAAACATAAAACAGTGGCACCAAAGCTTAAATCTGACAATTAAATATGTAAAAGTTGAGACATTTTAAATGACTCATACATAAAATTATTCTTAAATAAAGTGTCAAGATAAGATGTTAGGACAGTTGACAGCCAGATCAGTATTGTACTACGAGCGGTTCGGGTTAGAAAACAACAAAAAGCTCCCTGAAATCTCATCCTATAATCCATCACATCTCCCCCCTTCAGCTCAACAGCAATATGTCGTGTCTTCTGGTTTATGCAAATGTAAAACACGCCGTCTTTGGGGCGGAATTTAGGGAAAACTGTGAAACTGATTGCAATAATACGGGATGTGACTATGAGCGTGCGTGCGTGTGTGTGCATTTTTGTTGCTCACAGATGGCTTATTCTTCAAATGGACGTGATTTTCTTGTCTGTATATATATATAGTTTCAGAATAGTAATGAGGCAGCGGCGACTCCAGCTGAGATCTAACAGCTGAACAGGTCGCATTAAAATAAAATTATACAATAAACCTCCCACAGAGCTCCAGAGGGGACACACACACACACACACAGTGGCTTCTGGACCCACCAGTAAGACTCCACTAATGAGGAGTTTTCTATTATTATTATAGTTATGTCATGTCCAGGGTCATATTCATGTTGTGAACATTTGTAAATTAAGATTTTATATAACACAGTCCAGGATCACAGTTAGACATCCCCAGTGAATGTTTGTTTTTTTTACACATTTGACTCTCTCACTCTCTTTTTTTTTTTTTTGTGCAATTATTTTGGTTGCAAGTCTGTTTAATAATATTCTCAATGAATGTTTTATACGAGTTAAATGATCCTCTTCACCTCTGCATTGCTATATAATGTACACTTGTCCAGTATAGTCGAGGCAGTGCACGTCCAGTTATCTACACAAGACATTTCTGTAACCTCCTGGTTAAGACATTTCACATTTGACCCTCTGTATCAGTTTAAGATCCTTTAATGCACCTGGGTACATCATTTTAATATGAAATATCAATATTTGTGTTGAGCCCCTAGTGGTTAAGATGTACCAACGTCTGCGGTTTGAGTCTCTCTCTGCACTGTCAACTATCAAATAAGAGAAAACATGCCTAAAAAAAACGTAATAAATGGAATATTATGTATGTATAATATGAAAAACAGGATATTATGGCTGAAACAATTAGTCCTTTAATTAATTAGTTGATACACACAAAATTTAGTAAGCAACTATTTTGATCATGACTAATCATTTTAGTCATTTTTAGTCATTTTTAAAGCAAAAATTCAGAATATTTTCTGATTTCAGCTTCTCAAATGTGAAGATTTGTTGTATTTTTGAGTCCTATATGATTGTAAACTGAATATATTTGAACTCTGCTCATTATTATTTGACATTTACATACAAAATGATTAATCAATTCATCAAGAAAGTATTTGGCAGATACTGATAGTTAGTTACGGCTCTATGAAATACTACAGGTTTATGTCTGATATGGAGCCGGAAGAGAAAAACTTCAAATTAATACCCAGCAGGCGATCTGAACACCTTTTGGAGCAGCGATAAAGAAATGTTTCCTAACAAGTGACAATTCACTGAAATAAAACTATTACTCGCTTTGCTCGGAGCCTCCTCGTTACAAAAGACGCTGATGTGTTCAAACTAGCAAAAATAAATAAATAAAGAGCATATTTAATCACATTAAACTGAGTCCCATATATCATCCTGTGTATTTCAGCCAACTGCTTAAGACAAGACAACATCAGTCACTCTGATTTCAGTCCTCACACTTCAAGCAACTTTCTTCTTCTTTTCTTTAAACCAGGAAGAAAAAGCAGCTGCTGAGTAAGAGAAAAAATAATTAGATGTAAATTACTATAATTGACATTATTGATCTGAAAAAGTAGTTTGTGTTAAAACTACTGGCCGTATTCATTTTCTCTGCCGTTAGCTTGCTGGTTAGCCTGAATGGTATTTCACACATAAACCTTTTGCTCTGATTATTTCACATCTATCACACTTATAACACCTCCTCTCAATCTCTCTAAATGATAAACTGTTATTTAAGGGTAACTAAGGCACCATTAACACCAATAAGATGACCTGACACAGTTGCTAAACCAAACCTTAAGACTCCTCACTCCCCCCGCGGTCAGCAGCATCAGTCATCACCTCGCTGCTGTTACAGGCCCAAAGTGCCATAATTGACATTTACAAGACATACGAGCTATCAAACAACGGTGCAGTGTCTCCGTTCCCCCAAAGATAAATGATGAATGTTAATTAACATCAAGGTATACGTGACACACGGGACATGCAATTTATAATATACAACAGCCTGCAGCTGTATGGAGGCTGGAGGGGGGGGGGGGGGGGAGCACGTCTGGCACTACTGTGTGAATAAATTCTTTCTCTTTGCTTTTCACACTTTCAATGGCATAAAAGTGGCTTATATGGTTTGTCAGGTCCCAGAGGAAAACTGTGATTTAGTTTTTCGGTACAAAACTGTGTGCAGAGCGTCTCGAATCGGACAGCGAAGCAGGGTGACAAAAATCAATCAAGAGGCAAGTCAGTGATGAAGGGAGCTCAAGAAGAATCAAGAATCCTAATCTAGTCCTGTTTACCAGGAATCTGTATAATAAAGGTTTATATGAACTTCCTGGTTATACTTTTCAAGATGATGGTTACTGTGAGTACGATGTCACATTACGGGAACTGAGCAGATTATATTTCCAGTACGAAATCATGAATCATCTGCCATGTCAGTCTTTCATTTCACAGTTTTTATTCCTCTATACGCACTTTTTTTTATACGCACGCCTTTTTCAGAAACCATTGTTGCTGCTGTTGTATAAAAGCAGGTGAAATCAAAATGCTATAACTCCTCCCTCCATGTGTGATAAACAGCTTTTTTACACAACACTACACCTTCCTGATGTCATCCACGTTAACATAACGCATCACCAAACAAATTCAACTAAAACAGTCTCCTCATATACTCGAGCACATGACCATAAATTACTCTCTTTGTCATTGGAAAACGTGGATTATGATTTACATGACTCAGTGAAAAACCATTAACTTAACATTCAACCGTTACGTGCGGAAGCTGCTTGAGAATGAGACATAAGCTCAGCCAACCATACGAGAACGATGACGAGGTTAAAAGCAATTTGTTCCCGGCAACATATTGGTCTGTAATAGCAGCAGTTTGAGCTCTGGATCATCCATTTCAGATAAACACACTGCATTAGAGGAGATTTGAAAGCTATGTAGTCTTCTGCGGTGCCGGGGAATAAGAGGTGTAACAACAAGCTGCCGACGACAAAATCCCTCAGAGCTGCATCCTGAAGGTTCGGCTGCAGAAGATTTTTTTTTTTATCTCATATGAAAGAAAAAATGAAACGTCCCTTTGCATTTATTCTGGATGACAACCAATGAATGCTAACGTCTGAAAACAATGGGCCCAAACAGATACTCCCAGAGCTTTCAGAAGGAATCCTGGGTAATATAGGAGATGACTGATTGGAGGAGATGTAGAAGAGACAAGATCGGAAAGAGGTGCATCTACCTGAGGA
Organism: Euthynnus affinis; assembly: GCA_029490765.1. Lineage (NCBI taxonomy): Eukaryota > Metazoa > Chordata > Actinopteri > Scombriformes > Scombridae > Euthynnus > Euthynnus affinis. Next base: position 4,980,808 of record CM055845.1, read on the forward strand.
GGAGAATCATACACCTCAAGAATTTAATTATTGCAAACTTGTATTTTTGATGCCAGTTATAGAAGGCAGAGGTTATGTTTTGTTTTTTTGTGTGCAACAGCTTTAGAGTTGGAATAAACATCTTTACCAGCTGCTACAAAAAAATGCTTTTGGTCTCTAAAGCTAATTTCCTTGCTCATGACAACTGTATCTTATTAAGGCTTAAAGTTAGGTTTAATTAAGGGCGCTGCTGCTTTGAGTCACTCAAAATCGTTACCACAGCGACAACGTTAGGTTAGGTTACGTAACCATGGCATCACGCCAGATTAACTGAATATAGCCATAGCTTTCGTTATTTCACAGTGTGTTTGCAGTTCATGAAAGTTAATTGTAACGTTTTGGTGGCCTAAAAAAAGTCTTATTCAGCATTTGGTTGTACTAAAAGACTCTCTGAGGAATTGGATGTTTAGTTTTTATGGCACGTATATTTTGTTTTAATGGTTTTAAGCCTTTTTAAAGCCGTTTTTCTTCTAGCTAAAATTAGCATTAGCATTATCACCTTTAACCATAGACTGTAAATGCACTGTGCTAACCATGCTAGCAGCTAGTGTTAGGGTCAGCTCCACCCTCTCATCCAAACATGGTCACTTCTGGCTCCAGATATCCAAGATGGCGACAGTCAAAACGCAAACTCAAGGCTTCAAAATAGCAACAATAAAACCAATAGCTTTTATTGTTGCTGGCAGAGTTTTTCAAGATTCAAATGACCTTCACACGCACATGAAACAATGCATGCATGTTCTCTAACTGATACCCTTCTTGTTTACTGATCACTCTCTGCAGACATGTCATAGCATTTAACGCTAATGGAAACCGTACATTTTCTACTGTTGCTAATTCACATTAAAAGCATTTAACTGGCAAACACAGGGTGATATTTATTGTGAGGCAGCCTCCGGAAATGCAAAACAATACAAGTAACAACATCTATTTTGTCTTTAGATAATAAAATTTTTTTAAAGGGTGAAATAAAACAGAAGAGAGCAACTACAGTGAGACGTGGAGCTGCAGGCAACAAGCTACTGTTTCCAAGAACCGGCACACTTCGTCATCAAGGTAATCAACTTTTAATGCGCCGTGCTGTTGTGTGTAAAATGATGAAAATGACTGACTTTCCTCTTTATTTACACAACTTGATGAGACAAATCCTCTCAGCTCATAATTTGTTTGGCTGCACTGTAAACTGATTGACCAGCTACTTTTCTGGCAGAGTGGTGGCTTGAGTGGCGTTCACTGTTCTCAGCAGTCGATATAATTTGACGTTTTTACGTACGATTTTGAACAGAATGAGCTGTAGAAGTGAAATACAGTTTCCATTGCCACCAATACCATGGCGTGGTTGTTGCCATATCAACCAGGACTGAAATCTTAAGCATTTTAACTTCTATTTATAGTAATTTTGCTCGTATGTTTGTGCCTCTACACCGACGAGAACCAATTGTCTGACTTCCACGGGGGTGAGGACATTTTCTCTGACCTGTACTCTGCTGTGTAAGTTTGAGTGCGTTCAGACTTATAGATTAGATATCATCCCTGGAGTAGAGTTACTGTTGAGAGGGCCTGTGCTGCAGAGGGATAACAGCAGGATTAAGGTTCATAAAACGAACATGTTCACTGTATGTTCTCATAATATATTAACACTACACAGTATATGCAAGTGGCTTCAGGGCTTATGTTTAACTTCCTGTAGTCAGCAGAACCTTTTATTATAAATCTTCTGATAATTCGCTATTAGCGGTCCGTTGACGAACAAGAAACCCCGCTAGAACAGTTAATGGAAAACCCCCATTACATATTTTATACATCATTACGTATCATCAATCACCAGCATGCAGCATATTTCAGAAGCTACTGTATGTTTGTGATAAAGTGCTATAATTTAACTCTACCCTCGGCCACCCATGTGCATCCATTCTCAGTTTGCTTTTTCCCATATTTCCCAGAATACCAGCTGCCGGAGACTGAGCCTGAGGTTCATGCATCTGGTGTATCAAGGTAGGAAAGAGGAAAAAGTGAAAGTCATGTCCCTTGACCCTCAGTAAATTTGGTGACTGCAGAAAAAAAAACAAAAAAACATCCTTACTCTCTAATTTCTTCGTTATTAATATCCTGTATGTTTGCAGACACCTGAAGGCAAACAAACCTGCATCCATTCGGCCTCCGAGGAGCGATGAATCACGGTAGAGTAGAGTTCAGACACCGCTACATGTGGAGAAATGATTAAAAGGAACAAAATGTCTTTTTTCATTCAACGCAGCTCTCTCTAAAAACAACAAACAGATGTCTTTGTAAATGTTGAGTGAACACGCAGATACGGACTCCTTGGCCCAGACAGGAGGGGATGTCTAATGTGCACACTGGCATAATTAGATTCAAATCAAACACACAACTTCACCAATATCTCAGATTTTTTGGGTATTTTTATAATTTGTCATTCAACTGTATCTAATTAAGGCCCGATGTGAAGCTGTTTGAGACGTCTGTCGTGTCTCATGAACACGTTTAGGAGCAATTTCTTGGCTGCTGAATTTGAAATATTGATTATAAAAGCATACTGTATGTCAGAACTGACATCACACACTTTTCCTCGTGCATAAGTTCAAGTTCAGTCTGGTAGATTGTTGGAGTAAATACACACGTTTGCCTCGTCTGAGAGGCAAATTACTGCTGTAAACAGGTAAATGTCTTAATACACTGTCTCTGCGACAACACCTGCTTCTCTCAGAAGTTAACTCACACACACAGCTGCCCTGCCAAAGTGATTCATCTGCAATGATTAATAAGTTTCAGTTGCCATGTGAAAAATCTCCTTCTTCTCCTTCTGTACTGTGTATCAGCATAGAAGCAATCTAATATAAAAACCACATTAATCCACAGAGTTTCACAGAACCACAACACTTTGGAGCAGTCGGTAAGTCAACATAACATTCTTCTTTTACTCTTCAACAAACCCTCAGTGATCTAAACCCCTCTGTCTTTTACTGCACACCTGTCACAATCATTTTGAAAAGGACCAATAATATTTGAGAGCTCTCGCACCTAAATATGTCACCACAAAATCCCAAAAATGAAATTAAATGTCCATCTTATCACTATTCTGATTTTCTCCCGTCTTTAACAACCTGTCAGTGGTAAAAACATTTTATGGATGTTATTAAATAAACGTACGCTCAGTGAAACATGATGAACTGTTAGACTGAAACCTTGTTTGTCGTCTTCAGTTCGTAAACACGGATTAGCCGGCAGGTGATTCGGTGTTCAGATTCAAGTGTAATTGAATATCATTTTAATATCGCTACGCCCCAAAATGTTTGTACACAAACATCTGACTTTAACTTCAGCGCGCTCAAACGGAAACCATTTAAGCTCAGTCACCGACATGCTCCAGCTGTGCAGTTTAAACAGATGCTTTCCCACAAGGACACGCGTGAGCATGGCGAGTACTGACAGCGATCATCCGTGTTGTTTGAGAGAAAATATTGTTTTTAAAAAGTCGACCTGAGGTCTCTAAATGCTCCAGAGGAATATAAAAATCTCACACAGGATTGATGGAAAATAACATTTAAGGACTTCTGATGCTCAGATTTAATTTTTGATATTTATTTTTGCATCCAAAGTGATTGGAGAACTAAATGAATACCTCAAGATGATGAGTTATAAATAAATTAGTAATCTGAGGTAGCAATCTTCAACCCCTGCAGTTAGAGAGTGTGCAGTATAACTTGAATTTAAAGAACATTTTCTGCTTCACTGCCGCAGGATGTCCTTACCTTGCTGCTATTTCTGCTCTCTGCCGTTATTCCTCCCTTCCTTCCTCTTTCTCCCAGTTTTCCATCCCTCCACATCTTCCTGTGACTCTCTTTATTTATCCGTCCAAGTGTGCCATATTGTTTCCTGCTACGGTAGCTTTCTGTGTCCTTGCACCATTTGTTTGCATGAATTGTTGAGAAGGAGGCTTTTTCAAATGTAAATCATGTGCAGGTGCAGGTCAACTGGTAACCAGCATAAGAAGGAAAAATAAAAACCTGCACACTGACTCTCTAGCACAACATTTCCCAGCTGGATCGCTGCGTATAAAATCAATAAGATTAGTGCTGCACTGAGGAGGATTTGTTCATAAAATTACTTCCTCTTCTCTCTGCTCTGCAGTTGGCTTCGCTCTGGTGGGTCGCTCCCATCTTACCATACATGCTTACACAAGATCATGAATGGGAGTTTGGTTACTTGTTTTTTTTTTTCCAGCAGAGCATAAGGCAAATAAACACGTGTGGCTGGAAACATCCAATCACATTCACGCAGGTGTACTACAACACGGACATTTTAACCCGACACTGTCTCAGTTCAGTCAGCTGATTACGCTCAGGCCAACGCAGTTTCCCGCCGCAGCTCCCTCCACCACCATGACCACCTCCTGCCTTTGTGGTATATTTTATATTGTTGATTGTAACATTGAGAATGGATGTTCATGTGCTGTATGTTTATCGGGGGGATTAGCTCTCTAAGCAGGATCCTCTTTGAGAGCTCTTCAAACAGCAGAACAAATCTAAGCGTATAACCGTTCGATGTAAACGGTAATTTCTTGACCTCAGTGGAAAAGCGTTCTGTAAAACACAAGCGGTAATGATCTTCGCTGAATTAGGAACATATTTTTCATTTTCGAGAGCAGGTATTCTCACAAAAGCAGAAGATGTTGACTCATCTGTTGAGATAAACCGCTGTGGTGTCACAGGTATGTAAATGTGCTCGATGTGACTCATCGAGACTCAGACGTGAAATCTAAACAGAAAACAGCAAAATCACATCCACAATTCTTTTCTTCCTGTCTTTTTTTTTTTAATTTTTTGGATTCACTGACTCATGCTCTTATCTTTATTCTCTTCATTCTTCCAACAAAACATTTAAAGCCCATGTACGTACACACATCTGCTGCACAGGCTGCTCAATTATTGATTTACTCAAAAAGCTGTTTGATTCCAGATCAAATCTATTTAAAAAAAACCCAAAACTTCCCAAACTACCTGGTGTTTATAGCTCAACACTGAGAATGAATGTATGATAACATAAAATGCAATTATTATGCAAGTCAGGTGCTTAAAGCAGATACATTTTGTTGTTGTTTAAAAAAAACGTGTGTGTGTTAAATGATTCAATTCATTTTAGGTGAAAAACTGTTTTCACGTTAGCTGCAGTGTCCTGTTTGATGCAACGAGATGACAACAAACGCACAAGATTTCACATCAAATGTTGGCAACAGAAGAAAATCTGTGATAACTAATAAAACTGTGGCTTTTTACACCGTCTTCAAGTAAGTTGTTACCACGTCCGCTTCTGAAAGCAAGAAAACGCACTGAAACACATTTGTCAAAAGTTCGGACTGTTTCTGACTGATCAGCAAAGGCGGCTGTTTCAGACTTCCTGTGGTTGTTTGACTGTGAAAGAGAGCTTTTCCTTTCACTTAACTGACATCATTACAGCTAAAATTCAAAGTGACATCAAATCCCAAAAGAACCATTGACCAGATTTTAAATGATTTTTATCCTTTGCAGCTGAAGAACAGCAGCTGGCACTTCCCGGCTTAGTGACGATAAAGAGGAAATTAGCTCATGTTTGACTGCACAGTGTGTCCCATCAAAACACATAAAACATGTACTTTAATGTGTCACCATAACAAAATAACCTGAAGGTACAGCAAAAAAATCGGCTGTTATAAACATCTGCACTGTTGCGCAACTGCGAAAAGTTCAAAATGACTGTAGGGGGAAATAAAAAAAGACACACACATGAAATGTAAGAGAGGAAAAGATGGAGCAGATCATACTGAAGAGAAAAACCTACACCTGGATACTCTGTGTGCACTGTTGTAGCGCATTTAGAGAGAAATGGAGCGAGACGCCTTCCTCTGTCTTCACTCTTCCGTTGCTGCTTCTGTTTCCCCCTTCATCTGTCTCAGCAAACTTCACTGAGAGCGTGTGTGTGTGTGTGTGTGTGTGTGTGTGTCTGTGTGTGTGTAACTGAGAGCCATCCATCTCCCACCCCCAGTCACCCTCCATAATTACGGTGGGCCTGCCTTCCCTCCATGCCATCATTACTTTGCACATTACAAATTCTCTCTCCGTGTGTGTGTGTGTGTGTGCTTATTGAATACCTAGACAACACCAGCTCTGCTCTCCTCCTTGATAATCTCACTCTACATCAGCTGTCACCTTGTCTGAGCTGAAACAATGGGTGTCAGGGTGTGTGTGTGTGTGTGTGTGTGTGGGTTGTGTGTGTGACCACTGCAGGTGCCTTTAATGTGATCAACCTGCTACATGAGATTAAAATGATAAACTTCTATATATTTACAGAAACACAGAGATTCTTATGCTTTGGATAAGTTTGTGTGGGGTTTCTATGAATGAGGGATGTAGCGGAGAATAAATCCACTAAAAATGAGCGTAGCCGTGTTTTCATATTAAAAAAAAAAAAGTGCTATTTATAGATTTCCCATAAATCTTGATTAAGAGTCGGTGACATCTGTGGATAGCAGCAATTAAATAATATGAAGCTGAAACTGAAATGTTATAAAAGATGGTCTGGAATTAATTTATTGCACAATAAATCTGATTTCTGCCATGAAGCAATTCCACAGTTATCTCATTCAATAACACACAATATGCAAAGCGACAGCTCCGATAAATCTTCACTCTGAAACACGAGCACCTGCTACAGGACACGGGTGGTAAAATCTGAACATCTCGTTAACATAAAACAATTATTGTTATTTTTTTGATAGCGTTCAACAACTACAGCTCCCATGAGGCTTTTTGTGTTCAGACTTTCTGTGACTCATGGGAGACGTTGCTGTTGATGAACCTTTGCCATCAGCACAGAGCCTCGCAGGAGCTTTATGTGTTGAATACTAACAAAATGATCATTGCTCTAAGATTAAATATCACCACCCAGTAATAATTTAGATCAGAATAAGGACAGAGAACTGGAGGTGGGGCGAAATAAAATCAATTCACATGTGAATTACAATGTTTATCTTCTGTTCTAAATTAATTCACAAGTGCCAAAAATCAATTTTTATAATAATGATGGTTAATAACTTTAATAATGGAATGGAAAAGGCCGACCTGTGTAACACCCAGACAGTGTACAGCTCCCATACGAGTGATCTTGTAGTTCATTACGGTGTATTTTAGCTGTAATAACTTAATAATACCTTAGCATAGCAGCCAAACTCCAGCACTAACAGATGAGTCGCCTGACCAAACACACACTGCAGCACTTTATAAAATAAAACTCTGACCACATTCTGTCCTGCGTTCACATACAACCAGCTGGAGACACGAACAACACGGCAGAGAGGTCTGCAATAAAAAAATAATAATAATAATAAAAAAAAAAAAAAAGAAGCTGCAGACTCTCTGGTGACCTTGATCAAGTTACGGCATGTTTCATATTGCATTTCAGTGGACTGCAGCCTCAAGTGAACAAGTTTTCACACAGAGCGCTGGAGCGAGAGCCCTAAAAAAATCGCGCCCACCTGTCAATTTACTCAATCGAGAATCATTTTTTTTAAATCAAATTTGTCACAGCTACAACCATGCGACTAGTTTCCTTTTGTTCTCCCTCCCCTGTGTTCCCCCTGTCTGTCCCTCAGTGTGTGTGTGTGCGTGTGTGCTGTGGGTGTGGCGCTCCTTCCTTCCCCCTGACTCTCTCCTGGCTCCTGGCTACGTGTTGATTGCACACACCTGTCCTCCATCATGTTCATCATCCTGCAGCATATGTACTTCACCCACTCGTGGCTGGACTCGTCGTTTCAGCCTCAGCGTCAGAACACGCTTCAGGCTGCTCTGGTTTTAGCGATTGTCTTCTAAGTGTTGGACTTTGACGAAGCGCTGTCTCTTGTTCTAGTGCTCCTGGATCACAACCCGTCTGCCTGCCTGCCAGCCAGCCTGCCCGCTCGCTTGCTCTCCAACCCATTACCACCTGCCACCATCTGATAACCTGCGCCATTTCCCCCTCTCATTCATCATCAGTCCTCCAGCCCACTGCCCCGGCCAGCTTCTCCTCCTCTTCCACCTCCATCCTTCACATACTGGCAATAAAAGCTCTTAATCTTCTCCATCTTCGTCTACATTTGGGTTCACCTTACAAAACCGCAACAGAAGCGTGACACCAAGAGTCTTGCAAGAGACTGCCAAACATCCCGCTACAGAAAACCCAAGAAGAAGGAAACCTGATTGTAATTATAGTTACTTTTAATCTTTAGATTTGTCAATGCATCCATCAAAACCAGGTCAGAGTAATGAAAGGTTGGACAGAGGATGAGAAGAAAAAAAAAGAAGATTTTGGGTGTGGGCTGACAAATCTGCACTGCAGAGAGGGATCTGTAGTTTGGAGAGAGATTCAGAAGCAAGAGGAGAGAAAAGAGAGAAATAGCTGCAGGGGAGAGACAGAACGAGGAAAAAAAAAGAAAGAGTGAGGCCACAAAACAGCACAACACTGAACAGAGAGAGAGAGAGAGAGGGAGGTAGGGAAGGGAGAGGGGTGGTGAGAACAAGCAAACAGGAGGAGACAGATGAGGTGGAATCATCTGAATAAGAGCGAAGACGAGGAAAAGATGAAGAGAGCTGGAGAGTGTGAGAGCAGGTGACAGGGGGGAGAAAAAGAGAAAGAAAAACATTTAAAAAAAGGAGGAAGAGAAGAGGAGGAGAATTGGACAGCAGGACTGTGGGAAATCAAATGGAATAAAAGAGAAAAAGCAAGAAGGAGGGACTGTTGAAGGCAGAGTGGAAGTAGCCAAGCAGAGGAGGAGAAGAAATCTCAATCGCCCGACTAGAAGTGAGAGAAACGAGGGGGAGGGAGGGGTGATGGGTGATGGGTGTCGAGAGGAGGTAATTTACAATGGAGTGGATGGATGAAACTAAAGAAGAGGAGGAGAGGCAGAAACAGAGTTTTACTAAGGGAGTGGCTCCTTTTTCAATCAATACCCAGCTTTAAATTCATCCGCACAGTCTCAGAGTGCAGGGGGGGGGAAGTTTATCCACACATAATTAAAATGATATTTTATTCATTTCCAACAAGAAAAGCCATTTGTTTCTGATTTGTTTGGTCATTAGGGAGCGTAATCATCATCCTGCTGCCACTAGTATCTGTATCTGATTTCAGGGATGGCATCGCAATCACCTCAGCAAACACGCTCCAGCTAACAATATAACAATATCCAATTAGCCTAACATACTGTAATTACAAAACAGCTAAAATCCAGACTTAATTAAACAAGTTTTGAGAGAAAGATTTTTTAGATCCAAACTTCCACATGAGTGTTTTTGCTCTGGTGAAACATGCTCTGGCTGCTGGTGACGGTGGTGAATCCAGTGGTTATCATATATTATATACCGTTCATTAACATCACCCTGGTTGCCATTAGTTACATGTCACAGTTACCTCCGTTTCTTTTGTTCCTCAGCCACACGTCTCTCCTCTTTCCCTCTCCTATCAGCACTGACACAAAGCTCCGCCTCACACCGTAAAGTCATGTGAGTCGGTTTTGTCCGAATGTTCCCATCTTCCTATCCGGATCTGTATTTTTCACTGCTGCATGTATAAAATATGACCTCACCAGTGGAGTGCAGATTTCTAGGATACAGGGTTGCGTAACTGAGAGTTCAGGGGAAAAATCCACATCTGTGTGAGCGAGTGAGTGTTCGGTTCACGGTTTGAAACCTCTTAAAGCTGCAGCGCGGAACTTTTACATATGAATGAACGTCCGCTGCGTTCGGGCCAAACGAGTTCACACATTGCTGATTGAGCCTATCACTGCCGGATAAATCTATCTATTTTTTAAATCTCATGTAAGGAGGGACGTTCCCGCACAGTAGAGACATCCACCGGCCGAGCCCACTGACTTCCTGTTAGCCCTCTGCTAACATGAAAGGAGATAAAATAATTGTAACGTGCAACTCTTCTAGACTTTAAAAATGTTATCGGACTGAATGGATGCAGGGGTTGTGTGACACTCGCAGAAATGTATCCACCGTTTCCACGCTGCTACAACAGCGATGGAGTAGGCTATGATGTAGCGTATAACATAAGAACGTGTTGACGGGTGTTTTTGTAATTACTCTCACTGCCAGAAGGGGGAGACAAAAGTCCCGAACTCCAGCTTTAAGTGCTCAGAAACAGTGAAGTGCATTACTTTATAACTTTGTTACTTGATAACATGTTTATTTTTTTTTTAGTAATGAGTAGCGGAAGGGACGAGGAGTCACCTGATGCTAGTCTCACAATTGGAGGGTGTGTGAATCACGCAGCTGAGGTCGGGACCAGTGTCCAGTCACTGAGGTTATGCTAACTGATCAGTAAATCCATTCGAACTGTGTGTGTGTGTGTATGTGTGTGTGGAGGATTTTGAGTTGCTTAAAGGCAACTTTGACAATTGAGTAATGAGTGGAGAGTAATGTAACATGTTACTTTTGCTGCTGAGTAATGAGTAATGTGTAATCAGTAATTGATTACAAGTAATTTACTCGACACTGTTCAGTAGGACCCTAGATGACAAAGAAGTTGATCTAGTAAATGATAGAAAAGCAGTGTTTATATTTCCTAACTGCCACTCGGTCACCAGAGGTAACATACACTGACACTGTGTAAATGATATTCTAGCAAAGTCTGCAGTCCAGTCAGAAATATTCATGGCTGCAAGCTCGACCCCTGCAGCGTGTAGCTCGTTAGAATATAAGTAACTGTCAAGGACTTTGACCAGCAGGCTAAAACTGAGACTAAGTGCCTTCGGTAGAAGAAGAAGTAGTAATGTCCCTGAGTCGTTGAAAAAAAAAAGTTCCACAGTGAGAAACAGAGAGGTGAGAGAGAAAGAGACAGCAGCAAATGATCTGAGGGGGATCTTTACATTATGTGTGTGTGTATGTGTGTGTGTGTGTGTGTGTGTGTGTATTTGTGTGAGTTGAGAGGCTACGAGGTTAAGTTGTAATAAAGATAAACATATATTGTACAGCAGTTTCGTCTCAGCTCTTTCTGACCTTATTAGGATCGAGGGGGAAGCCACAAACACACACACACACTTTTCAGCAGGAGAGAATAATGTTAGTGTGTGTGTGTGTGTGTGTGTGTGTGTGTGTTAGGCCGAGACAGAGAGTGAAAGCAGAGGAAGGAATGGAAAGGGAGAGAGGTTAGCACAGGGCTGGAGGAAAATGTATCTTCTTAAATAAACACACACTCATGCAGAAGCAGATACTTGAGTCAAGTCCCCTTCGAGTCATCACCAATTATATCCTTGTTACGGATCCCTGCGTCTAACACACACACACACAGACACACACACAGACAGAGGCACAGACATCTTCAAGGTCTCTTCTAAGAAAGCCAATTACTACCTGCCGCCCACCGCTGTATCCAGGCAGAAGCCATTAGAGACAACACACACACACACACAACAGGTGCCGCACACAGAGCCATAACCTTTTATAGAAGTCGAGTCCCGTCACGCACAGCATGGCATTCACACGCTGATGTCTGGCCAATATACCAGCTTGTAATAAGACAGGAAGTTGGTGAAGCGTCAAGACTTGATAACTCTCTTCAAATATTCCTCAAAGAGAAAAAAAACGAGGCTTTTCAAATCAAACTTTAGTCACAAAGTATTGTTAAAAATCCGCTCAAGTCTGTTTGAATGAATAAATGAATGTGCTGATATATTTTTTATAGAGATTTTTATAGTAAGATTTGGTTAAAATGTTTAAAATAGTTTGTATTGTGACAGTAAGTTAGGATCATCCAGTCAATGTATGAAAGCAAATCAAGCTGCAAAATGTCAGTGTTGGTTGATTAATCTGCACAAATCACAAACTAACTGACTAAAGACCTCACAAGAAATTCAACATTCAAAGTTAAAGGTGAATTTGAGAAGTGTTTTCTGTGATTTAACTTCAGGTGAACGTATGTTGAAACGCTCCCTGCCAAAGCCAAAGGCCCTGAAAGCTGACTTTTTTTTTTCGTGCCTTGCCGACAGGCTGATGTTAACTCGTCGGAGCGGCCAGAAGTCAGCCATGACGCGGCTTCTGGAGGCTGACCAATCAGAGTGGGCTCATTGGGAGGAGGGGGGTAGGCCTCAGGCTGTCGTCTGTAACAGCTCTGTAAAAGGTCAGTGTGTGTTAAAATTAACTATTATGCAAAAGATATTCCAGAAGAGCCCTAAAATATAAATACAGACCTGGAAATATGCAGAATGTGTCCATGACTGTCGTACTTTTACATTTATCTACAATCATTTTTAGTTATTAATGTATGTTATTAACATCTCTCCATCGCTCGTGCATGTAGTCTAGAGCTGCACCTAACAATTATTTTCATTATCAATTAATCTGTTGATCATTTTTTTGATTAATCAATTGGTTATTTGGTTTATAAAATGGTGAAAAATGTGTTTGTTTGTTTGTTATTCATTTTTACTGTCATAGAAAACTAAAGAAACCAGAAAATATTCACGTTTAAGAAGACAGATGTAGACAAACTGGAAATTTTCTTCTTAAAAAATGACTCCAAATGACTAATAAGTTATCAAAATAGTCGTCCATTAATAACTAATCGATTAATTGACTAATTGTTGTAGCTTTAATGTACAATAGTCTGTAAATAAAACTTGATTTAACTTTAAGATGATTGCATTTATAGTCATATTTTTTTTACACAAACTTCTTCTTACTTCTTAAACATGTTGTCAAATACATAAATCCGACACCAAGAGCCGAGACTAACCTGTCAGGAATCCACGCTCCACTTATTGATCATATGTCTTTTTTCACACGTAGGAGGAATGTTAGACCTTTCTAATGGAGAAATATTGATTATGCCTCAACCCATTTTTATCTAGTAACTCAAAGCTACTGGTGTGCATCAGTCTGTGCTGTTCAGAAAAAAAGTAATGGATTGTTGAATAAAAGCATTCAGGTTGAGAAGCAGCAGTGGAGAAAAAAAAAAAATTTCATCCCTGGAGGCAACGAGGTTATGAGTTCAAATCCCCTCGGACTCACCAATTTAAATACTACAGACTCTACAGAAGAAGGGCTGGAAGCAAAAGGAAAACATGAAAGCCGCTGGCAAACAATGGCTGAATGATTAAAGGAAGATATATATGTGTGTGTGTGTGTATGTGTGTGTGTGGCTGTGAAGAAGAAAGCTGGGCAGGTATTGACACTGAAACACTGCCATGAATGTTGTCAGGGATTAAACTGCATGTTTGTATGTCTGTATATATATATTTTTTACTGGTAATATGTGTTTTTTGTGTGTTTTTTTTTGTATATTCAAAATATGAAGAGAAAATATGCAACACAGCTGACAAAAAATGATTCCTCTCAGTATATAAATGGATAAAAAAGAGCAGGAGCATCCAGGGTAACCAGCAGCCCATCCTCACAAGAATAACAACAGTATAGGTCTGAAATTCAGGGTGGCAACAATCACCTATAGTTACATTTACGCCACCTAGCAACCATAGTAATTATGTGACACAGTTCGGATAACTTCTATATAAGGTGATTTGATAATTTGATGACTTTTTGCCTCATTAGGAGGAAGCTGGTGGGTGGATGGCGATCGCTTCTCAAAAATGCACAGAAGGAACAGAACCACTGAGTTTAAATGTACCAATTAACCTATCAAATGGTTGCACAACTCTAGCCAGCAGCAGCAGCAGCATGAATATACATCGGCTACCTTTTCATTGAAACATTGATGTTTGGTGTTGTATATTTATATTTCACAGACACGTTTTTTTCTACCTCGCTCTCCAGGTGTTCCTCGCCGCTTTAGCGTCTCTGTAAATTTAAAAGTAGTTGACCTGCTCTTTGTAAAAAAGTGCCCTGAGATAACTCCTGCTGTGAAAAATAAAACTGACTTGACTCGACTTAAAGGGAACGAGAAGGAGTTCATGTGATTGATCGTGAAGCTCGCTCCCACCCCCTGACTCCGCCTGCTGATTCTATATTCCTCCCTACTGATCATGCATTCAGCTTCTCCTCCACAGTGCGCCAAGCTGTGCCCGGGTTGCACAAACCTCCATGGTAACCAAAAGTGTAAAAATGTGCTGGTCACGTCCATGTGCAATTAGCACCCTGTTTTAGAGGAATCCGTCCTGAGATAGTTTCCTTATTTGACATGAAACAGATCTGGCAAGTGTTGCAAATGTTAAGTGTGGTGTGAGAAGTTTACAGAATTTCAAGTTATCAAACTTTACAAATAAAAAAAACAAAAAAAAAAACAAGCAAACTTGCAAAGGTGCCTTGCATAACTAAAATATGCTCAAAAGCTGAATGCAAAAAAATATCAAGTGAGGCAAACTCAAAAAGGGAGAGATAAAGATCACACACATGAAAGCTGCAGACAGAAACATACACCGTCACTCACACAAGCATTCATATATGTGACAACACAAAATCATAGAGAGTAGTTGGTTCATAATGAACTATTGTTTTAACTATACATACGCACACATGCATGCAGAGCAGCCCTCAAGATTCCTGGCTGTGGATAACAGCAGTGAGATGTTTAGTATTCAGAGTGAAGGAAGAGAACCAGAGGGGAGAAGCAGCTCAGTAACAAGGCAGCAACTTCGTGACTCCCTCACTGAGATTATTGTCGTGTGTGCCTGTATGTGTGTGTGTGTGTGTGTTGGTGTGTGTGTGTGTGTGTGTGGCTGGATCCTCTCCCCATGACACATTTGTTCATGCATAAACCAATACTTATTACAACTTTGTGTGGTTGTGCTTCCCTATGTGTGTGTGTGTGTGTGTGTGTGTGTGTGTGTGTGTGACTGCACCACTATACAGTTCCCACACAAGCGCACAAAGGTAATTTACTTACCCAAACCAAACTCATGGGGTCATGGGGGGTGGTGGGTGGGGTGGGGGGGATCAGCTGCCCTGAAACAGTACAGAAAATGTAATTAAGGGATATTCTAAACTGCACACAGAGTAAAGTACATTTAACAGAAAGTTGAATTTTCAAATCAGGGTGACGCTCGTATGTGATTCATCTCAGGTGCAAAACACACGCACACACACATGCATTTCCTCAGCAATCTATTACAGTGCAGCAGTGATGTCCTGAGACACTGAAGCGAAACAAAAGCGTCTCAGTTCAATAAGGAGCCCATTTGTTTTTTTACTGTAGCTGAAAATGATAATTTCTCCTGCAACCGTAGAAAATGATTAAAAGAATCAGTAGTCAATATTTCTATTGAGCACAAGGGAGACTCAGGAGGTTTTTACTTATTTGTCTTGAGTGTTGTACGTGTGTGTTTTGTGCCAATTACTCCAGTCTGCTCTGAATTAGATAAATTGAGATTCAATGGCTTTTGGTCAGTGGCGGCTCCGAGGTCTCTCCACTAGCTTGCTTTAATCCTTTAAGACCCTTTTCAAACTTAAAGCACTTGATTTATTCCTGCAGCCATAGTTGTGTGTTCCTTACACGTATGCCAAGACGTCTTTTATAAATAAAATATAGTTTTAAGACGAAGCTGCCGGGGTAAAAATGTGACGACGGTGAGCATCCAGCCTTAGAAAGCGTGGGGATTTGAACGTCTCAGCGAGCTGTGGGGGTTGATTAGGTGACGGCTAAGCTGAGGCATCTGAAGCTAATCACTGACCTACCTGCCTGCCTGCCTGCCTGTCTGACTGACTGTCTGACTGACTCACCGTCTTCCTGAGTGTCTGTCAGCGTGTCTCGGCAGACGCTCAGAAGCTTCTGAACGAGCCCATATAGATTAAATTATTGATCAGTGTGCACAAAAGAAAGAAAAGAAAAGTATGCGTGTATGAGAGAGAGAGACGCACAGTAAAGAAGAGGAGAAGAAGAAACGAGCAAAAGAGGTCAGCACGTGCAGACTGTAACACTCTGAAGCAACCAGCTGACAGATGAAAGAAAGCTCCATAATGAGAAAGTGAGAGAGTGGAGTGTGTTCCCATATATTTTAGGCTCTTAAAGATGCATTGAAGTCCGCACTCTGCCGTCACGTCACAGATTTGATCAAAAGGCAGCTGCAGCCTTCAGCTTTGGAAATGTTGATGCACTTCTCGAGAGGATGAGACGAGCAATAGAAAGCATTATTACCTACATTTAAACGTTTGTTTTTTTTTTTTAAATCTAACTGCTGCTGAATGATGCACCACGAACAGAAGTCAGCATATTCTCTGTGACATGAGGTTTAAAGACGTCTGTGCTGGACAGAAGAGCTTGTAAAGTCGCAGCTAGAGGAGAAAACAGAGGCAGGAATAAATCGCTCACATGCTGCTGTCGACCAGCTGCAGGTGACAGCGTGGAATAAAAGTGTTTGTCTTGTTAGCCTGCTAGCACATCCAGCAGTCAAAGACAAATATAGAGCTTTGTTTTGTAACAGAAGAGTTTTATTTGACCGTGTCAGGTTTCATTTTATTTCTAATATACCATTAACTTTAGCCTTGAGTAACTCATAAACTATAGATACTGTAACAACATATTGGGCAGCAGCTATATGTGTGTGTGTGTGTGTCTGACTACAAATCTGCTGCACTCCATGATTTAAGTATCAGTAGCTCACGGCTTAGAGAGATAATGGAATATGGACGACTGCCAAAGTTGCAAAACTCAATTGTTGTTTCCCGAAAGTAAAAACTACAGTCCAGCAGTGGATCCTAATATTAGACGGAAACACTGACTCACTCTGGGAAGACGCTGTCTCCAAAAATACTAACATCATTAGTTGGGAGGAGCGGCGTCGTGGCATTTTCTGGACTAGTGAGGTAAAACGTGATAAGTCACACCAACACTCGGTTCACTTAAAGTAAGGGTGTGTTAAAAAAAAAAAAAGAGCACAAATGAAATTAAAGAAAAAGGCACAGACAGTTGAAACGGCTATATTTGAAGTCATTTTAAGCATTATTCACACAGGATTTGGATTTACTTAGTAATGTCAAGTGCACAAGCTCTTTACATAACTTCAGAAACACTTTTCATGCGAAGCTCTCTTGAATATTTCTGTAGTTCGCTGCAGGCAGAAGCTACAAAGCATCAGCAGGTCACCGCCGCCGACAGAAAATGCATTTTCCTGTTAAATAGTCGGAGTCCAAAGTTTGACTGCTTCAAGTGTTTGGACAGCAGACTTTCATCATCTGACCGAATGCAACTGCTAAACTCCTGTGGAGTGTTACTGCATGAACACGAAGCAAAGAAAAGTCAACAAATGAAAAAATGTTGAAGCTTATTTTCAAACTGAATAAAGAGGAGAAACTTCCTGCTCCTGCAACATTATTAACTTGCAACTACAGCTGGAACAATCATCATCTATAGAGCAACTGACATCATATCAAATGACTTTCTAAGTGGATAACACATAGAGGTGTCCTCATATAAAAAAAGAGGAAGGCACTATGATGTGAAACAGAATGGTAGAGGCTGTTTTATGTAGTCATATTGAAGAAGAGCGGAAGAATTTATGACCAAGAAATGGCATAAAAACCAAGGTCCAGGCATTTTTTTATGACATTTTTTCAGTCATAATTCTTCTGCTCATTCCCTTTTCCATGAGCACTGATGGTTTGTGGGACACCAGCAGCGCTCCTGTTACTCCTCTGTTTTCTGTATGTAGTCAGTTTTATCAGTGAGGATTAATGGGTGACTCAGCAGCAAAGAAAAAGTGTATTTATCATGGTTGTTTATATCCTTAAAAAAAAGGTGATTTAGAACAGAGTTAAACTGTTGACAAGAAGTATCATTGAGGTGTCCCGTCATGTGATTTTAATGAACACCAGCCGACCAATCAGAGTCCAGATGATGATGATGTTAGTAGATCTGGAATAAATGAGGAAGATTATCATGAAGACTGGAGGTGAAAAAAAAAAAAAAGGCAGAGATGCAAAAGAGAGATGATTTTCAGGAAAGTGCTATACATCATCAAGTTGAAATTAGTCATGAACAATGTATTGTGAGTGGACACACACACACACGCACACACACACACACACACACACACACACACACACACACACTGGTGTCCTATTATCTCACAGTCGCTGAATGTTATTCATTCCTAGCAGACAAGACAAAATGAGCATCTATAATTCAAGTTGTTTTGGTGTCTGTGTGTGTGTGTGTGTGTGTGTGTGTGCAGAGGCAGAGGGATAACAGCGAGCGATCATAAAGCAGTTACGAAAAAGGTCAACAAGGAAGAAAGAGGCAGAATGTAAGTGTGTTTGATTTGTTTTGGTCTTGTTTTTCTTAATCTGTCAACCATATTCTGTCTCCCCCGTGTCGTTATTATGCCGCCAGCGTCTACACACAAACACAAACACACACACACACACACACACACACACACACACACACACATATATAAACGCTTTCATCGGACAGATAATACTGCCGTAGCTCAACTGTAAACAAGGGAAGTCAGTATGAGCCAATATCAGAACACACACACACACACACACACACACACATGTTGTCCTTGGCCACTTTTGGGGACATCAGCTTTTTTCCCAATTGGGGACATGGCTTTTGTCCCCAGTTGGACATTTAACTGGTCATACTGGAAAAATTGGACACGAAACAACATGAAATTAGCCAATGACAGACACACACACACACCTGCACAAAATGTCACAGGTTTCACAGATAGCATTGCTAATATGAGATTAGAGTCCAGGCTGCATTCAACTCAACTGCATTGATTTTCTTGCCTCCGTCTTTGCCGCTCCGTTTATTTAACGATCCGTCCGGTTCTCACCCAAAAAAACACACAAAAGCATGGAAGAAAGCTCAAGAAGAAGAGAGGAGAAAGAGAGTCTTTCAAGGACTGATTAGTGCTGCACAAACGTTCTTGTTCCTCCTTTTTCAAAAAACTGAAACAAAGCGATGCATGAGCAGAGATGGATGTACAGTATATTCCCAGTATGTTGCCTCCATGGGAGCAACTGCACACTTTGTTCATAACTTTTCTTTCCTCACCAGAGTCTGATTGGAACTGGACCGAGACCCAGCTTTTTTTTTTTTTAGGTGGTTTAGTTTTGTTTGAACTGTGGCCTTAATTAAGCTTTGGCAAAGTTCAAGAAGAAGAAGAAGAAAGATCTCTTCCCTTGCAGAAAGTTCTGCTGCAGTATTTCCTCCTCTTCTATTTCTCTCTTTCTCACATTGTCAAAAAACTCCCCTGTCTGACGTGACCAATGATCTTTCTGCCTGCGTTCCTCAAGCCAATCAGTCTCTAGATGCCATTCTTTAAATATTGCTGCATTTCTGCCATTGCACAACCCACCTCCTCCCCGTCACCACCATGACCTCAGTGACGTCCAGGGAGACTCGTCTGAAGGTTTCTATCAACCACCTGTTGGCTCCACCAGCGTCTAACCTACAGAGGATCCCGCTCCATCTCCTGTCTTCCTGAGGGCTCAGCTACGCTTTATGAAGATGCTTCACGTCCACGGAGTCTAATCACCAAAGATATGAATAAAAATTGTTATTCACTTCCAGTTGATTTCTCCTTACCGAGCCGTCTTTTAATGACATTTTAGAAATATTGCTAAAACATCATTTAGACCGTTTTTCCTTTCTTGCCTCAAGCAAAGAGTTGAGAAGTTTTTTTTTTATCACCAGGAGAGGAAACTTCAAATTGATGAACATATCATTCTGCACACAATAAACTGATAAAAACCCAGCTGCTTCCTCTCCGCTGATCCGTTCACGGCTCAGACATTCAACGCCAGATTACATCAGGCAGGATATTCAAAGGTTGTCGGAGTTATTTCAGCAATATGGCTACCTTTACATCAAACCAACCAATCAAATACGGTGTCCGTAATGAGAAGCGTATGCAATCATCCTGGGACTCCGGCTCATTAAAACACATTGCTACTCTTGTCATTCAGGAAACCATTTGCGCCGAGCCTATGGGTCCAGACTCACAATGCTGTCAAAGAATCCATAATGAGGAGCCAGAAAATTGGGGGAGAGAGTTGGCGGTATGGACGGATACCTAGAGTGAGACTTGGCAAGACAGAACAACAGTCTGGTGTGTTAACGGGGACTCTAATGTTCCCTCCACCAGACCCTCAGAGGACGAGTCTTCTTCATTTATTCATCAGGGTTGCTTGAAAGCGAGACAATTTGTGTGAGATTTTAACAATGAATTCTGAGAAGTTTCTGATGCAACAAGGGGGGTTTAAAGTTGAAGAGAGAGGACCTAAATTCAAATTGACAAGTAATCCCTTTAACAGCATGTGCTGATCAGTGGGGGGGGGGGGGGGGGGTGCGGAGTTATCACACAGCGGCCTCCAGGCCACAGCAGGCGCCAGACAATAAACATGGAAATAAAAGCTGATGATGGATGGAGAATTTTCAGTGTTTTGAAAGGGTGTGAAAAAAATGTGTGTACAGGAGAAGGGAAAGTTCTCACACTACTGTGTTTACATGCACTTTATCTATTTGATTATAACCGAGGCGAAGCGGTAGTGTGATTATAAGGTAACACTTCCTACAAAATGATCTAGTTCGAAGTGTCATCAGTCTTTGTGACGTGTGTGCAGCATGAAAAAGTGCAGAAATATGATATTCTAAATAAAGATATGAAGCAGAACGATCTGAAAGTATTAAGTGCAGCGTGGGCAGCGGTTGTTGAAATGACTATAACATCAGGTTTCATGTTAATAACTAACAATGCAAGTTATAGAGCTTCAAATAATTTGTAAAAAAACACCAACACCTTTGTCTTCTAACACTTTATGGAGATGTGTCAATGAAAAGGAGCGAGATGAAGAATCAAGAGAACAGACAGTAGGAGAGTTTGCACACTGCATTCGCCTTCCACAGCGTATAATTCATAAATATTAAAAGATAAATTAATAGTAAGGTCAAACATTTCACGACTGCAATACTCACAACCGTTTCACAGGTTTGAGTAATTAATGGTTTTCATTTCTTCTCTTCTGTCTGATGAAAAGCATCAGCCAGGAAATGTCACCTATATCATATGTTTTATTTAACAATATCTATTTCTACCCACTACAGTAATGAGTTTATAGCTTGTGGGCAATCGCACATCTTTACGAACATTAATTTAACCATCATATCGACTCCTTAGTGTAAACTGCAATCTGGATATTCAAGCCAGTGGTATACATGAGTCTCACCGCAGCGTCATTACTCAGCGTGTGAAGAACAACCTATCATTTATCAGTGCTGCTGCCTTCTCTTTACGAACATCCTCTCATGTCCCATCAAGTTAAGAGCCAGACCTTCAAACCTCAACACGCTGCGCCTTCTTGCTCCAGTAGATTACCGTGAACATGGACAGCGAGCTGCCGTGCATACAGCGGAGCTCATTTGACAGAGGGAGGAGGTGGAGAATGGAAGGAGAGAGATTTATTAAAATGGACACATGATGGTTGGATAATTGATCATTC
The DNA here is from genome assembly GCA_029490765.1 of Euthynnus affinis. NCBI lineage: Eukaryota > Metazoa > Chordata > Actinopteri > Scombriformes > Scombridae > Euthynnus > Euthynnus affinis. The sequence goes on from CM055845.1 coordinate 5,002,281, forward strand.
AGCTCCCATTGGATAGAGCCGCCTACTGCATTAAAGGTCAATCCAGTCCAGAAAATATTTCTCATTTTCGGTATATTACTGACGGCGGCCGTTCAGTGAGATCCACAATTACAGAGAGACAGAAGAGAAGAGGGACTTGCTGTCAGGTCGTTTCTTGCACATCCCCTGTTGAGAAGTCTGCTTTAGCGGTAGCGCGCTGTCACGACCTATCTGCCACTTCTGAGGTGCAAGTGTGCTTTTTGTCGTCAGTCTTAGAACTCAATTTCTACCATCTGAAGCAAAAAAAGACACTCTTGTTGGTCTCGTCCATTTAAAAAAAAACAGTTGCACATCCGTTATGAGTTTCAGGCCACCAGAGCATTTCAGTTCCCACATCCGCCACCGCTAACGCTGCAATTTACAAGATTCAGGCTCTTGAGGTCTGACCGTCAGCTGTGAGCCTGCTGAGTGTTAAGACGGTAAGTGTTCAGTGTTTATAGTCCGAGTGAAATCTGAAGTGCTTGTTTGTCTTATTGTGTCTTTATGTCTCCCAAAGTTTGAAATGAAAATAGAAAAAAACACACATTTTTGGGAGTAATAATTATTAATTCCCAGTTATTTATCTCTAATTACTCAACAGATTTAAGCACCTCTATCTGTATTCTGCGGTAGAGGCCTTACTATCATTACATTCTGCTTATTCTCTCATTACAAGGTCAAACAAATGTGATAATACCCCTAAAAATACACAAATAACAGACTTAATTCAGCTTCCCTTTGGCTGGTTTGTCCTTTCAGGGACACGTTCCAACCAGAGGCCAGCCAAAGTACCAAACTACGGACCGCTTTACAGGATTATCTTCTCCTGGATGATTGTTGCACTCACAGTTTTCTCGATCTTCCAGTTGCACCAGCATGAATTATGATATAGAAATAGTGAGGATTCAACAGAATTTGAGACAGTCGAATTAAACTATGTTAGATCCTCGAGTGTCTACACTAAAAAAACATTAGCATTAGCATCAGCAGCCTGTTTTTCAGTTGAAAGAAAGAAAGAAACAGAGAAAGTAGCTTTAGAGACGCGTGAAATTTATACGGCCATCAGCTTCCTCCTTTCATTACCTGACAACCAGTACACACACTCAGCCAGGGGTACTAATTGTATTACAGTGGCACTTGCTTTTTTTTCTGCTGCTGCTGCTCTTAAATCTAATCAGCTCTGACGCTGCTGTTATGGATTCTCTCTGAAGTCTGGCGTCCCAGAAACACTGAAGACAGAGGGGCTAATTTAATCAGTTTATAACGTTGATACGAAATGAATCGAAGTTTAAGCGGGAGATGCTTAAACTGACGTTGAGTTAATCAGCTGAATGAAAACACACACACACACAGTCCTCGATAATGTTAACAGTCATGTGTGTTTTACCGACACCGGCTGCAAAACTTTTCATTTGATCTGTTTAGAAAATTAATTAGCTACAGGTGATCTAACACGCCGCTGTTGTGAGGCGAGTCATTTTTAAACCAGCAGCAGCACAAGTCTGCCAAAAACAAGAAGCCGTCCACCTGTTGCCTGACGCTCTTTACAAAATATACAAGAGTGAGGAGAGATAAAAACGTTTGATGAGAGATGTGTTGGCGTCCGAAGTAGAACCGCTTCACAGGAACCCGTCCCCCCAGTGCAGGCTCAGTCTACATGAGTGAATACAAGCAGAACAATAGTCTCCGCTATGAAGGATGATCCACTCGGCTATAAATGGAGGTCACAATGGTCTATAATGGCAGTTATCTGGAGGTAATAATGGTAATTCTTACACTTAGTTAAAATAAACCTTCAAACATATGACATTTCATCATATAGCAAAGCCGGGTCTGAAACCATACAGAGTTTTCAATTTACCTTTGATTTTCTGTTTCATACTCTCTAATTAAACGCCCGGTACTGACAGATTTCAATTTCCATTTTTAAACAGATTTGTTCATTGCAATATTAGAGGGTGACTTGTGCTGTGAGAGGAGGAGGAGGAGGAATAGGCAGATTCATCATATGAAAAGCAAATTCATCACGCCGGTACTCGGCTCATGCGAGGTACTTCATCATGAAACACTTCAATCAGGAACATCCTGACTCTAACACGCTCGCAGAGGCAAGACACCACCGCCGTGGCTGCCTCCACAATATGGTGCTTCATAACTATTTTCCTCATTTCTCCCTGTTCCCCCTCTCTGTTTCCAACCTTCTGGCTCTGTGAGTACATTTCCATCACATTTAATACAATGTTAACACGTCTTAATCGCTGAAGTTGAAGCACTCTTCATTTAGCTGTGCAATTACTGTCACAGCATGTAAGTTTTTTCTCGGAGAACAGTTTGTGTCACTTTCCAAAACATGGAAGTAAAAAAAAACTGTAAACAGCTGCGGATGCCTACTGACAAAATAAATCGGTTAAATGACAAGATCGTATTTTCTCTGCTGTCGATGTCTTTTGTAATGAGGGTTTTGATATCGGTTCGCATTTCAGAAAGCTGTGTTTAATGATTGAATCAGCGCAGAAACATGCAGGTCACGTCTACAGATCCAGCGATTAACCAGTTTCAATATTAAGTGGACTTTTAAAAGGTTGCTATAAAGGCTCAGCTACACAGAGTGTTTCTGTTCTCACTCTCAAAAAAGGGACATTAGGGTACGCTATTTACTCCTCTGAACAACAGCAGCACTGAGAGGAAAATTCAACAAGGCTAGACAAATGTTCATATGTATAATGGGCAGAAAGCAGGAGGGGGGGGAGTTCTGCTGCAGAACCAAAACAAACCTGGTGTACCGGCTTAAAATGCTGCGCTGCAACTCCACTCCCTTTATTTATGTTTGAGGGGGGCGACCATTGCTAAAGGAGATGAGAAGCGTTGTATCCACCAAAATAAAAACACCATAAATCATCATCGTTGGAGTATTTTAGACACAAAAGGAAGACGGATCTCCAGTTTATAAAACTTTCCGACGAGGAGGAAGTCGCCGCTAAAAGGATCCAACACCTCAAACTTAATGCAACATTAACGAGATCATCATCCACAAAGCAATACACTAAGTAATAACTAAGTTCAAACACCATTAGTTTAGTGGCAAGTCACTTCATGAAATATTGAGTCGGTGGGGAATTTAAATGTGAAAAGTGTCACTTGCGATCAGCGAAGTAGAAGATGAGTTATGAGTCGGGCTTTTCAGTTCAATGTAAATCAACGGCAACAAAGTAGGAAAAGGAGCATCGCAGCATTTATGAATGAACGCGCTCACCAAAACGGCACGTTAGCAACAAACATTCACATCCTGTTGCTTCCTCCCATCTGTGTTGTACGCTAAGTGTAAAAGACTTACACAGGGGTTTTTAAATCTGATGTCTGTGGTGACTTTCTGGCACTGAGATCAGGTTTTTCCCCCCTCTGCCCTTCACAGACTCCTCCTGGAGACGGGGTGGATGGGTGGGATGTGGTTAAGATCACCTGTTCGCAGGTGACGGCGGCGTCAACGGTGTTTTTTTCTCGTCATTCCAGAAGAGGGAGACAAAAGTTTCACACTGCAGCTTTAACGTTATGCTCTTGTAGAGTCCCAGCACCATACCATGGGATCTAATTAATTTAATTTCAGTGATTTTCTCAGTTTCTTTCTTTCATTTTTACTAAAACTGAAAAAAAACAATAATAGACAAGATTTTCTCAGAAAAAAATAGATTAATTATTAAAAATTAGTTTAAAAAACAGGCAAAACACTTCAGTTTATTACCTAAATTTGTAATATTTTTCCCTAGGGGCATCAATAAAGTTCATCTTCATCTTATATCAATAATAATATTTTAAAATATTAAAAGATTAGAAATATTAGAAATCAACTACAGTCATTACTGCAATGTCCGTTCAAACTTCACCTTGGCATGGATTATTTATTCTCACTCTTCGTATTCACTTTTAGTCTCAGCCTGCTGCAGTTCAGCTCACTGCTGCAGAATCCTTGATGAAGAGTCTTCCTCTTCAAAACAACATATACTGATTTTGTAATATTGTGAAATAAATGAATGCAGAGTTATAGTGAAACAATGAAACAATGGTGTTGTTTTCTCCCTCAGATTATAATCCTACCATCTAAATCGTTGCATCCCAAACCACGGCACCGACTCTCACTCTGAATTAACATTGATTTTATGACACAGGGGACTGAGGAGAGGCCTGAGCAGGGTGTGGATGCCTGTTAGCAATATCATGTATTTTAATTAGCAAAGGCTGGGTAAGTATTGATTTACTAAATGCTTTTCTTTCCATTCGAGCCACTCTATATTCAAAATCCGATGCAAAATCAATGCGTACAGAGATGGCTGCTTTACATAAAGGTGATGACATCATGACAGAGCGCACAAAGTCAACCTGACCAGAGAGTGAGAGAGGACTTGATGCGCACATAATGCAGCCTGAAATTAATCAGCCTGTATTTCAGTATCACATCTCATCTCATCTCTTTGCGGACCCAATTTCCCATCGCTTTCCATCACACCGGTTACCGTGTCACTATAAAATCATTCACGTCTTGCATGTCTATTGGTGGACAGCTCCAGCTTCATCTGCAGCCTATGAACCTCAAAAAAAAAAACAACATTTCAATTTGTTCCTCCGTTCAGAACCAAATTATTCATTTCCAGCTTCTTTATACACGTCAGTTAAGAGTAAACATACGAAGTGAGATATGAATACGGTCACTGAAACGGTTGATTTTTTTTTTTTTTTTAGAGTTCTTATTAATCGGGTTCATGCGGATGTCACACAGAAAGCTGCACGGCCCTGCGAGCAAGACGGAAGCAGCTCCAGAGAGGAGGGATTGATTCAGGTCGGGATTGATCGGTACAGCAGGACGGAAAAGATTGCAGTCAAAAATATTTCTGACAGGATGAAAAACATCCGCAGCGACCTATAAATTAATCCCGTTCCTGCAAAAAAAATAATGTATGTGAACTCTTAAAGCTTTAACATGATTGGAGAGGCAGAATCAACGGATGTGTGGATTGCACAGATTGGCCTATTTTACCTATATTCTCTTATCTATGAATAGATCTATACTGTCTTTAATCATCTCTGCCCCCCCTGTGGGCCTTCACCTGTCACCAGGCAAAGGATGGGAAAAAAATCCTGAATTTCGCTAAGAATAATTGAAATAGATGAAAAGTTTGCACCCTGATCTCAACTGCGGGTCAAAGCTATCACCTTCGCTGACTGAAAGCAATGGCTTCCTTTTAAATGACTCCATTATTTAGACTTTCTTGCCAAGGCAGATGGCAGTGCTGAGATGAAAAGGCTTTGCGCTGAATGAGAGGAAAATGAACATAGGGGGGGGGTTGTCAAGCATCACACGGGCTGACAGTAACGATACTGCAGGAGTGAAACGTAAAAAAAAAAAAAAAAAAAAAGTGAGGGAGAAAAACAGATATGAAGACAGGCGGATGTAGCCGGATAAATAATTTTAAAGGCTTGTATGAGACTCGTTGATGGACAGATAGATAGAGGGAGAGACGGGAAGTCGTAAAAAGGAACAAATATGTGTAATAAATCTTTCAGTTTGTAACTGAGACACAGAAATGCAGGAGCTCCAGGGTGAGGGGAGGGGAAAGGAAGAGAGGGGAGGAAGAGGGGGGGAGGCAGCCAAGAGAGAGTAAGAAGGAGAGAACGGGAGGATGGGGAAGTGGAAACAAGAGAAAACACAACCGCTCTGGAAAAAAAATGTAATGAAAGTTGGTGAGCAAGGGACTGAAAAAAAAAAAAGAAGATGGAACATAATACAGAGGAGAACGGGCTTTAGAAATAGAGATTCATTTAGAGAGAGGATACACGGGGGACTTGCCAAGGCAGAGAGGAGCTGACTTAAAAAATAATCCTTTATAAAACACTAGTGTTCACTGTAGCGGTGTTCATCATTCCCCCCCACCCCCCTCCCCCCACTGCTGCTACTCCACTACCACTGTTATGATTAATACCACCTTTATTGGTTCCACAGCTACTCATACTGCTGAAAACATCTCCTCCTTCTCCACCACCACCGCTCGTATCGTAGCAGCTGCTGCTGCTTCTCCAGCTAGGACAACGTGTGCTGCCAGCTACTGCAGCTTGCACTAGTCAGCAAATCACGTACCGACGCAATCGAGGGAATGTCTTAAGAGCAGAGTTAAAGCCGAGGGCCGCCGCATGAGCTACGTCGGCTTCGAGGTCACAGGTGTCCTTGGCGGTTTGCGGTAACAGCTTATGCGTTAACAGACGTCAGCCGGTGACGTGGAGGACGGACTGTAAGGAGACCAGTATTCCTGGGAATGACATCATTATTGGCCGCAATTCAGCAGCTCATATTTACGTCTGCTGGCAACGCTCGGTGCCAATGCAGGATGTGGAGGGTTCCTCATCATCCAGTGAAGGACAAAGAAAGGATGGTGGCGGTGGTGGTGGTGGTCATGTGACTTACATGCAGCAGAGTGGAGCTTGTGTCCCGTCACAGACCTGCATTCAATGTTTGCCTTTCTATTTAACATATTTTCCCTCTAACCTTAACCGTATCACAGTTGCCATAGATACAGATGCTGTAGAAGGAGAGATTTTTAAAAAAACGTTTCACATATAAAAAGAAACCTTGTCAGTGAAGGTAATGCTCTGTGTTTCATCGTTCTTCTCTGGCAGAAAGATCACAGATCAACTGTTTTCCTGTGACAAACATGCAGGTAGATTTACTTCAGTTCAGACTAGTGCTGGCGAAAAAAAACTGATTCTTTTTCTACTGGTTGTTTTTCAAGTTTGCATACAGGAAGTAGTAGCAGTTGCAGTGACTCTAGCAGCACTTCAACGGCACAAAAAGCCAGCGTACGGCGAAAGCATCGAAGCCTCATGGCGACCAAAGCGTCCGACAGTGAAAAGGTTAACACGGCGCCGAGTTTTTGCCGATTTAAAAGTTATTTTAACTGATGCTGCACCAAAATAATAAGTAAATCTCACCCCTAACTCCTAAACTCTTTCTTTTCATCACACCTCATCAATCTCTCTCAACCAAACACCTTTTTATCTACGTGTCTATCTTCTTTGTTTATATCCTTTAATCCTTCCTTCCTTCCATTACCTCAGATAACCTCTCTCTCTCTCTGTGTGTGTGTGTGTGTGTGTTTGTGTGTGTGTGTCAGGTCAAGTAGGTTTGTTTAGTCCAGGTGGTCTCTCAGTTGGTTCCCTGTTCATCAGGATGTCGTACCTCAATGTACCGTTCACACACACGTTTACAGATCACAGCATGCACACACACACACACACACACACACACACACATGTGTATCCAGGCAGAAAAATACACCCACACATATCTGTCAGGAAACACATTCACACTAAAGTCCCTTCTCAGCAGATCTATCATGGACTTAAACTTTTCCTTATTTAATCAGCATTTTCGCCTCAAACCTTTTAATATCAAGCAGAGCTCTTCTCTATATAATTACAACGGCTGAATGTAAATATTTTTAGAAACTACCACAGACTTTTAACCAGCCTGCTCCGTCTCACATTCACCAAACATTATTCACACTTCTCATTGGTTAATAAATACAGATGCATTATGGATTTGTTTGGAAATAAGCGAGAATAATCCGTCTATTTACTCGTCTTTCCCTCTTGTTTATTTTTCCATGTGTGTGCCTTCAGGCTACAGTTTCCATAGGAGCCATCTGCAGTCTGGAGGTCTCACTAGACCTATGGTATGCATTGTGTGTGTGTGTGTGTGTGTCTATATAGTAGCTGTTTATGGGACAGTATATCAATCCTCTTCATTTGCAGTTGTGAAGCCATTGCAGTCCATACTGCTGAAGTGCCCCCGAGCAAGAAAACATAATGGTGGAAGTAGCTATGGTTATACAGAGGATGTCCTGGGAAATGGAGGGGTGGGGGTGAGAATGGGGGGGCGAGGGGAGAGGGGGGGGTTTAATTGGACAAACGGACAAATAGAAAAAACATACATGCGTGAGCGCCTGCATGTGTCCAGCAGCTGGGGAAGTTTGGACCAAAATATGAGGTTTTTTTTGCAACGCAGTGTGACCAGACACATTAATAATTAAAGTGAATTTTAATATCAGTGAGATGTCAGGAGATGTTTGCCGGTTAAATCTGGTTTAATATTTCATAATGAAAATAACTCCCAACTTCTTTTACTGGTTGCACGGCTGTTAGAGCTTCATTATTAACAAGTTGATCCGTTCACGACTGTAAATGAAACTGAATGCCTCCTCGTTTTAATTGTTTTATACAACACTTTCACTGGCAACGATGATGCATGGGGGGAAAAAAAAAAAAAAAGTATTTGAGGGTTTGTAACTGTCGTGCTCGCTGCTCACAGCGGCTCCAGGGAGCTTGACTCAATGAATCTGAATGTTAGCGAGGCCGCCTAAAGCACATGCACAGAGCTGATGCACAAATCCAATTTATATGTAGTTAAAGACGATATAAACTTAAACGTGATTAAATTCATAATGATCAGTCACCACTCACAAAACTGAACATCTCTGCTGAGATAATTGAATCGTATTTAAGAATCTTAATCATCTGTTCAAAGCCACTCTTGATAATGGGGACCTCCAATATGGCCGCCAGAGGGTGAGTTACATCATCTGAAAGCCCTCTGCAGGGTTTTTATGATTCATTGTCATGAATTAATCTGTTCAAAATGCCACTTCTACCATGTAACCCTGGGACATGTTGACTCAGCCCCGGTTTAACTGTCATGCCTCTTACTGGCTGAATTCAACACAACCCACAGATTCACACCGACTGATTCAACGCACCTGTGAACGTGGCACCGGCATGGAGGCGGGCAGCGCGGCACCAGGCTGGCTTTTGTTGCGGCGGAGGCTGAATAGCTAGCGAGAGGCTGCATCTATTTTTTTAACTCTTGTATTGATATATAGACAGCGGTCTCAATGGTGCGTTACCTCCTCAGCCCGAGTGGCATTAGTGACACACTTCTGCATATCACCACAGCAACAGCACTGGGGAGGATGTGGCATGATGCAATACATGTTATCCAGTGTTACACAGGCTTACCCTATACATACAGCATAGTTATCCTGTTAGCTGCTTTTTCCCCTCTTCTGTTAGTGGCACTGTGTATGAGAAAGATGCTGCTGAAGCTGGAAGCAGAGGCGTGAAAAACGAGCATGTGTTAATTCTCCTCTGGAGTAAGTGCACAGACCTCGATAAGCACAACCGCTTGTTTGGAAAGAGTGATAAGTTTTCACACTATTAGCATTCAGCGGTGTTTAATTAAGTAAGCAGTGTTGGTAGAGAGAGAGAGAGGGAGTGTTGCACTGCACCAAGTCACTGCGCTCAAAACATTTTTGGGAGGAGTGCAGGTAAACAGCTGATGACACTCTCTCAAGGCCAAAACTAGAAGATGAATTTTAAAAAAAAAAAAAAAGGCATTGCTCTTCATCAGATACCGAACGGCTATGAGAGAGTGCACAGCCTTTCCTTTACCGCAAAGGAGCTGCTGCACCATAATTACCTCTCGTCTCTAGAGAAGTCAGGGATGACGTCGACTGGACAGTTTATTTACTTTAAAAAAAGACAAGGAGAGATCAAGGATCAGGTGTATCATGGATGTAGTTGTGCACTACTCACTCCCAGGTGTGAAGAGGTACGCCTGAAACACTGAAATGAGGTCCAGCGACCTTCCTCTGAGTTCAAAGACCATCCATACAGATTGTTAATCAAAAGACTGTAATGCAGCTCCGCTCTACCTGCTAAAAATTCTTAAGCTTTTGATTTTATATACATGAACGCCAGCAAGAGTCAAAGCTCAGCGCATCGGGATGAGTCAGACGCTATCAGGGAGGACGTCATCCAAGGAAAGTGAGCTACCTTCGTTCTTCTTCACAGAGTTTAATGTAAATCTCCTCGTCCGCATGGAAACCGAAATCTAATTGTAAGCATAATAAAAAATGCGAGAAAAGTGTTTGAAAGCGGGATACCGGAGCTTCTGATTTTGTGGTTGGAACGTTAATTAGGGAAAACGACCTACGCACTGCAGCCCACACCGGGCTTCATCAAAGAGCCGGAGAGCAATGACTCAGTGTACTTTAATAACCCGGAGAAGTGCTTCTTTGAACAGCCATAAAAAAGGTATTTTTTCGAAATATGTCGAACCAAAAACCACCTGTACGGAGGCATCTTACAACCTTCTTTGAAATATGTTTAGACAGAGGAGTTCATACAGATACTGCGATCACTGATGAAACTCAGCAGCTGTTGAGGACTTCAGTAACTTTTATGTGAAAGCGTGTCCTTTACTCTAATTCTGTGTGCCAGTTTCATGCTACATGTTTCGGTCTGTGGTGTATTCACAAAACGACCAAAGTATGGACAAAAAATGCAGAATTGTTACACTTTGATTGGAACAATTGGCTTGGCATCTTGGATCACTTGATGCACTTTTATTAATACATCCATCAGCATGCTTTCACCCTCTCTCTCTCTTCTTCTCTACCCCTCTAACCCTCTCCCTCTCATCTTTCCACATAGAAGGTCTTACAGATGGTCTGCTGCTGCTGCTGCTAGAGCAGAGCGGTGCGAGCCAACCCATTTGGCTGCATTTAGCACAAAGAAGGAAAAAAAAAGAGAGAGAGAGAGAGAGAGAGAGAGAGAGAGGGAATAACTGGAGTGATAGAATTACCAGACAAAGGCTTTCATCACAGTGAATAAAGAGATGGATGCACGGGTGGATGAATGAATAGGTGGGAGGAAGGCCAGAATGGAGCGATAATTGCAGAATAAGCGGCGAGAAAGAAAAAATTCACAGAAATTGTCCTGCAAAACTATAAGGTCATAGTTGTGATTTCTGCAACAGAAACTAGATCTGACAGTCTTATCTCACCTTCCTACACTTCTGGCTCAAACTGGTGTGGAGTAAAAGTTGGCCGGCCATTTCTTTACCTCTCCGCCCTCCATCACATCCGCTGACAGCTGAGACAGCAGCAATTAAACCTCTCCGTTTAATGATCTAAATTTCTCGATGTATTGCCTCTCATTAAATAAAACGCATCTCCTATCTCGCTCGCAGTCGGCACTCGTTGGAAATTAAGCCATGAATCCTCCTCACGCTCAACAGCAGCCCACTGGCTATGATGCGGAGAGAAAAAGAGTCGACGATACAGATTCTTTTTTTTTTTTCTGCAGGGTTCCAGAGAACGACGTCCAAATCTGCACTTAAACGGAATAATGGCCCATTTAAGGGAGCGCGGGTGGATGGTAACCTGACGCGCCAGATGGTTTGTTACACAGAGCCGTCTGAGAGGTCGTCCTTTGAAAGTGCTGTTGGAAAAGGGCAGAACTTTCTAAAAAAAAAAAGTACTTGGCAGGTGACTGGAGGAACCATCTATCTATCAAAGCAGCTGGATTTGCTGGATCACCAGAGAATCCTTTTAGGATGCTGACTGGTCCAAACCAAACGGCGGGCTCAGACACGAGCGCATAACTCGAAGCCCGACAAGATGGATTCTCACGTCATCTCTCATGACGGCGCAAATCCAGTCGCCTCGTGAAGGTGAGACTGATGACAGAGTGAAGATTAAGTGATGAATGGACGACGGCCGGTGACAGAGAGATTAGGAAGAATAGATTAACCCCCGGCTGGAAGGCCCTGCTAGTAAATGAATGGAGGAAAAAAAGAAGAAAAAAAAAAAGGGGGGGATTCATCCAGGCCATCCAATTTTATTAAGAGCATTTTTCAAACTAAAGGAGATTCAACAGTCAACGATTTGGCCCCCGTCAGCAGCTGCAGTCTCGCAATGGCTGCGTTAAGGTTGTTTCTATCCAGAGTACGATAGCAACCATTTCAACAGCACGACACTTACAACAAAAAAAAATAAATGGCATGCAAACATTTAACAAATTATGGCAGCGTGCACCTCGAGGCCTTCGCTGCAAAATGAGAACAATTACAAAGTGTAGACTACAGGCTGTTTATTTTTTTCCTGCTTTAATTCATCACTATAAATGCATGCAGCATGTTTAAGCATTTCTCAAACCCCACAGAGCTTTATTTCAAATTTTACATAAGGTCTCAACATATCTATAAATACTGAAGCCTCCAGTTTCAGAGCAGTATGGGCTGGTGCTGCTACGTGCCAACACACAACGAGTGGCTGGTATTTAAAAAAAACCAAACACTTAGTTAGGTTATTATTATTTATTTCATCACTGTTTATTCACTTATTTTTTGCTGCCAACAAACACAACACAATAAATCACATGGATTACTTTTGATACTTAAGAAAAGTCAGTCAATTTGCTAATTATTGATATTGTATACAAGACATTTATGGACATTTATCCACATAATTTGGAGAGAGGAAGGAGTGCAATTTTTTGACAATTTCACAATAGGGTGCAGAGAGTTAAGGAAAAATTTAAAGAGAATGAGATATTGAGTAATAACTTCAGATATGTGGGTTTTTTTTCTCACCCTCAACTCTAAATTTCATCATTTCTGTTTCTCTAACTTTTAGGATCTCCTCTTGAAAACACAGACATGCAAATGAGAGATATTATAAATATAACTCAAGTCGTTACATAACGCAAAAACATTGACCCACTGAAAAAAAAAAAAAAAGCCATAGAAGGAGAAACGAGCCTTCGGGGAGGGGGGCGACTCGCTGGCTGAGCACACTACAATGTTAGCGTTATGGAGCTCTGGGGGGCCAAAAAATTAACTAACATCTAAATTCACACACATGTGCAGGAATACACATTTGTGCTGATGCTGCACACACACACACACACACACACACACATTCTTCAGGGCATTCATACAGACACATTTATTCATGCTTGCATTCACAACACGCACATATGATTATATGCAAAAACACCCAAAGTCACAAAGGCGAACATTGACTCTTGGGCACATTAAAAAGCACACACACACACACACACAACCACCAGATCATCATACCTGGCTCATCAGACCCTTTGCAACAGTTCAATTATTAGCTCAGACTGAGCACAGCCTCGCTGGGAGAGTCCGGCTCTCACAGAGACGAACGCAGCCATTATTCATTTAATGAGAAGCTACAACATGAAAACAAGGTTGTCCCTGTTCTGGAAGACACTGGTGGGATGAACTATCATTATAGTAAATCAGGCTAATGGCAGGATTAGCACTCAGACGGATTTAAACATCACTAAGCCCCTGTTAGCGCAAGTATTGCTTTTCTTGGCTTTTAGAGTGAAAACTCCAAACAAACACAACAGTCGGTGCTGCTGTAGGAAACACATAACGGGAAGCTACAATGACAAGGAGAGCAGGATGAAGGGATGATACCCTTTAGTATGGTGGCATCAGCTGGGCTCGACTTAGTGTTAGGCTTTCTATCACTTTGTAAAAGTAGTGATATAAGTGTGAGTTTGTCTTTGGACAGACGTGTTCTTTTGATATTGTTGAGAGGCCCCACTGGTCTTCTCCGTCCTGTTTCCTGCCCCAGAGGGTAATACTCTGGATATTGGTAGAAGCAGAACACGTCAATACGTCAATACGTCTTAAGAATGTACAACTCCATATATGTCACATGCCTGAGGTGAATGCGTGACCAGATCGTGCAATATATTATGGCCTAATGCCAATTGGTTGAAAGTGATTAGGATAATGTAGAAAGACCAATCACAGATCATTTCTTTGCTATAATAGAGCAGGTTTTGGGATGCAAATCTTTGTGTGTTCTGTCTCCTTATCGTACAGTAATATTTTAATCAGTGTTTTGTTTATTAATTCACGTGTGTGTTTAGTTTTTTGGGGTTTTTTCAGATGATTTCCACGACAACTTCTCTGATTTGGACCCACAGATGTTCCTTCAAAGCAGATTTAATAAAACACATCTGAAAGAAACGCTTTAACTGCAATGAACTTCTAACCATGAACTTTAAAGAATATTTGTCTCAACAAGGAACAATGTCACATGACTTCTAATCATATTATAAGAATGAGATTTCCTCCACTACTCCAGAACACCTGCAAAAAGGTCTGTGTTTAAGTTTACTTTACTTTAGTTACTGCTATAAGTGAAGGCTCAGTAACTGAAAATAAACAACCACGCATAAGAGCCAGCAGATGGCAAGAGTTTACAAGATGAAGATTAACACGCACAGCCTTAAAGATTACAGATTATGAGTTATGACAGAGTTTCTCCACAGCGTGTGGAGGTGGACAGTGTTTAATGCTGAGCTAGGATCCGCAGCGGTCTTTCTTTGATGACTCACAAACACACACACACACAAAAAAATCCTTCATGCCCGCAGGAAACAGTATAATTACACACTGAGTGAGACAAATTCTTGGTTTTGAATTAAGGAAATGATTTGTTGGGAAAATGATGAAATGAAATAACAAACCCTCTGGCGGCCATGTTGGAGATTCTCAGAGGCAAAAGTAATTTGACGATTGTGTTTCGAAAATATAAAAAACTTGCTTAATTTCTTCGCCGCAGTTATGAATTATGGATCCTTTGGCAGGAACCTGCACAGTCTGACAGCTGGGACGACTTTGACGAGCACAAGGAGCAGAACAGACAGCGACAGGCTGAGCAGACGGGCTTCCAATGTGGATTTATTTTCTACCGTTTCAAGTTACATGAATGTGGGGAACTGTTGTTGTTTTTTATGTTACACCATATTTGCATAAAATGGCTCGATAAGGACTTGTATATATATAAAGCCTAAACCTTCAACCTAATCCTAATGTTTGATCTTTTCTATGTTTTTTAATGGTTTTTAGAGTCCTGGCACAGAGACGTAAGCTGTTTCAGGTTATGGATATGCAGACAATACTTCTTATAGGTTAAATTCATCATTTTAATACTTTCATTTGATTTGTCTATGATAATAAAACAGCCTAATCTTTTTACTGTCCAGCCAGCTGCTCCTGTGCAGCCAATCACTCTAAAGGTCCGTTTGCTCTACCGGCTGACAATCTATGTGAGAAACAGCATTCGTGCCCCGAGTCTCGCTCCCTAGATAAATCAAAAAAGTAAATAAAAGTTAAAAAAAAAAAAAAAAAAAACGCCGCTCCAATAAGTTCTGACTGAGTCCCAGATCCCCGACCTGTCAATCTTCATGGTATGCTGGAGCGGTGGCGAGATGAGCTGAGGTACTCTGGTGAGTCTCTCGATCACACTTCACCTCATCTTGGCTCACACACACACACACACACACACACACACATACACACACACACACATACACACACACACACACACACACATTGTATTTTCAGCTTCACAAAATACTTTAATGCAACTTTAAACAGTAAGTCAGGCTAAATTTCTGCAGTTAAAAAAAGTTAAAGTCAGCAGAATATCGAACTAAAAGTGAAACAATATCCCTGCAGATGACTGAGATCTGTTTCTTTCTAACACGTTTTAGTGTGCAATCTGTAAAAAATGCTTCATATCAAACATGATACCATCTATTACTGTCATAAACAACAGGTCTGAGCTTCTGCAGCACTCACATTCATTCACAACTTGTTTTAAAGCTTAGCTCACCCGAATTCAAAGACAAACATATAAAAAACTAGAAATATCTTTATTTCCCTTTCAGTCATGGCTAAAATTGGGCTAAACCCCACTACCACTTTTTAATCCACACACACAGACCTCATGTCAGTTTTCATTGGGAAATCTCTTCAACATATGTAACACAGAGTGGAAGTCTGTGGATCATCCTGACTAATCTGGACAACGTTCCTGGAAAGACACGCTGCTCTTGACTTTTTCAAATGTAATTTTCATGTATATGCTCCCTGTATTTTGTCAGCACTGTCATGAATCTGCATGCATGTGTTTGTGTGTGTGTGTGTTTGTTTCTTCTGGCACATTTATCCGTCAGGCCCTTTAACATAGACAGTGTTTTTTATGTATTCTGAAATGTCCTTCAGCCAAATTCAGCGTCTAAACTTCTAAACAGTTTAACGTTTTTTCATGACTCATTTAATTAATCATAAAAGATTTGAATTTTACATGTATGTGTGGGTGTGTGTGTGTGTGTGTGTGAGGAAGCCTGCAAGTTTGAGAGTGCATGCACAGAGAGGGGAGATAGAGAGAGAGAGAGAGAGAGAGAGACTATGAGTGCCATTCAGTGTCAGGCTGCAGTGCTCTAAAACAAAGCCTTTAGAGTTGTGCGTGACAGGCTCAAAGGAAGCGAGGGATGACGGGATGAACGAGTGGCAGAGAAACTGAGTGAGAGACTGAGCAGGCCAGAGGGAACAGACAGCGAAATAAAAGACAGAGAGACAGCGTAACGAGAGGGGGGACCCGGAGTCAACAAACACAGTCATACACAACAAGCACATTCTCAAAGACAGAAACACGCACACACACACGCACACACACACACACACGCACATGCATGCAGGCTAACACTGGCCTGTTTGGCATTTTGTGCATGATTGTGAGGCAGTAAATCAGTCGGAGCAGTTGGAGAGACATCAGAGAGGAAAGCAGTGACAGAAAGAAAGGAGGAAACAAGACAAAGAAGCAGAAAAAAAAAAAAAAGTTTGACAGAGAGAAAAATAGTCCTGATGCAGAGGAGGGGGAGGGAGGGAGGGCTGCGGAAGAACAGATGAACCTGGCTTCAGCCAATTAAATGCAACAACCAATCAAACGCTGATCATTCCTGGTAGAGAAGCTTGTCACATGTAACTCAGCTGTTAATCTCACATCATGTCTCGTAGTATTATTAACCAATGTGAGGTGTTTCGGCGTCTGATAAGACATCGAACTCATGGATCTCTACCTCAAACAGACTCCTTCCTGGATCATATCTCGTCTTTTCATTGTACCGGAACACGGCACCACCGCCGCAGTCCCTCGTGTTTCTCTGCACATTCGACATCGCTGTTTTCAGTCTGGCTGTCTGCTACGTGCAAACAAGTCCTCTTATTACATCTGACATTGTCCTTGCCTTTTTTTGTCTGAACGCCTTACCGTCAGTCGCTTTCTGTTTTTTTTGCACACGTCGACTGATTTTAAAGACACTTTGTCAGATCCCAAACACATGTCGAGTTTTCGCTTTCCGCCAAACCTTCTTGAGAAAGGAGAGCGTGCCTGAATTTTTTAAAAAAACACAGGTTATTTGCTGACTTGAGCCTGGGGCACAAGCAACAAGAAAGCTCAATGTGAATATATATTTTTAAAAAGTACTGCTAGAAACCTAAACCGCCTGTCTACAAGACCCCGAGTGCACTTTATATCAGTATCGCTAATAAAGCTATTCATCATCTTTTGCGTAATCTATCAGAGTCAGTTGCCTCAGAGCTTAAACCGGCCTTTTATCCGTCTTATGTTATGATATTCTCCTCCTAGGGACTGAAGTGGGGTTTCAAATAACTTTTTCAAATAAACTTTTAATTAAAAAACTTAGAAGAGTGCACTCGGTGGGCGTGTTTAGTCAAGATGGCGGCGAAGATAACGAAAAAATGGAGATTTATTCATTTCATATGGTGCCTAGATTTAGTGGATCATAACATATTTATAACATACTAACATATTCATAACATACTTATGGAATTCATCTCTAGCTCAAGATGACGCCAAACTTTTCTACGGATGACAGTTTTTGAGCCCTGAAACAGACTAGATAAGATTCATCAGACTAGTGGGGACTAGTCAGACCGATGCGTTACGAACTGATGAAGCCGCTTGGATAAGAGGCGAAACATCTTCATAAGATAAATCTAAGTCCAGTTGCCTTTGAATCAGACTAGATAAACCTTGTTTTTAGCCTAGACGATTGCTGGAAAGGCCTTTTCCTATTTGCTGTAACGCATCAGTTTAAGCTTTACGAGAGGCTCATAAGGAATCTTATCAATATTTATTTGAATTCACAACACAACCCGCTGTTAAGGTAGTGAAATATGGCACCGATTGATCTGACATGGATTATTAAGAGGTCTTTAAGGCCTTTTAGTAGAAGGCCTTTTCTAACTTAAACTGGATCCTGTTTGTGTGGAGGTGAAACAGGAGTTAGTTTCATAAATGTGTCCCAGATACACACTGCTACTTCAGTTCAGTTAAGTATCATCACTGGCAAATTAAAAGTTATCTACATGAAGTCTCCACCTTACTGCTGAAGACATGCTGTAATTAATCACCATGTTTCTTATCATAAAACAATGAATTTCAAAATGCAACGGAAAGGTCAGGTGAGCACCATCTGATCCATGAGTGTTTGGTATCAAATGTCAAACTAATATTTAACCTATTATTTCTCTCTCTGGATGTTTAATTGTACATATTGCATCACCTGAAGTGTTTTCCTTATGTGTGTGTGTGTGTGTGTGTGTGTGTGTGAGAGAGAGCTTTGGATGCAATCATAAATGTTTCAATCAGTTGTCTTTTAATTAAACAACATAAAAAGGTCACCGTTTCTTCCCGAGGAGATTCTCACATGTCTCCGCTTGTTTATCACTCTTGTCCTCACGTCTCCTTTTCTCTCATCCTTTGCATTTCATTCGTACCGACGTCGGTACGAGTTAACCGTTAGGAGTCGTGGTCAAAACTATTAAAAAGAAAGAAATTCCCCCCCTTAATTCATCCCATCACTTTCATCTTTTCCCTCCGTCTCGCCTCGTCTCTTCTTGTCTCCTCTCTCTCTATACGCCTCGCCCTCTCCCCGTCGTTTCAGTGAGTCTGTCAGGGTCTGTCAGGGTCTAAGCTGAAGGTCACTGGACTATGTTTTGTCTGTCAAGACTCCTTCCACCCCGCGTTTCTCTTCTGTTCCTGTTGAACACATAATGGATCCTTAACGTCGCCCATCTGGATGCTACACATGCTCTACCTGTTAGCTTAACATAAAACCATCATCACTGTTCACAACACAGATGGCTAAAAAAATGTAAATGAGGATGAGACTGACAGGTAAAAATGTGCGAGAAAAATACTAAATGTATAGCTTTTATTAAGCAAGTGTACAGGGAGTGCAGGGTTGACGTGATTCTGTGAGTTTATCCTGCTTTGTTGTGATGTGATACATGATTTTTTTTTTGTTTCTCTACTTCTAACTACAGGTTTGAAATGCCTGGCAGTGACCTTTAAATGGCAGGTGATGGACTGTTCACTTACTGCTCCTGCTGCTTTTCACTTCAGGTGCTTCGGAAAGGTTTTCGTTGTTTCACACTTCTCGTATGTTTCCAGCTGTTTGTCGTAGACTTTGTTCGGCTGGAAGAATTATTAGAAGTTGATTTGCTTTTTATACGCCTTTGTTGAAGTTGTTCATGGTGTAATTCTTTGTTGCGATGTTCTACTACTGGCTGTAACACCGTCTTTCTCAGCATTTCTGAACCAGAGAGATCTGCTGATGTTTTGAAAAAAAAATGGAGACAAACCTCCCTGTACGGATTTGATAATGTGCAGGTGAAAAGACATAAAGACGGTCAAAGATACAGTTCCTTTTAGTTGAAAAAGTGAACGCTGTTTTATATATCAGGCTTACAATGACGACATTTCTGTGCAGTTTGGACATGCATCACGCGGAATAGGTGAAATTTAAGTTGTGATTTTTACATCCCCTGAATATTTAGTTATTCTGACCTCTGGGTGGTTTAACGTCTCACCTTGCTGCAGGACGTTGTGACATCACAGCACACGTCTGACCACACCCACCAGAGATGCTGCAGGTTTGAAACGTTTAACCAGAGAGGGCAGTAAAAGGCTTTAAAAATACAAAAACTACACTAAAAAGAAAACAATCAGGGCTCTATAGGTTATAGTCTAACAGCTGCTCTGATCCATTAACTTCTGAAATAAAAGGAAAAACATTCACCGAGTCTTCCAGGACGATTCAGCGTCTGCTATGTTGATACCAGTGTGTTTCCTTATTCTAATGAATAAATTTACTAATTTCACTCTGCTCATAAACATAATCCATATCCAGCTCCTTGCAGCTTTGTAGAGCACTGATTACACTGCTGTGCACCCACTTTGCAAACTCGCTCTCACTTTTTCTTTTGTATTGAACAGCAGGTCAATGCCTGGAGGCAGCCATAGTGTACAAATTAATACAATGTTAATACTGTGGTTGCTCTCGCGGTGATTCTCTGGGAAATTTTCACACCAATCATTTAAGTTATAGAAATGTTGCAGTTTGTGGTGTTTATTATACGACTAGCAGAACATATCAAATTGAAATTAACCACATGAAAACAACCGAACCAGCCGCTCCCGTCATTTAAAACAAAGCTGACGAACAATCCGGCATCAAGTGAGAAGAAGAGCGGAGCGAGGCTGAGGGGTGGAAAAACAAAACAGCTGGAGCCGCATCACACAACAGCAATTATTGGTTTTTAGCCTATGCAAGTTCAATTTCGGATTACACATCATAGGTGAGTTAATCATGTGTGACACCGCAACTTAAGCACAGACACTCGGGAGATCAGTGACACCGCAGGAAGACGGAGAGAAAAACAGTTTAAGGCTTTATTCACAGGGAGGGTTTGCAGTGTTTTGGATTTCTCAGCTTCCACTCTACTTCAAACTCATTTACCGCCGCGACCTCCATCAGTCTTCTCCTCTCTCACCTCTAACGCAATTGTCGTCTTCAGTCTGTGTGAAATTATTAACGGCTAACACACCACAGGCTGCGTAAGGACCCGAAATGCTGTGATCCTCCATCTAGAACGAGGAAAACACGATAAACAGTGAATATTAAACAAACCGGTGATGTATTTCTGCGGACCGCTTTTCAAAAAAAGTTTGTCATGAGTTATCGGGTTGATTTCCTTCCTTTCAGGCAGCCATCAGTCTCAGTTTATGCCAGTGCGCAAACTAGAAACTGGCTTCAAAATGATACATCACAGAGGACATCATGGACGCTCCGTAAGACCCAAACCAGTGATGAATCGCTCCTACTAGTGTTGTCTATTTATCCGAAGCCTGATGCGGCTTAACATCACTGAAGATAGTCCCCTACAAACGCACTATTTACTCCTGTTTGATTAATGTTTGCTAAAAACTACAGCACCCAGCTGTTTTAGGAAAATACTAAGCTTTTTAGAAATGTAGGAAGTATTGAGAGACGGACTACCGCGTTGCTAGTTTTGGTCTTTTTAAAAAAACATAGAAAAAACACCAGTTTTATCCTTTTAAAGATTACCGAGCTCAAGCAGGTTTTAAATCTCCGCGAGTTGGTTTTCATATTCTACTAAAAACACAATGAAACCGAGGAAATTCATTAAAAAAAAACTCCCGTTATGCTTCGGGAATATTTTAGCTGAGTAAAACATGAAAATTCACAGCAGTAACGGGTCTTTAATGAGGCACATTGGGCCTCATGCATGAATGTTTCCTTATTTTTTCTCTCATATTCGCTCTTGCGTGAAGCAATAAGAGGGAAATAAGAAAATCTGACGTGGGATTCGACACACTCTCTTGACTGTCTGAACTTGTTTCAGCCTGACGAGCGTCACTCGTTCAACGAGGAGGTGCACGTTTAGGAGATGGTGATCATTAGCATAACCCACACACATCCTAAAACTGCCATATAGAGGCTTCATGTTATGCAACTTTAAGTCCTGCTTTCAGAAATCAGAAGACAAAAACACAGCAAATTTAAGAGTGACGGTATTAGACCTGAAACTATTAGGAAACATGAATCCAGCTGGCATATCATCATCATCAGAGCAGCTCTGCACTGTGACAGAAATAAAGAGACAGAGAGGCGTTTTTTTCTAAAGAGAAGCGCTCCGTGATGGACGGCAGTGACACTCACAGAGATATTAGAGGAGGACATTATAGTCTACAGGTGATGTTACACTGTCAGCAGCAACACAACATGATACTGGACAAAGAGCTGCAGAGAAACGACTACTGCTGGAAAAGCTGCTGTGCCACAAATGAATGAAACGCTATTGTAAATTGGCGGCCATGGTGATGAAAATGGTTTGTTTTTTAAGTTTGTTTCGCTTATATATTTCCATTTTTTTGTTAATTTTGGTCTCATATATGAGCTTAAAATTGACAGGTTTGGACCACGTGCACATTTTATTCATATTTAAGAGAAAATTCTAGAGAAAAATTGATGAACGCTACAAATATTCTTAAAATCACTCATACGTTACGAGTGAATCTGTTCATATGGTTCTTCCATGAAGCCCGTCGCTCCCCCCGTACGAGCTCGTCTGTTGCTGTGACTCTGCTGTGTCTCTCTGAGGGTAACAAGGTCATCCTGTGATAATGGTTGTGAAATAGAGCCGCCTGTCTTCAGCTGCTCATCATGGCTTCAGGTCTGCAGGGCCACAGCGCTCCTTAAAGTCCCCAGATAGATCAATGACCAGGATGTTCTTCTCTTCACAAACATAATACTGGATGTCTCTTTTCTTTTTTACTCTCTCTCTCTCTCTCTCTGGTTTAATGCCGCTATCACCTGTTGGTTCCTTCCATTTCTTTTCCATTACATTTTTCATTTACAAACCTATTTGGCAATATCTAAAAAATGCCCGAGGGTAGGATGAAAAATAGGACTCTGCTCCTAATCCCTGACAATCTGATGTTTTGGAGATAAATAGTTCCAGCCACAGGGTGCAGATCTAGACCTGTTGCAACAATGTAGTTCACAGAGAAGAAAAGGATGCTTTAATATTACAGCAGACGATTTACTGGATGTTTACAATTGAATGTTTTATTTTTTAAGATCTTTTTTATTTTATTTTCATGTCATCAGTTCATATAAACTACTAGAAGAGTAGGAAAGATATAGCTGATGATTTTCTATATTTTAGAGCCAAACTAAGAATGAATCGATCTACTAAAAAAGTCTTTTGTGTATCCACAGCCTCATACATCTTATTCTTCTGCGCTGTTATCCAAAAAAGAAGATTAAAAATACGTCAATGAAAAAAAATCACCTACAAAAACAAGACAGCGATGAACACTGAGGAGCAAAAATAAAATCACAGTCGGACTGCAGCAGACAAATATTTCCATCATCAGTGAATCAGCTGATGAATTTGTTCAGTTAATCAATTAATCATTCATTTGGGTCCATTTGACCCAGAGATATTCAATTAACTAAAAGTAGCAAATCCTCACGTTTCACTAGCCAATAATAATAATAATAACTTTATGACGTCATCACTCCTCACCTCCTCTTTCCGGCACAACAGGGTGACACAATAGAGTTCATTGAAAGTTGAGTCCACTGTAGATATCAGTGCGCTGCGACAAGAGGACACTACAGCGCGCTGCGGCCCGAACAACAAAGTGTTATCAGGGAGAGCAGCCAGACGTTGGTGCAGGCAGGCAGCCAGATAAGAGACGCAAACCCCCGTGCACAATACTACCAGCAGAACAAAACACTCGCTCATGCTGACACACAGAGGGAGCATCCCACGGCGCGGCGTGTGTCAGCGTCGGGGGAAGGCATTTGATGTTTGAGCGTGGGAGTCATATTTTTAAGTTACGTGACAAGTTTCTTGTGTGGAGGATTGAGAGGTTGCCATCAAGAAAGCCTGAACTTGAATGTTTTGTGTGTGTTCAGTGAATTTTTGAGAGGGAGTGTATGTGTGTGTGTGTGTGTGTGTGTGAACATGGATATGTGTGTGAGGTGAGCCCCTCCGTGCTGAATAATAGCAGCAGTAGCTGTAGCTGTGTGTCAGTAACAATAAGCCGTGGCCCCGGCGGACACAGCGTCTGACCCCGGCTCTGACCCGGCCGCCATCTAAAAAAAACAACATGGTACCTCGCTGCAGGGGGAAACAGAAGAAGAGGAGAGGAGAATAAGTCGGCGAGATCGGTCGGCTGGTCGTTTTTTTTCCCTCATGGTTCAAATTTGCAAGCTCATGTAGGACTCAGGGATAATTCCATCTAAATTATTCACAGCGTAGGATGCAAGAATATTCACTCACCGTATGAATATTGAATTATTGTATTAGAAATGTCTTTTTTAGTCACGGTTTTATGACTGAGGGTGATTCTGCTTTTAGAGCCTCCACAGTATGGAAGTCTACTGAACTCAGACACACACTGAGTCTCTTCTTTTAAATCTCTTCTTAAAACTTCTCTCTTTGTGAAAGCTTTCGGAGATGTTTACTGTATGTTTTTTTTTATTTTATTTGAGTTTATTCATTTTGTCTTTACCTTCTCTGTGCTCATGTCCCTTGGCCCATTTTATCTGCCATGTCTGGTTTTATTTCCTTTTTGTAAAGCACTTTGTATGCTATATAAATAAAGTTATCATTATTTCCAAACATCACATTTAAGAGCATTTTTTGACTTCAGTCAAACTGCAATGGCGTTAAACCTGCCCTGTGGAGATTTTCCATTATAAACAAACTCACCAAAACACGTTATGCATCTTCTTTTCCGCCTTATAAACATGTTGAATGCATTTTATACTTCATAAAACCTTTGCAAAGTCTTTTCAGTGTTTTTAAACCTTTAAGAACCTGTTAAAAAATTAATGCCGCATGTCTACAAGATTCAGTTGAGTGCATAAAATGCTGAGGGCAGAACGTCAGGAGGTGAGGTAAGGTCAGCGGCGGACTCCACACCAAGACCGGGTCATAACCTTGTATATGGCTTGTAGGTGTACAGGCAATGTGAGAAACTGTGGCCAATGTCAGTTTAGGGGATTCGGCCCTGATCTTCCCCCAAGTGAATACACTTTTTAACCTGCCACACACACAAAAAGAACGCAGGCAAGTACTGTGCATGAACAATGCTAACATCACAGCATCTATGCATATAAATCACTAGTCAGCAGTAAAGAGTTTCATATAACTTCCACCCTTTTATTGTGTTGGTTGATCAAATGATACAGAAGTTGGGGAACTTGGTCATCAAAACGTTGCTCTACAGCACCCCTAGTGGTCAAAATCTCCACGTCACACCTTTAAAAATGAGTGTCTCAGTGCTTAAAATATTTCATCACAAGCGAAACCACTGAATCCATGAAAAGTGCATCACAAATCCAATCTATCTAAGATGTGGTTTTCACTGAGGGTCTAAAAATGTTTGCATAAATATCGGCGTTTGTTTGAAGAACATACATTTGCTGACTGTCGAAGAAACAAAATTAACTGCAGCCACATCTCACCAGCGCCATCAGTGAGTTGCATAATGAGAGCCGGGGGCTTCTGCAAGATGCTTCCACATTAAGAGTTTCATAACATAATGGTTGTGGAGCAGCTCACCAGTAAACTATGGGATGCTACAGAGAATTAAATATTCATCTGTCATGTGAGAAGTATTAACGGGGGACGATAAATGTTATAGCTTTAGCAGTTCACTCACTCATCTTTAAACCCATAAAGAGATACAGTGTTTTCAACATACATTTAAAAAACAGACTATTTATGCTCAGCAAAGGCTTTCCAGGATAAAAGTGAGAGTAAAGATGATGACAACACAGACCAAATGCAATCTCATAACCCATCAGCTATGACGATTTAGCATCTGGGGGCGACGGCCAATATTTTGGGGGGGCTCATATCCAGATGATGGATATCCAGACTAAGATTTCCTCTTTCGTGCACCAGTCATTGTTTACAGTCCAATTAGCAGCGTGAGACTGTCCAGCTAATGTCTTTAAACAGATATACGCATATGAATGCAGACATATTAAAAGAAAAACTAATAAAAACCTAAATTGTCATCAGATGATAACCAAAGGGTTCTGAGATTGCATTCTGGCCAGCGTGTACCGCCTCTTTTGCTTTTCCACACACAGACTGTTTATCTGCATGCAACCAAAGTCTGTTCAAATATGACTAGTCAATACTACTCAGACTACAAACAGAAACCAGAATGTTTCTGGTACCAAAATCTTGTCCCGTTGCCTACAG
The DNA here is from genome assembly GCA_029490765.1 of Euthynnus affinis. Classification (NCBI taxonomy): domain Eukaryota; kingdom Metazoa; phylum Chordata; class Actinopteri; order Scombriformes; family Scombridae; genus Euthynnus; species Euthynnus affinis. Next base: position 5,028,139 of record CM055845.1, read on the forward strand.
ATCCTGCATTCATATGCAGATATCTGCTGTTAGAGATTAGATCATCTAACAAAAAGCCTGAGGATATGATGCGTTTCCGTTATAAATTTGCAGAGGTCACTGGTCAGACGAGCTTGCTATGCGAGAGCAATGTTTACGTCTTACATAACACACTTATCACTTTGATTACAAAGGGCTGCCGTGAAGACCATATGGAAATAAACTGAAGACCGCACACACGCATCACCAAGGATTAAAATACAATAGTGTGCTGAATGCACGCACCATGATATGAAACGGCAGCATAAGGCAAACAAAAAGCCTCACATAGAGTCACATAGAAACACCGACCACACACATCAGCTTTAAGAGTGTTTAATAGTCACCATCCACATCCAGCCGAGAGTTTTAGCACAGAGATGATCTGTAAGCTTCTTACGAGACGCAGCTTAGACACAGTCCAGCAAGCAAACAAGGCAAAATAAAACACATTTCCTCCGGTTCTCCCTGCAACGTTTAAAACGGGTCGACTGACAAAACATGTCAAAACGTCTTAATGTGGACTGTCTTAATGTGGTGTAGCAGGAGGGAACAAACAGTTTACATTTACAGTATTTTTAAGGGTGTGTGTGTTTCCAAAGCCTGATATATCTTATCCCTCTGTGCCACAGACCTCCACTCATGTCCAAAAATGATTAAAAACACATTGATGACCACACCGCTGCACTCTGAAGGTTATGGTTACCCTATTTTGTTCAGAAATGACTCCAAAGACTAATAACGGTGATCATGTTTTCAGTCTCAAGAGAGTAGTTCTGTGTAAGGCAGTTCTATTTACAGAGCTTCGCTAGCTTGTTGTGCTACATATCACAACCTATTGACTTCTTACTGCATGGTAAGTTTCTCAAAGAACTTTAGTACAAAGTCCAGAGGTTGTAATATGTAGCTCAAGCTAATGATGCTGCACATGCTCAGTGGCATCTGCCTTACACAGGACTACTCTCCTGAGACTGAAAATCGCTGTTATCAGTCTTTGGAGCGGTCTTGTACCGTCTTGTCTGCATCGGTGTGGCTCATTGACGTGTTTTTAATAGTTTCTGGACAACAATGGAGGTCTACGGCACAGAGGAATAAGATATATCAGGCGTTGGATACACACACACACAATACTTGTTCATTGTTGGTTTGGCTTTTCATATGAGATAAGAAAAAATATAGAATTTCTTATCCTTTGAGAGCAAAGGTTCTCATCACAGCTCAAACAGTGTGGTCAGTCTGTATCAGTGTAAGTAAATGACACAGCAAAGGGCAGATATATTTTCACAGATCAGTGTGTCCACTCTGCCCTGCTGTACGGCCACGGTGGAAACGTATATCATCGCAGCACAATGAGGTTAAATCACAGTTCGATATGTTTTGGGTTTTTTTTTTTTTTACCACAGATTTCCTCTGAGCTCTAGTTTGTTTAGGAGCCAAAGATTGTGCTCAGAGTCCGACCACCTTGTTAGAGAGTCTGAAACATCAATTGGCTGCATTCTGCAGGAGCCAATATTGTGATTTTTCAATTAATTAAAACCAACTGCTGCTGTTACTACTGAGGGTAGAATGAAGAAAGCATCGGGCTGTGGTAATATCAAGTTACTGCCAACACAAACCATACACACACACAACCACACACACACAATCACTGAGACCAGTACTGTTTTACAGAGGTCAGTAGTCCCGGTGTGAGGAGGGATGACCTTACAATGCGATAACCAGTAACAGCTTGTGTGTGTGTGTGTGTGTGAGTCCACTTTGTTTTGATTCAAACAGACAGGGAGAAGATTTGATGAGACTGTGGTCGAAAATGACCTCAATCTAATTATACTGACTGATGCTGAAGAGGAGAGAGAGAGAGAGAGAGAGAGAGAGGGAATAATCAAGTATTACAGGGAGGATTGTCAGGGTGAGTCAGCCCCTCCCAGAATTCATAATCCCCTGATTGAAAAATGTAAAACATTTCAACCAATCCCAAACAAAAACCAACCAATCCTGTTGGCACGGCTGCAACTGCAACTAGACAAACGGACCATCACGTTATACTGGAAAATACGTACAACTAAATAGCGCTAAAATATATTGACATTTAGATCGACTGAATTATATCCAACAACAAAAATCTATATATCAAGGCAGTATCTTGCATCAGCAGATGCCCAAACAGGCTCACAAGTCAGACTTTCAGTTTCCATGTACATAGATATGAGACCAGATATAGAGATTATAGGAAAACTATATTCTGAATGCCTTCATACTTGACATGCATCAAATAAAATGCTATTATCTTTGCCACTCAGTCCAACTTCTCATTTTCATCAAACCAAAATAATTCAGGATTTTTCTTCTGCATGCAGGTTATAATATAAAGTAGCCTACAATAAAACTAAGAGCAATTTATTTTCATCACCCCTCAAGTCACACGCCAAATAAACTCTACTGTCCTCACTTACCTGCTTCTATTGCCAGGAATAAGATACCTTGTCTCGGTTGGACATGGTACAACGTTCTACACCAAAAGGTTTCTGTGCTATTTGAGGGTCTATAACACGGAAAAGTTTGCGGACTCCTCACCAAACTACATTTCAATCGGTGCAATCACCAGAGGCAGCTACTTGGGTCTCATAAGTTGGATATATTAGTGTTGATTCAAAGTAACTGAGGGTCTTATCTTACATGAAGATGCTCCGCTGATACAGACGCACAGACAGAAGTGTTGTTCCCATGTGCACAGATGCAACACCAGATATACAGATTACAGGAATACTTCAATAGAGCATTATGTATATGTTCATATATGACATACATCTGCACAAATAACCTATCTCATATTGAAGGCATGTATTATTCAGTGTGGTTTGTCTGATATCCCCCCCCCCCTATTTCACATCATGCCTGGATGAAAATTACTCTTTGTGTGTGTCTAAGCATGTGCGTGTCTCCCTCACGTGACGCCACAGCATCTCATCCATCTGTGAGAAACAAAAACAAAAAGCTAATTAAGAGTAGTTAACCTACATTATTAGTACAAAACTAACATAACTCACCCTCCACTGTGTAAAACTCATCAACATGCGCTCAGAGCACGAGCGAGCTGAGACGATACAGCTCGCTGCTACGTCCTGCAAAACCACACCCATCTGGGTGAAACACCACGTTTTTTAGGGAGTCCCGCATACAACACACACACAAACACACACACACACACACATGCAAACACATACACTTCCTACATCAGGAAAACAGCCAATAGGAGGACAGCTGGTGGCACAGTTCTTGGACTCACACCAATGACTGTATGTGGGAGGACTGGTGGGGTGTATCTGTGTATGTATGTGTGTGTGTGTGTGTGTGTGTGTGTGTGTGTGTGTGTGTGTGTAGTGCGTGTTGGGAGTTGTCCGGGGGTATGACTTGCCATCTCAGCGGGTGCTGTGTCTCCCATGTGTAAAAAACTGAGCGCGGCAATCTGTTAAACGAGGACTCGAGTGTTTGAATCCTCAGATGTAGTGTGGATATCAGTAAATGAAACAGATGACAGATAAATTACAGTCCGAGACATTTCTGAGTCTGTAAAGTGATATTCTGACTGGAAATGAACTCTGTATCAAAAAAAAAAATCACTCCCTACAGTTAATAGTTTGCTGCCACCGGAGGCTGTGGTCAGCTTGAATTCAGCAATTACAATCAATTCCAACTGTGTCAAGATTTCCCCCGCAGAGAAAATGTTATCAAAGAGTCCAGAGGAATGCCTCGAACCACTTCTGCAGCGCAACCCACTTCCCTCCCGTCCATGTGTATGTTCCCATCGCCCTCACAAAACTCTGTACATCACCTCTTCCATTAGTCTGTCTTTGCTCACTCTTTGGCTATCCTACCCTCACCCTAACCTGAGTAGAATATAAAAGACATCTCCAACATTTAACACATTTTAAATTATCATATTTTTTTCTTTGGCTTGCAGCTTGGGTGCAAAAACAGTGAGGGTGAGAGTAAGGATGTGGATGGGTTGGTAGAGCGTCTGATTTGTCAGTTACTACCATCTTCACCGCACGTACACACTGTAGGAACTAAGAGTGAATGTAATCGTCCATCATAACCATTTTGCACAATTGTCCAATATTATAACAAACATTCCTATCTGGCATCAGGGTCGACCTTATGTTGGTTGAGCACATACAAACAACACATGGATTAAAACCTCGCTCTGCCGACACATATCAACGTCTCGCTGTAAAGGAATATGCCACTGACTTTTTTCTTTTGTGCAACAAGTGCAAAAGTTGGCCCTGAACAGTTTATATCTTGCTCCTTCATGGAAGACTTGGACTGTACTTGTTTTTTTTTTGGGGGGGGGGGGGGGGGGGGGGGGCAGAGGGTTCATTCTTGTCTTGAATCGAAGGTCTAAAAATAGAAGATGTGGTGTTGCCGTCCAGATTGTAAAAGCCCCTGAGCCAGTTTTTTTTTTGATTTGTGATGTTGGGCTATACAAATAAAAATTGACTCGATTGACTCGACTCGGCTTCAGTTACATTGGATTCCAAAGTCGACCCAGAAGTCGGTGCAAAAACGTCTCCCAATTAAGGCACTCCTCCACCGTTGATCCATACAGTATGGCATATTTAGTATGTTGTGGAGGAATTTAAGATTTTCAGTGGAGCATTGGTTCAACATGCTGCTGTTTTATAACTCAGTCAGTCTGAGCACGAACAAAAACAAGATGTACGCCGGCAGGTGCTTGAACTGAATGTCAAATTCTGCAGACAGAAACCATCTGAACCTTTAATTGAAGCTCGTTTAGCGAAGTCTCAGGAGCAGGACCACACCTCAATTCCTATAAATACCCACCTGAACCCCCTATCCTCCTCTTTAGCTGTTATATTCTGTGCCCCTTTCCCCTCACCCCTTTTTCTTCTTCCTCCCCCCCTCGTAGGGTCCTGAGGGGGGGTTCGTTGTTGCCCGGTTGCTACGGCTGATTCCCTGTAAGCTTCCCCGAAACACAGTCAGCAAACAGAACTACTACACATCAATCGTTTTTCTTAATAAATCATTTAAACGCATCTTGTTGACGGTGTGGTCCTTGTGAGTGAAATGATGTTAAACTTTACAAAATACACATCAGGTCGGCGTTACGTGTTAGAGGAGAGACTCGTGTTGCATGGTCCCATATGACATCACTAACCGCTAATAACTCTCTTTCTCCTTCTCTTGATCCCCGAGGAGAGTGAGGAGACACATGAGTGGACACATTTACTGCCTGTCAATCATACGCAGAGGTAAAGTGGAGGTGGGGAGGGGGGGGGGGGATTTTAAAAGCAGAGTGGTTTGTCGGAGTGGGGAGGGGAGGAATGGAGGACAGAGGAGGACGACGACAAGTAAAGGATGATGAGGCAGATAATGAATCTGTCAGTCACACAAAAAGGACGATGAGTGGGAAGATCTTGGATCACAAGAGAGAGGATATTTGCTGATTACTTTGGATAAAATCTTACTCACATTTTAGTCTTTTACAGACACTAAAAATACTGAGAGTGAATCACAGTTTGGGATATAATGAAATTCATGACTTCTTAATTTAAAAGAAATGTGTCTCTGAAATGTCAATGTGCTTATTTGAGCTTTTCTGCTTTGCTGATAAGCTTTGTTTTGTTCCTGTTTCAGAGCGAATGTTTGTGTCGTCAAGCTGCAGGGACTTATAGTGGATTCTCGTAGCTTTTCATGGCCTCGATAGTTTCAAAGCGTTGTCTTTTGTGCTGATGTGTGTGGTTATATATGTGGTGTTTGTTTTTTTTGATGCTGCACAGCTATGGAAGAACATTTCTTTTATTTCTTTTCCTTGAGATCCATGACTCTAATTTTGTTCTTCTTTATTTTATCCACTCTATTCTGCATTAAATGCGTCTCATTTCTGTTGCTAGTTCATCACTGATGGTACTTACTGAGAAATTAGGAGTGCAACAGAAGAATCAATGCCATCTAAGCATGAAAAATGTACCTTATCTCCATTTTAAATTCTTCTCAAATGACTATCAAAATGTCTAATGTCTTATTTTTCATGCAGACTTTAAGTCAAATATCCATAGTTATTAACAAGATGTGATAAGAAATGAGACTTTGGAAGAAGAAGAGCAGAAAGAACAAGAGGAGTTATAAAATTTTGGGTCAACGGTGGGCACTTTTCATCTCTAGTGCGTCATTAAAGTAACCCTGCAACACCACTGATGAGTCCCCAAAATCACTGCTCTTCAATCCTACAGTCCACTCAGCACTGATCCAACCTACAGCTGCCTACACGAGTGCTCTACAGAGTCCTCCATGCTGCACCGACACTCGTGATTACACCCTCAAGAGGACAACAGATACTGTAAGAGCACTGACAGGCAGAGGAGTTGAATGTGGGGAAACAGTTTTCAGTTTTTTTGGGGGGGAGAAAAGGAGAGAAAGTGCAGTTAAAGAGAGATGAAAGGAGGGGGAATGATGGCAGAAGATGAGAAGATGAGAGAAGAACAGACTGGAGAAAGTTGGAGGATTCGAAAAGGAGGAATAGAAGAACAAAGGACGGAGAATTGGAAATGGACTAGTCTGCACTCTTTTTTCCACCTTAATTGTCATATATCATGAACATTTCCAGGTCTATGTTTATATTCTGGGGCTGCATTGGAATATTTTTGCACAATTTGCAGTTTAAAAACTCCTTATTTGTTTTATACTGGTTCTGGACTGGACAATGAAGTTTTTTCTGGGAAGGACTTTCAGCTGTTTGCCTGCATTTCCTAATTGATTATGGGCTGTTTTTCTTCTTCTTCTTCTTCTTTGGGTGGGTGGATGTAGGGGGAGAGGTGGCTGTTTGTAATCACCATGTTTTTAAGGAGAGGATTTTTAGAGATCATTAAGTTTCACACTCTGCTCTCTGGGAAACACTTAAAGTTGCCATGAGAGGATTTATTATTTCTTCTGAGACCTCCAGGAAAAAAAAAGAACAATTTAAAAGACTGGATGAAAGTGAACAATAAATTATTCATGTGGAACAAACATATAAGACATCTCTACTACAGTCTGGCTATAATTTGTAGTTCATTACTAGAGACAAAAACATTTTGAATTAAGTGATAAACCTCAAAAATAACAACTTAAAGGTGAGCCGGCATCCATAAACTACAACCCAAAACTGGATCAAGATATTAACATCAACATTGTTTTAAAGACTCCAACTTCTATACCTTTACTTCCTCAGCAGCAGAGACAGATTACTTTCAGTTCTTTCAATGTTTTGCTGTTGCCGAGTTAGTAAAAGTAATCAAGGCATTCCCCACAGGTCGGCTGAATGTCCTGGACCAGATGGGTTTAGAGCCGAGTTCTACCGAGCATTTCATGAGATTTTAACACCTTTCTTACTCAGGATGATAAATGATTCAAATGCAAGAAAAACATTTCTACCTTCTCTAGAGGAGGAAAAAGTATGTCTGTTATTGAAAAGGGGGAAAGAGCCAATGAATCCTGCCAATTATAGGCTCTATTTCCTTGCTCAATTTTGATCACTGCTAAGTTAAGTTGGCATATAGCAACAATTATCCACCCAGATCAAGTGGGCTTTATCCCAGGCAGGCTTTCCTTTTTTTAAATGTGCATTGCTTGTTGAATATATTGTATTCTGACTTTGGTAAAAACCCCTCAAGCAGCTGTCACTCATGACATGAGATACCCAGAGAGCCTTCTGACTCCATCGAATGGTCATATTCATTCGAAACTCTGAGAGGGTTTGGATTTAGGAGGATTTGTGTGGACTGGATTGAAATGACTTATTGCTCTCTAAGATCCACTGTCTGTCATAACAAATAATGTCTCCACAGAGCCATTTGGTCCATAACGGAGAGTGAGACAAGGAGATTTCCTGTCCGCTTTGTTATTTAATATAGCACTAAAATCGTTGGTAACTGGGATAAGAAGTCATCCTCACATCAAGGATTGTCTTGTTACACTGTATGCAGATGATCTACTCATTACCGTAATGAATCCTGAAGTGGGTATTCCTTATCTTTAACAATATATTCAGTCATTTAGTAACATTTCTGGTTACACTAAAAATTTATGTTTATTAGAGAAAATATAGTTTTACAGGATTTCCCCATTCAGGTTGTTTAGGATTACATCACATATTTAGGACTTAAAATCTAAAAGAAATCATAAACTTTTACTTTTTTGTTAGAAAGTATTGATAAACTAAAACACAACATAAAATACTGGAGGACTTTGCTCCTATCTACTGGCCGATAGACGGTATCTCTACCAAATGTGTTATATATCTTCCAAAGTTTGCCGATATTGATCTCATAAAAATTTTTAGTCATTTTAGAATTTACTTGGGGTTATAAAAATCACAGATTGTAAAAAAACAACAACATCTATTTAGGCCCGCTCTGGATGGAGGTCTGGGTCTTCTTCCAGTATTTAAAGATTACTATTGTGCAGCTAACGCAAGAGCACTGGCATACTGGAAATGAGGCTCTCCAGACCATAAATCTCTGAATTATGCCTCCCATGGCGGCTAAAATTAGAGTTTATACCAGTAATAAAACCATATGCCTCATTGTCTTCCTTACTTTTTTACAAATCTTGCTATTAAATCATTAAGTTATGTTGTCAGAAACTCAAATTAAACACATCTACAAACCCTGTGTTTAAATATATATATGCTATTTTGTCACAACTACACCTTTATTCCAGCATTGCTGTAGAACAGTTTTGCTAAATGGTGAGTAAAACAGCTTAAAGGACTTCTATTTAGACAGCAAGTTTTTGTCTTTTGGTCAATTAAGCTTTAAAGCACAATCTACCTCACTCTTTTTTTCAACTCATTTTTTTTTAATAGGCAACTTATGAGAGAAAACATCCAAAAAAGAGACATTTACTCTTTTAGAATTGCTTTCGCTTTGCCAGAGAGTAAAGAAGCTTATCACTAAATTTGTGAATTTCTTTTCTGGCAACTGTATAAAGAAGGCTTTAGGAAAGGGAAAAAAAAATCGATGCTGTGTTGTCTCATAAAACATGGAGGACTGCACTTCCCTGTATTCATGGTAGTTCAATAAACAGCAGACACAGGTTAATTCGGTTCAAGGTAATTCACCGTTTTCATTATTCTAACTCGTCTGTGGCTCCAATCTGTGATAAATGTAAATAAAATAAGGATACATTTTCTCTTCTTTTTTTTTCTCTAGGGTTTACTGTAAGACTCTCTCTCCTGACAGGGACTTGGCTCTCCTCGGATGCTCCCTACACACATTTCAGCAGCTTTATTGATGGGTTTGCTTCTAATAAAAAAAACAAAGACTGGAAGACACCAACTCCACCGTGCTTCTGACACAGGTGGCATGAACTTGTTTTGGTTTTTTAATATCTTCAAAGGTCGACATAAATGTGAAAGTCAAAGTCAATCTGACCGTATTTGTATTTATATATAAACTTTTTTTCTTCTTCTGTTTTCTAAATACTCCTATATTTGATGAGCTGTAATCAGCAGTCACATGTGGATGATTTGTTTGCTGACACGTGGTTAAGACGAACTTTTCTTGCTTCTATCGTAAGTAAGAAATCCCTCTCCCCTGGCGTGTGTGTGTGAGTGAGCGCATGTTTTGGCTATTGCTTCTGGTGTTGTGAATAATGTGTCGATAAAGATAATACTGGTCCCACAGTCTCAGTCTATCATTCTTTACTCGAAATGGAAACTTATTAAATACATTTGTACATGTTTGAGCTGAAATCTGATCTGGAATATGCAAGTGGACAACGTGAGCAACCCGAGGAAAGACCTTAGCAACAAAGGCTACGGAGAGGACGACTGTTTGTGGGCATGTGCAAACAATATGATGTCATCACGAGGAGGAAGTAGAGGTAACTTTGCAAATGAAGAGAGGCATTTAAGAAGCATTTTTACATTCGTTCACCTCAAGTTTGGACCTTTCACCATGTTAGACATCGGTATTAGCTGTATAAAAATGAGCAGAATACCACAAAAAGCTTTGTTGTCCCCTTTAAAGGCCTCTCATTCACCCATCCACACACACACACACCAATAGTCTAGTCTGGGTGTCTTCCCTAAGGACGCTTCAACACATGGACAGGAGGAGCTGGAGACTGACCCGCCAATCTGCCATCCCATACAAGAGGAGAAAAACAAACATGCAAGAAGGATGATAAGAAAATAGGAGGAGAGAGAGAGGAGAGTGGTGGAGAATTGGATGGGGAATGGATACCTTTGAAAATAATTGGAGGACGAGAGGAAAAAAAGAAGATGAGGAATAAAAGTAAAGGAGGAAAAAAAAGAATAGGATGACAAACGAGTTGATAAAAGAGAAGGCGGAGAAAAGTGAGAGAGTGAAAAATGAACAATATGCAATAGAAAGAGAGAAGGAGGAGAAGAAGAAGATGGCTTTGTTTACTGAGACTGGAGGGAAAGACAAATGAAAAACAGAGAATTAGGAACGAAGAACGTCTGAAAAACAGAGAAAACAAATTTGGAGGGTGACAGGGAAGCAAATGAATGAGAGATAAAAGTATGGGGCAGTAATGGGGGAAGCGTGATATGGGAGGATGAGAGAACCAAGAGGTGGATTGATATCAGAAATAGCAGAGAGGCTGTGAAGATGTAAGCATGATAGAAGCAGCGGTCCTAAAATGCCCTGCAGCTGATTCTCATGTTGGCTGTAAACTACCCTGCAGCAGTCTCATTCCCCCGGGAATCCTAATGCCAGGGCAGGCCTCTGAGCCTTTAATAGGCAATCACTGAGTGGAGACAGAACGTACTGTACACACACACACACACACACACACACACACACAAACACACACACACACACTAATGAACGATCCCTCAAGCGTGGGGAAAAACAGGCAGCCTGACGCACAATCACTCAGTCGAGGTCAGAGGAAGTAAAAGAAGACGGTCGGAGTGATAAATGCACCAAATCCAGTTCATTTGAATGGAGCCGCTGTGATCATCGGATTTGTCACAGCAAATCATAGCAGCTCTTTTGCAGATTTATTCTACCATGAACATCTAAAACAACATTTTTAAATGAAGTTCAGCCCAGTTTTAACTAGATGTCTAGATGAACAACTCTCATCTGACCACAGACTTTCCACTCCTATTAAATCTTTTTTTCTTCTTTGGAAAGCTCTAAGAAAGTTTTACAAATATTAAATCTTAACAGATAAGAAAGTTTGAGGTTTACAGACATCGCTATGCGGAAACCTTTTGTTGCAGTACCGTGTTCGACCACTGGGGCAAACTGGCAGCCAGGCTGACGCACTACGCTGTCTTCTTGTAATCAAACAAGAGTCATATTGACATTTACTGTCTAAAAACTCATTACGTGGATCTTTGTGATCTAACAAATGTGGTGAATCTATTTCATTCCTCATGAAACATTTGCTTTTTTTTTTACAGCCACCTGTAGATTAGTGGAATAGTGTGAATCGAATGACAGGAATGTGTATCACAAGCGTGCACGTGCATCCTTGTTTGCATGCAAGGAGAGAAATACGGTGATGATGCGACACAGATTTCCCAACTGGAATCGAATCAGGAATGTCACCGGACTAACTGGACGTCTCCAGAGAGATAAACTATTAACACAAGCACATAAACTAAAGGGTAGAGATCACATTAACAGATACGTCTGAGCCTGTAAGACTCATAGTGGAACCGGCATCTGTGTACAGAATGAAACAAGTCGTAGCCGTGCCTCTATAATCTTCATTCATATTAATGAGACTCAGGCTGGAGAGAGGGGATGAGAGCAAGAGACAGAGAGAGACAGAGAGAGAAGATGCGGATGAGTGAGGTCACATATATAAGTAATAATGCGGAGGAAAGGGTAAGCTAAAGGGTAATAAGTTAATTCAATGCAAATTAAAGAAATTAGAAAGAAACATAAGAGGGGCAACCACAGGGAGAAGCCGGACGAGGTGAAGTGTAAAGGTGAAAGAAGGAAAAAGGAAGAAGCTGTTAAGTAGTGGAGAGACACTGGTTGGGTGGAAGGAGAGCGAGAGGAATAAATCACAGTTACTGTGGTGGTGTAACCTTATCGTACCAATAAGACGCTCGACATAAAGGCTCCAGCTTTAGTGCAGAGTGCAGCTCAAGTTCAGCTCAACCCAAAATGCATCACTGCTACAGCAGTTGACAAAAATATAACATATGTGTGTGTGTGTCCTATCTACCTATCTGATAATAAGAGAGCCTGTTTTCATTATTTCATTGCAGGAGAAGTGAGGAGCAGCCTCTCAGCAGGCAGCCCACTGCAGCAGTTATTCTCTTCCCAAACCCTCTCACCATACGACACGCACACACAAACTCACGCCGACTGTAGTCAGCTTATTAATGATACACGCAGCACATGCAGCTCTCTGTCTGTCCTCGCGTGTCTCTGTCTGAAGAATCTGTCGCACTCTCTGCTGTAGTTCACCAGACGCCTGTGCAATCAGCCGGTTTAACTGCTTCTTTGTGATTTCATGATTCTCTTTTAGGTAAAAAACAAAAAAAACTGCCCAATTTCAAGTGAGTCAGCTTGGAAAACGAAACTGACAAGTAGCTGTAGACCTGTGACTCAAATCTCTGTTGAGATTTTTTATTTTTTTCATGCAATCTATTTCTTTTTTTCTGCATGAACCATTCAGTATATTCACATTCAGTAATTACCTCTCTGTAGCTCTCATTGTTTCTGGCACAGTCTGCCTTGCCCACATTTTTAAATTGCCTATTTACATACATGAAATGATGCATGCATGTACTCCACTATTACTGGATCTCACTGATAGAAGCCTTTCCTGTTTACTGATCTCTCCCTACAGCCACATCAGAGCTGCTTAAGTTACTGCTAATGCAAAAAAAACCCAGCGTTTTCTACTGCTCCTAATTCACATTAAGAGTCTTCAACTGTCAAACTATAGGGTGGCTTTTATTGTGAAGAAAAAAAAAAAGAAGTCTTTATCTGTGATTTCTGTTAGTGGACGAGCTTCAGTTTTCATGTGATGGAGTAATGGAAGAACATTCGCAGTGAGCTGTTAGGTGAAAAGCTGCAGGCCTCCAACTTGTCACCAAACAGGGTTTTTCCATTGTGGCGGGTGTAGTCGCGTCGAGCCGTGGCGTGAACGGCCGTGAGAAGTCGACCTCTCTCTTGCACGCCACGAGCGTTTTTTTTTTTCCGCTGCAAGCACGGCAAGGTTAAAGAAGTTGTTTACCTCCCTGACATGTCGGAGGTATACTGGTTTTCTGTCTCGATGAATTGACTAAGCGCTGTCCTGCCAGCGATATTATTGATTATTGCAACTGTTCTGATAACCGTAACGTCTTTCTGACCTTCTGTTTGTTTGTTCCACGAGCACATAAGCACCCTCTCTCTCTCTCTCTCTCTGACTTCTCTTGTCTCTCAGGCATCTCTTTGCTGGACCAGCACCCATCCTGGAAGCTCTCTACTTCCCCTGGCTGTCGGCGCCATTTCCAGAGGTTTCGGGGGTCTGGTTCCTCATCCTGCAGTCTCACCTCATGTCTCTCTCTCTCTCTCTCTCTCTGAGTGATCTCTTCATCTTTCTCTCTCTCTCCTGTGTGAATGATGTCTTTTCTTGTCTCTTCTCCTCTGTGTATGTGGATGGTGTGATGTGACTCTCCCCTGTGTGCATCTGTAGTCTTGTCCTCCTCCCGGGTCTCCATGGTGATGGATGTTGTGTGACTCAGGTCCTATTCTATTCTGGTGGCACCTGGAAGCTGCACGGCATCCTCTTCATCACCTTCTTCATGTATATTATAAATCCATTAGAATTTAGTTATCCTGTCCGACGCTGCATTTCTGTCTTTTGTCTTTCTTCTTCTATTCTGTAAACACAACATCTACAGCACGTCTGTCCGTCCTGGGAGAGGGATCCCTCCTCTGTTGCTCTCCCGGAGGTTTCCTCCTCTCCTCCCCCTTCAAGGACAGAGGATGTTTTATTGCTGTACAAACTGTGAAGCTCCCCGAGGCAAATTTGTGATTTGTGATATTGTGCTATACAAATAAAACATAAAAATTTGACTGGTGTACTGAGAATGCAATAAAAGCCTCTCGTCTGCAGCTTTTCATCTCACGTCTCACTATTGCTGTTCCTGCTTGTACTATTTCTCCCTGCAATATTTTTAAACAGCTCCTCTGACCGAAATGGTGCCAAACATCTCAAAGCATCTGAATGTATAATGCAGGAGAGACTCAACTCCAAACCACGAGTCCCCTGTTAGACACAGAGCTTTCTAGCTAAACGTGTTGAGTCATGCAAGACGCAGCTTGTTTGGGGGTCGTCACAGGTCGGTGACAGACTGCTTCTGCCTGCTGTGTGCAGGCAGAAGCTAAAGCAGACCGACACGGCCCATGGATACACTGCAAAAGTAAACAACTGCTTTTACTGTGCTATGCTGTGGTGTGGACTGTTGTATCCTCACTGTGCTGCAGTATGAGATCAGATCCTGGTTGCTCAATTAACCTTTTTCTTTGGAAAAAACCAATGTGACGTAATGTCTATGTGCACTTGCTTCTCTTAAATCACCTCTAGAGGGATGAATAATGTCTTTTGAATCGTACTGAATGAATCCTTTAAACCTAGTTTGTTTAGCCGTGTCGTAAACAGATACTCCAGCTGCTTTTCTCTTGCATTTCGGTGTAGCAGCTCAAAGTGTGTTACCTGCCCTCGGTGGTCGATACATGTGTGATTTCAGATGTAATTCCGGGAGACAAAGAAGTAAAACACACTCGTCCTTGACGTTAGAAAACACGGGTGTCGTCAAATGAAGCAGGACTGGAATCTTAAGATTCATAACTTTAAGTCACGACTTCTGCGAGACTTTGTTTACTTGAGACACAAGAGGAGGAGAAAAATGTTTTTGTCTCAAGACTTTGGCTCAAAACAAAAAACCTTCCCGGATCAATAAAATTCGCCAACAGACGGGCCTCGCACATCCTCACAGCTGGAATATTTCATTATTTAGGCCTCTGCGTTGAAAGGACTCGCGCGTTAGTTTTCAGTTTGCTTGTGATGAACTGTGACTTGACAAGGACTTGAACCTGAAATGAAAACTTGAGACTTGACTCGACCCAGTGGGAGTCAGAACAAGTCTGTTTCCTCCCACTGTGCCTTGAACTTATCTCAAGGTACTCCTCTTCTTAATATTTATACCAGGTGTGAACACATGAAGAAATACCTGAATTTGAGAAGCTTTTTTTTTTTTTGTTGTTATGCTGTCAGATGTCTACATATTTGTCCGTGATCCGTTGCATTTTTTGGGTTGCATACAGAAACTGGTTTGGGTTCGTTATTATTCCTATCAGACACACTTTTCTGTGCAGTGATTCCTGTTGTTTTCACAGTTTTCCTGTTGAACTAAAGGAATAAAAGCTCCATAAATGAAATGAACGCTTCTGTCCTGTCTGTCGTGTCTTTTTTGGCCGGCTTTTTGTTCCTGTAATCCTCCATAAATCTTCTCTGTTTATCTAATCTCCATCCTTTGTTTTCTGCCTGTCCTCCTGTCTCAAAGTCCATCTCCTGCATCTTATTGGACATCAGTGCTCCAGAGGCTCCGTCTGTCTGTTTACCTGTTTGTCCTGAAGTTAATCTCTTTTTTTTGTCATCCACAATGAAATAGAAAAAAAAGATCAGCCCTGTGTGCACATTTATTTTATTCATTTGTTTGCCGCTCGCCAATATCTCACATAACGCTGATCCAATTTTGGCCGATCGTGGGGGCGCGACGCGTCATTACAGCACTTGCCATTTTCATATTTTACAGTTAAACCTACAAAACGACAGCACTCCCTCTCTAAAATGTTATAGCAAATGTCAGCCAGTCAGTCTGTCTGCCTAAAATAATCAATCCCCCCCGTCTCCGTTTATATGAGCCAGTGTAACAACCTCCACTCAGACACGCACAATTTTACCCTGCGCCAATCAGCGAGGTCATTTGTGTAATTAAAAACTGTGAAAAAGAGGCTGCGGATGAGGGGCTGGAAGTCCGGGAACAGCCCTGTATGTATCCCAAGAGAGCAATCAGACGGAGGAGACGGAGGAGGGATGAAGGAGGAGTTAGAAGACAGGAGATAGATGGATAATGAGGTGTTGAGACAAAAGAGGATAGAGAGGATAATGGTTACTTCAATAAAGGAGATAAAAGTTGTTTTTTTTATTTCTTTGGTACGTTGCTGTTTGTGAGTTCTTTATATTGTTTGGTGTGTTTTACTGTCACAAATTGGAAATCCCTCTAGAAAAAGTTCTGCTTGAAGTAATCTCTGGATTATTTATACCTCCACTGAGGCGGTTGTGTGTTTTCATCCTGCTGGTTTGTTAGTTACCAGAATATTTTAAAAAATTAAACGGGTTTCAAAGTGAAATTTGGTTGAAAATGAGATTATGGGCCAAGGTTTAGTTTGGTTTAGTTTGGTTTAGGTACAAAGGTTTCAGATCAATTGTGGTCATGATTAAAAAAATAAATCACTTTTATAAATGTTGGTAACTGTCGGTAGAAAAAAACGGGATAGAGTTGCAACATTACTGGTCACAAATGTTCATCCCAACCTCCTCTCTAAGAGGCAACAGTGTGACGTTACACTACTTCCTTTTGTTTCCGTGACATAAAAGTCACAGTTGGGAGAATCTGTAGGGCCGCATTGAACATTTTCACAATTGTGTCATTACTTACTGCACCCCTGTGATAGCCAATCATAGCCAAATAATGGCGAAGCTCAGTTCAGGTGGCTGGAACAATAAACGCCACCTTTGTCTAAGCAGCACGAGCCCGACCTCCCCCTACCATCATTCCAAGACGGGTCACTACGGCCTGCACACATTTAGACCAGTTCCTCAAACCCGCCTCCTTCAGACGGCACGTAGGCGCTCCAGATGTTCAACCCACGACTCAGAACAGACAAACCGAACCATCGAGGTACGCCTCACAGGAAGACAGACCAGCGAGAACGACATTCAACAAAACGGTTTCGCACGCCAAAGGCTATAATCCATATTTGGAGGAAGTCATCAGGAGTAACAAACACAGATATCACACGTATCTATGGTTGTGTTATGTTCTCATGCATATTCTCTCCAGCTTTGGTGCTACACCTTCTTGGCAGGCGTTTCCGGGTGGCACCTCCCAGAAATCACATGTTTCTAGTTATCTTTTGAATTTCTAAATCGATGATGTTTGAGTGTCAATCTTCTCTCCGTCCATATCTCTGTTCGTGCTCACCTCACAGTTCCCTCCTCTGCTTCTAACGTGTTTTAAACAACGACTGTAAAACGGTGTCAGGATGTGGTTTCCCTGCTAAATCATAAGAGCAGAAAAAAAAAAGAAATATTTTACTCTATGAAAATGATGCAGATTACCACTTTAACAGCCGAGTTGGAGAGTAAATTAGTTATGTCACAGGCCTCTGCTCCACCAGAGCTGCTTAGGAACCAACAGTATACGAGGCTGCTGTGGGTTGTGCTGGAGCTTTTCCCAAGTGTGATTTGTAAATGTATGAGTGTGAGGTGGGGCGGTGATGAAAGCGCAGCATATCATCCCTCGGGTAGATAAAAGGTTAAAAGATGCAGAAAACAGGGGAACATATGCCTTCCCTGTGTGTGTGTGTGTGTGTGCAAGTGGCTCGGGGGAAAAAAAAAAAAAGAGGATCTGCTAAGTGTCTTATGGCTGTAAAATGTAACACAATGTAGGAAAAAAAAAATGTAGAGGATGTTAGGAAGGGAGGAGATCCCGAAGGAGCAAAGGAGAAAAGGATGGGAAGGGAGGGGCGAGGATAGAGAAGATGGGAGGAAGCAAGAGTGAGAGACAGAGAGAGAGAGAGAGAGTGTGAGTGAGTGAGTGAGAGCTGGGAGATAATGGAGGAGAGGATGAGGGGAGACGGAGAGAAGGAGATGGAGAGAGAGAGAGAGAGAGAGAGAGAGGAGGGAGCGGGCGTTAATGAATAATCCATCAGCCAATTTAAAAGGTAAAGCAGCACTTGGATGTTGCTCAGAAGCTAAACATGTTGGTGGAGTTGTACAGAAGATAAGCGAATATCAAACATCAAAAGGATAGAAAGGCAAAAGTCTATTTATTACTGTGATCAAATGGCTATCCAAGGAGCCATACAAGAAGACTGACAATAACACGGCTCTAATTACTCATAAAACGGGGACAAATGATGTGTCTGGTGGCAGCCTTATTGTAAACATGCTGCAGCTTTTTCTCCTTAAAGGCTGGAGGGAGGAGGGGGAGTCGTACGGCCTCGTAGAGACACGGAGATGGATGGAGGGAGGAAGGGCTGGGCTGGGAGGCTGGTGCAGGGAAAAACAAGGGAAGCCCCCGGAAAAAACTGCAGAGACTGAGGGAGAGAGAGGGAGGGAGAGAGAAGGAGAGAGAGAGAGAGAGAGGGAAGCCCTGCTGCAGCTGCTGTGGACTGGAGGAGGATCCCCCCCTTATACTTCTCTCCCTCCAGCCTGCATGTTGCTGCTGCAGCACGGGTCTAGTAACAGACTCCTTCATTAAAACTCCTACCAACACAGACTGAATGCATAAAACTATTTTTTTTCTTTTTTTTTTTTAAATTTATAAGCAAGTGACGTGTGCAGCCCTCTCTGTGAAGACATACAGCAGCCTGCATAAACACCTGCACAAATGTGATATGAATTATTGCTGAACTGACCCATTGCTTCAGAAATCACACCTTCTGACTGAGATGCAACATTTCCTGTAAATGCATTTATTGAATTGATCCTTTTATGCAGCCTATAGTATTTCCTTCATAACACTATACCTCCTTTTTTTTTACTATCTACAACACCGTTACGCAACATTGATGAACAGTGACTGCACCCCTCCTTCAAGAGGTTTTAAAGCAGAAGTCGTTCAGTCAGTTAAAGCATTAAAATCACTGAGTGTGGCGGATAGATGCTGTAAGGAGGGAGGGAGGGGTGATCCCCCACATGATGAATTCCTAATTGGCCGACGTTAAGGTGGAGAAACATCGTCCATCCCACCCAAAAGCTCTGCCCGGACACATCACTCTGCTGCGTCAAGTTGGACAGAAAAAGACAAGAGGAAGTCTGGAAATGGGCGAAGCAGCCTTCAAGATAAAAGAGTAATATTTTGAAGGAGAAATGTCTAAAAAAAAATGTTAGATGTGGAGATCAACGCTGGATTTAAACATGATCATAAAGGAGCTGTAAATTGTGCATTCTGGATTTAAAAATATTAATATCTCCTGACATTATTTGACAGGAATGAGGATAAAAATATAAGCAACGACCATCTAAAACAAGAGTACACATTTTATTTGATTTATCTTGAATATCTTGAGTATCTTGAACAGATCTAGTTTGATTAAAGCCGCTCAACATTTCAGCAGTCTCGCGTCTCTTCAAGCTGTTTTTGCTTTTATTGTGAAAGTTCAACCAGAAGTCGCTGCTTTCCTCTCCGCTGACTTGACGCTGATCTCCGCAGCCAAGAGGCGCAATAACATCAGAGGAGCTCCCACCAAGCTACAAGCTCACGCGATCTCATCAATGAAACAAGAGCACACAAAATGATGATTTCTCATCAGCTGGCGTCACGCGTGAAATGTAGATTTGATTCAAACCAGAGCCAGACAGCAGCACATATGTTTGATTAACTTTTTTTTCCCTCCTCCTCTGTGCTTTAATCCAGGCAGTGTCAGCACTATTGTCAGAGTTGTTGATCCTTGCGCTTGAACCTACTCTACACACTCCCAGCGCTGCCAGGCTGCCTGCCGTCCTCCCTCCAGGGGGAGCGATGGGGGAGCGATGGGGGGGGACCAGGCCAGTAACGCTCATTAAACTGGGAAGAACTTTGCATGAAAGGGGGGCTTAATGTAGTCTGTGTGCATCTCACAAAAACCCCCGCAACATCCTTAGCATTTCACTCACGCTGCTTAAAAAAAAAAACTTGAGGGGGGATGTAGGACACAGAAATGCTTCAGGGGTGGACCAGCAAACATGATGCAGATGATGTCGAGCGTAAATATGTCAAATTCATCTCAAAGATTATGATAATTACCTGTCAAAGCTGATATTCCTTCAGCACGTCTTTATGGCGAAATATACAGACTCGGTTATGATATATAATTGATCTACATACAGGCGCCAACAACACTTCCAGAGAGACGTTTTTTCTTTTTTTTTTTTTGTTGTTTTTGGCACCAGAGAGCTGCTCCACATGGTCGTTGACATCCACAACCAGCAGCCAGTGATGCCCGCATGGAGCAATGCAAAGCACACATGAGCAAGTGCACGCCACAAACACGCGTAAAAAAATAAAATAAAATAAAAAAACCCCGCACATAGTGTAACACAAACAAAGCAGAACTGTAACGGAACTGTTTGTCTTACCTTTTTTTATTCTAGTGCCAGCCCGCGCACGAAGCAATAAGCATAGTATCTGATGTTAGTAGGAAAGACCGGGAGAGAAAACTGTCCTCGGTACTGCGCTCCGCCGCTGCTCGACTCTCTCCGTTTATCTCTCTCCCTCTCTCTCTCTCTCCCTCACTCTCTCGCTCTCTCTCTCTCTCACACACACACTCAACAAACTGCACACATACATGCGCACACACACAAACACACACACACACACTATTGCGCTCCCCCTCCCCGCGGTCCCTCCTCACACACACACATCACACACAGCGCGCAGCCGGGCGGGGTGCAGAGGAGCGTGGTTTTGTCCACGGGGACGCGCGGATGGATGAGGAGCAGGGTAATGCGCGTCGGAGAGGAGAAGAAGAGGAGAGGAAGAGGAAGAGGAAGAGGAGAGGAGAGGAAGAGGAGAGGCCAATGACAGATGCCAAGAGGAGACAAAAGGGAGAAGAGGGCAGGAAAGGGAAAGAAGGAGGCAGGAGGAGACAGGAGGAAAAGGAAAAGAGGTAGAAGTGAGGAGGGGAAAGACTTTCAAGGGGAGGCAAAGAAGAGGAGAAAAGACAAAAAAGAGGGGGAGATAATGGAAAAGGGAAGATGACAAAGTAGTAAAGGAGGATAGGAAAACGAAGAAGAGGAGAGGAGAGATGGATGGGGTGATATTAAGGAGGGATGAAATGAAGGCAAGTGGAGTACAAAAGAGGAAAAGGAAGAGAAAGAAGAAAAAGGAGAGGAGAGGAGAGGAAAGGAAAGTAGAGGAAAGGAGAGGAAAGGAAAGGAAAGGAAAGGAGAGGAAAGGAAAGGAGAGGAAAGGAGAGGGTAGGGAAGGAAAGTAGAGGAAAGGAAAGGGAAGGAGAGGAGAGGGTAGGGAAGGAAAGGAGAGGAAAGGAGAGGAAAGGAAAGGAAAGGAAAGGAGAGGAAAGGAGAGGGTAGGGAAGGAAAGTAGAGGAAAGGAGAGGAAAGGAAAGGGAAGGAGAGGAGAGGGTAGGGAAGGAAAGGAGAGGAAAGGAAAGGAAAGGAAAGGAAAGGAAAGGAAAGGAAAGGAAAGGAAAGGAAAGGAAAGGAAAGGAAAGGAGAGGGTAGGAGAGGAAAGGAGAGGAGAGGGTAGGAGAGGAAAGGAAAGGAGAGGGTAGGAAAGGAAAGGAGAGGAGAGGAAAGGAAAGGAAAGGAGAGGAAAGGAAAGGAAAGGAGAGGAGAGGAAAGGAGAGGAGAGGAGAGGAAAGGAGAGGAGAGGAGAGGGTAGGAGAGGAAAGGAGAGGAGAGGAGAGGAGAGGGAAGGAAAGGAAAGTAGAGGAAAGGAGAGGGTAGGAAAGGAGAGGGTAGGAGAGGAAAGAAGAAAAAGGAGAAGAGAAGAGGGAGGTGACAAGTGCAGAGGGGAGGAGAAAAAACACAAAGAGCAAATTGAAAATTGATTAACTATGACTGTAGCAGGATGTTCTGCAGCCCACATGGCTTACATCCGCGACAGTCATCTCCCTGTTTTCTAATATTAGACATCACATTATACATTATAATACTTGACACTCTAATATCTAAATTCGGATATTAGCAGGCGCCACAGTTTGACATTTCCTCGGTGAGCCTAATAACTGAAGAGGGAGGTGCAGAGAGGGGCGTTTGGGAGCCATCGGGAGAGAGGAGGTCTGGGGGGGACGGAGAGAGGGAGGCATTTATCAAAGTATTGAGCAGAGCCAATTACTTAACCGGTGTGCAACGTTTTAAGCTCAGCTCTGACTGCTGAGGCCTGCTGACCAAGCAGCCAGGAAATAGACTCAGCCAATCGGTAAGCAGTCTGCCTCAATAGAGACACCGTGCTAAATCCACCTCCCAGAGTCCATCGAGTGGAGTCTATCAGAGACTGAGACTCACACCACCTCCTCCTCCTCCTTCTCCTCCTCCTCTCTCTTCATCCACCAGACTCTCCTCCTCCTCTTCTTACTTTCCTCATCCCCTCCTCACTCTGTCAGCAGTCTCGGTTTAAGAGTGAGAACCAAAAAAAAAAAAAGGCACAACTTAAAGCTAAAATTATTCTCAGAGTGTGAAGCTGCATGAATGTGAATGAATTAGCTGAATGTGTTTAAAAATAATATTAGCTTCTCAAACCATCTCAAAGTCTGATTTTCTTTCTTATGAATAGCAGATTTCACAAGAAGAGTCCTCTAAAAACCCCTGATCTCCATCTGCTGCTGGTGCTGGTGATGCCACTCCTTCAGTGCTGTGACACATTTTGCAGTACACGCTCATTATAAAATCACAGGAGGAGCAAGAAAAGACTTATGAACTCACTCTGATATCTCAAAAACAGTAATAGATAGAAAACACGTGTAAATTCAAGATTTGTACGTCAAAGTCTTGTGATTCATTTAAAGTTGAAATGAAGTTTGTATCTAAAACTATGTGGAAACAGTAAATGTTCAAAAAAGGTGTGGCTTCACTCTCTCCATTCAAATATATGAGTATTTTTCTGTGTCCAGCTGCAGTTACTTATCATCTCTACACACCTGACAGTACACATGTCAATCCAACTTTAAGCGGGTCATGTGGGTTAAAGGTTTCTTACTTTTCTAAAAAAAAAAATAGACCTGATGACAATTAGGAAATTAATTTCTTTTACACACAAACTCATCAAGAGTTTTCAATTTACTAACTGAAATTCAAGTGAATGAGCCCAAAACTTGCATGATTTTGATGACAGCAAGACAGCAAGACATGTCTCATCCTGCAGAAAATTGTCATCCTGTCAATCAAACTTTCAAAATAAAAGCACACCACACTGTTGTGAGAAATATCCCTCATTTTTAAACCAACACGACCAACACTACTTTTAGCTTTAATTTGGTATTAAAACATTTAAAGAATCACATGTTGTCTAACAAAGAGTCCACTGACTGAACTTAAAATTGAAATCAGAAAGTCATGTTCCTTCGGTTACACCACAATAAGGCTTTCTACTGTGAAATGAGAAGTTTCACGGGGAGTGTTTTTGTTTATCATCATACATCATTCACTGTGCCTGCAAGATGCTCACCTTAGATTCCTTGCAGCGTTGTGGTCGCCCATTTCCTTCAGGATTTCACAAGTGATGTTCACAGCCTTCTTTTCACTGTGGGTCTTTATTATTTCAGTCACAGTCTCCGTCTGAGATGCATCCTCTCTAGACGGCACCTGGGATTTCTTTGCAACCGTCAAAGTCGTCATCTGTAAGGTGCCACTTAAACTTGTTGAAATCACCGTCATCCAGGTCTTCCAGAGTCTCATTGAAGAGGTAGAAGAGGAGAAATTAGCTTTCAGTTTTCAGATGATGTTTCAATGTTAAAGTGATTGGTTTTTATATTTTGGGAAATACGCTCATTTGCCTTGTTTCAGAGAGTTCAATGAGAAAATCAGTGTCACTCCTGTATCTGTGCACACTATGTTTTACAGGTGGATATGTGCTGGTCTATGTCTTGTCCAGGAGTGGTGACACAGTGAGGTTGCCACCAGGAAGTCACCACGCACGCTGAAGACGTAGTCTGGCACATAACCTTCTGTACAACCACATTTTACACCTCAATCATTGTACAAATTCAAGATATTATGTGTTAATTAGTGAGTTTGACTTCGGCTGTTTTTGTTCTGTTTGAACAGAGCAGGCAAGCTGTAGCTTATATGCTAAGCTAAGCTAACCGTCTGTGAGCCGTAGTTATACTGAACGGACAGATATGAGCTTCTTATTGATCTTCTCATCTAACTCTGTCCAGAAAGCAAATCATTTCCCAAAATGTCAAACCACTCTGTGTCTGTGCTTGCTGGCAACAAACACACAAGACAGAATGTTATGCCCCAGTCTAGAGGAAACCTGGACATAACATGTTACAGAGCCCCCATTCCTCCCAAGCCCAAGAACAGTCAGCCCAACAACCATGAAAGTTCACTAAAGCAGTTTATTTTTAACAGCTTCGGAGATGAGCAATGCCCAAAACAACAAACAAAAGTAAACTAAACTCCCTAAACTTCCCTATCCAAAATAAAATTGAAGCAAAAGACAAAGGTATAACCTAACTCCTGATGCAAAAACAAGAAAAAATGTCATACATCTGTAAACAACGACCACTAACAGGCCTCAACAACACGACCAGGCGCCGCCAGGTTCAACAGTATACGACGATATTCCATCAGTGATGCAAACTGGCTGAATAGCACCTACAAAATCTCAGCAAAGCAGCTGAGGCAGGAAAAATAATGGACAAAGGAAGTGATGTTTATCTCCTTCTAGCACTGTCTGAAAGCAGCTCGGGTCTGAAGACAGACAGAAGCCCTTCGATTGCATCGCGGCCTGACAGGAGCCATTGGACGCTTGCAGCTTGCAGCTTTAATTAAAGAAGGCAACCACACATTGATTGGACACTCAGTACTCTACGGTACAATACAAGTCATTCAACATGGTATTTTTTTAGAAAATTCAAGTGTCTCTGCTTTTTTGAACAGACAACACAGCGTTACAGCGGCTTGTGACTCTCAAAAATGTATCTGATATCTTACCAAAGTCTCAATTTTTCTGAATATAACAACATGAGAGCAGCATTTCAAATTTATAATGTTGCGGTCCCATCACACTCCCGTCTGGTTTATTGTTCATTTTCTTCCTGTGTTCCTCCCCAGTCTGCTGTTCCCTCCACACCTGCCCTACATCCGCCTCGTTAGCCCTGCCCTGTTTTCAGCCAATCAGCTCCTTTCCTGTTCTCCTGTTTCACCCCCCCCCCCCCCCCCCCCCCCTCACCTGAGCTTCTCCACACTTCACCCCCTTGTCAGTTTAGTTTGTATGTAAGTCCAGTGTCACAATGTCTGTTCATTTTCAGTTTTTTGCTGCTGTCCACCTGCTCTGCTCTCTTTGTGACGTATAGATTTTGAGGAGCATCTTTGAGAACGTGTGATTGATTAGTGTTGACGGGAGACCTAAACAGATATCTTTCTAGATGTGTTTTCATATTTATGTGCATCAATGTGGATGCAGCCCGCCTTTTATATACTGATTCAATTCTTATTCATCATTTTTTTGTTTTAAATCAAGTTTAAAGACATGATCTCTTTTTCCACTGCGTGAGCTTCACAGCCTGTAACCTTGGGCTTCCACATTTAAAGAGGACATATTCTGCACATTTCAAAACCTTTTTTTTTTTATTCTGTGGCTCTACTGGAATATCTTTGCATGATTTACAGTTCAAAAACCTCCTGATTCATCTTCTGCTGGCCCTTAATGCAGCCTCTCAGTTCAGCCTCTGTTTGAAACAGGCCGTTTTAGCTCCTGTCTCTTTAAGACTCCCCTCTGTTCTGATTGGTTAGCTACTGGAAACTTCCTCTGGCTCCAAAGGCTACATAATCAAATAGTAGCGGTGAGATTTCACTACCTTTTCTTGTCTGAAATACGTAAATGCACAATGCAAACAACCTGTGAAACAAGTTTAGCAACAAAGGCTACAGAACAGACGGATATTTGTGGGCACGCCAGACGATCTGACGTCATCACGAGAAGGTGACGGAGGTAACTTTGCAAACAAAGCTGTCATGAAGGGTAGCAGGAAATGAAGGCAGAGCAAATCTGAAGAAACTTGTTTGTTTATTCGGAGATTGTTCAGACAAAAAGCAAAAGCTGGCTGATCAAAACAGAACGCAGGATGAGCAGATCAAACTGAACAAAGGATCCAACGAAGACTGAAGTGAAAACCTGGGTTAAAATGCAAGCTGAACTAATGAGGGAACGGGGAACAGGTGACTGGAAAGGAGCGCAGGCAGGA
The DNA here is from genome assembly GCA_029490765.1 of Euthynnus affinis. Classification (NCBI taxonomy): domain Eukaryota; kingdom Metazoa; phylum Chordata; class Actinopteri; order Scombriformes; family Scombridae; genus Euthynnus; species Euthynnus affinis. Next base: position 5,054,349 of record CM055845.1, read on the forward strand.
GGAAACGCAGGGAGCAGGGCAGGGCTGATGAGGCTGATACAGGGCAGGTGCGAAGGGAAGAGCAGGCTGGGGAAAAGTACTGAGAGCAGACAGGGCTAATGAGCTTGATGCAGGGCAGAGGTGGAGGGAGAAACAGTCTGGGGAGGAGAGCAGGAACACAGAGGGGAAACAGAAAACCAATTCCCAGAAAACACAAACCTCTTACTAACTGAGTAAACTGTGTGAGAACAGACAACAATACAAACAAAGACAGACTAAATAATAGTCTTTAGAGAAATAACTCAAAATCAGCCTTCTCCAACACAGTCCAGTCTGCACATAAACAGGGAGAAAAGCCTGAGTGGAGTATAGAGGAGAATAGCAAGTATGGGACACTGAGCCCATACTGTGACAAAAACCTTAACAGGCTCAGTAACCATAAAGAAGAACTGGAATTAAACAGAGTGAACACAGGAACCCAAAAACCACATGTCCAAAAACCATGAGTCCATGACAGAAGCATTCACAGCGGGCTGAAAGCGCCCCGACTTTTGACTTGCAGGCGACTTTTTCTAGCACATTTTTGTAACATCCATGTTGATTATAGACATCTGACATATAAATCTGATAATTTATAACAGTATATAAATGGCAGAAAATCACAGAAAGCATGTTATGTCTAATTTAAGAACCTAAGAAGGCTCTAAGGTGCTGTATTTCACAAACCGTTACATTCCAGATACTCACCTTTACAAGTGGCTGCAGCAGGACTAACTGCATTATTTGATTCACTGTTTGATAGGGAAGTGAATAAGCAGCTGTGAGGTGGATAACAGTGTATGAGGGTGGTGCAGATATTGTTATTGATTTTCTACATTTTTGCATCAACGTTAGATGCAACCTTATATGCACAACAGAGAATCCATCAAAGGCACTGGCCGCTCCAAAACTGTAGTTTTTAGACGTCTCCAACACACGCATTGTGATCTGTGTTTTCTATAATAAAGTATTGGTTGTCTTGCTCCATGCAGATGAGTTAGTATAATGGTGGTTACTGTTGTCATGTTTATTTCAGTCGTTTAGTTGCGATGTGATAAACACATCTGCTTGACCGTTCACAGTTATCAGCACTGTCAGCAACCTCCGCAGGTACCTGGAACCCTGACTTTACTATCAGCTCCTCGGCAATGTGGAAATCTAGTTCCAGGAACAAAGCGGAGATCAGTGGAAACACAAGAAGAAGAAGGAGAAGAAGAAGCCAAAAGCAAGAAGCCAAGCAGAAGTTCTTGGAGTGAAAAAGGTTGTTAAACTGCAGCGTTCACTGTGTGTTTTAGCCATTTTAGCGGCAATATCGGTCCGTTGGTCCGTTGTTCTCCTCCAGACTGAAATATGTCAAGAACTATTTGATGGATTTGGATGAAATTTTCTTCTAGCGCCACCATGAGGTTGACATTTTTGGTTTTTTTTTAGCAAAATATCTCAACATTATCTTTCTTCATGACTTCAGTGAGCTCCTGGTTTTTACTTTAGCACCACCAAGAGGTCTTCAGTGAAATGTCTCAACTGTTGGATGGATTGACATGTAATTTGTTGACGTCCCCTTCATGGTGAACTGTAGTAATGTTGAGGATCTTCTGACTTTTGACCTGGTGCCATAATCAGGTCAAAAATTAATGACCAAATGGTTGCAAAACTAAAGATATTCCCATCGTCATCAGCCTCACTGAGCAGCTAACATGTCTGTAGTGTGGTTTCCATGAACATGCAGTAGGGATTAGCTTAGGCTGTAAATGCTATATGCATTATATGTCATGTATATAACATATGTATCTGGATGCACATGAGGAGAACACACACCAGCGTTTCTCTTCTCTGCCACATGAATTATTAGAGAAGAAAACCGACCACAGTAAAAACGGCTCCTCGCAGCTTTTAGTAAAAACCATTAAATGTAAGAAGAGAGGGGAACCGATTGGCTAGATGACCCCAGAATGACCTCTGCACTGCACTATAAAGCTTAATGGTTGTAAATCTTAAGTGGAGTCCGACCGTACATGCATGCGCACAAGCTCGGGGGTCTTTCTACCGAAGAGTCACTGACCTTTTGGCTTTTGGGTCAGGTAATTTAGGTCATATCTCCAAACAGGATCTACTGCGCACAGAACAGATGCATGAAACACACATGTGTGCATCCACACGGGCACAAATCACACAGAAATACACACACACACACACACACCAGTCACTTAAATTATACATAAACACAGAGTCAGAACAGGGTTTGCCCGGAGCAGCGACTCTCCTCCTTTCCATCCCGATAAATGATGTGATGTATCACATGAGTCTCGGGCATGTGAGTGCTATTGTGGTGATTATGTAAATGAGTGCAGGCAGCGGTGAGAGATTTCTCTATATATATATATAACGTGTCATTAAATCATAGCGTATGAAAGCAGAGGAGGAGAGACACAGACACATTTATTTAAGCATCAGATGTGTTCTGATTATAGACTTGGCTGTATCTGGGTTTTTATTAGTTTCTTGTATGTCGGTGTGAAGATCCCATTTGATTTTTATGGTAATACAACACTGCTGTTTTATTTCTAGCCATGTAATCCTCATTTACCCTTCTTCAGAGATGGGGAAGTATGACAGGTGGGTTACACGGAACGACGGTCATGAGCCAGGATCAAATTTTGGAATAAATTATTGAGTAATGTTCAGATGAATTTACAGATGAGACGCGAGCTCACACAGTCGTCACGCAAAGTCTTCCACCATGACTGCCTCATTAAAAAAAGAAGAAGATACAATTAAATTTTTACCCATCTGGGATTTAAACATCTTTGAAACTATTGTTCTGTTGGGTGGTCCGGTTGGTAAATTACTGAATCAAAAGCCAAAAACTTGCCACACATTTTCTTGCTCATCAGTTCACGTTTCTCTTGTTAGTTAATGACGTTTGTTTGTTTCTATACTTTGAATTGTGATGTGTGGATTCACAGTCAACCAACGGGTGATGTCACACCTCGCCACGTCCTACATCTTTACCTGTACCGTATAAACCAGTCCAGCGTACCTGCAATAAATTATAACATAGAGCAAATAATTACTTTTACACGACACATTCCGAGAGGAGTCGGTTTGTTTTGAGCCTGTTAGAGTTAGTGTGATTATATTGGAACTTGTTTCTATTATTCTGTCTTTCCTTTTGTATTCTTCCTTTCGATCTCATCGTTTGTCGTTTGTTTTTCTTTCAGACAACCGAACCAGCAGGAGGTCTGAGCGGGGAAGCATTCACAGAGAAATGGTGCACAAACACATGCAGCGAAAACTCAGGATTCAGGGACTGTTGTCATGTCGCCACAGCAACATTTATACTTTTTAATATCAAATGCTGCCAGTGAAGAAATGAGATTGTGTTTGGTGAAAAGGTAGCATACATGTAAAAAGTAAAAAACATAATAAATACAGAATGTAAAGAGTCTAGTGTGCAGGGTTGCATTGGTACAACAACAACAACAGTGTTTGTGAACATAGATTGTGCAAAGAATAGACAGAGTGCAGAAGTGCAAGAGGATCAGATGATGCAGTAATTGACTATACAGCTTCACTGAGGAAGCGTAATTGGATTTTATGTGTGCAAGTGTGTGTAGTGGGTTGTTAGGGGCATGTGGGTAGTTGTGTGTGGGGCAGAGAATCTCTCTTATAAGTGTCTGGCGGGTGCTGGGGGGGGCGTTGAGGAGTCTCAGTCTGTGGGAAACAGCTGTTTCTCATGCAGGAGGTTCTGGCTTCCAGGCTGCAGAAGCTCTTATTGGAGTGGGTGAACTGTCCAGTACAATGCAGCTGGCTTTTAAGATGCAGCTCTTATGGAAAGTATCTGGGATGATAGGGCGAGGGGCTCCAGTGACCCTCTCCGCTGGCATGTGGACTGCAGACGTGCAGCTCGCAAACACGCTCTCAGTAGTGCTTCAGTAGAAGGTGGTGAGGATGGGGAGGGGGGGAGGCATGCTCGCTTCAGGAGTCACAGGAAGTAAAGGCCCTGTTGTGACCTCTTGGTCATGGATGTGACATGGCAGCCCCAGATCCTCAGTGAGGTCCACTGACACACACCTGACAAGTTCATACCACTGTGGACACAAAGACAAAATTTAAAAATACAGCAGACTGACTGAAATGTAGACACACACATACACACACATGTGTTAAGACATACGCACGACACCCATCACCACAACTCACTGCTGCCGTACAAAAATGTGCAAACACACTGACAGGGACAGGTGTGTGCACACACACATGCACACAAACCTACAAACGCACACAGACAGACCTGTGAAAAATCCCAAAATACCACATTTCAGCACACTATGAGAAGACCTGAAACACACACACACACACACACACACACACAGACTCACAGGTTTGGTGCAATTGTACCTGAGGTGAAGGGTGATATAAAATCAACAACTGTTTAATCCTGGTGATCCACTCAGCTGGAAACGAAACAAAAAAAAGAAAAGAAGAGAACCGACCAGGAAGAAAGAACAACATTGAGTCCGATCTATCGCTCGCTTTCTTTACAACGAGCCTGCGTCTGTTTTGTCAGCAGCTAATGTGCCTGGAGTTGTTCAGTCAATCCGTTTATCTGGAAGGTGATTGTGTGCATCACCTTAAAGCGCTCGGGCCTCTCCTTCCATCCGTTTCATCTCATTAAAGAGGAAATTAGGAAGTCGACTTCTGCTCAATAACTACTTCCTCTTTATTAAAATAGTGTGAAAACGAAGAGGAAGACAAAGCAGCAGAGACACAGGTGCCAAACTTTTATCTGTCTTAATGTACATAAAGCGATCAGAGCCATTTCTAATGTGTCAAATCACGTGTTTCTTTGTTTCATAAATCATGTAAAACACACTGTTAAATATGCTGCAGCTGTCTCTTCACACTGTACATGGAGCGTAGACCTGTAAATAATAATTTGGGCTGTTGATTAACTACCTTGTCTTTTTTTATAAGACACTAATTAGTGTGTAAATAAATCTTTGAGCTGAATACGGTTGATTGGTTTTAATGAGGATTTATAATCTGTACAAGCTTGATATTTGTGTTGTGATGATAACAGTCATTGAAGTACTGCATCTGTCACCAGTGTCTTATTAATTTAATGGTGACATCACCGCTTATAACATTTAAAATCAAGTCTTTACTGTAACGTATTATGGGGTAGAAAATGTTAACAGTACTATATTATGTATGATGCACCCTGTTCACATCTGTTACTGTGCAGATGCACGATAACTTTCACCCTCCAGACATGCAGAAAACATCTGTTTAAAGGGAACGCATCCTTCATTTTATCATTCTTTTTAAAAATCATTTTAGCATTTTAAACATCAACATATCAGAAACATTGTGAGACTCATGTATGATTTAGTAGCGCTGGAATGTAACTAAGTACATTTACTGAAGTGCGCTGCTGTATTTAAGTACAATTTTAAGGTGCTTTTACTGAACTTTAGTATTTTCACTTTATGCTACTTTATACTTCTACACTTCTTTTCAGACAGAAATATTGTGTTCTTTCTACTCCGCTACATTTATTTGACAGCTTTAGTTGCTTTTCAGATGAAGATTTGACACAATGAATAATATAATACAATATATTATTAATTCCCAAACTTTTTGGCTTGTGGCCCCTTACAAAAAAAAGAATCAATGTGTACTGTAGTTGTGTCTCTTTGTCTCAGATGTCGATGAGTTGTTTTCATTTCCACCAAACAGACATTTTAACTCGAAATTTCTCTTCATGTGGTTTCAAATAAATAAAACCCAAAGAGGTAAAACTCTGCAAAAATGCAAAGATTAAAGAAAAGTTCAGATCCCTCTGATTTATCTGACAAACCAGCTGCTTTCAAACATCCTGCTTATGCATTGACTCATCAGTATTCATAATCTGCTTTGTAAAAATGTATTTAATATACAGTGTCACTCACAGGCTGATTTTTTTTTGTTTTACTTTAGTACTTTAAGAAATTTAAGCAGTTAATACTTTTATACTTTTACTCAAGTGAAGGATCTGAGTTCGTCTCTCACCACTGATAATTACCATAAAACTGAGACTACTAGCACGATAATTAGTGTTATTATATTATTAATTATATTTCAATCAGGACAGACTATTAAGAATGGAATAAGCAGGTTGTGAGGCAGACAAACATTCATTGTGTACAAATACATTTTGGCGCTTAGGCCCCAGGGAGTAGCTCGGCTTAGAAGACAGATCGAAGGATGTGAAGCTTCTATCAGAAGAGGACTTCCCCCCGGGCCCAGACACAGGTGGCTCTCCCTGACGTGGAGCTTCTGGCTGAAGATGAAGGTGGCCTGGATCTTAAGGAGGTGAAGGGGAGGAGGTGGGTTGAGATTTCGTGTGCTGATGACAGCTGGATGAGGTAGAGAGAGAGAGAGCGTTTTTAAAAATGACAACAGAAAGCTGATTGGAGAGGGAGAAAAGGTGTCGGATTTTGATTGGATGAGAGGAGTGATGAGGGGTGGATCGAGAGGGAAGCGGGAGAGATGAATAGACTGCTTGAAGAGATAGTCTTCCTGACTGAACGTTCGCTACGCTTCATTATTAAGTTTCCCTAAAAACCACAAACTTAAGAGAAATATTATTTTGGGCATGTTTGCCTCGCAGGCAGGCGTTAATATCACACTCACCACCATCATTTTCAAAGCCCAGTAGTGCTTTGTTGTCAGGATTTAGTGAACTTTATTCCTTCTTGTAAATCTTTTTGTTGGATTTCCGTCAAGAAAAGTCAAGAAGCAACAATATTTTCAGCACTGTTTGGTTCTGCAGGAAGAAGAAAGTGAACGAATGTTAAATGAATCACTCAAACTCAGCTGTTTATACTGTAGGTCTCATTTTCTTATCTGTTTTTTCATCAGAGATAATAGAGTTTAATTGTTTGTTTTCCTTTTCATCAGTGACGTTGCGGGGATTGTGACAACTGAGCTCATTGATAAATACATTTTGTTCCAGTTTTGTCAGAAGAAGATGAAGAGCGATGGCCTCGGAGGCTCGCTGGCCTGTGCTGGCCATGTTCAGTGACAGTAACGCGAGGCAGAGTCGAACCTTTCTCCAGCGACAGATGGTGGTAGCCGTCTCATAGCAGGCAGGAGGTTTTACTATCAGAGAAATTTTCCAGCTTCGGTGTAACTACAGGTCCTATAATAGGCGAGCAGACGTCTTCATCCTCAGCCTCGCTCCGATCCAACCCCCCCCCCCCCCCCCCCCAAAAAAAGCTCTGCATGGTGCATTAAATCTAAATTAAATCAGCCTCGAGATGCCGTCAGGCCATTTCCTCAGCGTGTCTTCCCCTTTTTTCTCTCTCTCACACACACACACAAAAACATACACAGCACTCTGGGAAAACAAATTAAAGTGTCATAAGTGGCCTTGCCAACGAGTGTCTTGTGAGCGGGGCTGGATATGGCCAGCTGGAGATAGAAAACAGACAGCTGGGAGAAAGACAGATAAGGTGAGAGACAGATAGAAAGGAGCGAATGGAGGCCAGGAAAGAACACAGAAAGGCAGAAAGAGTGCAGGAGGAAAAGGCTTTAAATAGAAGTTAAAAAGAGAGAAATCACTGTTGAATCCTATTGGAAATCATTGGATTGACCCTCCTGCTGTGGCTGGATGGAGGAGACTCAGACAGATAAAGCTCGCTGTGAAGTCTTTGTCCTTCACTGCTTCATCAGCAGGAAATCTCAGCATTTTTTCCTTCCAGCTAATACAGCAGGCATGTTGGCTGACCTCTCAGTGTAATGGAACAAGAAGCTTCAACGCTGTATTGATTAGAAATTCACAGTCTCAAACGAAAGTGGGAAAGATACTGATCAGGTAACTGGGGAAATATAGATACTAATGAATGGAAAAAGTAAAGGATACATAACACACTTTTTGAAAAATGAGTACAATTTCTGAGATGATTGCTTAAAACCCTGCACACTTTCAGCTGCTTTATGGCACAAAACAGTTTTTTGCCAAATTAGACGGTGCTGAAGCCTTTCACTTCCTCAAAATGGCAGAATGAGTGATGGAAGAGTCAGTTATGACTTATTAAACATATATTTAAAGGTCAAAGGTCAAATCAGTATGTTTCTGTGCACTGTTGTACAAACAGGAAGTTAAATTATGTTCCAATTACAACAAATGATAATAATCATCATTTCATATCATTTAATTTGTGTAGCATTTTCAAGGTTAGGAGCACAAACTGCAGAGATGCAGCGAATATAAAAAAATAAAAACACAATAACAGTAAAACACTCAATTGAAAGTACTGTATAAAAGAAATTAACATAAATCTCATAAAATCTGGTGGTGGCACATCAGAGCTGCATTATGTAAACAAATGAGTCTGCTTGTCAGACAAGAAGGAAAGTCAATAAAAATGTGTCTGAAGACTGAAACGGTGTCAGCAGATTGAATATTTATAACAACAGCTGAGCTGCAGGTACAGCAAAACCTCGACCTCCTTTTGACCTCAAACTGGACTCGGATCAAAGAGGCCTTTTTGGACAGGAAGGAGTTAAGAGTTCACTGATGTACTCTGGCATCTGGCCATGTGAAGTCTTGTAAGTCATGAGTAGAATTTTAAAACGGTTTCTAAAAGAAACTGGAAACCAGTGCAAAGAGGCTGAAACTGGAGTGACGTGTCTGCCAGTCTGAAGCGGAGCAACAGCTCGGGCACTGAGGCTGGCAAACAAAGCGTGTGTGTGTGTGTGTGTGTGTGTGTGTGTGTGTAACATTCAGATTCTTAGCACTGCCTTTAATATTTTGGATGGACCGAGCAGCAGCTGGACTCGATCGGGGACGATGATAAGCACCTTTTAACAACGAAGCACCTTTTAACAACGAAGCGTGGCTGAACATCCGGAGTCATCTCGTTGTCTACATAACTGATGTTACTGATGTACATTGAAAATTCAGCCTGGTCTCTTGGCCCTCTCACTTAAACAGATACATCTTCAAGTGCAGCAGTCAAGAACAATACACATAGTTATGCAACTGGAAGCCTAAAAATATCCTCTGCTTCAGGTATGTTAATCAGCTGTATTGATTAACATAAAAGTGTGCTGTTAAGTCAGACAGGAATACGCAGCTGAGACGCTTTCAGTGTAGACACCTGTGTTAAAGCCTCGTTAATATGAATCATCCACCCTGTTGTCAGATTATTACAGGCACATGTTCAGAGTCACTCAGAGTACACCTCACCTGCGTATCTCTGGACTCAGAGAGGAAAACTGGCGAACCTGGAGGATGTCGAAGCGGACGTGAGGACATAAGGACGAGGGCGTAGCTTTGTGTGTATGTGCACTTGCTCTCTATCTCTCTTTTCTCTTTCATATGCACATAAATAAAGAGTCTGACTCTGCAAAATGTTTACTTTATTGAATATGTATTTGCTGACTCACCTGAAACCAGACTTATGTCATGAATTTTTCATTGATTTTTTTACATTTTATTTGATTGATGTAAATCTGAGATGCAAAATTAATATTTAAAATTGACATTTCACAATAAAATTACAATAAAAGTTACAAAAGTAAATGTATAAAAGCTTGTTACTCTGATGTGTTTAAACCATCTATCTGCTGTAAGGCTTTCTGTCCTTCTTCCTGTGTGATTGACTGATATCTCTGAACTGTCTCCAGGCTAAATCTTTTCACTGTGACATCAGAGCTCACCTGTCTGTCTGTCTGTGTGTCTCTGTGCTGCTCAGGCTGATGCTGACAGGATTTTTTTTATATATATATATATATAATGAAATGATGCCTGACAGTCTCAGTTGGACAAGTTGTGACCAATAAACTTTATAAAACACATAAGCAATAATAACTCTGCTCCTAATCTACTCTTTGAAAAGGGAGGGAAGGCATTAAATAGTTAAATTCTCCCATTAATTTAAAAAGAAAGATTAATGTTTGGATTTAATATAGAACAATTTTATTAGCTGAGCTCAGCTGTCAGTGACACTTTGCTCCCTCTTTAAAAAAAAGAACCTGAATTTGCTTTGAGAGGCGTTTTCACCCACAGTGATTGAGTTGTTTAATTAAATGACGCGTCTGAGCGATGAGCACAAATTAGCCAACACCTAACCCGCCTGAAATTTAAATATAATATCAACTGACTGATGTTAGTTTTGTCCAGTGAAGTCGTTTTTCAATCCGGCAAAGGTCTGAAATGTTTAAACAGTAAATACGAACCGCTTCAAATCCTCCACATTTCAGCGACTCCTCTCTGCTGCCAGGCTGCTGCTAGGTGCTGCTGGTTGCCAGGTGATCATGTCGAGTATCCCCCATCCACCTTTTTAATCTTAATCATAATAACCCACTTTATACAGAAAACACACAAACCTCACAACTCTGCAAAAGACAGAAGATCATGTCTTACTAATATGTGCCTACCGTCCACACCTGACTCTACACCGATGCACGAGGAGAACATTCAACCTTCACACAGAAAGTTTTTAAAATCAGACAGGTCTAAAGACAGAAGTTCTCATCTTCAGGTCAGGCTTGAGTGTGAGACTATGTGTGAAAAGTGTTTGTACTTGCAACTTATCACAGCGAAATGGTTTATTGATTTTTGAACTCTAGTCAAGTTTGGGTTTCCAAAAAAGCTACAGCATGACTCAGGCACTTAAGGCCGGCTCAGTGTTTTAAGTTTTAAGACGAGAGGAGAGACGGAGAAAGATGATACAAAAAGTCAAATGAGGAGAGTTTAAGAGAAAAGTAAAAGCAGACAAGAAGATATTAGCGAAATGTCAAGGAAGATGAAAACTGGAAAAGCCCTAAGAGAGAGGAAAACGGATTAAAAGAAACTGTAGAGAGTGAGGAAATGATACCAACGAAGCTTGTAGACGAGACAGAAAATAAGCAGGAGAGTCTGCTTAACGTGAGGAGGAACATCTGACAGCAGGAGGAGAGGACGACTGGAGCTGCAGAAGAGTGTTCAGCGTGTGTGTGTGTTTATGTGTGTGTGTATCATTGTTATAAATAGGAATTATTAATCAATATTTAAACCTGCATTGGCACCTTGCTGTCATCGCCATGAGCTCTGAGACACATGACGAACTGAGAGAGACGGTATAGACATCATAGACGACACAGACTACAACTTTTCAACAGTAATGAGCAGTGGAGGGCTGCTGTGTGTGTGTGTGTGTGTGTTTGCACGGATTCACATTGTCACATTAACTTGTAAGGCTTATCAGCCGATGCACCAGCTTCCTAAAAATGGAAAATTAGGAGAAAAAAAAAGAAAATAGAATAAAGAAGTGAGCGGCGCTGTGATGAAAATCAGGTCTGAAGGAAGAGAGATGCTGGCAGACGCGACTGGTGTCAAGAAGTCGGTTCCCTGAAACACATTTCATTTAAAAAAAAAAAAAAAAAAAAGTACTGTTTGTGTGTTTACTGTCAGCTCCTGCCACCAGCAGGCTCTGAGGTAAGATGAAGGATGTGGAAAAGGATGCTATCAGCAAACAAACCTACGCTACAATTCATACTGCACCTCTGGCTCCGGCACCAACAGACACGTTATACACAGTTGATGAAGGGCGGCAGTTTTCCAGAGCAGGTATGCAATGAAGTCCAGACACTCATCAGTCACAGCAACCTCCGCCAAAGTGCACACAAGCAATTTCCATGCTGTCCTCACGCCGTGCACTCAGTCACACCGCCATTTTTTGTTTTTTTAAACGAGTCGGGAAGCTGACAACGAGTCTATCTTTACTTTTAATGTACTAGTGGCGTCTCTGCACTTCTTCATGCTACAATGCTACATATAATAATGTAAACAGAGGCTCTTCTGGTCTGCACTAACTATATAGAAACAGCCATTCTTCTCACTGATTGTCTCTTATGTAGGTCACTGGCACGTAGCTGTGTGTATGTGTGTGTGTGTGTGTGTGTGTGTGTGTGTGTGTGGTCTAGGTGGGCTGCCAAATCAGAAGGCTTCCTTTTTTTGCTGGATCATCCAGTGAATACTGTTTCAATTATCTGAAGACGCCACCAATAAAAATAAATCTTGTTTCTTGCTTCTTGTTTACCATGTCATGATGTTGATAGGTCAGAGTTTTCGAGTGGCGGCGCATCTCATAAATGCCAGATTGCGAACAGGAACAGAAGCCTACTATCCGCTAGCTGCTTGTAACGGAGGTTAAGGATAAAAACATGGCGAAACAAAGCAGTTTGCTTAAGTTTGTCACAAAAAGACATTGTGAGGAGCAGGAGGGAGAGAAGTTCATCATCGTCAACCCACACACTCCTGCATCAGTTTCTCCTCAACAAGCACAAAGCAGTAACGGCACATACATGGCTGCTAATTTAGCTCTTTACCTGTCAGCAGAAGCAACAAACTCTTCTGTTAAAAGACTATTTTCAGCTGCATCAGGGCATCAATAATGACATATAGACTGAACTCTGTACCTGCTCTCCTGACTGAATCGTTGGACTATAATGAAATAATTTCAGCCCCGTCGTCTCCTCCTGTAATCGTCATAATTTAAACAATGTCTGACTGCAGCAGTCTGTTGTCTATTTCAATATCATTGTTTATTGGGCACAGGTTTTTCTTTGGGTGCACAATTGGATCTTATGCTGATGTTGCTGCATCTGCCATCTGTCCCCATCTGGCATAAAATCACGTCCAAGTTCATTTGCAGATCTTCACTCAGTCCCTCTTGAATTCTGCTTATGTTGTGTTTCAGTGTGAATCTTTTATGGATTTTTCATGTTTTCAACTAAACAAGGAAGCACTAAGTCTGAGTTAAAATGACCTCAACACTTAATCAGTGTTTCTTTTTCTTTCCTGTCTTTCCTTGTGTGTGTGTGTGCCTGTAACATTAGCTGTTAGCTTTCAGGCATAGCTGTAATAGCCTATTTTGGTTAATATATGTGTTTCAGAACCTGTTAAGTTTGATTTGTCTTTTATGGGCAAATCTCTCCTGATTTTCTCTGTGATTTCTGCCTACACTACTGGTAGGTCATATAGAGGCATTGGTATTAAATAGAGACTGCTGTTGACAATTAGTGCGGTGTACAGTGAATCCTATTTTGGTAAACTGTGACTCACTGTCACAATGTCTGCTGAGTCACAGTCCAGTTTTTCATCCATGTCTGCCTCATCTCTTAACTCTCCTGTTGTTTCAGATCATGCCACGCCCACCTGCCCTGCAATAACCCCTCTTCCCGCCATACCCCATCACCCGACTTCCCTAAATCTGCCCATAAGTATTTACTGGCTCATTCACATTCATTTTCTGCCAATTTGGCTTTTGTATCTAAGCCTCTAGTGTTTCAGCCATTTCCTTGCCAGTTCAGACCCTTTGCCCCCCCCCCACCCCCTATTCATTCATCTGCCTGTTGCCTGCCTGACTTTCAATCTTTGCCTATTTTTGACCACGATTGAAAGGCAGGTTCACAATTTTTAAGTGTGTCTAACAATACAATGGATATCTGACACATTTACATCAATTCTCCTCTTTGTATTTCCCTGTTCAGCTGCAGGTGGAAGTATAGAAACAAAAAGAGAAACTTTGGCACTAAAAAGACTGTAACGCTGAAAGATATCTACTTGATTTGACTCATTTGGACGCTGAAGCTTCATATTAGTAAGTGCACTATTAAGGGATCTTCTAATGGTCAGTATGAACAGGAGGAATGATTACAGCAAGAAGAACCTATTTCAATATTCATTTGGGCTCCTGACTGTTGTTTTAAGACAGAATTGACATTAACATTTTATGTTACCTACCTTGTCTGGTTGTGCTTTTGGGTCCAAGTCTGTTTTTACTGAACCTTTAAACACACAAATTAATGCAAACAATTGCAGACTGTATTGACAGTCCTGACCTTTGAGCGGACGGAGAGAAACGAGGAGTCTAAAATGGAGGGATCTATCATAGCGTAGTGTTGCATTTTTTTTTTTTAATTTTATATAACCCCTAATGAGAAGCTCCCACTATGGAGGTATTTATTGAACAGTTATGACAACCCACAAGTTCTTCAATTAGATTGCAGCACCACATTCAGTATTTTAAAGGTTACATGCGTCTACTGTAACTGAAAACAAAGTTAGTAATGTGGCAGGATGATAATACGGTTGCAGATTAAGTAACACATAAAAAAATGCATATAATTTCCATCCTTTTGCATTAATGCAATGTGTTTTCAGATGTAAATTTGGAATATGACGTCTGAAATCGTCTCATAAAATGGGGCTTGTGTAGTTCATTAGTCAACAAACTCAATTTTCTCTTCTCTTTCTCCTTCAAGGCGCCATCCTACCTCCGTCCTCCTCCTTCTATCATTCCTAGAGCCAGTTTGTGCTGATCGACCTTAGACTTAAACCTCATGAATCTGACATCACGCTTGCTTTTTCCCTGTAAGAGGTGATGTAGTCGTTGACCTCGGTGGATCAACACTCAGGGAGTTCAGATGAGAGTCAGTAACACAACGATCTGCTGTCATGGCGCGCTGCTGGAAAACTGCAAATAGCTGCCCCCGCCGAGTAAGAGAGGTGAAGTATTTCCTTGCTCACAAGTGAAGGGAAGGTAACAGAGTCGGCGGTAATGAGTCTTGTACCGGACTGTTTCTATTAGCTCATCTCTTTGTCACCTCAACAATCGGCTACATTTTAGAAGACAGATTGCATATTACAGGTCTGGCTGTTCTTTGATGAATGGTTTGATGAGAGTCAGAGGGAAGGATGGGAGCTTTCTAGTCCCCAATTAGCATGTCATTACTCAGAATCAGAGAGAATTGAATTACACACACACACACACACACACAGACAAACTCATTAATCCTCTTATATCCATCACCTGAAGCGCTGATGAGTGCGTTCGCTGGTGTGAAGGATAACACATTTTCACCGTGTAAATTCAACAACTTTAATCCGCCTCGGTGCATATCACCTGCCATAGTCTAAGAAGGATTTACCTGATTCAGCTACAAATAGTGTGTGATCCCTCAGTAGATTAGTATATAGTGTGTCGATCGGTGCACTTAGTTGTATTTTGTTCCAAAACTTTGTCTGAGTGTCTCATTTGTTTAAGAGGGTGAGCTGACTTCTTGAGGTGAAAGTTTAGTCATCCAAAGAATAACAAGGAGAGTTAAAACAGCAACATTAGTGTGCGCAGTGAGCCTGTGTTTAATTCTGTTATCCCGATTAAAGTGTTTTGAAAGTTTGAAAAACTTGCTCATCCGAACCAGTGATTCTGAACGCTAGTTTTTCAGGTCATCTAATCAACCTGTGACGCAAAGTGAATGAATTTAACCACAATGAATTAGCTTTTCATCAAATACAACCAGCAGCAAACTATGGCTGCATTCACACCAGATCCAGAGGAATTGTGGGGCGTGTGGCTACGTGGGCCTACATTGTAAACTTGTTAATCCTCCCGGTCCAGAAGGTGGCGGTAATATGCATGAAAGTAATTTGCCAACCACCATCAAACAAAGAAAAAGACAAAGAAAAAGAAGAAGCACTCATATAAAGTTGTGAAATTACTCACAGCGGCGATGAGTCTCTCCTCTATCATCTTCATAATAAAGTAATATCAATAAATCATCTTCGGTCCAAAGCAGAATGCTGAAATGCTACAATGCTACATGCTAAATAAACAACTGTCTTTCGGGTCTTTCGTCTTCCAGTCTAATCGCCGACCTACGTGATTTGCCACTGCAGCATGACGTCGGGTTGCGGTTTTCCAAAAGTTGACTCCGGCTCAACTTTTCCGGCCGCAGTCCAGTGCAGTGCCGCAGTGGCCAAAATGGCCGCAGGCGAGCCGCACTACCCCCATTCAGTGTATTTGTTTCGTACAAATATTTTTAAAATTATTTGTTTTCGGGTAAAAAAGCCAAACATGTCAAATACCAGCACACAGCTCGGTTACATCGTTATCTCAGTCTCTCTCCTCTGCTCTGCTGTTATGTCTATCAGCAGGTCTCAATGAGGGGAGTCACATCCACCTGCTACATGATGCGCATTTCCTAATTTGGACATCACCGCTGGAGTTGGGAGTGTTCCCCAGAGATAAAGCTGAGCTAAGACACAAGCAAAGTGCTCCCAAGGGACTCTCTATAACCTGTTGTTCCCTTTCTCCTTTGAAGTTCTTCTCTACACGTTACATGTTTCCTGTCTCTGTGTTATGGGTGTATAAATAGGTAGAGGTCTGTCTGCAATGGTGATGAGTAAAGTTTTGGTTCAGTAGTCAGCGCAGTCGACTTTAATTTTCTAAAATTAAGATAATAATAAAAACAAAACAGGATTTTTAAGCCTCCTTCTACTTTTATTAAAATACAAATACAAATAATTTTGCTTCCTCAACAAATACAGATACAAATACTGGGCTCTCTGCACATCCCTAGTCTGGATTCAGGACTAAAGACTGGACACTAGAAGGTTTACTGATCTCAGCTGATCTTACTCATGTGAATTTGGACAGTCTGTTTTTATTCTGTAAAGTTGTAGTTAGCTAGTAATATATGCACTAATGTTATATGCGGATTTGTTTGCACATGTGTTAGTAAGACAGTTCAGACTCTGGCTGATCTGAAAACTTAGCAGGATCTCCAGTTCTTTCAGTGGTGTCCAGTTTATCTCCTTTTTCCACTGTCTGCAAGTCTAAGAAAGGGACTCATATTGGATTTTCAACTTGTACAAACACGTCTTTGTTGCCTAAAGTGTGTTTGCATTGACTGTATTTATTGTTTTGCATGTCTCATGAGCCTCTGTGTTGCAAAAATCGACCCGACAATGTCGTATAAGGTTGTCCTGAATGCTGTTTTTTTATTAACATTAATATATCCTTTTCTTCTTCCTCTTATTATTCGTTCGTATGCTTCTAAATGATCTCAATAACTTCTAATTTTCGATTTCACATTCTGTTTTTTAAGGGTGACTCTGTAATATCTGTTCAGGGACTACAGATGAAAAATAGCCTCTTGTCAAACTCTGGCGCATTTACTGCAATGTTTATTAATTTGCACTGTCCCTGTTAAATAAACCAACAAAATAAATATAAAATAAATCTCTTCACTGACTTTGTACTTCTAAAATAAAGCTATCTTGATTGAATTTGCTCTCCTGACCTGCTTTTTCGCCCCCTTTGGACTCGGTCTTCAAAGGGCCTATTTGACTTGAATTTTATTACTCATCTCTCTGAGAAGCAGCTTCACCAAGTCATGAGCAAACACTCACCCACTTAGCGGCTCCAAATACTGTATTAAATTGATTTAGTTTGCTAGACACTTTAATGGCCTCAGTGTTTAGTTACATCATTACACTGCTGGATTAATTAAGCTTTGCTCCTCAATGACAGATGAAGATACAAATCCTGCCTCTGGCTCCAACCATCTGTGCTGAGGTCCCATGGAGTTTACATCAAGTCTGTCTGTACGTTGCTGAGAGGACGAGCTCTGCTTCACTCAGACTCCAATGTTAGTAATGTGCAGATATTAGTATCAGGCCAGAACCAAACAGGGAAACAAGACACATGTGCTATAATGTCATTTCTTCAGTCCTGGGCGTCAGGTCAGAGGTGGGAGTAACGCTGGGAGACCTGAACTTTATGCTGGATTGTCTGCTGCTGTTAAACATGTTTGTAATTGGTTTATTTATAAGCAGGTAAGTCAATCAAATTGAACCATATTCTGGTTTTCAATCGTTCTTAGTGTTTATTCTGAGATGTAAATGTCAGACACCTAAAACAATGTTTAATACATCAGCAATGAATCTGAAAGGACTCGATTTAATTGCTTTTTGTGGTAACTGGATTACAATTATAGCTTTTCTTTATGACTTTTTGTTGAACAACTTCAATTTAACCAGAACTTTCCATTAATAGAGGGAAAAAAAACGCACACTTTTCTAATCTTGAGGGATATGGAACAGATCCTGAACCTTTAATGCAACCTTCTTCCTTATCAAACGACTGTAACAAGACTGTACTGCACATCAAAGCCACGATACCACCCGAGGGAAGCTTTTCCAAGGTCAAAGGACACAGTAGCATGTTGGAGTAAAAGGTAAGAAGTACAGCCAATTATTTCAACAAATACGACCACATATTTCCTCAGGATTCTGCTGCACTTCGTGGCTCCAGGCTCTCTGTCAACACAGATTATCTTGTAATTGCTGAATACCAGTCCCTGCTGATGGTGATGTTGCCATTGCATTTTCAGCATTGAGGGAATGCTGATGTTTTGCTGCAGCTGCTAACTGAGCCGGCGTGTTTGACTATAAACACACTCATACCTACAGCAATGTTGCAGGAAAGCATTTTGCAGTGTTTCAATGAAATTAATATTTTTTGTTGATAAAATTTACACTGGGTTAAGGAATATAATGATGATTTGGACTGATTAACAAGTGAAGCTTGTGTTTTAATAAAATAATATCACTAACAGCTGCATTCACCAAACAAAAACATGCACGTTTTCGATACGTTTTCTTGCAATAACGACTTCTATGACTTCTTGTAACCGTGAGTGACCATTTCAGATCTATACGTCATGTCATTACAAGGTCTCATAGTTAAAGATTTTGCTGATTTATAAGTTACTTTTCTCAGGATTACGAGATGCTAAATGGCGACACACACTGGTCTACATAAGACCCAAAGACTGGCAGCATCACGATAAACTGCTGTCCTGTTGTAAAGCAGCTATTTTATCACATTCACCCCCCTGAATCGGCACATCCTGAACCTTGCACATGTCTCTATACAGCCTGTCCAGCATGGGCTTTACTATGTGTGAGATACATAAATCACAATTGAAAGCATTTTTATCTTTTCTTGAGTCCTTGACTCCTCTGTGCCTCCGGGGGGGAGAGGAGGGGAGAGTCTCGTTTAATGTTGATGAATCTGTGTTGAAGCACATACTGGTCTGCACCTTCGCTGTGTGCGTGCTGTATGTGCTGACTCAGTCGCCATCTTTTTTTATCACAAGGACTCTAATGTTGTCAGCGTGGCTCTAGTGGGGAAAATGGCAGGTATGGATTTTACTGGATGAATTATAGATTAATCCCAGCATGCAAATGTCCTAGGGTATTAATGTGTGTGTGCGTGATGTGTGTGTGTGTGTGTGTGTGTGTGTTCGTGTCCTCCTGTTCTGAAATCCTTGGCAGATTGATGTCCATGTGTGACCTGCAGGCCATTTCTTTGTTGTAAAGTCATGGGCTCAGTGGAGCACTTCACTCTCAGTCTGACTGACACACACACACACACACACACACACACACACTCTCTCTCTTTCTCTTTCTCTCTCAGCACCCTCCACCCACAGCAACCATTACAAAACTATACATTTAAATGCTCCAGCTCATCTATAATTCATATCAATATCATGTCATTTACACAATCCATATCAACACCCCTCCCACCTCACGCGCCCCGGGGCTCTAACTCTGCTCATTTCCATCTCATGAGCAGTTTGTATTATATATAAAATCTATACCTGTGTTTCTTGTGACATCTATCACCAGTGTGCAGTTTCCCTGTCTGTTCAGCTGCGGTTGCTATTATTGAGGTGTGTCTCAGGAGTGATACATTGTGTTTGACTGCAGGAGGTCTCCTCGCCTGCTGGTGGTGCTGCTCTCGCAGCTGCCAGCTGGAGTCGGAGCGCCATCTGTTGGCCACAGATATACACCGCTTCTACATCAGCTACAACTGTGATGGGTGATGGAGCTTGTGAGTCTGTGGAAACAGGGTGTGGTCAGCTGATGAACTGATGATGAATTGGCTGATGAAGAATGGTTTTTAATGTGTCTGTTTATGAGGTGTCCTCCTGTTAAGGGTCGATAAGGGTCATAAAGTAGGCCTGAAGGGTCACAAGATGGTTTGATCTATGAGAAAGAGGAAGAAATATACTTTTGTATCACAACATCATGTTATTCTGTTGTTTTTTGTGGGAAATACTGCAGTTTCATCTCATCAGACCACTAAAAAATCATTCGAATGAAACAGTCTGAGAGGGAAAAATGGTCGACCAGCACGTGCTCAAAGGTCTCAGCAACAGTTGGTATACGATGGACATGGTGCAGAGGTTAGATTAAGCTTCCCAGAAGATTAGCAGACATAACAGGTCTTGTAGTTCTGCTTCACATCCTGAAGTAAAGTTCAAAAAAGTAGCTTAAATTAAGAAGAATAACTCCACTTATTCATATAACCAATTATAGACAATTAGCTGATCAACAGAGCATTACACTGTAATTTTTCCAAAGCCGCTGAAAACCTCAGTGCTGACCTTTGACCTCTGCAAGCTGGCCATTAGGGACAGATAAGCAGATGGTCATTATTTTTTGAAAGAACACTGTTTCTTCCATCTACGCTGTTGTCCTCAGTGTCCATTGTAGCTTTAGTATCATTAGAGCCGCCTGATAGTGAACACACAGCTCCTCTGAAGCCTGTTAGGTCAGACAGTGTCACACTCAGCCTCCTGACTCAGTCTGGACACCACAGAAGAAGAGAAATTACACCGGGGGAGGTGTCTCATTCCTGCAGCTGTTAGGAGACCGTGGCGCCTCGTTAATGTCCCGTCCAATCATATTGAGCTACAGTGATGACCTTCGACAGCAGAGAAGCTAATGCATTCTGGGAAATCATGTTTACTGGGCTGTTATGTGACCTGCTGTCCCTCTATAGTTTCCTGTTCATCTGCTGATTTGTTTTGTTGTGAGACGGCCATTAGGACAGCTGTTACTGTGGCAACAGACGGCCTTCTCGCGGGACCAAACACATGACGGAGCGACTCCTTTCATGTCATCTGATCTTTGCTCAGATAAAAAGAGACAATTCATAATATCACCGCTGAGGTTAATGAAAAGGAGATAACAACATCCTTTTTTTATTGAAGTCCGATTTACAAAGATCACAGAAACGCATCAAAAACAGGAAATTACTGGACCTTCATCGGACTTGTCACAATAATTACCTTCGTGTCTTAGAAAGTGCTGTAATGATATGTTGTCTAGAGATATAATGCAGTAAAAACAAATTAAACATGATCAAAACGTGTATCAAAATATGTTACATCAATATATTGGCAACATATATATAAAATATGAGGAAGCAAAGGATGTACACTGCAGAGAAGAGAAATAAGACTGGATTAAAAGAAGGTAAAAAAAAAGGTAAATCTACAAACAATGTGGGGAAAAATTTTACACACATTTCATATTTTTTGAAAAACATTGTTGAGTGTCTATAAATTTACATTTAGTCTGTTTTTAGATGGGTTTTTTTGCCATAAATTTACAATTAAACGCTATAATTCCCCCCCCAAAAAAGTAAATCTTTCTTTTAAATATAAGGTAAACACTTGCTACTCTGCAGCTTAACTGTGGTTTTACAAGGTTTTGTTTGTAAAAAACCCACCAAAAAAAAATGTATTTTACATTCAAATTTCATCATGAAAAACAAAAACAAAACAAGGCTTCCTGTTACAAATAGGCCCGATAGCACTGATCATACTACATGAATGTAGTTTTACAAGGTTGTCTTAGTTAAAAAAAACAAAACTTAAAAATATCCTTTAATGCCACAAAAGTGAAACATCTGTCTTTAAAAAAAAATAGCAAAGAGGGAAGGTGGAGGGGATTATGCAAAAAGATGCAGAGAAGCAGATGTTGAGCGAGTGGAATAAATACTCAGGAGTGACGTTTAGTGATCGGCTGACTCGGACTGACCGTACGAATGATGTCATACATACAGCTGACACTACAAAACCACTGAAGCATTAATACTGCTTGAGCTGAAGTCATTCAATGTTGATTTTAGGACGTTGCCGATGTGTTTCATGTCTTTGATGTCGAAGTGCTGCATCCCGTCGGAGGTGGGAAATGTCTGTAAGACTGATAAGAAGAGGATAAATAATGACAAATAGAAACTGGAGCCTTAAAAAAGATGACAATGGCGCAGGAGAAGGAAACGAGTTGACCTTTGGCATCAGGTGATTTGTCTTGTTGCTCTGACTCTAAAGGAGAAAGACAGAAAAAAAAAACACACACTTGAAACCAACCAGAGAGGAAAATCAGAGCCCACTGTCTCATTTAATCTGCTAACAGCAGTCCTCCGGGTGTTGGCGGCGTCTCTGGGGAGGCCGGTCCTCCTCCATCACCACCGGAGGTCACTGCTATCTCTCCCAGACACATGTTGGCTCATGTCACACCTCCTCCTTTGCCCTCTTAACACGCGTTTTCTTCCATCTCTGAATTATCAGCGGCTCCTCACACTTCTTGTCCTTCTTCCTGTCTTTCTTTACCTTTTCCTTTCTGGTTGTCACCTTTTAAAGTGCTGCTTGTTTGGACGACTCTATCTCTGCACTTCACCTTATTGCTTTATTTGTCCTCTCACTGCCTTTCCTCCGCTGTGTTTACCACCATAAATTGTATCCTTGTTTCCCCCCTTTTTTAAAAAACTTAGTCCAAAACTGTCAAATGTAACCATAAAAGTTCATAAAGTTCATCTTGAAAACAGCATTTTGACACAAAAATCCAGCTTTACTGTCATTTTATCAGCACTATATCAAACAAAGACACTCGACATCTGTGTTACATTCAGTTTGATGCTGATGCCCAAACCTGGTGTGTGAAGTCAAAGCCCTCCCTCCCTCATTGCTTCACACAGTAAGTAGTGAAAAAAACGAATGAATTTTTAATTGCCGTTTCAGGTTTGCCAGATTTTAAATCTCGTTCTTGAACGCTTGTTTAATTGCATTTTAATTACCGTGCAGCTCTGATCCTGGATGATGAAATATGAACGTCTCAGTTTGTTGAGTCCTTTATTGGAATGTAAATAATTAAAAAATTTTTTTAAAAAAAATGTGTTATGACCCACATTATGTACACATACTGTAAGTATACACATAATGCTGCTGTTATCTCTTTCCTTAATGTGAGCCAAACACTGTAAAAAGTAATAAAATGTCTTTATGTGAGTTAACTTTAACTTCTCTATGTGAGCCAAATATTTTGTTTTCAATATGTCAACAGAAACGCCATAAATATTCATGCAGAAAAAGAGTCGAGGCAGGTTGAATAGTGAGCTAGTGACCCTCGCACTCTCATAATAACAACCCAACCCCTATGTTGCTGCAACTCATAGACCCTCACACACACACACACACGAACACACACACACTCCTCGGGCTGTCACGGCCATCTGCGGCTGCCTGATTAGTGAGCCGGTGTCACGGCTGGGCTGTGACTGATGGTTCACTGACAAGCGGACCATTTTACTACTGCCCACGTTTGTTATGATTAACATGAATGTACATAAACACTCAGACATCGGTGGGTGTAATTTGTCGGGCGACCGTCCCAAAACACTTAGCTCTCCTGGGATCAACAGGGAGCAAGAACCTGGAGAGCAGAAAACTACTACTTTTACCAGAGCGCCTGCAGACCGACGAGGACCCACTGTAACGCTGTGCTGGAGAGAAGGATGTGTGTGTGTGTGTGTGTGTGTGTGTGTGTGTGCATGTGTAAAACAAATGCTTAGTTGTTTTCACAGAACAGTAAAAATAGTGCTAATTAGCTGCCCTAAAATTAAATGGCTTTTTGGGTTTAATGGCCATCTGATGCAGCTCCTCAACGATGCATTTTCATATCGCTTAACATAATAATAGTAGAAAATGTTGCCAAAGACTGAAGCGAGGAAACGTTTGTCACCTCAATTATAAAGCAAACTGTCTTCGTTTTTGTCTTCTGAACTCTAAATTATCTCGGCTGACTAGAGTGTACCGTGTGAGCGTTCGGTGAGCAGCAGGTTTGTTCTGAGCACCAGCTGGAGGCGGACCGGTAGTTTTCCTGTCATTATGCCACCCGGTGCACCTGTTCTGAATCAGGTTAATTGGTTGATTGGCTCAGCACAGGAGGCACATTCATGCTAATAATGGTAATTCACTGCCTGATAGTTTCTTCTAGACTAAGACACTTCTTCTAGACACACTATTTTCTATTTTTTGACTCTAAAAACTTATTTATTGCCTGTAAGTAAGCGTTAGGCGGTTGGTTATAGAGTAGCAGTTTTGTCTGGTCTGTTAAGGTAAGGTTGCTATTTTGATCCTTATTAAATAACACATTTTAAAATTAAACTTAACTCATAATAACACAGGTAAATATCATTTTCATTACAATCCTGCCTGATTCTTAACATGTCTCCTTTACTCTTTTCTTACAGAGTACATACAGTATTTACAATTTAAGCTTCTGTGTTTAAACTAGTTTAAAGAAAACATATTCAATATTAATTATATCCATGTTGTACAGGGGAATCGATATATAAATATTATTGTAGGTGCTCATACATTGCATACAGAGAGGAAAACTACTTTGAAAGTGGCCCAAAGGAAATTATAAAGTGAAAAAGATTGGAAGCTACTTGCTTGGAAATACATTCAACTGATACTTTAGATTACATTACATTCATTTGGAAAACGCTTTTATCCAAAGTGACTTATATTTTCCTCCAACGCAGTCACACTAGACACTGGTGGGAATATTTTGGGGCTCTGCATCTTGCTCATGAGCTCTGACATGTGGACAGGAGAACACAGGGATCTAACCACCAACCCTAAAGCCGCCCCGTGATGCAAACAGTATAAAAACCACAAACGCATAAAGAACAGGAAGCAACAGAGAAGCCTGACAGAACATGAACCAAACATATTTGTATCTCTTTGCACACACACACACACATACCTGGCTCTAGCCCACCTCAGAGGCCCAGGCAGACCCTCAGCTCCTCCAGCGTCAGGCCTCGGTCTCCGTCTCTGTCACAGTACTGAGAGAACTTCTTGGCGCACCGCCGCGGCTTCAGCCTTCGCCGCAGGAACTGACGGAGGGGCCGAGCCTCGCGTTCGCTCAGCTTCCCGCTGGAGTCGATGTCCAGCTGACTGAAGTGCCACCGTAGCACCGCCTCCGGCCTGGAGGACTCCTGGACACTCTCGGGAGCGGCGGCGGCGGCAGGAGGAGCAACGTCCAGAGGCGAGGAGGAGGAGGAGGAAGAAGAGAGGGATGAAGATGAGGAAGGAGTGGCGGAGGTTGGAGAGTTGGAGAGAGGTGTGTTTGAGGCCCTGGTGGAAAGAGATGAGAGATGAAATAGCAAAACAGGTTGGTTTTTTTAGACTTGTTTTATGCACTTTTGTTGATTTTGTGTTTTACCTTCCCCCTTTTTTCATCCCATTATAAACAGCACTCACAATGTGACAATGTTATGAGCAGCGGCCAAAACTAAAAATACATACACCGCAGCAGGCGTCATCCACAGGTCAAGCGTGTCTCTTGATAGTGTGTTAAAGTGTTCCCGAGTATTCGCACCTCCACCAAATATAACCCACCAGTTCTATTCACGGTATTCCAGCAGAACTCAGTAAATATCAAATTTCACGAGGACATGGCAGCCTGGTGAGAAACCAATTCAGCAGATGGCTCCTGAGGTTCCTTATCAGTCATAGAAAACCACAACTTCAATTTTCCGTATCGGGCCAAAACACAAATAAATCTTAATTTCATAAACAGCAAACACGATGTTATCAGGAAGAAAGAAAAAAAAAAGTGTGTATGTGTGAGTTTGCGACGGTGCTATCTGACATATAAAAAGGGTCTCCGGTATAACAAAAAAGCGGTAATACACGAAGCTGGCTGTGAAAGAGAGCGAGCGAGATGGAGACGAGGGTGAAGGATGAGACACAGATGGGTGAAAATTGGAAAAAGGTGGAGAGAAAAAAAAAAGAAGGAGAAAGAAAGAGAGAAATTTACGATGATGAAAAAGCCAGCCAAAAAAAGTGAGAGAGATGTTTGTACATGAAGTGAGAGAGAAGCAGATGGAGGGAATGAGGTTAGTACGAGACTGAAACACTTGATTGGCAAAGAGAAACACAGAGCAGGGGGAGCAGATGGAGTTAGTCTGCGCTCTTCTCCCGACCACTTTCCTTCGGTTAATCGGGTCATTGATCGTGGACCGTGTCGTGCTCTGAAGTGTGAAATAGGTTTTGATTTGGCATTTTGAAAAGCATCTCAGCGCCGTAATGTACCAGCTGAAGAATTTTGTGCTCCACTGAAGACTAACAAGTGACAGGTTAGAGGAAAAAAATTAGAGTTTGGTCTAATTTAAGGTAGCCGGTGGGGTTTTTTTTTTTTACCACGAACGGCACCGTGGAGACGGTTCTAATATTGATCATGCACATGAGGACCAGGCTGCACGATGCAGAGGGCGGCACGGAGATAGTAGAAGACTACACACTGATGTAAACAAAAAAAAGAAGATGTGAGGTAGAGCTAGGTAGTATTCCCTCAAGTTAACAATATAAAATATGAACAGAAGCTGATTATAACCCAGTCAACACATTTTTTTTTTTGGCGTATTATTTACTTATTTAGTGATGTAAACTCAGACTCTGTGATGTACAGCAGATAGACTTACTGGTAGGGACTCAGACTCCCAGCATGCACTGCTTCCAGCTGCAGCGCTCTGACCAGACTCTGCAGGAACTGCTTCTTATGAGCTCCTGGACACCCTGAGAGAATAAAACAAAGCTTCAGCAGGAAGAAGTATGCAGATCATTTACTTAAGTAGCAACACCGCAATATGAAAACACTCCATTACAAGTTAAAGTCCTGCATTCAGAAGTATGTACAGGCAACAAAATGCACTTAGAGTATTAAAAATAATCATGCAGAACGGCACCTGTCAGTGTTATGTTGTTATTAGATCATTATTACTGATGCATTCAAATGTAAACAGCACTTTAATGCTGTTGACGTGGAGCTAATTTACCTGCTTTAATTTATCTTAATGCATCATATTTTACAAACAAATCACATTGTCTATGTAATTAATGCATGTGACATGTGTACAAAGCTGTTAAATAAATATAGCAGAGTAAAAAGGGCATTATTTCCCTCTATGATGCTAATGTTTTACTATCATAAAATGGTAAATGTACTTAGTTACTTTCCACCGTTGGGTTCAGCTGCTCACAACAACAATCTGCTCCGCTGCTGTCGACCTGCGTTCAAAACACTGACTTCCTCCCTAGTTCATGTTTTTCAGCTCGCTTTTTTAAGCTGACCTCCCTCTGAGCAACAAAATCCCTGCGTGGATAATTAAACACTGTATTCAATTATAAATGAAGTAAACAGGAGGAGGTGTTTACATTCCTCTAAACTGGTTCAGCCAAGTTTTCTACGCCGCCACGGTACAATTTCAGAAATATATTTTTTTTTACAGAGTTCTTGCGATTTTAGTGATGAAAACTATAAATCAGTTTTCCCAAGAATGTAATTGAAACGGTGATATTTTACCGGGCAGAGGTTTCTCCCGGTAAATCTTGTCCGTTGGCGCCTCCTCTGCACCGTTGCAGTCTGGGATGCGATTCCTACAAAGAGACAAATAAAAAAAAAAAGCAACTTAAATGTCAGTTAACCAACACAACATTTACAGGATGTATTATAAAGTGAAAAGCCATAAGTTGTCTGGTAACTGCTGGCAGGAAGGTTAAATAAACAGTACTCTAATTTAAAAATGAATTTAAGGAAGTTAATTGTGTTATACTTTATGTTACGTTGTACTGACAGGTGTTTTTAATGTTTCATCCACCTCATTTACATCATCAATGATAAACTAAATGATAGAAACACTCTTTAATGCAACACAATCCCACAGCATCAGCATCTCTCTAACATTATAACCTTCATGAAGGTCAGATTCAGCTCTCTAACTTTTAATGCAAACTGTATCATCCGCTCACACAAACATGAGATCTCGGGGTTGAATGCGATCCAATTAAGCAAAGCACATCTGCAGAGGATTATAACTGTTTTTATATCGTCACATACTGAAGGGTAAACGTATGCGCGCTCGTAAAAACTGAACATGTGTCTATACTGTGATTCATTCCTCTAAAGACAAACTCAGAGAGCACCAACAGCTCTGGGGAAAATAGACCCTTGAAATATTGTAATATCACAATAAAGATGATGCGGAAAAACATGATTAATCAGGACAGCAGTCGTGTGTCTGTAGTAAAGTAATTGGACTGTTGCTTATTCTGTTCACATTTGTCCTCATCGAGTGAGACGTCATGGTTTATATCGGTGGGAATGCTTCCACTGTGCACCTGATTTCTGCAAAACGAGCAAATGCAAAACGTACTTTCAGCTCTTCTGTTTATGTAATGTTACATTTAAAATTAAACAATAAATGTATTATCTGATTGGCCGAAAAAGTAATTCTTCTTTCCCTGGAAAATGGCTCGATGCAATGACGTGCACTTCTTAAGAAGAGGCGGGGGGGAAAAAAAAAAAAAAAAACAACTATCTTAGGCCTCGGGGGGTTTTTCCTCACACCAGTGAACCAAATCAAACCTTCATATGAAAACATCCAAGACTTTCCTCTCAGGAGTTTGTGAGCAGCTCAGCAGCAACGCTGATAAAAACCACTTGAGAACAAAACAATTCAACCGCAGTTTATTCTGATTTGTTCTGTGTGGGTTCCTTTAAAAGATCCCCTCCGGACGTGTTTTAAGATGTATAGAAAATAAATTACTTTGAATAACAATTTGTATCTGATGTGTTTAAATTAAATTATCTTGTCAAAATCATTAAAATAACATCTTGTCCTCATTAAATTTATAAAAATGCAAATATATTTAATCTGAGAAGTTTTCCTGCTGGACACAGTTTGTCTCCTACTTCACTGTAAAGTCCGTTTTTTCAGTGTTTGTGTGCTGAAAAGGCTTCAAGTTTCCACATCACACTTGCGTAAGTTAAATATTGGAACAGAATTTGCATCCAAACTATTTGTGACGTCACAAATCCTGCTCATAGAAACCCCCTGCCCCCCTGCCGCCCCCCTCTCAAAATCGGACTTTCACTGAACTCAGAGAAACTTTCCACTTTCAGCAGATGAATGTGAAAACAAACTCTGCACATACATCATTCAGCGCAGTGAAACTCCAACATTCAACTGTAGGAACGAGAAGAGAAACATATTTTTGAGTGGAGGAGAGAAACCCCACCTGGGGAACAGAGCCAGCGACCGCTGTAAAAAATGAAGAGGATTAAGATAATATAAACCTGCGCCTATATAAACCTGTCACATCCAATCAGGAGAGGAGAGAAGAGGATGGTAAAGGAAGAAAGACCAAGAAGAAGAGAAGAAAAGAACAAACATGTTCACCAACTGATCGATGAACCAAAGAACTAACCGACTGACTGATTGATTGATTACCTTGCAGAGGTGCCTGGTAGCGGCCTGCCGCTATCCACCCTGACACACCAGCAGTAACCCGTGGCAACGTGACACTGCACAGAACTGTAGAGGCCGTCTGCAGTGCATTCTGGGATAAAACGTTCCTCCTGCCTGGCTGAACGCATCTGGGAGAGCAGCGACGCTCGCTCACGCTCACACGTCTGAGGACTGCCTGCACACACACACACACACACAAGTTAAGACACACACACATATACGCACACACACTGTATTTAAGAATTTAACAGACAACAAACCCTTAATTTCAAATCTTTATCTAATCGTAAATTATTTCCAGTAAAGAAAAACCTGCTGGCATTTTTTTTGTGGATCTGCTTCTCCAGAGAAGACATATGTGAATGTTTTGAGAAATGATTTCCTGGCAGTCATATTTAACAGCAGACCATAACAAATTCATTGATTTAATCTGGCATATTTCTCCACACACGTATATGTAAACGCCACATCGGTCCAACCACAAGCACGCACACACACACACACACACACACACACACACACACACACACACACACACACACACACACACACACACACACACACACACACACATTGACTCTTACCAGTGGGTTTTCTAACTGAGCGGTTTCTTTTGGGGTCAGAGTTCATCAGGATGGTCACCCAGAACGGAGGAGCCGTCAGCTCTGGATAAAAAAAAGAGAGTGTTACCATCAGAGAACGTTGTTTTAAGGTATTTCTGCTTGTGACGATACAGAAGAGAGTGAGGTAAAAGGTAAAAGAGAGAGAAAAGCCAGTAAGCAAAGAGACAAGAGAGGATAGAAAAAAAGTATTTCTCTCCAAAGTTTTAATTACGACTGCATGCAGACAGACATCAGTGTTTATTTAAAGCAAATGAGTGGAAACATCGTCTCACTGATGGCGGACTGAAAATCCTTCTCTCTCTCTCTCGCAGCTTTTTTTAACTGACAAGACAGACATGTTCTGTTAAAGTCTTGCAGCATGAAGTGAATCAACCCTGCTGGGACACCAGGAGCCCCGAAGAAGCCTTTTATTTTATCAGAGCATGACTACCGTCCAACACACCGAGGACTCCTGGTCCTACTGTGAAGGTACGCTTGGAATCCACTTTTCCCTTTAGGGAGATATCTTTCTAGATTTCAAGTTTTTTCATTGGCTGTTGAGTTTGTCTACTCGGCAGGTCAGTCTGACAGCATATAAACCTACAGCTCCTTATTCTCTTCTAATAAATCAATAAGTGTGTAATTACTTCACATATTATACGATAAACAGAATCTGTGTCTGGATTAGCTTGGATGAAATCTCTGCAAGTTGACAAAAAATTAATCGCTGGTATTTTATAACAGTGTTGTTACTGTTGCTGTCATGTTGTCTTTTTTTATGCAACACCTGTCCACTTTCTCACCTGCAGGTTTTCTGCTGTCCAACGTAGGCCCGGGTTCATCAACTTCATCTGCGACAGTAAACACATTTGCTGGGTGAGAGACTTCGAAATCTAAATGTGTGTTTTATCACGCTATGGAGCGAGTTGAAAATATATCACAGACAAGAAGAAGAGGGGTAAAAAAAAATAAGAGAGAAAGTAAGAAGAATGAGGGAGGAGATGGTCGTGACAGAAGGAGGAACGTGTGGGAAGAATCAGAGGAGAACGGAGGGAGAGTCAGATGGAGCGAGAGACATTTTTGGAGTCTTGGCGTGCGGAGCGGTCTGTGAATGTTCAAGATCCTGCAGGTGTGTCTGGCAGAGAAATAAACAGCATCATGCCAGGAAAAAAATGCACAAATGAGAAACATACAGAACTAAGAACTATATATATATACAGTATATACACAATGTGAAGATGAAATGCTGTTTTTATGAATATAAAGCAGGCTGTAATACTGCTTTAGTGACTTTTGAACTGTAACCCACCTTTGATTGGAGCTGAATCTGCATCAGTGGTCTGAGCCAACATGTTGATATGATCTGTTTGGGACAACACAACGAAACACAACACCTCAAAACTCCACGCAGATGTTAAGAACAAAGCAACAGAGTTCACTCTGAAATATCATCCAACACGTTAATGAACAGCAGGACGTGGAGACTGATTACACTGAGACAGCTTTCCCTGAACAAATGAAGATTTAAGATGCTAATTTTGAATATCAATAAACCATAAACCCATCAATTCTTAGGCTGGAATTATCATCAGCGAATGAGAAAAACCACCGAGACGACCACTACTCCCACTGCAACAGGAGCTTAAACGTCAAGACTTCCTGCAAATTAAAGGAGTGAAATGTCTTCCGCTTCAGTTGAGAGACAAACTGAGCATAAAATCAGGAAGCAACAGGCTTGTTGGACACGTGGCATGCAATAAAAATGTCCTCACTAGTTTGCTCGGGTCAAAGTATGATGATAAGATATTTATTTTTAAAATGCTACATACACAGACCTGCATACATATATATATAATATAATATAAACCTGAATAAATGTGTAACAGATGCAGATGAGTATGTGTGATGGTGCAAAATAGTGTTGGAGAACTAAGACATGGTTGTTTTTCCAATAACTTGCCAGCAGCAGGCTGTGTATCTGAATAAAGTTTATCTGACCAGTGCAGTTGGGGGTCAGATGAAGCACTGAGGTGCCGCTGACAGGCTTGCCGTCAGGGGTGGAGCACCAGCAGTATCCGGTCTGGTTGTGGCACTGAACCGGCAGGAAGTGACCGTCTGGGCCGCACACTGGCACGAAGATGGCAGCTGCGGGGCTGACATGGCCGCCACCGCCGCCGCCGCTGTGGGTGCTGGCCTCCAGCGCTTGAGACCGGGCCAGATGGCATTTGGATTGGCTCGGATCTAAAAAACCAAAAAGGAAAAAGTGTTCCCATTGATAGGGAGAGTGTGGAAAGTGTGAGTGTTGTTCACTGCGAACACACAGACTCGCACAGAGTCCCTCAGCTGAACTCTCCACAATAAGAAGTTGTTCTTTCTCAGCTGTGTGCTCTGATTCAAGATGATTTCAGTGTTATGAAATGAGGGTGGGGGATTTTATAAACTTTAAACAAAATTAACTAACCAAAATAAACTTCACTGCACACGACTGCACACTACTTTGTCATGGGCCTTTACAAATCATATATTAGTCGCTTATTATGCACAGCCAAAGATTTTTCATCAATTCAAATAACAGCAGCGACGATGCCTTCAGGGAACCGCAGTAACTTACAGTACGAGCAATGACACATGCAGTGAATAACGACGGTCTCCGCGCAAGGTGTGTGTACCTGAGCAGTTGGCCTGCGGGGCGAGGCGGAGCTGTGAGTTGATGCACTGCGCTCTCTGGAAGGCGCACAGCGATTTATACAACCTGCCGTTGCTGCCGCACACGGGTTTGTGGCGCCCCCTCTGGCAGTCCAAGACGCAACCGCGAGGCCACATGTTCTCCGTGATGAGGAAAGGCTACAAACACACACACAGAGAGAGACAGTCAGCGGATGTTTCAACAGTTTTTTTTATACTTTCTACTGTGCGCTGCAGTCACTTTCTTCTTTTAATCATGCAGCGGTACTGTAGGGAGCGAACTCTATTTGGCATCCGTGTCTCCTCCTTCCCGTCCATCTGTTCCACCCAAAGAATTACACAACAGAAAGAAGTGCATCAAAAAAAGCTACATGTGTCTGTGCACAAATTAAACTGTTCAAAACACTGCAGGTCATGACCCCTGCATGGCAGTGACACCTGGAATACCTGGACTGACGACTAGAGAAAGGAGGAAAAGAGGAGAGAGACACACACAGAGTGAATGTGGCGACAGAGAGAGAGAGAGGAGGGAGGGTGTTAGTCACAACAGCCAACACATCTGAAACATGCAAACGTATGAGGATGGCTGAGCAGAGAGCGCCTGAGAGAGCTCCGAATTTTAGTGTGAAATAAACTTCACTAATTGAGGTGAGGATGGCAGCGTCTTTCCTACAGAGAGAGAGAGAGAGGCTGCCTGTATCCCTGCGTTCTTCTGTCAGGAGCTGAGAGAGGAGGAGGAAGAGGAGGAAGAGGAGGAGGAGGAGGAAGAGGAGGAGGAGGAAAGGAGGGCAATCAGCTTTCTTCCTGAGAGGAAAAGTTTTTAAAGCTAAATGAGGGCTTTTGCACATACTGCAAACTGCAAACAACAAAACTAAACTGCAATATGTGAAACTATTTTCCTTTACGTCCTTTTAAGACGTAAAATGAGAGGATATAGCACAGACCTGAGCAAGTCGGACACAGTCTGTATCACAATACTTCTCATGACCAGTGTTTTATTCTGTGTAGCTGCCTGGGAGAGAAGACCAAACTAAGCCAGATTGCACAATGCTGACCGTTTGAGATCGATTGTACCAGGTTACCACACACATCTGTCCTGTCCGCTGCTGTCATATCTACCAAAAGAGGTAGAGAGTTTTCATTTTAGAGATGTATTTTTATGTAACTAATGGGAGTATAATACCAAGAGCATTTAACAGTGTTTTGAGGCCACATGCATGACCTGACTGTGATTACTGGCTCGCTGCGCAAAGACATAAAAATAAATTTGACCAAAGATGGGGATAAAAAATAATATCACCATCTCCTCAGGAAGCCAAACAAAAAAAAAAAAAAGTGGTTGCTTGTTTTAAGATTCTCTAAAAAAAAAAGAGAGAGAGAGAAAGAAAAAGTGACTCATTGTGGTCTCATTTGTAAAGGATTGTGTTATTATACCGAGATATCACAATTTTAGCAGAGAGGAGAGGAGAGGAGAAGAGAGGAGGGTAGGGGAGAGGAGAGTCTGGCGAGCACCGTGTTACAAAATTACTCCCACATGCTCCTCAGCTCGGGATCACACAACCTCACACACACACACACACACACACACACACACACACACACACACACATCTCCAAAATATACATTGGATTCGTCACACGCTGCCACAGACTCACTGAAAACACCTGAAACAAGCGAGGTAGCGCACGCATGTGCACCCACAGCGCAAACATCACATGTAGAAACGTTGGCCGCCGTCCATCTCCTCACTCTTCGTCAGTACTTCTTTGTCCATCACCCTCAACTCACTCACCAGCACACACACACACACACACACACACACACACACACGCTGCACGCTGAGCTCTGAGATACATTTGCTATGCTGTGTCTAACAGTGTTGACATAATTTAGTGGTGAATGAGACCTCTGTGCCTTAATGTCAAGGTGTTAATTTATGTATTGACTGCAGAGATCAATGTGTGTGAATGTCAGCGCGTTACTGCTCTCACTCTCTTCTTGTCACTTTTTTTTTTTTTACATATCATCTGTTTCTCATGAGCAAAAAGCTTCTTTTGTTCTGCTTTCTGATCTGCTTAAATATAATGAAACTTAAAGATCCCCTCCAGATGTTTATTAAGAAATACAAAAATACTTTGTCTGATTTGGTTTTTCCACAAAAAAAAATATAATTAATACTTTAAAATCCTAAAAATGGCATCTTATTCTCCTATCTTATTTCATTTCAGAAGTTTTCCTGCTCTCCTCCTTCATTGTAAAGCCCATTTTTTTTTTAATGTTTGTGCACTGAAGGCTTCAAATTTCACACTTGTGTAAGTTGAATATCGGACCGAGATTGGCTTCCAAACTAGTTGTGATGTCACAAATCCTGCTCGTAGCCCCCCCCCTTTTAAAAATCAAACTTTCAACGAGCTCAGAGAAAATTTCCACTTTCAGCAGATAAACGTGAAAACAGCCTTCAAGTGTCAAACGCATACATCATCCTGCACAGCGAAGCTCCAACGTCTAACTGTAGGAACAAGAAGAAAAACATGTTTTTGAGAGGAGGAGGAGAGGAGACTTTAATAGAAACCCACCTGGGGGACAGAGCCAGCGACGATGGAGGATTAAGATAAAATGCTTCTGCGTGTTATTATATCTGCGTGTAATTATATAAACCTGTCACATCCAATCAGGAGAGGAGAAGATGTTAAAGGAAAAGAAGGAAAGAAAAAGAAAAGTAGAGAATGAAAACAATTAGTCAACCTACAAAAAATAAAGTCACAGCAATAATCATAACTGATTAATTGATTATATTACAAAGAAAATTTGCTGTTTTTTCACTTTTCCTGACATTTTATGACGCAAGTATTTAATCAATAATAAAGATTAGTTGCAGCTAAATAACTACACAGAATAATTAGCTTTAAAAATACAATAACTAATGATTAAGAATCACTTTATGAGGAAAGTCTTGATGAGTTGTGAGTTATTTGCAGGCAGTAAGCTGCAGCACTCGAGTTAAATGTTTGATATTTTTATGATTACCAAACAAATATTATGTAATTTTCCTTCAATCCTTTTTCTAACAGTGTGAAAATAAATAGTCGTGTTTAGTTGTACACACACTTTTGTGTTCCTCGACTCATGTCTGGAAAAAAAAAACAACAACCAGCTGAAAGTGAAAATGTCAAAGTATGCCTTTTTGGAAGGATGATGAGGAATAAAGGAGGCGGTGCGGGGAAGAAGAGGAGGAGGAGGAGGAGGAGGAGGAGGAGGATTAGGGGAGGGAAACTGGAACAGAACATGAAGAGTATAACTTAACTGAGGTCTGAAAACTGTAGCGAGTCCAAGCAAAGCACCAAATCATTTCTGCCCAAACTGTCACTGAACCAGATGGCTTCAGCTTGAACTCAACAAACAGCTGACACACAAAGAATTTTATGACTATTAATAGCTGAGAATGAAAGTTACCTTTTGTCAAAGCATCAGTGCAAACTGGTTAAATTACATCAAATTAAATTAATGGTTAAATTAAACGAAATCATCAGTCGTGTCCTGTTGGTGGTTTTTGGACGTAAAAGTCAAACTCAAATGGAGATGAAGTGAAGAGAGAGACAGCGGTGAGGATGTGAAAGAAAGACGATATGAAGAAGGGAATAAGAGTCAGAAAGGAAAGAGGGGGACGAATGGAGGAGGGGGGAGGTTGTAGAGAAAGGGAAACGATGGAAAAATTAATACGAGGAGGAGCGGAGGAAGGAGAGAAATGATGGTATGATGGAAAGGAGTATAGGAATGAAATACGGAAAAGAGGGAGAGAAACGGGAGGAAGAGGAAGAATGGAAGTGAAGGAATGGAAACAGAGAAGAAAGAAGTCGATGTGGAGGAAAAGGAGCGGAGGCGGGAAGAGAGGAAGAGTCGGAGCGATGGAGGATGGAAGAGAGGGACGGAGGGAAGAATAAAGTAAGAGGCAGAAGTTTAAGAATACAGGAAGGAAAAGGAAAGGAGGAAAGAAGTGGGAAAATGAAGGAATATGGGAAGAACTGAGGGAGGATAAACGGAATAGAAAGAAAGAAGGAAGGAATAAAGGAGAGAGAGACGAAGGGAGATGTTTGAAAGGAGGTATTGTAGACAAATTAGAGGTCAAAAAAAGAGAAAAAAAAGTGATGAATTAAGAAAGCCGTACAGAGAAAGCAACAGAGTAGGAGGGTCGAGGAATTAGAGGAATGGGGGGATGAATGAAGGGATGGACAGAGGAGAGAAGGGAGGAGTGCAGAGTAGTTTAGGGCTGCAGCCCAGGTGCAAAGTAGTGGGCAGGCTGGATTTCCTGTCTGTCAGGTAGAACCACAGCAGCTACAATATCCTCAGTGTTAAAACAATTACCACCAGTGTTTTTGGGCCTATAAACCTTGAGACATGAGTGTGTGTGTATGTGTGTGTGTGTGAGAGAGAGAAAGAGAGAGAGAGAAAGAGAGAGAGAGAGGAGACAGGAAACGAGCGAGCAGCAGAGAAAGTGAGAACAAGCCACCACTGTCTCCTCGTGCCTCACACCTTCCAGATACCGCCGACCGACCGAGCGGCCGACCAGCCGGCGTGTTTTAGGGAAAAAATAAAAACTCATCTCCAGAGCTTTGCGAAATATAATGTGTGGCCTAGAAAAAGAAGTCGCTGATGCTGCTGAAAGGCCCGTTGACACCCAGCGGCAGGATTTTTTTTGTTGTGCAGGAGCTCTGCTGTGGAGTGAATAGCTGGCTTGTAAAACGCAGCTCTTTCTGTCTCAGTTTTAACCTGAACGGCATTTTACGTTAAAACCGATCACACACATGGATGATTATAACATGTTTGACATCTCAGGGGTTTCAGTGTGTGTGTGTGTCCTGATGAAGAATCAGACTCCTGCAAGTATAAAGAGAGCGTCTGTGCAGCTCAGCTCATATAAACCTTAAAGGAGAACACCAGTAGTTTTTTTTTTTTTTTTATGTTTTAGCCCATTAACCACAAATTACCTGCACTTAAGATGAACTACTGACCAAATTCCAAAGTATACACTTAAATTTTAAATTGATTTCCAACTGCTCAGAAAGCCACTGGGTTCAGATCATCCAAGTATGGAAATAAAGTCAACTTGCAGAGACCTGAAGTCCAGTTGAGACACAGTACAGTGAGCGCTACTCCACACTAGCATTTATACCTCAACAGGTTTTCTCATTAGAGTGTTTTCTCTTTACGGTGTTTGCTGCTTGGTTTTCTGTCCGTGTTGTAAACGAGAAAGAGCCACAGCTGTACTCGATTGTAAACTCCTTTTAATAAAGAAAGAAAAAAAAAACAAGTGTTTTTCATTATCATGCAACAGTAGTACAGTACAGTTCCTAACAGGCCTTGAAAGCGATCCAACACTAACACTCACATGCTAACACTCAGGGAACGGCTTGTTGTTGTCAAGGTTTTTTTTAAAGGAGACATATTCAGCACATTACCAGAGCTATATTTTTTTTTATTCTGGGGCTCTTCTGGAATATATTTGCATGATTTACAGTTCCCTATTTATCTTATACTGGTCCTTTATGGAGCCTCTCAGTTCAGCTTCTGTCTGAAACAGGCTGTTTTAGCTCCTGTCTCTTTAAGGGCCTCGCTCTGCTCTGATTGGTCAGCTTCAGAAGCTGCATATTGCTAACTTCCGGCAGCTCAGGAGGCTACGTAAATAAGCAATAAGAGCTTCTTTTTCTTAGTCTTTGCTCGAAATGGAAACTTCTCAAACGCATCCGCCAAAAATATGTGAGTGAATATCATGGACAGCCTCCTGTGGGTCGTTTGTGGGCATGTGCGAACAATCTGATGTCATCATGAGGAGGAAGTAGGGGTAACTTTGCAAACAAAGTGTTCAGAACAGGTTGAATCCCCGACTTTTGTCTTGCAGGGAGCATTTTTACCTCAAGTTTTGTACTTTTAAGCATGTTTAACAGTATAAAAATAACAGAAAATCAGAAAAAGCACAATATGCCCTCTTTAAGTTTTACTACCCATTAATACAATAGTAGTCATCATTGCACATAGATAGAAAACAGGCTTGTAAATACTTATACTGTCGGTGTATTCAGGTGATAAAGCAATAAGCAAAAATGAAGAAATTGAATGTTTCTTTTCTTGCTTTTAAACATTTGCTGTTCGGAAACTGACTGTTAACAATATTAAAGATCTTATATTACTAATAAGAGGAGAACGTCTTCACCAGAAAAACAACACCATTGGTTGTTTGTTCAAATTCCTAAAACAACGTGTGTTCACATTTACCTGGCGATCACCTGCCAATAGGAGCGCTCGATCAGAAAAACGCTCTAATGGCTTGTCTGGGAAGGCGATTAAAAAAAAAACGGCCTGATTTACAATTTAGTTTGAAGGACTTGTGGAACAAAACTGTTCTTCACATTACTGCAAATGTTGCTGCAATTTCACTCTCAAGTCTCAGACGCCAGTTCTTCCCAGAAGCACTTAAATGCAACATAAGAGGAAGATTTTTTACTAACAGTCCTGTTCCTCTCAGCTACATTACGACGTGACAACACTTTGACCAGGACGTTAAGGCGACATGACGTTTACCGCTGATAGTGAACTTTGGAAAATGGTTGACAGCAATTTATGGTTTATTTGTAATTAATAAGCGACAGCATGCAAAACCATCATCTGTCTTGAACAAAGAAATTACATGTATTGGTGTTTCCATGTTGCATCTTCATAACGTTTACACAATATATAATCACTTCTACTGCGGCTGCTATTTATTAGTTATCTTACACTTGACATCATGGTACTTAATGTTGTTTTTCTCTTATATAAATACAACCATATTCAAATTGGAGCTTATAATGTGTCGCTTATAGTTTCTAGTGACCTTACTGTATTTTATATTTCCACATGTACTCACAGTTTAGTTGTGATATTTGCATAGCATCCTGTCAAAATATATTATAGAATTTTCATAAGAGTTCCCACTTTCTCTCTCTCTCTCTCTCTCTCTCACACACACACACACACACTTGTCTGTTTCCCCTGAGTAGAAGGTTAAATATTTGCCTGGCGGCGATGTGTGTGTGTTTGTGGTTTGGTCTTGCAGGTTAGTGTTACTCCCCTCAGGGAGTAACACACACACACACACACCAGGGACAACTTCTAACTCAAACATCATGATGAATCTCTTCATCCAGAAAATCAATATTGTCTTCGACGCAGCCGGAATTAACAAAGTAAAACAAATAAATAAATAATACAATAGAGGCTGGACTGTATTTGTCAAAGTCTGTTCAGTTTGACTAAACCAATTACAAGCCAAAGATGACAAAGGCTGGCCAATCAGAGCCACCGTGTAGCTGTAATGCTCATAGTCCCTGAACAATAAGCTGATTACATAATTTTAAAAAGATGCTTTTTTTTTTTTACTGCTTATAGTCTGAGGGATTGTTTTTTTGTTATCCAGTCTGGACAAAACTGAAAGAAGTAGGCTAGTGTTGATGAGAGGTGTACTGTTTATCTGCTTCCTCTCAGTAAATGTAATCAGTTAGAGGATGTTGCTACAAAAAAAAAGCCGTGTTTGATATTTGTTTCCCCCACCCCCCTGATTTATAAAGGTTAGCTTGAATGCTATCTTAAAGGTTGGTAATGTTTACAAGATCATGGCCACAGAGGTGGATTT
Organism: Euthynnus affinis; assembly: GCA_029490765.1. Taxonomy (NCBI): domain Eukaryota; kingdom Metazoa; phylum Chordata; class Actinopteri; order Scombriformes; family Scombridae; genus Euthynnus; species Euthynnus affinis. The sequence continues at coordinate 5,094,602 of CM055845.1, forward strand.
TCTTCTGAGCGACTGCATTTAGCCAAAATGCCAATAATAAGCTAATCACCCTTATAAAAGTTACTGTGTAGTCTCTCCTGTTAATGTATAGAATCAGCAGTGATGGAAGTATATTCATATTATTAACTTAAAGGACCAGTGTGTAGGATTTAGTGGCTTCTAACTGAATACCCCTCCCCTCCCCATCCCCTTTAAAGTGGGTAGGAGAACCTACGATGGCCTTGAAACTCCTGAAAAACACCAAAGACCCTCTCTAGAGTTTGGTTCATCTGTTCTGGGCTGCTGTAGAAACATGGCAGGCTCCAAAGAAGAGGACCCGCTCCCTATGTAGATATAAAAGACTCATTCTTAAGTATTTCCAGTCGATTATAAACTAATCAAAACATACTTGTGAATATTATATTCTGTTTCTGCCAAGTCTGTTCTGCTAAATGCCACTAAATTCTATACACTGCACCTTTAATGTAAGTAAAAATAGCAATACGATGTAAAAATACTCAATTACAAATAAAAACCGCTACAAATATATCAGCAAAAATCAGATTAAATTATTATTACTGATGCATAAACATGTAAGCAGCAATTTAATGCTTCGTATGTAAAAACTGATTATGTGTTTCATATGTTAAATATTAATCTGCAAGGTAACTCCAGCTAGCAGTTTAAGCACAACGTTGCATAAAATGGAAATACCTCCAGGTTGTTTTTAAGCACAGTAGACTGCTTTGTATGTACAGTCCAACACTGTATGGAACATTATATAATATATATTATATAATAAATCACTTTACCACATTCACTGGCTTGTTTATGCACTTTTAGACATAATTAATCTCTTCCAACGAGCACGTGCAGTGCTCATTAACATCACATCCTACCGCGGTCCTGTCGGCCTCCACAGACTCCGAGAGCAGGAAGACGAGCAGCGCGCGGCAGGTGAAGGTGAGCGCGAGCATCATTCCAGCAGCAGCAGCAGCGGACCAGAAGAGGAGCGGCCGCGCGCCTCTGGCTCCCTGTTGTTCCGAGGTTTGTGCGCGCGGATCACGGCCAGCGGCCAGCGTGCGGTTGATAATATGACGGTGAGGAAGGGTCTTCACGTAGACGGTGGAGTCACGTCACGACCTCGCCGTCACTTCTTGTAAAGTCATCGAGCTGCTCATGTTGTTGTTGTTGTTCGGGTTAAGTCTCCAGCAGCTGTACAGCGGTGGTGGTGGAGGAGGTGGTGGTGCACCCGCGCGTGAAAACAGCGTCTGAGTTAGTCGGTGCTGCACGCGCAGATCTTCTCCTCTCCAAATGTACTGCCCATTTCCGTTCCACGTTCCTCAAACCACTTCATACAATGCATAAAGTGTAGCTTTAAAGGTCTACTGCTCGCAGTGGTCCGCTCAGGGATATTTGGAAGGTTTTTTTTTATCTCCACACTTAACTTTCACTTCACTTGTGATATCTGAAAACTCTGAAAGCAGCACTTTGTGTACAAACTCTACACAAACGTCCACAGATGTAAAAAAGGTCTCATAGTTTGGGCTCTCGTGCAGCAAGACTTCAGGATATTTTAATACAATAAACGTATAAAATCACTTCCGAACAAACAGAGTCTGAACTAAAAGGGTCATAACTACCTGGCACACAATAAATGAATGTAGGATGAATGAATGAATGAGTTTGAATGGACCACAGCTGCTTAGCAGTTAATGATGTCCTGCTAATCACATACACGTAATAACAGGACGTGTTGTATAAAAGGACTACAGTCATTTGTATTCACACATGAACACTGGACTACCACTGCAGGGTTATAATGGGACTCCTGAACACCACCTGTGTGTGTGTGTGTGTGTGTGTGTGTGGTACTGGCAATAAACTCACAAAAACCCTTTGAGCATAAATCAAATGATCTTAAATCACTAGAAAGTCTTAAGTTATGTTTCCAACTTGGCTGAAAATGTTGCAAAGCGACTGTGTTGTTAAATAAATGTCATTTACGTGCTGACAAAAGTGTGTTTTATATGGAATATTGTATGGATTTGGTGTTTTATTTGACCCCTGTGTGTTTAATATCTTAATTAAAACTGTTCTACCTTTATGATTTGTTTTCACAGCCGATAGTTTCATGTACCTCTAATTGACACACACAAAAAAAAGACATCAAGACAAGCAGACGTATTTTGTAAGGAAACTTTTATGTGTGCTTTGTGAAACTCACTTATCATTAGAGACAGAAGGCGTTGCAGTTTCCAGTACAGCAGATAAGGTTTGATATTAAAGAGTACAAAAAAAGGAAAAAAAAAAAAAATCACAATTCCAGAGTTCATTTCTCTCCAACCTCGCAGGGGGAAAAAAAAGAGAAAGAAAAAAAAAAGAAACAAGCTTTTGGTCCGAGTCTTTTCTTCTCAGTTCCTTCCCTGTCCGTCTGTCCCTCCCTCTGTCTGTCTCCCCCTTCCTCCCCCCCTCCCTCCCCCCTCCCCGCAACAACCAACAAACACTGGAGAAATCTGTTAATCTATTTCTGTTCTTAGAAAGCTTAAATTGATGCCCACAACCTTCAAGAAGTCAGATATTGAACACATGATTGCATAGATTTTTTTTTTTAATTTTATTTTTTTGTTTTTACAGAGCAATTTCCTTTTTTTTTTTTTTTTTTTTTAAAGTTTTTATTTGCACGTAATGGAATGTGTACATGAAGACCCCTCCTCGACTTTTCCCTTCCCCTCCTTCCTTAGTAAATTTTCTTTCCCTTGTCTTATATCACAGACATATGAGGGGATGGAAGGATTGGGAAGAGAGGAGGAGAGGGAGTGGGAGAGAGAGGTAGGGAGAGAATAAGAGAGAGAGAGAGAGTAGGACAGGGCTGTAGCCACCAACAGGCACATTTATTTTTCATTACTTCCACTTTCCTTTTTTTTTTTTCTTGCAAAAGTCACATGGGGAATTCAGAAGACCCTACAGTAACTTTACAATCCAGGAAGAGTGAGAACCTTCATTCAGCCAATCAAATGCATCCATGAACATGACGCGTTATGTCTGCATGTGTGTGTGTGTGTGTGTGCGGTTTCAGGAATATAAAAAAAATGATCTAACTTTTGACTACTTGCAGTCTTAACTATCATATAAATGTATAGTTTTTGTATTTAAATATGCACCTGATGCTCGCCCCAGTAGGATAATAGTTTCACAGAAGCAGATATTTATGGATAATAATGGTGTGGCCTGGATTTATACAGGAGAAGGCCTTTAGGTACACTAGCTTCAAGCTAATGGCTACCGATTCTTTCCTTTGCTAAAAAAAAGAAAAAGGTCAAACCTTTCCACTGGTGAAACTGCTCTCTCTGCGTCACTATCATTGGCATGTTTTATTCTTTTTTTTTTTTTTTTTTTTTTTTTTTAAATAAACGTCACTCTACTTTTGCCCAACTGGAAAGCCTGCGAAGCCATCGATGATTCTCAGCGACTGGGACTCCACCATGTGTGTGTGTGTGTTTGTGTGTGTCCGTCTCTCGTCGCACTGAAAAAATAAGTATGTACAGCGCTGAGCCCCGCCCTTCCACCCGCACTAAACCCCCCCCCACCTGACGCCCCGCCACCCACCTGCTCCAGAAAATAAACCAGAAAAAAAAAAGAAAAAGAAATAAACAAAGACAGGAAGAGGAAAAGAGCTGAGGTTAGACAGGTCACCTTATCCAGCAACACGGGAATTATGGGTAAATATGTCATCATTTATCTCTGGTTGGTCAACACACCCTCCCCCTCCCCCAACCCCCAAACCTCCGCAGCATATACTGTATCTCTCTAGTATCTAATACACAAACATCGCCGGTCGGCACGTCAACACCCCCTCCCCTCCCCTCCCAGCCCCTCCCTGCTGCGCATTCGACACCCTGAACCTCCCTGGCAAGAAGAAAAAATTATAATAAAATAAACAAAAAAATAGCATAAGTATCAGATTAGCTTGTGCCCCCCCCCCGCCCCGCCCCCGCCCCCATTCCTGTCCCTCCCCTGTTTAACCCCCCCTAAAGGCAGAGAGGGTGAAGTTAAAGACCCGCACTACAGAGCAACTGTTCCCTGTCTCACAGCTGCCCCTGGATATGCCTGTTCTTATATAGCTTTAACGACAAATTAACCTTGATTACTCTCGATTTAAGTGATAAAGGAACTGGGGAAAACATTCAGCGAAAGGCCAAATCTAACTACAGTTCAAATCAACAAGCTCAAAGAGTCTTAAAAATTTCTGATGATTTCTAAAAAAAAAAAAAAAAAAAAAAAAAAAAAACGGCACACGCAGGGGCACCTCACAACCACCACTCAAATTCTTCCAAAATGCTCGATTCCTGGCGCTCGATTCCTCGACGCGCTGAAGACCTCTCTACCTCCCCCCTCCCCTCTCTCTTCCTCCTCTCCCTCACTTCCTCATCTGTCCAACCCTCCTCTTCCTCTCGGCTCCTCTACAGGTCGCTCTCTCCGTACAGGGCAGTGGAGAAGGACATGTAGTCGAGGGCTCCGGGGATGCCGTCGGACCCCGTGTACGGCGCCATCCGGGCGATGCAGTACTCCGCCTGGTCGGGGGGAAGTTCTCTCCTCAGCTCGTCAGCAGTGATGAAGTTCTGGCGGGAAACAGAGAGGGGTGGTACTTAACTTCCTGTTTCGTCTGACGAGATTCATTCTTACAGGACTAATTTTTTTAAAAAATGGTGGAAACTGAATCATTTCGGAGGCTTAAACTCTTAATTCTGCACACATAAACACACACACACACACACACACACACACACCTTATCCCCGGCCAGGATCTTGAAGGAGGCGATGACCTGGTCTGCGGTGTCCGTGTCGGTCGTTTCCCTGGACATGAAGTCGATGAAGGCCTGGAAGGTGACTGCGCCGCTGTTGTTGGGGTCCACTATGCCCATGATGCGAGCGAACTCAGCATCACCCTGGCAACCGACAAAAAAAACAGGTTAACCCAGGAGACACTACAACATCAGGACCACCGTGACACGCACTGAGCCGGTGAACCGAGGTGATCGCTCACTGGGATCCCAGTAATAATGAGAAGGTGGTCCCTGTATTCTGTTTTATGCATATCCAGATATATGATGATCTCTAGTTAACACAGACAGATGAGAGCACTGAGGATAGACGTATAATAAAAGTTGAAACAGACGATGAGTCACATTTTCTTTCAGTTTCTAGGGCAGAGAAGTGCAAAAGCGACACAGAAAATGTGACAAAAATCAGACGAGCAGCGTTAGAAACAGAGAGAGAGCAGGTTGTCTGCAGGTCACACTTAAGACGTCACACTTTCTAACACTGAAATATACTTTAAACAAGGAGTGCATTAAAGTGATGTTTTCCATCATTAAAAAAAAAAAAGAATAGAACTTATTTTTCAATAGCTTCAATGTGGCAATACCTTTGTTTCTATTTGATAATGCATCAAATGTTTGATTTTATCTTAACACTATGCATAAAAACATACTGGCTAACATTACCATAATAATGATAATATGAGGGAATGAGGAAATATCTAATCAAAGCATTTCATTCATGCAATGCTTCTTAACTGTGTTTGAAATATGTCGAAACTTTGCCTTGTTTTAGTCGTTTAAGGCCTGATTCTTAGCTAAAACTAAATGAAACCGAAACGCTCTTTGACCTGCAGACACCCTGCTGTGAGAACATCATGTCAGCAGCAGTACCAGGCTGTATCCCGTAGAAATGAGCAGAGCCCGGAAATCATCTGCGACCATCTGTCCTGATCGCTTCTGTGGGTCACCAACAAGCACAGCAAAGGCCGGAGGAGAGGGAGGGGGGGCAGGGGAGAGAGGAGCGCAGAGGGTGGTAGGGTGTGATGGATATCGAGAAGGGGATGAAAATATACAAGATGGAAAAGAAAGAAAGGAGGAGCCAGAGGGGAAGAAGCCATGAATTACAGAGAAGGCGAGTAATGTTTGGGGGAGGTGGGAAAGAAAACAGATAAAAAAGCACAAACAGTTAACAGGAAGCCTCGGAGAGCAAAGTAAAAACCTGACAGACAGACAGACGGACGAGAGACGACGAGGTCTGTTCAGAGAGTGTGAGAGGGAGCCAAGCTGAAGCAGCACAAAGCAACAGAGACCCCTGATGGACGAACAGGGACGTAACACCTCGCTGCCCTCCATGCTGACGTGAGTGAACCCTTCCTGACCCCCGAGCAGGAGCGCTGACTCATCACTGACCAGTTATTGTTTGGTTATGTCTTCAGCGCAGACTGGATTACCGAGTCTGTCAAACTACTGTAAGGGGAAAAAAACATGATGGACGACGCGATCCATAATCCAAATAATGCGGGAAAATGATGTCACGCTTAAGTTAGAGACAGCTGTGCAGCTCTCCCCCGCACTCGTAGGGGAGAGAGGCCACAGACGGGAACATAAAGGAGATGAATCATTTTGAACAGTCTGAACTTTTTGTGTTTGGGCAGTTTAGCTTTTAAGAGCCTAAAAAAAAGGATTGTGTATCTTTGTTTTGGCATTTTCTTGAATCTACAAATTATAAACTATAATCAAACTTCAACTGATTAGTGTTTTTGAAATCTCAAACTCAGCAATCAGGATCCTTTTGAGCCCAGGATCAGTGTGATCATGATCCCATTAAGAGTCTGGGACATACAGGTTATTATAAATCATGTAACAATATCGCCTACATGAGGAAACGGAGTCATAATGACATCCTGCACTTGTGTTCAGTTTGTTTGTGCAGATAAAAGAAACGATTTAACAGAGAAATATATGGATATAATTATTCTTTCACCCAAAAGCCTTTGAACCTATCAGATGACAACCAGCTCTATTTTCAAAAACAGGGATCATATGTGCCTGTATAATTCTAAATAGTGATAAAACGATTATTCAAGTAAGTGATTATTAATCTAAAGCTACTATTTATAGTATCTGAACTTTCAGATATTTTATTCATCATATATATTATAAGTTAAAGGAGCAATAAAATAAATAAATCATCAGTTTATCCCTAGTTCAGATGATTTTGACGGTGTGGATGAGACTGGCAGTGATCTCCGCTCCGCTCTCCTGCTCGGAGGCCTGACAAACAGCCGACACCTTTCCCTCCTTCCTGTCCCGGAGCTCCTACCTGCTTGTCGTTCTCCACATCGTAGCCCAGACTGATCAAACAGGCCTTGAACTCCTCGGCCATCAGGGCCCCGCTGTGGTCCTGAGATCGGCCAAACACCCAATGACAGAGCGCCACGTCATGAGGATGAACCAATAGGGGGGATGGTGGTGGTGGTGGTGGTGGTGGTGGTGGTGGTGGATGGTGACCATGAGATCCACGGCATGCAAGGAGAAGGACAAGAGGGACGCGGAGGACGGAGGGACAGACAGATGGCAGACAGACAGACAGTTCATGGATGTTTAGATGATGTCAACACACACAAGTCAACAGTCAGCCATGATGGACCTGTGGAGACCCTGCACACTCAAACTATCCGTCACTTTTCCAACACATACATGCGCGTCTGTATGAAACGACACATCTTGAGTTGTGTAGGATAACACTACATTTTTAGAAACACACACTGCAAACGTTAAAATGATTGCAGATTAATAATACGAGCTACATTCAGCCTTCACGACGTTGCTTCTTTTTTTAAAAAAACGGAGAATTTAAAGTACAAAATATGTCAGAACAGACATTTATTACAATAACAACGACGACTTTCCTTTTGCTGTTTTGAAAATGAACGACGGATCGTGTAGGATTCGGACTTTGAAGCCGAGATATTTCCGTTTCTAAAATTCAAAAGTTCTCGTGCGTCGTAAACGAACTCAAGATGTGTCGCGCGGTCAGACGCGACTGATGCGATCGGAAACGACAGCTGGAGCGCAGCTGGATGTGTGAGTGACCGCAGAGTGGACGGCAGATTCCTGGAGTGTTTCATGAACCATCATGTCAGACAACAGCATGAATCAGTGACACAGTGAAACGTACACACACACACACATAGACACACACACACACATATACACACACAGTGGTGTGAGATGGTGATTGACGGCGGTGTCCTCCTCATCCTGACGTGGTTCAACGTCTATAAACTAATCAGGTGTGACAACAAAACCACCAAAAACACAGATGTTTGGTGACATATTGTGCTGTTTTTTTTTCAGTTATACCTCTAATTGTTTTCTTTTTTTCCCACAACCAATTAAGCGCTAGTTCTGCAGAGCGTGTGACAGAAGGTGCGTCTTCATGTTTGATCCGACTACATTACAGACTAAAATATAATGAACCTTCCTGACAGCCGTTAACATGAAGATGAAATGAATTATCTCATCAGTCTGTAGGGACACAAGTGTGACCTCCAACAACAGGTTAGCAACACTAAATATTGTATTTTACTGTTTCCATTAAATTCAAACGACCACAATAAAAACTACTGTAGTGTTTTTTTATCTGCATCTATCATGGTTCTCTCTTCACTTCTTCACAATAAAAGCCTGTAAACCTGTTTACACTGATATATCTACACTATTCTCTCAGCTCTCCTTCGCTCTTCTAGCCTCTCGTGTCCGCAGATGTTCACGATAAACCTCGACAGGTACGGGATGTGTTTCTGCTGTGTCACCGTAAAAACACCAACAACAACAACGTGTGCTCCGCCCGTGTTGAATATCAGGACAAATACTCACACGTCTGGCTCCTCTCTCACCCCCTCCTAAGGTCTAAACATTCATGCTGTACATTAATATCTATAATATCTTCACATAAAAAAATACAGAATGTTAAAAAAATATATATATAATGTAACGTACAGTAATATTATACAAATACTGACTGTAGAATATATCACATAAATAAAACAAGTGTCTTATATTGCATGTGTCAATATAATAAAGTTCATATATTAAACTACATTATCTATTCACTCTTCTGTATGGGCCAGTGTGCATGTTTTATGTTGTATTATAAAGATAGAAAAGGCTAAATTAAATATTTTCAGCTTATTACTATGGTGCATAATCAACATTCAAGTCCTTAAGATTGTTATTTGAATAACAAAATCCCTCTTTGTATGTGTTTGTATGTATGTTTTAATGAAAAAAGTAAAAGCAAAGCAATAAAAAGTAACTGCCACCGAGGCGTAACGAGTATATAAACTGCCAAACAAGCGTAGTGTGATAAATAAAGCTGTGACCCCAGAGTTGGGGTCCCTGACCTTGTCAAAGTGGTTGAAGGAGGCGCGGTACTCGTGGAGCTGCTCCTGGCTGATGCCCTTGGCGTCACGCGTCAGGATCTGGTTCTCGATCTCGTTGATGGTTCTGGCGATGGTGGTCAGCAGCTGCTCCCAGCCCACACGGAGGTGCTGCAGGACGGGGAGGAGAAGAAGAAGAAGAAGGAGACAAAAAGGGCGAAAGCAGGAAAGGAGGGGGAGAGAACAAAGGAGAAGCAGGGTGGAAACATGGGTTACTTTAGGGTCATCCAGAGTATTATGAAAGCAAAGGATGATATCTGCGCGTATGTTGACAAAATAATCTGTGTCATAATTAAACTCTACGCTCTCTTCATGAACTTTACTGCCTTAAACTAAAGATTGGAAGTCACGTAAACAGAAGCTTTTATACAAAATCAAACTGCTTTTATGTGCTTTAACCAGTAAATCCACAAAAAGACTCCATGTATGAGCAGAAGTGTGATGATTCTGAGTTTATGTGTGTGTGTGTGTGTGTGTGTGTTTTACCTCCATCGTGTAAGCAGTGTATTTGTTGTCAAAGATGAGGGCCTCCTGGATGAGCTGGTGGTCTCCCTCCAGCTGGTCGATGTTGGGCTTGTACTCGATGATGCTCTGCTCGTACTCCCTCAGGTTGGTCAGCTGATCCTCCAGAGTGCCGTTCATCTCGATGGATATCCTGCCGATTTCCTGCCGACGCAAAAAAAAAAAACGATTCACTTTCCTGTTAATCCTTCAAAAAAAAAAAAAAAAAAAAGCGAAACGTCCGCCGCCGCCGCATGAAGCGCCACGCTAAAATCTTTAAGAGGGAAGTATGAGGTCATCGTCTGAGCCGCGTGCATGACTGGAGGTCACCTCGTACGGTGTTTACATGATACTGACCCCGTTTTATGACTTCAGTTGAGACGGCTTCAGCTGAACATAAACAACATTAGTGGTCTCCATCTTCGCTGGTGAGAGTTTCACTTGCGGCTTAAAGGACACGCTCTCACACTGTTTGGTCTCCTCGTATTAGCACGGATATTTGTAAATATTATGAATAAGGAAATCAGAAACATGCACGGATGAGTTTGTCTGTCTAGAAGGCCATCCGAAGCCCACTTGAACCCGAGCAAACGGGAAGCAGGGGTTTAACGACATTCCTAAAACCCCGTCGACTCTCGGCCTGGTGAGCTCATTCTTTTACAATGTTGGCCTTCGCGGACTGTGACGAACCGCAAGCAGCTGAGCAAAGACGAAGCGCTGGGCTAATCCATTACCTCCATCTTGGTCTGGATCCAGGGGCCGACGACGTTGGCTTGAGTGGCGAACTTGCGTCTCAGATGGTCGTTGGACTGCTGCTTGGCGAGCTCCTCCTGCAGGGCCTGGTCACGCTGTGGCACCAGCTGCTGCGCCTGTACACACAGACACACAGACACACACACACAAAGTCAATAGAAACACTCTCAACTGTAACAGAAACCACCTGTAGATGCATCAACACACACAAAACACCAGCTGGAGACAGTCATTAAATCTTCCAACCCCCCCCCCCCTCCCCCCCGGAGACCATGTCAGAGGTCCTCAGCTTGTGGACGACAGCGTCTGCACCAGCAAATAAATCTGATCAATGACCAAAACAAATATATTGCATTACTTCCTGTTTATAGTTCTGTTATACACACTTACCTACAGGCTAATTATTATTATTATTAGTTTACAGCTCTGATTATTAAGCTGAAAGTGTGTCTCCTTTAAACTCATAATAACCTTTTTAAAGAACGTTCCTCCGAGAAAGATTCTCCACTCAAAAAGGGGAAGAAACACATCTTTTAAAGAAACGAGGGAGCGACACTTGTGCACTGCACTTGTGATCTCTGATAAGCAAAGATCAACTCAAGGAGGCAATAAGCTGGAAAAAAAAAAAAAACCCCAAAAAAGACAGCGGAGTCGGGTGTGAGAAAACCCGAGCCCGTAGTCTAACCTGTTCCCATTTGTTGTCGATGCTCTGCGGTGTGATGGTGGTGTACGGGTTGGTTCCGCTCAGCTTGATGCCGTTGTACTGGGCGATCTTCTGCACCTCGGCCTGGATGGCCTGGATGGCCTCGCGCTCCTTGTTGGCGTCCGGCAGGGTCGACTTGAACTGCTCGTGAGCTGTGATCAGACCCTGAGGGAGGAAGGGAGTGTTTAGTTTAGACAGTATCTCACACCAGAAATCATTTGTTTACTATTACACTTCTTGATTTGCTCTCCTCAGCGATGTAAACTTCAGATTTCTTCTACTGTAACATCTCAGCCGGCGTGTTTTGTCCCGCGCTGTCCCGCTTACCTGGATCTCCTCGATGTTGTGGACGATGAACATGTCCTGCAGGTCCTCCATAGCTCCCTCCATCCAGTTGTTGAAGGGCGCCGCCCTCTTAGCGTACTCCAGGTAGAGCTCGTCTATCGACTCCAGCTGCTTCTCTGTCCTCTGTTGGCGAGGAGAGAGAGAGAGAGAGAGAGAGAGAGAGAGATGCCGGTGTTACATTATAAGTAAGAAACTTGCACTTCAAACATGCCATCTTGCTTTTAACTTAAAAAAAAACATCAGTGGAGCGATGCATGTTTCCCCCACATTCTGTCAAAATCCAACCATGTCAGGTATCACACCCTCGAACAGACAGACACCCCCTCTCTGATGAAATCACATCATTCATCATTCATACCTCCAGTGACTCCCTGCGGCTCTGGGTGAGGGCTCCCAGGGTGTCCCACTGATCGCAGATCTTCTGACAGCGAGCGTTGACGCTGGGAGAGTCGTAGTAGTCCAACTCACTGGAAAACACACACACACACACACACACACACACACACACAGCGAAGAGGTGAGCAGAGTTTATCTACGACTTATGATTTAATAATAAGACGAGAGGTGTTTGAGTGATCTGATCCTGTGAGAGAAGAGTGCAGCTTCTTAAAGTCGAGACAAATGAAGAAATATTTGTGTGACAGATTTGTTACTCAAGTCATTTAAAATGTTGCATCCAGGATTTTACTGCTTGTTTAACTGTCTGTTTCCAATAATTATTTCCATCCGGCCTCGACTGAGTCCATCTTATTTATTTACACAACATGACAGGACTTCTTTCATATTAAAATGTGCCAACTTCACCATCAGAAAACTTTCCGAGTTGTTATTTTCTTTAGTTTTAAAGGGGATATTTTATGCTTTTTGTCATATATAATAACCTATAATAGACGCCTATAATAACCACAGTCAAAGTCGACTGTAGGTGCCATACAGCGTGCTCCCTCCCCTCCCTACTTTCACTCTTACACCAGATCGACTGATCATACTGTGACTGTTTATCTCCATGTGAAGCATCATTTCATCTGAACTCGTATGTGTGATGTTCGGCGGGTTCGTGACCCTTCAGGTTCACAGATTGTTTATTTCTCCGCATCCTTCCTCCCCCTCCCCCCCTCCTTCCTCCTTACTTCAGTTCTTGTGCGATGGCGGCGATCTGCTCCACTCTGTCCTGATGAGCTGCCAGGTCGCTCTCGAAGGCCTCGTGTTTCCGTAGCAACGCCTTGACTTCTGACAGGGAGGCGGTCTCGTAGTCTTTCTGGGTCAACATGGCTTCCTTACCTGCATCGCAAACACGTTTAAAAGTCCTTTAAAATCACATTCAACCTGCCAGTCGCACTTTGATTATCTAGTTTTGTGCTCTAACTGTGCGGCCGCAGTTTCAAATATCTGTATCTGCCGCTTTCACAAAGTCTATCACAGTATTGATCTATATTTATTGATTTATTGGCTTCAGATTAAACAGTAAAGCGCAGTTATAAATGACTCTTGATGCAGCATTTATATACCATCGGTCCAGGATTCGTGGATGGCGGCCTTCTGACGGAACTTCTCGGCCAGGTGATCCAGTCTCTCCAGACGTCTGATCTCGTTGAGGAGCCACTCCTCGTAGCCCTTCTCTGCTCCCTCCAGAGTGTGCCACGCTCCGTTGATGTCCTGAGAGCAAAGCCAGAGAAATCACTGATATAAATCCTTCAACTACAGGGTGCGTCACGGCACCGCTTTATCTGCCTTTTTGTAGTCGAGGCTGTTTTATTCCCGTATGCGACAAGAAAAGGCAACTTTAACTTTATCAGCATTGAGGGTCTGGATCACTTTTTTATATCGAGACGTATTAAAGAGAGGAAAATCGGGGGAAAACACTTTTATCTTTACAAAAAAAATGTTCTTTTTTAGTTTTGTTTGATGTCTTTTTGTGTTGCAAAGAAGCTAAACCAAGCAGAAATCATAAACACCACCTGAAAACGACTCCGACTCTCCGTCAGCAGAGGCGAGTCGCTCATGTGCCTCTTTTGCGACCGAGGTTTATTTCTCATTTCAAACATTTAAAAGCAGGTCTGAGTGTAATTCATGCTGGAGACGTATCTGCATCTTTTTCATCTGAAGTGATACGAATGAGTCTTAAGAGCTGTGAGTACTTACAGACACCATGCGTCCCTCTGACGGCATGAAGGCGGGTCTGTTGCTGAGTCTCAGTTTAGTCTGCAGAGTGTTGAAGTTAATCTCCAGCTGACATTTCTCCTGGACCTGCAGACGGGGGAACAGGAGTCAGAAGGCTCAGCGATAGCGGACAGACGTAAACACGCTGAAACGCGCTATCAGGGAATAAAATCTTTAAAAAAAAAAGCACTGCAGAAGTTTATTCTTGAAACCTTGGGTGGTTTGTGGACACGGCGGTAGTCTCTGAAGTCCTCCAGTTTCTGCTGCATCTCGGCCATGGTTTTCTCCGGGGTTCGGTTCTCCAGCCAGGGGATCGTCCGACGGATCCACTCCAGCAGCTGGAGGCAGAGAGAGGAAGGACGCATGTCAGGGGAAAGAATCGTAGACTGAGGATCTGTCACTTCATCATCATCATGTGTTCATGTGTTGTGGACTCACGTCGCTGGCCAGCTTCTCGTAGTCCTCCATCAGGTGCTCGTTCTCCTGGTTGACAGCCAGCACTTTGCAGATGCGGTTGGCGGCTGTCTCGGCCTATCAAGAAACAGCGTGATGAGTCGCGCTCACAGTGATTGGATGAAACCAGTCCCATGAGTCCAATCACTGTGCCTTAAAACTTAGTGAGAACATTTAAAACAAAATGCTGCCAAATTAAAGTCACTAAAAAAACCTCAAATAAGTGTACATTACTTCTTATTAGTAACCTCAACACGCGCTTCTCATTTGGTTAACGCTGTCGTAATTAAAAGTATTTGTGCGAACACACTCCACACACACAAGCAGTGAACTAGGATAAATCTAAACACAAGGCCAGACACGTATTATTACAAAAATAAGGGCACACAATACTGACAAAAAGTGCAAAAAAACGATTAAAAAACGTCTCATTTGACTACGAAAAACATGCGTCCAGCTGCTGATGGTTAGTTCAATGTGCCAGAGTCACGTTTTTAAAGCTCCATGCGTCTCCTGTCACAACTCAGGAGTCAATCCGTACATCAAGTTACAGGTTCATGTAGCGCTGTAGTCCACATCTGCCTAGGATATTACACTACTGTACCGCTGGAATAAAAAAAAAAACAACAGTAGACAGATTTGTGGATTTAAGACTTCCTGCACAAAAAACTTCCACTTTTTTTTAATTTGTTGACCATAAAAAGCTTTTTTTTGTCATCTTGAGTTGAAATATTTCTTGTTGAGTTTAAACTTCATATATCAAAATAACAGAATAGAAATAAAAAACACATGAAAATGATACAAAACATCACAATTCATTGAAACATATTCAGAAAGTTGGAAAGTGTTAATATTGTGGGCTGAAGAGAAACTGGAGTGACATCAACAAGTGTTTCCCCGCAGTCATAAACCACAACAGGTCTGCTTTTCCCAAAAAAAAAAAACACATCACTGTTTTAAGTTTTATTGTCTTCCACTGGAGAAATACGCATCGCTGGAACTATTCTGTCCAGCTGGGACGTTCAGCAGAGCCCGAGTTGAACACGATCCCAGTGGAAACCCGAAGAGCGCCAACTTGACACCAGCAACAGCCACAGCGCGACTTACTGAAGGCACGGCGTGGTATTTTATTCAGTGGAAGAGCTCCGCTGGATCGCAGCGCCAACACATGACTGCGGGAATTCAAATCCAGACCGTGAAGTAAATCACTTTTTTTTTGGGAGGGGAAACACACAGTCGATGTCAAAAGCACAGAAACAGAAGCTTTAGAGAAGAAAAAAGTGTTTATATCTCAGGGTTCCCATCGTGGTCCTGACTTGTAAATATTCTCTGACTTTTCACTGAGTTTCTTTAAACTGTAAAAAGTTGTTGAAACGTCGCCATGACCGCAAAACTAATGGTGGAGGAATTGTAAACAAATCGGATTTCCTCTAAAGTCAGCTCCACTGAGGAGAAATAAAACTCTAACTCTGGTTTATCCTCGTCATTAGACCCATTTTAAATATTTACTAAACACTCTAGAAAATAAAAATCCTTTTCTTTCACTGTGTGGAATAAAAAAAATGCTTAATAATTATATTTAAATATAAATAAACCTCTAAAACTTCACATAGAATAAAGTCTGCGCTGCACAACCAACAAAGTGACCCTGTCTTCTTCTTTTGTTGCATCTTGTGTAGTAGAAGAAACCTCCCTTCATGTCATGGACCAATGGGAACCCTGGTGACGTCTTTGTTTGTTTGTTTGTTTGTTTGTTTGGCTGCAGAGGCGTGTTGTTGTGAGTCTGAAGCGTGAGGAGCTCACCTTCTGAGCACCAGAGAAGGCGTGATAGAAGCAGGATACATAGGTCATTATAGCCTTCTCATCCGGCCTCAGCGTACCCACGATGTCTACACATCACCCAGCAGCACCCAGCAGCACCCAGCAGGGCGGAGAAGGGAAAAAAGATAGAGAGAGAGAGAGAGAGAGTGAAGCCAGAGCTACCCAAAGCTGCATGGTCCTCGCTCCCAGCAGGATGCGAGAGCAAAGTGAGTTTTGGAAGAGTTTGGGCGTCCACAGCTTCAAGCTCCACCTGTTACCACCACTAACCCCTCCCCCAACGCAGGAGGGTGGGATTTGAGAGGAAGAGGAGGGGGGAAGAGAGGAGGAGGCGAAAAGGGGACAAGTGTCCTCTTGAAGAGAGAGATGAGAGACGCTGGAGCCACGAGTTCAACGTTGGGACACAAACACACACCTGCGATCAACAGAGTCGGCGTCTGGCTGCGCATGAAGCGGTTTATTCAGACTCTGATGTGGGTTTATAGTTTTGGTTTGTTTGGCAGGTGAGAATGATGTCATTATGAATCTGGCGCACTGAGGTCTGACACTAGAGAGGCTTTTTTTGTCCTCTTCCTCCAGGCGTAGATGGTTTGAAGTGAAATAACGACAGGAAATGACTGAAACAAGTTGATGAGTAAGTTCGCAAGAAATGAATCGACGCTTTTTATAAGTCAGTTATCGAGAAAAACGTCAAACATCCTCTGATTCCAGCTTCTCTATTGTGAGGATTTGCTACTTCTCTTTGTTTCATGTTGCTTAAATCTTTAGGTTTTGGACTCTTGTTTGGACAAAATGGATAATTAATAAAATCCTTACAAGACAATATTAAGCGCAGTTCGGACTGACACTCTTCTTAAAAAGATATAAAACATCAAAATACGAAGCGCTGACATGTTTAGTTTGAGCTTGAATGAACTTTAGATGTTTTTTTTCCTCTGTTAGAAGACTCAGACACTCAGATATACATTTTCAGGTTCAGTCATTTGATCTCATTTAATGGTTTTGCTTCTCACATGACCAAGTGAACCAAATAAAAACACAGACCCACCAGATGTTGAATAAACTCTCTCTCAGCTTGAACAGGACTAAAGTAAGTGTGATGTGGATCATGTGTGAGTGAGTGAGTGTGATGCTGGTGAAAGCAGACAGTCTGGATTTTGTTTCTAATGAAGTTGGTTACAGATAAAAAAAAAAAACAGTCTCTGCACTCGACTTTATGTAAATAATTGAAGAACTAGAATGAGAACAAGCAGTACATGGAACAAGTTTACACACACACACACACACACACACACACACACACACTCATGCACAGCTGTCTATTTGTCTCACACACACACACACACACACACACACATCTCTCTCCTGAGACTGTGCAGCGGCACACAAACAAGTTCTGAATGAGCCAGAAAATTAATTAGAGGAAGAGCAAAAACAAGAGACGCATCGACTGGCTTCCTGTCAGGGAGGCCCTACAGGGAGAGGATGAGGAGAGGAGGAAAAAGAAGAAGAGGAGGAAGAGGAGAAGGAGGGAGGGGGGGGAGTGAAAGAAAGAGGAGGAGGAGTAGAAAACAAGGGGAAGGAGAAATAAATCCATAGAACAGAAAAAACATTGGCGGCCTATAAAATGAAGACTTTGTTTTCTCTTCACTGTACAAGACGCACTAAGAACCAACCATCTTTATTTATTTACTCTTTAAAAGCAAGCTTGATTACTACAAATACGATTACGTCTCCCTCATCGTTCTTTCCCTCTGCATGCTTTCTGAAAGTCGAACGATGACATAAATTTGTAAAACTAAGGATACGTTTCTCTCATGCGGTCCACAGAGAGCCGAACCGTCTCCAGGTTTTCATTCCAGCCCGTCATCTCGGAGTTGATTTCTTTGAGACTTCTTGGTTGAAATCAAAACCTGCAGATCGCCGGCCCTCCGTGTCACATGACCCAACGCCCCCTACTCTAATCTTTGCTTCATTTATTGTGAATTAGCGATTATTTTTTACCTCTTCAAAGCCTCTAAAATTCTGCAGAAAGAAACCCGACAAACATCTGCATTGAGTAGAAACATCACCGGCTCTGACTCTTTAATGGCGATCCGATCAATCAACGATCAATTACCTACACAGCTTCCAATTTCTATGAATGACATCACTGTTTATAGATCAGCTGCAGTCTACAGATCATCCAGTTTCAATACTGCTTTCACCATCATGCTTGCTTTAACAGTGTTTTCTGTGTGTGTGTGTGTGTGTGTGTGTGTGTTTGTGTCCCAAACAGATCCCGTGTCCTCGTCGCGGTCCACTGCTTAGCAGCGCTGTCAAGAGAGAGAGAGAGAGAGAGAGAGAGAGAGAGAGAGAGGCCATGCCGGACAGGAAGGAGGAGCTCTTGTTAGTATAACAGGAGGTTAAAAAGGTCGAGGGTCGGGAGGTCAAAGGGTACCTTCTGCGCTCCAGAGAAGGCATGGTAGAAACTGGACACATAAGTCATAATGGCTTTCTCATCTGGACGAGCAGTGTTCACAATGTCTACGGAGGAGGAGGAGGAGGAGGAGGGAGGAAGACCATGGTTATGAAGACACACACACACATGTACAGGCAAGACAGAGGACACGTGATTATAAACACGGCAGGAACACAACAGGACATACGTGTAGGAACACACTCGGATATTATTATAATTATTATTATTATTATGATTATTACAGGCTGGCAAACAGGGACACACTTTAACAAGCCGCTGTAGCCGTTAACAGCCAGACAGGACGATCACAGCCAGAGACAAAGACAAGAGGACGAAGATCAACCGACATGACTGTACGTACAAGGGTCAGACACAAACTGTACACTGTTTCAGTTTACTGTAAACATCACGGACATGACGGCGCTTCCTCCCTCATCAGAGCTACAGAGGAGCAGTCGCTTCAAGTTCAACTGCACAGAAATATTCCTGTTTTTTTAAATTAATTATCAGGAATATTTTCATTTTTCAATTTAAATGTGCTAAATGTGCTAAATGTTTTGGGCTCCAGTGATGCTGTAAAAGCTTCACAGGATCCTTCTGCTGAGAAAAACTATTAGTAAATTATTATCTACAAAAAAGGTATAACCCTCATACATACAGATTATGACATAATCAGTTTAATTTGTTTACAATCCAAAGCATTCAAGGGGACAGAGGTGGAGGAGGAGGGGGGGGGTGATGTAAGGAGGGGGGAAGGAGGCTGGCTCCGTCCATCCTAAAGGTGAAAGGTCATCTTCTGCTCTAACAGCTGATATAACAGGTAGATTTACATTTTTACATGCACATCAACAACACGGCTGTAAAAAAAGGAAGTGAAGCGGTTATTAAATTCAGTCAAGGACAGGATGTACTGAGCTTTCATTAAATCGAGTGTGTGTGTGTGTGAGCTCCTGGTCTACAGTATGTACAGCTACAGCGACTGTATACAGTAGATAAAGCGATTATATTTGCATTTAACAAAAACAGTACGAGCTATGCTATTTGAATTTGGGCTGATTTGATTTGGTGTCCAGCTTCATCTCGGTCCAGATTTAAAGTTTAACGGAGCTGCAGTGAAGCTGAAGTGGATTTAAAAGAGGTCTTCATCAACACACACACACACACACACACACACACTCTGAAACACACACGAGTGGCTGAATCACAGCTGTTTAGGAAAAGCTGCAGTGTGATCATTAAACTGATGTCGATGAGATTAAAAAAAAACAAGAGCTGGAATATTCAAATATAAAAATAAGCAGCTTAGTCAGACTGCTGATGTTATTAACAGTCACCTTATTGTGTGCATGTAAATACAGCTTCAGATGATTTAACAACAACAACAACAACAACAACGTCGCTTACTATGAATGAAACACTGTGTATATTTTCAGGCTTACCTTCTGCGTCCAACATCTTGGGGATGTCCAGGTATTTCTCAGCCACCTCGAAGGCATTGTTCAGGTTGGTCACTGCGTCATCCTGCGCAACCAATCACAGCGTCACAGACAGAAGACTCAGAAACGAACTCGCTCGGATCAAGCGTGACGTTACAGTGAGTGTGTGTGTGATAGTGTGTGTTTAATTCAAGAAACACAAAAACTTTATGACGCCGTTGAATGTTTGAGTCCGGCTGTAATGAGAGAGTGTGTGTGTGTGTGTGTGTGTGCATTTACCTTTCTGAGTTTGTCGTAATCGATGAGTTCAGGTCTGTGTCTGTGGATCAGAGCGTTGAAGGCGAGACCGTCCTTCCAGCTGTTAGACAGAGTCAGACAGGAGTCAGAGGGCTGTTCGGACCGCTAGTTACACACTCACTAGTTACACACTCACTAGTTACACACTCACTAGTTACACACTCACTCTTACAACAACCTGTGATGTTTAAGTTCTCTACAAGCTGCCAGCCGTCATTCATAAAGCCTGTTCTGATCTAAACGACGGCAGCAGACTTTATATGTCTAAAAAAATATAACATCTGAACACTTTGTTCAACTTTACAACAAAAAAACAAGTTCCAGCGAGCTTCTGCTGAAGATTATAAATAGACAACAGGAGTACAAGATGATATGAAACTGTTATATAAAGAGATTTACAGTTCATTCTTGATCCTGTTGACCAAATATTCTTCGCTCCAGGTCGACTCTCTGTCTAGACTCGGCTGGAATTTGCTCGCTTCTGCCTTTTTTTGGTCTTCAGCGACTCGTCAGCGCACCAACTTCAACTTCAATAACGCCATTGTCTATCATTTTGATAAATTTGAAGTTGATAATCTAAAAATAACTTCAATAATCTTCAATACTCTCTACAAATCATATTTTTATGACGTGATATTTATCTGATGGGTACCCTCTAACTGAAGGTGAAACACTTTGAGGTTTGTCCACCAGGGGGCGACGTTTCTACAGACTGACTGCAGATTACTTTTGGGATATTTTATATTCCTGGACGGCACTGAGAGTTCATTCAGCATCAAACAGTCTCTGTTTATAGCTGCTGTAACACAAGGTGTGACTGTGTGTTGCTTCATGACAACTGACAGAGTCTCTATGTCTGTTATCCAGTTAAATTTCTGTCTTTGTGCGGCTCAAACTGCAGTATCAGCATTTGAAGAGAAAAAAAAAAAAAAGAAGCTCCACCATTGGTCAGACGTGTCGTCCAGCTCTGATATCATGAAGCTTCCTCGCAGACCGCAGCCGGCCAATAAATGCATTTTAGCAGAGTTTCACTGAGGAGCTTTAATGAGCCATGAAAACCTAAACGCTGCTTTACGAGATTTTCCAACCTCAAGATCAAGAAGAGGGATTCTGATGTAAAGGTTGAAATGTTTATAAATTTAATTATAGAGAGTTTTCAACCTTTATGTGTGTTGAAAAGTGCGAAAAATGTTGACTGGTTAATAGCTTTCATCCAAAGATTACACTATGACCAGTCCAACCTTAGAGAGACGGAGAGAGTGTGTGTGTGTTTGTGTGTTTGTTACCTAATGTGGAAGTTCTGCACATTGACATTCTTGTAGGGAGCGGTCTTCCTCTGGCACCACAAGAGAAGACCCTCCTTAGCAGAGGTCTCTGCGGGGAGGGAAGAAGAAGAAGAAGAAGAACAGAAGAAGGAGAAGAAGAAGCAGGAGGAGTGACGGGAGAAGAAATCCGCATTAGTCGGCGAAGAAATGTCTCTTCATCACATCAGATTAGATCTTGAATCATTTTATTCCGTAAACAGTTGAACAGGAAGTCAGAAAAACACCGCCATGCCTGTTTATAAAGGGCGCTAAATATAAACTCCAGTATTTATAAAATCAGTGGGTGTTTTTTTTTTTTGTTTACTACAAGTGATCCAACAAAAAAAAAATGTGAAAAGTATCAACAACAAAGCAGGAGAATTAAAAAAAAAAATGTCTTGAAATGCTTTTAGGCCGACAGTCACCACAGTTAACTCCACACACACAGTTTTAATTAGCGGTCACAGTTATTACAGTCGGGAGGAGATAATCAATCTGTCATCAAACATTTATCTACAATAAATAAATGACCAGAATAAAATCAAAAACACTCTGGAGAGAGGAAGTGGAGCGGTGTTGACGCCTCACAGTGTTTGGACTTCATGGAGGTTTAATACTGAACTGATTAGACGACTAATCGATTGATTGATTGTCTAAAAATGTTTTAAAAAAAAACAACAATTCTCTGCTTTCAGCTTCTCAAATTGCTGCTTTTCTTGGTTTTCTATTGTTGTAAACTGAATGTTTTGGTCAGACAAAAATATTCTAATAATTTGAAGTCGTTACATAAGACACCTTTTTTTTTTAGGCTTTTGACAGACTAAAGGATCAATATATTAATAGAAAGCATAATTGACAGATTACACTATAATGTAGAGTAAAAAGGAGCTATGCTGTTATTAATATCAGCGAACACAGTGGTTGTAACACTCAGTAGGTTCATATAATCAGTGTCTTACTGTGCAGTCATCTACGCCAGAGCTGTTTTCCACTGTTACTCACCCAACTAAGTGTGTGCGTGTGTGTGTGTGTGTGTGTGTGTTACTTCCACTCTAGTTCCCACTCTGCGTCTTCAACCTGCACATCTGTGTGAACGCAGATCTAGGTTGGCTAATTAATCCTGCCGCGGCGCTCTTTAGCAAAAAAAAAAAAACTGAAACCGCAGGAAGTCGGTACCTTCTACAGAGATGTCCTGGATGGCGAAGCGGAGGATGATGGTCCAGATCATTCCCAGGGTCATCTTGGCGTTTCCATCCACGATTTCTACACACAAAAACACACACACACACATTTTATTTTTCTTGTTACATTTAAATCCTCCGTAAATCTCGTCTATCACTGCTGTTTTTTTTTACACTCTTACATCTGCTCTTCCATTTAGTAATGCAAACACACCCACACACAACTACACTTAATGTCCCACGGCTGCCAAACCTCCAGTATTTCCTGGGAGAGTGTGAAGCTTTAACAATGATTTCTTTTAGAAAACACAAACTCGGTCCTGGTAGGAAGAAAAACGCAGCCAGTTCAGACACACCTGAGACTGTTTAACCCCTTCTTAAAATAAAAAAAAAGGAGACACATACTGGTGTTTGAAAAAAGGAAAAACAACTTTCCATTGGACACATTTCCATATTGTCCTCTGATTTTAAGCAGCGGAGCTTCAAGCTGATGACTCCTTTAAGTTCAGTGGAAATATTGACAGCGAGGTAGATCGAAGCCTGAAGGTTTTCAAACGTCATTATCTCACTACGATCCGCAGATATTTGGCAGATTAATAAACACACACACACAGAGACAGTAAGTCATGTGCGATGAATACGTTAGTGACAAGGCATGTCGTTCGGGTCAGATTCCTCTCGTAGTTCAAAACGCATACTGAGAATATTTATCTTTCATCACACTTTCACCTGCTCCCGTCTTCTACTTTATTAAATCACTCTCCGGCTGTCAGAGCTCCCGCCCGGGAATCTGTTCTGTATCGTTTCCATTCTCACGCCGACATTCTTCGTCTTTAATCTTGATACCCTATCCTTCCACTTTCAGCTGAGTCGTTCCTGCTTGTGCTAAAGTCGCTGTGTGTGTGTGTGTTTTTTAAGCTTCCCTCTCCACGAACATCAACCCTGTGCTTTAACATATTACACAAAAGTTTCAAAGTAAAGTCCCTGAAGATGAAAGCGACTTCTGGGAAGTGTCGGTTTAAAGAATCTCTGTAGGACGTCTCATCTGCTCTCCCTCATCCCTCCTCTACAAACTACTGATGGCATTTTCCTCCCTCTCTAGTTTCCAGTAGATGACTTTTAGTGGGCTGCTTTTATAGATGAACAGAAAGAGAAAGTGTGTGTGTGTGTGTGTGTGTTCCCGACATGCAGAAGTATGCGCAGAATTTAAAGCTTTTTGCATTCTGGTGATGTTTTCACTGTGTGAAAGCGGTTCGCTACAAGTGGGAGGAAGGTCATTGTCCGCCAGTAAACACACACACACACACACACACACACACACACACAGACAGACAAGGCTGTTCCTCAGTGTGATATAATGTCTCAGCCCTCGACCTTTGTCCTCGCTCTTAACTAAACTCAGATCCAATCAGCAGTGTGGAGGAAGGACTGTTACTGCTGGTTTCGTAGTGAGTCAATCTGACGTGCAACATGAATGAAGAACATTTATTCCGTTGTTATAAATAAATAATATTTAAACATCTTATCAGAAACGAGCATCACCTCGCTGTGAATTACAAAAAAAAAAAAGTGATTGTTGAGCTTTCAGTCTGGACACTTCGGGTTCACTCTGAGCTCTGAAGGTCATTCACCTCTTAAAGTCTCGGGTTACTGAGATATAAGGAGGAGTAATGTGAACGAATGAGACGCTGGTTTCATTTGTGCTTCTGGGTGTTTTTAGGACTCTGCAGTTCATGAGAAGTGGTTTCATTTACCTCCTTAAGAGGTCACTGAAATCCTCCTACATGATGTTCATTAGGACAAAAAAAATCAATCGGATGGATGTGTTTGATTGATGTGTGTGTGTGTGTGTGCGTGTGCGCTTACCCTCTGCTCCAATGGAGACAAGTTTGACTCCCTTGCTGGCGATGAAGTCCAGAGCTTTATTCACGTTATTGATCTTGTGGACCCTCATTTTTCCTCGCTCAGGCTTGGGTAACCGTTCACCTGCGGACATAAACACACACACACACACACACACACACACACACACAGATACACACGCACACACACACACATACGCAGGGGAAACAAACAAAAAGTGAGCACATGAGCTTTGTGTGGTGACAGGAGCAGAGCATGTTTCCACAGGATCAGCACAACGACAGTTAAAGTTACAGCAGTGATGTTGGCGTCACTTCACAGAAAGTGAAGCGATTGTGAAAAAGGAAGCGGCACACGAGTCCAGATGTCATTACGGGGATGACAGCGGTTCACGAAAGATCATCTGCTGCTGTCCAATAAGAAGTTTTCCTGCTAAAACCGCCAATTAATGAGCAGGAAGCACGAGGGGGAAGCGATCGTAAACACTGACAGATGTAGAGCAGCGGGATTTTTTTTTTTTTTTTAAATGTTTGTGATCCATATTGAGGTCAGAAACTGTGAGTGGACAGATGTTGGATGTGGATCTTCACCATTTTTAAAAACATTTTTCACTCTGACTGACACCTTTAAAAAAAGTGCTAATGATTTCCCTGCGGCTTCCATGTGGAACCTTTCAAAATAAAACCAGATATTCCAGCTGTTTTTAACTCTTTTAACTTCTAACTGTTCGTTTCCCCCGGCGACCTCGTGCACCGTGAGGTCGTTCGGACGGCCTTACCTGAGATGACCTCCAGCAGCAGCATGAGTTTGAGCCCATCCCTGAAGTCCTCCTCGATGTTTTCGATCTGCGTGCCGGCCTTCCGCAGGTGGGAGTTGCACCAAGCTGTGAACGTCTGCGCAGAGAAACAGGACACGAACGGTGATTATTCACAGACTCGACCGTAATGTTTATCCAGCTTTTCTTTTCTTTTCTTTTTTTTTATGACAATAAACCACTTTGAATGAGAAAGAAAAAGAAAAATGAAATTCAATGGACGGGAAAGGGAGGTCAGCAGGTTGTTTTTCATATGACAGGAAGTAGCAGGACAAAAAAAAAGAAAAGAAAAGAAAAGAAAAAAAAGGGGAAGGAGACGCATTATGAAACAATACCTTCAAAATAAGAACGATTGATCTCAAAGAACAATCCGACCATCTTTCACCGACATGAAAATGTGCGGTTGGCAGTTTAAACAAGCTTCAAGTACACACCCATGTCCTCACACACTCATTTTCAAACAAATTGGCAACAACTATCAAAAAAAAAAAAAGTCTTCATTTGGTTGCTTGTTTCATGTTTTTGCATCATTTTCCCGCTCGCTCGTTTCCACATTCTTCTACCAACAGCTCTGAAATCATCTCAGAGTCAGAGTAAACAAATCCAGCCTCATCAGCACCTCCCTCATCCTCCTCCTCACACACACACACACACTTCTGTGTCATGTAGGAAGCTACCAGGCTACGTCCCATCTTGGCATTGAGAGCCACACAAACATCCCGCTCTACTATCAGAAAACCATACAGACGATCAAACTAAACAACATCTGTGATATTTGTAATTAAAAGATCTGAATGGAATCACAAACACAGACATCTGGGAGGAAAAAAAAAAAAAAAAAGGCCCACACCAGCACAAATCTCACACACACACACACACACACACACACACACACACACACACACACACACACAGAGAGCCGGTTGGAATCCGTCTTCCTGTGCTTCTGGTTAGCCGACATTCTTCAGAAAAATGTGTTTTGAATCATTCTATTTTGAAGAAGCTCGTGGCACCGAGGTAGGCACGGGACTTGTGGAGGAGGACGAGGAGGAGGAGGAGGAGGAAGAGGAAGAAGAGGAGGAGGAGGAGGAGGGCTGAACCGCGCTTTTCTACGAGAGGCTTTTTGTGACGCCACGCTTCAAAAATCTCAGTTATGGCACATCATCAATCCGTGTGTCAGGAAAAGACTTTGAAGTTGACTCGTTACGTAATTTTTTATTTATTTTTTTTTTTAGAGGAAATGCGTAAAAATGCCAAGTGACCAACGTTCAAGGTCTGTCCTGCACATGGTCAGTAAAGCCGCCGTCTCTCCTTCTACGTTCGGAGGTTTGAAAAATGCCAGTTTTCAAAAATGTTTCATGATTTCAACAATAATATCGGTAACAGTGATGCTTGAGTGGGTTTCAATCAACAGGAGTGCATTACAGCCGAAACGTCAACATAGTTTTAAAGAGGGAAAATCCATTATGTGGCGGGAAGAGGAAAAAAAAAAAAAAAAAGGGGAGGACGAGGAAGAAGGTGAAAGAAGCAAAGTGGAATATTTTCCCTGCAGGACGACTTCTATGACTCAGCGAAAAGTGACAGCAGGAAGTTAGCGCTGCTGACGAAATATTGAATGTTGTATATCCTCCAGTGGTGATCAACAGCAGTGAGAAACCTTCACTGTTTGCAGCGGGTTCCTGCAGACTGACAGGACGTCGCCGCAGGTCAGTCTGGGAAATAAAGACGAGCATTTTTCACCGTTTTATAGACTAAATAGACTCATAAAAACCAATAGAGATGATTTGATAATAAAAAAAAAAGGACAGAAAACAACTTTGAAGACTGTTTGAAAGTGAATCATGTGAATCCACCCTTTCACTGCCTCTCTCTCTCTCTCTCTCTCTCTCTCTCTCGCTCTCCTGCACTGTGTGTTCAAAACATTATGACGGGGTGCTGCTCGCCGTCCTGCCCCTCTCCCCACCGTCCCGCTGTGGCCACCGGCACAAAGCGGCCATTGAGCCTTGTGGATAATAGCACCCTTCAGCCCCCCGTACTCGGCCTCGGCCTGCTCGCTCTCCCTCTCTCTCTCTCACCCTCCCCCATACCAAACTCCTCTCTCCCAACAGACACAAACAAACAGACAAAGTTGGGAGGGGATGGATGGAGAGAGGGGAGGGGGGGGTAGAGTGGAGCGGAAAGACAATGCCCCCTCTACCACACACACACACACACACACACACACACACACTCTCTCTCTCTCTCTCTAGCAGTGTTAATGTAAATGCGACAGGAAGTGGCACTGCAATGACAGGAAGTTCCAGCTCAGTTTAGCACAGAGGAGACAATCGGAGCGCGGCGACATCCATCACTGTCACCGTCCCGAGCGCCAATCACAGCGCGGGAACGGCTGACACCACATCACCGCACAGGAAGCATAAAACCCAAGAACGAGAACACGTTGTCAGTACAGTGGAAATATTTGCAAAAAAAAAAGATTATTTTTAGAAAATAACTTGGTCGTCTGGTTGAATTTGACATCATGTATTCAGAGTTTGTAGGATTCAGAAGGACAAACTGCTTCATTTGGTCATAAAGTTGAATGATGTTTTTATAAATCTCTGTATCTCTGTTGGATTTGAAGCGGAGCATCTCACCGATGAACATGTTGAACATCTTTAAATGGGAAAAAAATGGAAGCTAAAGTGCTCTGAAAACAAATATATCACTATAAAAGTCAAAATGACATCAATAAATTAAAGGAGAACAAGAAGAAGAGCAAATCTCCCACTTTCCCCTTTTAAGGTAGACGACATTTCCACTGAGAATGTCAAACAACTGAAAAAACACACTTTCCACAATATTTCTGGGATCGTTGTCATGAATCCAGATCAGTCGGCTCTCATTAAGAACAGCTACGTCAGCTTAATGGAGTCAACGAGCGCAAATAACTTGTTACTTTGGTTGTTGTTGTTTTTTTTTACATGTGTTGCTTGTGTTAATTGTGATGCTCAATTAGCGCCGGGTCAAGTAAACCTTTTCTCCCCCATCAAAAAAATCTCAGCCAATGTGGTGGGAGGGAGGGGTGGGATGTTGTGTTTGAGGAGCGTCGGGTGTAAGAGGCGGGCGTGCAGTTTTATTATCAGCTGCCGGGGGCGAGTCAGGCCGTGTTCCAACAGGACCGCCGACTCTGGGGGAGTGGTGACGAGGAGAAGATCTTTTGCACGCTGTGTGCAAACAGGTTGAGACCTGCGGAGACCCTGAGAGGCTCTTCACCGAGTTCACCGACTTCAGACCGACACTGACTACACTCCTGCCTTTACTAGAAACAAGTGAATGAGTCCTGCAGGCTGCTAAGAGACGGCCGGCTGTCAGTCAGTCAGGCTGATCTGGATCTGTGACGATGACGGAGAAAACAAAACTTCTGCTTGGTTGAATTATGTCAGGTTGGGTTTTTTCTTTTTTTGGATCAGGGAAGTAGCGTGCTTCTGACATTATGTCATTCAGAGACAACAAGGTGTGGTGCTGCTGCGTGCTTCAAACTGACACACACACACACACACACACACACAGCTCAGATGAAGACTGAACCATGTTGGACACTGAAGACAGGAAGCTGCATCAACTCTGACTTTTCTCTCACACCTCCTCGTCGTACTACGTTTCCTGCTCAACACCTGTTTATAGAGTCAAACGCATACAGTTTGCTGTCAACACCACGTTATACATCAGCTTATATAACAGCTGCCTTTCAAACAACACTGTACAAAAACACTCATTTAAATAATGAATCGCTTTCACTCCTTGTATTCTTGTATTTGCCATCCTAAAGTTTCAAACCTCCTTCGTGCCAAAAAAGAGTTCCAGTTTTAATCCTGAATGCAAACTATTCGCTAAACGGACCGCTGCGAATGAAAAGCGAACTGAACCCGATTCCTTGAGAGAGAGAGAGAGAGAGACACAGAGAGAGAGCAGGCGGAGCGGATGCGTGCGTGTGAAGCCTGTTAAACCTGTCCATGTGGCTGCTCTGTGTTGGCTACACAGATCAGATCAGATCAGATCAGATCAGATGATTCAGATGAGAGGATTTTGACCTGAGCTGAGGACACAGATAACAAGCTGAAGGCCGTGTGGTACTAGGAGGAAAAACAAAGAAAAGGTTTTAAATGTTATGCATGGATTCTCTAATCCTCTAGTTTTATTGCATAACAAGAGTTGCCTGACGCATGGTTTGTATGATCATTTCGCCCTCTGCACGACATAAAAGTCCCCATAATGCTGGTCGGTTTAAGCGCCTGGTACCATACTGTAACATCTCCCATCTGGCAACACTGCGCATAACCATCACATCAGCCAGTGTTCGCACTCTGATGTGTTTAAAAACTGCTTTTGGCTCAATAAATGTTTGAAAAAGTGTTTACTTTTAATATCAGAGAATCTTTTAATATGATTACGCTGCAAACTGTGAGTAAACTGGAGCCAGTTGGCAGTCCGTCCATTTAAATCTCACCAGTCACTCTTTTTTTTTTTTAGCTGCTGGTGAGTGAAGCCAATCTTCTGTACCAGCATTGGGGCGGTGGCCGCTACTGATTTTGTTGGCCCTGCCCGCTGATCCGTGATGTTTTGATATCATCACATCAAGGAAAATCAAAAGCCATAAAAAGGAAAAAGTTAAAAAAAGAAGTTGATGAGGCCAGATTTAGATGATTTTACATGAAGAGGGACTCTTTAGGAAGCATGACGGTGCCTTTTTCCTTTTGTGTAGGAATGAGATTTCTCCGTGGCGGCGTCAGTTTGTCTTCGTAGACTTTGATGAGCTCATCGGCAGAATAAAAGCCGCCCGGTTTGTGGAGGGGGTGGAGGGGGGGGGACGGAAATGATTACCTCTTTAAACTGCAATGCAACAGTTACTAAGTAACTAACATCACTGCTTTCCATTGTTCCCTTCACTCCTTTCATCCTTCATCTGAAATGTAACTGAACATCTTCATGAAAGCAGGAGGCGGCCAATGAGCTGCTTCCAAACAGTGAACAGAGGGTGTGTGTGTGTGTGTGTGTGTGTGATGTTGGTTTAGTTCTTCAGGGTGCAGAAATCTTTGTTGTTTTGTGTCCTGGCATGTCTGGAAGTGTTTAAGTTGTCCAACATTTCTTCTTCTTCTTCTTCTCTGGCAGATATACAACTGTCTCCTCGCTGCTTTACTGCTGCGCGAGTGTGGAAAAGAGAAGGAGCCTAATGGGGTCTAGTGGGGTCAGCTGTTTGATGTCTGTTTGCTAAAACACATCGGTGTGACCCCCCCCCCCTTCCCCCCCCGGCCGTCTTTCAACTCTGATCTCTAACTGGTGCCTACGGGGTCAAAGGTCAAAGTGCAGATAGATATTATTCATTTAGAAAAGAAAAAAAAAGGACTCAACAGTGGCCTTAAACTGTGAAATGCTCCCATGAAAGCAGTAACAAAGACATGATTATACACACACACACACACACACACACGCAAACATGCAAACACATGCATGTGAGATAAAACTGTCTATAGACCTTTTTCTGCTCTGTCACGCACACTCACACATACACACACCACTCCTCGAACAGGAATGTGCTTAAGAGACACGAAAACACACACATACACACACGTATAGCTCATTTAAATGTTTCAAGCACACACACACACACCAGTTATTCCCGCACCCAATTTCTCAATTCATGTGCAAAAAAATTTTTTCTTTAACTACGCAGACACTATAATTGTATGTACTGTAAACCCATGCACACACACACACACACACACACACACACACAGGCAGATAAGGGTGTGTCTTGTTACACCTGGAAAAAATGAGCCAGGTTGAACACAATGTTATTGCTCAACTGTCTTACATTCTCTGCAACGAATGATGTCAGCGGTGCGTGTGTGAGTGTGTGTGTGTGCGCGTGTTTTCTAGATCACACACACCCTTTTCTGTTGCCAGCACTGATGAGCTCACTCTTAAACCAACTCTGCACACTGACTGTTGTTTCTGTGCTCGCTGGTCACTTCTATCTACATCAACACTCGGTTCCTCTCTCTCTCTCTCTCTCTCTCTCTGCAGGTCAAACACAAAGTCACACACACACGTCTTTCCCACCACAAGCCGCCTTCTTCACTCGGGGCGTTATATTTTTAGACAAACCATGAGGTGATTGTGCACACTATGTCTCACAAAAAAAAAGTAGTCAAAAAGTTTTCACACCTTCAGTTCACACATATCGGTCAAAGGTTTTCAAATGATTCATAAAGTCGCAGAATAGCTCATATCCTCCCAGATACAAGGTCCACTGACATACCCACAGCCTATACACACGCTGCTAAACACACGTCAACTTTGCACAGTGTAGATGTCGGTTTAAAAAAAAAAAAAACGGCCGGTCAACAGGACAGGCAGGCAGAGACATGCAGCTCTGCTCTGAGGAAAGAAAGAACAACAACAAAAAAAAGCTGCTTCATGGAGAGACTTCACAATTCTTTCTTCACATAAGAAAGAAAGCTTGTGGTTAAAAAAAAGAGGAAAGAAAAAATCAAAATATTAAAAAGAGGAAATGCAAAAAAAAAAAAAAAAAAGGCAGAAGAGATAAGTGGTGAGGAAGCAGCGGCTGTGGGAGAACAGAGCAGCTGTAAAACATGCCCTTGAGCAAGGTGTTTGAATCCCCTGATGCTCCGCCGGCACAGCAGAACATCCAACAACGGAGAACTGGTTGTACTGAAGGGTGTGGATGTGGCTCTGCTGTACGTGAAGCGCAGGTGTGGCTCAGCACTGCGTCAGCAAATGAAGGAATATGATTGTCTTTAGTTGCAGCACAGAGCAGATCTGAGCTGCTAGTTTAAAGCAGTTATAACAGGGACCTGCTGGCAGGAGGTAACCTGACCTCAAGGAGCTTTTGGAAACAGTAGACCGGACCGGCTGCACCAGACTCAGCTGGGCCAAAACCATGCTGGCCTGGCCCTGTGAAGAAAGCTCAGTCAGTAAACTAGTCTGGTCTGGCCTGACACAAGGCCTCCTATTCTTAGATGCATGCCAATTAAAAAAGGGCTGTGGCTAGTGTGCGACACACACACACACACACACACACACACACACACACACTAGCACTGCTGGCTATTGTCACACACACACACACTCTTTTTTTTTTTTTTTGCTGTAAACACTTCAGGAGACAGGTCGGCTCTTTGTGTCGGGATACGCAGAGCAGGACTGTTTAAATGCTTTTTTTCCCCCCTCATGTCAGCACATACATTTACAGCGTCTGCATGTACACACACACACACACACACACACATAGAGAGAGAGAATATGCAACCTGAGTGAGTCAGGAGGTTTACCAATTTACTGACGTAGTAATTGTGTAACAGACTTTGTAAGTAATTCACTAACACATTTACACAAACGTCTCTCCGGCTGCTTTGAAAACGGTGATAAAAATCTCACATCCGTCAAACGACGCCGCGCCGACGTCCAGAAAACACAAGGCCCTGCTAATCTGGACAATCATAATCTTCATTTTAAAAGTCCGCTCCCCCCCTGACATCTAGACGACCTTCATCTACAAACACCATCAGAAATAAACATTATGAAATCATGCTGACTTTGAACAGACATCTAGAACCACAATGAAAAAAAAACACAAAAGAAAAACTCGGTGAACTCTGGATCGCACTTCGCTTCCCATGCAGGTCTGCTCCTACATACAGGCGCTGATGTAACTGGATATGCAGCCTCTGCTACTGTAGAGCCGCCGCCGCACCGCCGCCGCACCGCTCTACAGTCACAGCGCAGGAATACGACACCCGTCTCCCAGGTTCCCGCTGCGGCCCCTAGGGGAGACGCGAGTCCGATAACTGAAGGGCCGAAGCTGAACGAGGGAACAGAATGTTTTTCTGAACGGCGTAAAAGGAGAGTGTTAAATGATGAATGATAGACATTAACTGGAATTCGATGTTCGAGGCCAAGTGTCCGCAGAGAGAACAACAGCTGGCCCAAAGAGGGTCGTGTTCAGAATACTAGCGGTCACCCAAAAGTGCTGCTAATGTTGAGTGATGTCAGCAAAGAGGAGAAAGAACGGATTAAAGAAGGAGGAGAAGAAGAAGAAGGAGAGAGAAAGACGCTGCAGAGGTTGCTCCGGTCTCATTATCCTCTCAAGTCTGGACAGGTGATCATTAACATGTGTGCACAAACACACACACACACACACACACACACACACACACACACAGACAGAGTGGGGGAGCCTCCCTCTTGCTTCATGTGCTGACAGGTAGTCAGTAAAGCAGAGCTGTGATGTGGGGACAGATGTGGAGGGAGGGAGCTGACAAACATGTAATTGGTGCGTAACTCCTCGGCTGGCTTTAACGTCCTTCAGATATGCCATTACACGAGTCAACAGCTTAACGCCGACTGTTTTCAACGAGCTTCATCGACTGCGTCCGAGCCGGCAGACGCGCACACACACACTGTAGAGAGAGGTCTCCTGAGGAACCTTAATATAGAAGCTAAGAGAAACAAAGGAAAGGGAGGATTAAGGAGAGGAGGACAGGACGGGGAGGGAGAGAGGAAATGCAGGGGGGGGGGGGGGGGAAGCCAGGAGATGATCAAGAGAAGGTGGAGGAGGAAAGAGTGGGGAATGATGAATGTGGGAAAAGAAGGAGGAGGGAGGACGAGGAGGAGGAGGAGGAGGAGGAAGAGGAGGAGAGGTAGTTGATGGTTTAACATGACAAAATAAAAAAGTTGAACTTCCACGACAACATGCTGCTGACTGAAGAGAAACGTCTGCTCTCATAGACGCAACAGAGCAACACTGCTCTTCACCTTCTTCTTCTTCTTCTTTTTTTATAAATGTGCTTTTAAGTAATAAGCACCTCATCATCATTTTCCTCGACAGCGGAGGAGGGTAAATGAGGGATTACAGATGGGATGTGGGACGAGGGAGGCAAGAAGCAGAGGAAGAAGAAGAAGAAGAAGAAGGAAAAGAAGAAGAAGAAACTAGTTGGTAAGATGAAAGAGGGAAGTGGAGGAGGAAGGATGTTTAGAGCCGAGCACAACATGAAGTGATTCATGTCAAATGAAAGAACGACTCGAAGATTTTCAGACTTTGGAAAAATAAATAAAACGTGTTGTTTTGCGTTTCCCTCCTCACCAAACATAAACTCATCTTACCAGCCAAAAAAAAACAACTTGTTTTCCCCCTGAATGATGAGTGTAGTGGTGTCTGTTTACCCGCCAAAGCAGACAAACCTTACCGACCACAGTGCGAGCCAATCAGCAGCGGTCTGCTTGGTTTTTGTGATCTGCTACTGTTTTATAAGAGGAAACTTATAAAACAAAAAAAAGGTGGAGAGAAAGGAGAGAAGAGAGGAAATAAGGGAGGGAGGAGGGAGTTGGAGGTGGAGGTGGAGGTGGGGGGGAGGGAGGGAGGGAGGGAGGGAGGAGGGAGGTGGAGGTGGAGGTGGAGGTGGGAGGGAGGGAGGGAGGGAGGGAGGGAGGGAGGGAGGGAAGGGTAAAGTGTCAAGCGATGTGGTTATTTGTTCATTTATTTATGCCTCTTCCTGTCTTTGTTGCTCAAAAAGTCCAGCAGGCCCGGGTCGGATTGCACCGCCACTGACAGAGACCTCTGTGTGTGTGTGTGTGTGTGTGTGTGTGCGCGCATGTGTGTGTGTGTGTGTGTGTGTGTGTGTGTCCCTTCGAATCCTATTTTAGGATATGTGAGGCTCTCTAACAGTGGGAAAGTATTTTTATACATAGCGGTTGTATAATATGCATAATAAAAGAATCAATCTCTGTGATGCTGTGTGACTATAATGACTTTATGACCGCTTGGTAGAAACATTCCAGTTTTTACTTGAGTGCAACATTTTTTTAAAAAAGTGTCACGTTAGGTCGTTTTAAGGCTGATTCATCACTAAAAATCTGTAAGTTGTTTCAGCGTTCAGACAGTTAAACCTTTAACATCCCTCTCATATCTGAGCTGCTTTTACTGGCCTCTAACCCGCTGAGTTTGCATAAACTAACATTATATGAGGCAATGTAGGTCAGCGCCATATAACAATATATATATATATGATGTCATGATAATAAAAAGGTCGCTCCCTCGTTTATCGCGCGTCTGTCCCAAGTCTCACTCTTTACAGACGACACTTTGCCTTCTTCCACACGACGCCGACGCCGGCATGAAGGCGACGCAGAACTACGACCTGCAGACACAGAACTCAGAGTATTAAACTGTTTTTATGAGAGAATTATGTTTAGTTTTCATATTTTTTTAACCATATTCACATATTATTTTGTTTGCAACTATAGTTTATTTACCTTTTTATATTTTATACACTGATATTTTATATTTTGTTTCATGCTTAAGTGAAAATCTGCACAAAGTTTCTCAATAAAAGGGGAAAAAAAATAATCAAATATGAGTAAGTAGCTTTTATTTGGAGCGTATATAATTCAAAAATCAATAAGAAACGGAGCTCTCCGTGTGCTCGTCTGATATAAAACTACTCGGTCATTGACTTTCCAGAGAAAGTGCTGATACATGCTGATGTGAGACGAGCAGGATGGGAGGTTCTGCTGGTATGTCGCAGCTCTACGGCCGTGTCATCCTGCTATGTGTCAATAAGAGCCGCCGGTGACTTCGGTTCACGTCGCTCCGCTAAACATCAGCCGGCTCTCCAGCGTTGCGTAACGGCGTGTTGACACGACCGCCGCAAAACCTCTCTGTGTTCATTGCTTAATCCGCTGTTTTTACATTTCAGGCCCTTCGACTGACATTCAGAAATCCACAACTTCCAAAAAGTTTGGTGTACCAGAAGACAATTTCTCCTTCTGAGGTTTCTCTCTCTCCCTCTCTCTTTTCTTTTCTTTTTTTTGCTTATGTGTTGAGGTTTTAAAAAAAAAAAAAAAAGGGGGATTTTTATTTTCCTTGCTTGTCTTTGTAGAAATGTAGTTCTGGTTTGTAGTTCCCATTGTTATTGTTAGCCAGTTAAGACTTCTCATGTGATAGCGGGCAATATGGCGAGGGCAAACAGCAAAAGGGTTAAAAGGGTTAAGAAGAGATTAGATCAATGTTTAATGTGAAAATCCAAACTTCACAACCTGTTTAGTACGTTTGTCCACAAAGTTTCTGGCTGTCTTACAACCTAAACTCTGAAAAATAACCACAGCTTCCCTTCATGAATCGCTCCACATGAGAGGAAGAGCGAGGAGGAGGAGGAGGAGGAGGAGGAGGAGGAGGAGGAGGAGGAGGAGGAGGAGGAGGGGATGAAGATAAAGAGAGAGAAGGATCACGTTTGTGTCACATATGTGCAGGAGGGAGGAAGAGTTTTAATGAGACACCGGGACTCTTACTGAGATTAAATGAAGGGGAGAGGCGACCAGAGAGAAATGGGATAGACTCCCCCCGAGATAAAGTCTTTGATCTGGTATCCAGAACGGGGTCTTCTCTTCAACAAAAAGAGGGAGAGGGGGGAAGAAGAAGAGTAGAGAGAGAGAGGAAGAAAAGGGAAGAGACTCCGCAAACACCGGAGAGAAAGAAAAGCAAATAACAAAAAAAAAAAAGCTTTTATGAACAACTAAAGTTCACTGGACACGGAGGAGCAAAACGACACATTTATTTGTATGTGAACGTGGTAGATTATCACTCTGTACGGACGCGTTTTGATTTTCCACATCTGGATCGTTTATATCCGCAGCTGCCAAGTTGTCACAGACAAGCGAAATAGTTTTTTTGTTGTCTCAACTCTCTGGCGCTCGCCGTGTTGTCCTATGTGGCAGACTCCACCCACTTCAGTTGGCAAAACAAACCACAAACTTTTTTGTTTTTTCTTCTTCTTCTTCTCTCTCTTTTCTTCAAATTGGATTTTTTTTTTTCCCCTGCCAAGTCTGCATAGCAGGGACAGAAAGAAAGAACACTACAGAAGACAAGAGAGAGGTATGTGAGGCGAGAGAGGAGCAAGCGAAAAAAAAAAAAAGAGGAATGAAAGGAGCCAAACAGAGTCGGCGGATGAATGAGTGTCATCCCCGCTGAACATGACAGAGATGTCAGGAATGTTAGCTATGTTCTTCCTCCCTCTGCCTCCCCTTTCTTCTACATCTTTCTCCCTCTCACCTATTTCATCTCCTTCCCTTCTCCTTCCCACACTTCTTCTGGGTTAACCGAGCTCTTTTTTTTTTTCTTCTTTTTCCAGAAAACGACAGCGCTTGTTTAAGTCCGGGATATGATAACTTTAAAGTCTCAATCTATTCTGCAGGTATTTATTTATAACATCAGCCAAAAACTTAAAGATTGTGCGATTTTTGAAGGACTTTTTTATTTGCACATTGAAAACAGGTGGGTGGAAACACACTTTCAAACAGTTGCCTAAAGCGCTTCAAATGACCCACTTCACTGGAAACCAGTCAAATCCAGATTATCAACTTGGATTTACCTTCAAAAACATCTATTTGTCCTTTTTTGCTTTTTTTTACAATATTGGCTCTCAATAAGACTCTTCAAAGAGTTTTTTTTTTTTTTTCCAGCTGCAGGATCTGAAGCATCAAACCGTGAAGAGTGACGATACTCGATTATCCAATAAGGTTTGAAACAGGCAGGCGGCTCAAGCTGGTTGCTTCCCAACATCAGGGGGTCAAACCGCTGCCAAGTTTTTTTTGACGAGGTCGTCTAAAAAGGGTCTCATGTGACTTGGATCTTGCCTGAAGCAGCAAAAGATCCTCCCCTGAATCAGAGTGGCACGTGATGTCATACACACACACAAACACACACACACACACACAACTACACAGGAGGTTTTTAACTGCGGCTAAAAGGGAATGAACGGATGGATAAGATCACATCAGAGGAGAACCGGAAGCGGGAGTCAGCACTACTTGGCATTAGTGTTTTTCCTTCAGTTCATGTGTGTGTGTGTGTGTGTGTGTCTGTTTTTCTCATATCACACCATCACTTCTTTCTCTCCTCTCTCCTCTCTCTCCCCTCTCCTCCCCCCACTAGCCAATCAGCGGTGAACTAATCCACTTCCTGTCTTTAGAGGCACAGCACAGGAAGCGGCGGGGGTGGAGGATGTCCATGTTAATTCTCCAGGAATGCAGCGGACAGATCCAAACTGTACAAGATGTAAAATATTAAGCCCTGAGAGCTGAGGAGACTTGTAAAAAACCTCCACCGTCTGAACATCTGAACGTTTAACAGCCCTCTCCTCCTTGTCCGATGACACATGATGACAACGGGGCTCAAACATTCAAACAAGCAAGGTGACTCATCCGGAGAGCCGGTGAAGTCAGCGGGGAAGGAGGAAGATGCTGCTGACAGACAGAGAGGCGAGAGGCGAGAGGCGAGAGGCGTGGCTGGTCACCAGATTTTTTTTTTTTTTTGTTTTTTTGGGGGGATAATTGAGTAATCAGTTCAGTCTATAAACTCACACCAATTACTGAAAAATGCCTTTTCTAAATCTCCCATGATGATGATGATGATGATGTCTTTGAGTTACTCAGCAGTCCAAAAAAAGACCACTGTGTGTTGAGATTTCCCACATGATTAACCGCTTCTGCCTTCAGTCATTTCCTAAAAACTTCATAAACGAGGTGACATCAGCCGCTTTTCTTTCACCTCCTCCCCCGAACGAACCGACCCCGAAAGAGTAAACGTTCAAACAGAGACTCAAACACGCTCGGTGTGAAACGACCTTTATTCACTCAGACGGCGGTTTAATGCAAATGAGGTGAGAGTTAAACTTAGAGTCAAAGTTTCAGCTCTGGTCGGATGATGGATGCGTCACCGCTCTCTAAAACACACATAAATGTTTAACTCAACGAGCTGGAATGTCATAAATCAACCGATCATACTTCTAAAAAAAAAAAAAAAAAAAAAAAACGCCTGAGATGACTTATATTTAATCAGGAAACACATCAGACGCCTCCTCACAGCACACTCCTTACGTCTAAGAAGCCGCACCTCCAGCGCACACACACACACACACACACACACACACACACACACACACACACACACACACAAAAAAAGGACTGAACAACCGTTTTACAGATAAGGAAAAAAAAAAAGGTGTCGCAATGATTGACGGCATTTTACAATCAACCCACTACCTGAAACTAAATGACTCAAGCAGACCATCATTTCACAACCAACAGTTAAAAAGTTTCTCTTGAGTAAATACTGGAAAACACACACACACACACACACGCACACACACACACACACACCATGCATGACACCGCTCCACCTGCTTTTATTGATGAATTCTTTCAAGAAGTCGCCGCCTGTCCCAGAAATGTGAAACATGCTCCGAATTCCTCGAAACAAAAGTAAAACTAAACCCATAAACATGCCTCCGTTCTTTTATGCTGATCACACTGATACTTGGACAAAAGTTTAAAATATTCAAGTATAATAAAGACGCCGTTGAGTTATGCTGCGTGACACACACACACACACACACACGCCCCCGCAGCAGTGCCATTAAACAAGGTCTGTTTCTTATACCGGCGCTCTTTGAATTGGCAGCGTGTAGTTTGTTATCCAGATAAGGATCCCCATTCAGGGGCCTGATCGGACCAGGCTAACGCCCGGAGGCCAAATCAGGGTCATGGAGAACACCTGGAAACTGCCATACAATCCTACACAATGGGACACACACACAGAGAGGGAGAGAGAGCGGCAACACGTCAACAAGAGACAACAAGTTCACGTCCAAGTTAAATAAATCAACTGAAATGAATGATGTCATCAAGAAGTCATGTTTTCTTCTTCAGTGGTTCATTCAACAGCAGCAAGTATCTACAGATCCTGAGTGATCACAACAAGCTGCGTCTCTTCTTCTACAAACATCTCTGTGACTTTTAATCCGTCTTATTCGTTTCTCAAGAGTCTCGTTGTTGACCTTTGCCCTCCTCAGTGCTCGACCTCCCGTCTCATTCACTCATTAACGCACTCTCATTCATTTATTAAACTCTGGATAAGTGTGTCGAGACTCCATGTCTGAGTCATAAGCAGTAACTTCATGCGATGACCTTGAGATCATTGCTGCTGCTGCTGCTGTGGTTCTGGCTCTCTGACTCGACTACACGCTGATCAAGTCTCGACTTGGCAGCGAATCAAAGTCACATTATCACGAGTCAACAGAGAGAAGGAGGAAAAAAAAAAAAAAAAAAAAAAGAGCGTTAAAGTCCTGAAAAACCAACAAGAGTCATGACTGCGACTCTTAAACACAAACGTCTCCTTTGACCTTGATGGATTCACTCTCGTCTGGACTGTAATGACGTCAACGCGGCTGCTTTCAGTTCTGAAGCTTTTTCCTTTATTTCCAGTCGATAACGGACGGCGGCCTCCGACAGTCGGAGCCGCGTTCCCGTCTTTCATCGGCCTTGACCTCCCGATCACAAAACCAGAACCCTCCAAATCTCTGAATGAGCTGAGGTCATTATTATTATTATTCTTATTACTACACACACACACACTTCTCTGTGTGTGTGTGTGTGTTTTTAACACAGGCCCCCAATCAGGACTTTGGCAGGCCTGTTAGGGAGTTGGCAGGGCGAAGCGTCAGCTGTTTGTGTCGAGCTTTTATTAAAACCGCTGGCTGAATCTTTCCAGAGCTCCGCGACAGTTCTGTCCGCGCCGTTGTTGATCGGTCGAGGTGGGAGGAAACGGAATCGCTCCGCTGATCCGGGTTTTGTTCGAAAACGCCACTGCTGTCTCGATGCCAAACCGCCTCCGATGTCATCGCTGATGGACAAACATGTAAAACCATATGAGAAGATAGCAACGAACCAGACTGATGCTACAAAAATACAAAGAGAGAACGTTTGCTTGGACTTTTATGTTTTATGATACGTTTAAGAGGGAAAATGACTAAATATGGTAAACAACATGAACAGAGTGCTGCGAGAAAACTTCCTGTTTTCCCATCTAACACTTAGACAACATCATAT
Source organism: Euthynnus affinis (assembly GCA_029490765.1). Classification (NCBI taxonomy): domain Eukaryota; kingdom Metazoa; phylum Chordata; class Actinopteri; order Scombriformes; family Scombridae; genus Euthynnus; species Euthynnus affinis. The sequence goes on from CM055845.1 coordinate 5,135,883, forward strand.
TTAATGTTTATGTGCCTTATGTTGTTTTTTTTAGGGTGAAAAACACTCGAGTCGAGCACGTACGAGGACAGAGGAGCCGCGTGGCGTCGGTGTGTGTCGCTCAGCAGACACTGAAGCCGCCGTGTTCATCCACCAGTGAAACATCCGACACATCAGTGACAGTCAGACGCTTTGAGAGTGAACGCTGATGTGTTTATCGCCTTCTGGAAAAATCCTGATTCACTGACATGTGAACGTTGGTGCGTGTGTGTGTGCGTGTGTGTGTGTGTGTGTGTGTATATAAACCACCCTTTATGCTGGGTGTCAATAGGCAGGTGTATCTATATATTTGGGAGTAACAGCTGACTGAGCCATAGTACAGCTTCGCTATTATGACACCGACGACGACGAGGACGATAATGACGATGACTCGGGAGAAAATTATCAGCTGCGGCTGATGCAACAGCACGTACAGGAGCAGCCACACACACACACACACACACACACACACACACACCTCTCTCACTGATACGGACCGTCATTATCTGAGAAGCCTGAGAATATATATCCCTCCACTGCTATTAGCAGCGACATACTGTTGTGTGTCCCTGTTGTTCACACCATATGATTAAAAGCTCCATATTGTGAGACATTCAGAGTCACTAAAAACACACAAAAGGACCACGTGCGAGAGACGACGAGCAGCACCTGCGTGTGACGAGCATGACTGGACACAACTAACTGTAAAACAAGAAACAGGAATAAAACAGTTCCTCTGTGAAAAGAAGTGATGTAAGCGACGCGCTGGGTGCATGTTTGTACTATTGTTTTGCAATATTGCCAGCGTGCCATTATTATAATCAATTCATCTGGGTATTTTTTTTTGTATTTCAGACACAACGCTGACTTGTTTCAGTGCTTCTTCTTTTTCTCACACACACACACACACACACACACACACGGCATCTATTTCTAACAATGACTGATAAACATCTGAAACTAGTCGCAGCCTGTTAGAGGAAGTTATTGGCCAGAAAAAAAAAAGAGAAGTCATTACACATTTGTGCAAATGTTGTGGGAGAATATAACTTCTTATTCTGCGTTCACCTGTCAGATTATTTTCAGCCCATGAAACCGTCTTTTCTAAAAATACCACCTCAAATGCACAAACATTTAAATTTTGTCTAAGAATTTCCTCCACGCCGTCGCTTTTGCAGGAACAGAGAAGCGTTTTTTTTTTTTTTTTTCCTCTCAAGTGCATGTGAACGCCACTATAGATAAGATGAGTAAGCGCTAAAAACTCTGCCACCAAGACATGACTTACTCACTGCACACACGGTTATTTTAATCTTTCTGGAGGGGAAAAAAAAAACACACACACACACCAGAGACAGCAGAGAAAATGTGCTTAGCCAGCAGCATCACTTCATCTACCTCAGTCGGCTCCAATCACAGAGACAAAGTCGCTGCAGGTTGGACCATGTGACACCTTTTTACACTGAAATGTCTTCAGAAAACAGGCAGGAAAGGAAGAAGAGGAAGAAACACTTGTGTGTGAGTGTGAAACATATGAAGCAGCTCTGCAACACGCTTCTTTTCAGAGCTGATGAGTGTAATCTGTGTGTGTGTGTGTGTGTTGTATGAGAAGCACCACATCTCCACTCTTCTCTTGCCATAAATCTTTATTCTGGGAATTCCCACTGAAGCGGGAGTTTTTAAAAATCGCTCATGCGCCGCCGATCTCGTACGACGTCTGTGACGATGACGACCGGCGTGCACGCGCACACCTTTGGAGAGACTTCCAGACGACAAACATGTCCTCTGACAACAAAAGCTTCATATCAAATGAATGAGTCATGTGGCGCTCAAGAGGTGGAGGAGATGGAGGGAATATTAAAAAAAAAAAAGAAGAAACACAGAGAGAGCCGTGTGTGTGTGTGTGTGTGTGTGTGTGTGTGTGTGAAAATGTGGCCAAACGGGAGTTTCAGGCCGACCCAGTTGCCCGGCAGCAGACAGCATTGTCACGGTAACAGGCTCTTCCTGCCCCTCCTCCTCCTCCTCCTCCTCCTTCCACCCGTCTCGCGCTTTTACCTTATAAGGCAACGCACTTAACTGCCTGTCACGGCGACAATGGTGATGTAAGAGGGCAGCAAGGTGCAACCCCCCGCTGACTCACACACACACACACACACACACACACACACACACAGAGAGAGAGAGAGAGAGAGAACATGCACGAATAATTTGAAATGACGCGAACACACACTTTCATGATGACAGTGACACAGATCACAGAAAAAGTTACCTGATTGCATCTACGTCAATTTGGTGCGTATTTGCGTGTGCATGTGTGTGTGTGTGCACTCTAAAGAGCAGGAATGTGAAACACGACACACACCCCTGCTTTCTTTTCTCTCTCCCCCCTCCCTCCCCACCCTCCTCTCTCTCTCTCTCTCTCTCTCTACTTCCTTTGAAGCAGCAGAAACAAACAGGAGAAGGAAAAGCAGAGGGAGCAGAGAGGTTGATGTAGAGAGAGAGAGAGAGACACAGGAAGTGATGCGCTAGATTAAAAAACCAAGAGCTGAAATAAAAGATAAAGAAAGTCTGAAAGCTGCTGCTCTGCAAACACCTCCCAACTTCCTGCCTCGTTACAGGAGACTCAGGTCAAACACTGTGTGTCAACAAGTATGTGTGTGCGTGTATAAGGGAGTGTGTGTGAGGGAGTGTGTGTATGCATGTCCTTAGACGGCCTTGACTCCCATTTGGTGAATTTTTAATACAATGTGTTTGTGTCATTAAGTTTCTGCAGCTTGCAGGAAGTCAAATATCACTTTAATGCTGCACAAAGTTGAATTTAAAACCCCACAGAGAGGAAACAACAACATATCAAATTTAGCCAGCGATTCAATAAAAATGTAGACGATTCCTCCCGATTATCAGACAAATCGGATCGCTTCATTTCGAGATCTTAAAATCTAAAACTGACAGTTTCCAGACTTTTCGTGGACTTCCTGATGCGTCCAGTGGTTGGTTGAAGTGGGAGGGAGCAGAACAGAGGAGGGAAAAAAGAAAGGAGGTTGAGACCCGGTACTAGGAGAGGCACATTGTTTGTTCCTCTGAGTTTCCGCTTGTTGATGACCCATACAAAACACACACACACACACACACACACACACACACACACACAGGGAGCGAGGTCTAGCCAAAACCACCCCCTCGGTCCAGCTCTGTCACACATTCCAGAGCTCACCCTGCCCTTTATGGCTTCATGACTCACTGGCATTACGCCTGTCTGACACACACACACACACACACACACACACACACACACAGAGAGAGAGAGAAAACGGATGCCAAGGCAAATCGGCATGCAAATGGACATTAATCAACCGCTGAGAGCATCACACCAGACAGACAGACAGACAGACAGACAGACAGACAGACAGGAAAATGAAGAACAGCAGTCAGAGATTACACCAGGCAGATTTTTCAGATTGGATTTTTTTGTTTTGTTGTTGTTGTTTTTGTTGGTGGGAACAAAAGTGTTAAACAAAAGAAGGAAACAGGTGTTTTGTTCCGTAACGCCGCGAATAATCCTTTCCAGTTAAGTTGCTAATTGTTTTGTTGATTAACTTGATTGTTTAGTCTTCAGTGGTGACGAATGCTCATCAAAATTTTTCCAGTGTCTGACGGTTTTTGTTTTGTCTGACCAAAAATAAAAAAAAAAAGTTCCACGTTATTTATAGAAAAGTGTGACGAGCAGATTGAGTTTGGTGAGCGATCTGCAGCGTCAGGTCGTCGTCCAGCCTCGCCGGCTCCTTCATGTAGGAGGAGGATTTTACTTCTTTATATGTTTTGTGCCCGCAGATGTACCAACTTTGCACAAAAAAAAAAAAAAGGTTAAAAAAAGGTCACATGAATCCACAACGACCCTCTTAACACACATACGTGAACGCACTCCTCCCACACCAACCTAAAACCTCACAGCTAATGCAGTGATCCTCATGCCCCAGTTAGATTCATGCAGAGCTCTTAACACACACACACACACACACACACACACACACACACAGATAGGGAGAGAGTAGACACACGACCCCCCTCCAGGCCCCTCGGGGTGCAGGGCAGCTACCACTGAGTGCAGGTTGGGTCTGTGTGTGTGTGTGTGTGTGTGTGTGTGAGGGAGGGAGGGGATCACAGCTCCAGATCGATGTAATCCCTTTAAAATGACTTTAATATTATAGCAACCCTCCCCTCCTCTTCCTCTTCCTCCTCTTCTTCTGCTGCTGTATATGTGTAGACACTGAATCTGTCCGTCTGTATACAAACAACCAACATCTGGACAACCAGCATCGACCTGAGCGAATAAAACCAGCTGCAACACGTAAAAAAACATTGGACATCTTCGATAAGTATGCAAGAAACATGCCTCCACATTACAACTATCTAATAATAATAATAATAATAATAATAATAATACACTGAACTATTGCCCAGATCTGCTTGAGAGCTCTGTCAGCTATAAGTATGATAATGTATGTTAAAGTGATGCAAGAGGAAGCAGTTACTGAGATACTTTTCACACCTCGCACCTCAGTGGTGATCAGTGGTGTAAACGTAGCTGCACTGACTTCTGTTACAGCTGCTCATCGGCTCCTTTAAAAAAAAAAAAAAGAAACTCTTCTGCCGAATTTGGTCATCGTAGGATACCGCAGCAGCCATACAAGTACCACAACCCCAGGGCTGTTGCTAAGCAACCTAAGATTACAGCATCTTATTTTTAGAAGGTTTAAAATGCATCTCAGCACCTGATGTCCAATAGTACGCACTGGTCACACTGCTGAGCTCTTTGCACGCTGCCTTTGTTCTTCATCCTCTCATCCATTACTACATTAATGCTTATTATTATCCCCTCTTCATCTTCCTCTTCATCCTCCTCTTTCTCCTAAAATAAGACTTCACACGATGCTCCCTCCTGGATGTGATGTGACTTAAAGCGCAGCTGGGAAAAAGCGGCACTGCTGCAGTTGTCAGAGTGAGTGTGACTGAATATCAGAGAGAAAAGAAATGAATAACGCATCGATCCCAGAAGGTGCCAACAGGACGTGTTTGCACAGAAACTGTGTCACAGACTTGTGGTGGCGAGCCCAGCAGGAAACACTGCAGCGTGAGAATCGCAAGCCATCATGTCTCCGCAGCAGTGGTGTCAAAACCAAAACGCTGAGCTCACACACACACACACACACACACACTAAAAGACAAAACTGTGCTGCTGCTCTAGAGCTACTGCAGGGTGCCAGGGTCTGCATTAACTCCACGTGCACGCCATCGCGCACTGTGAGTCAGAGGAAGGGCCAACAGAGGAGTCTTTGTTAACCGGGGGAACGGTAGCTAAATAATCCCCTGCAGGCCAGCTTTGATTGGATCAGACAGGATAGTAGGCTCGTGGCCGATGGCAGAGAGGGCAGAGGACTTCCCTGACCCACATTAAGACCGAGCAGGGGCCGAGAGCTAGAGACGCTTTCTGTTACAGCAGCTACTGAAATGTCAACTTTGACTTTTAAATACTGAGACCAGCTGAAAAGGCTTCAACATAAGAGAAGCCGACAGAAGCAGTTCAACAGTTTGGAGCTAAAACGCATCAAATATCTTTAAAAATATTCAAAATAATGTGTCCTGATAGTGTAACGGATGCAGCAGCTGTAAATACACCGCATGCTTTTATCAGCTGTGAGGATTATCACTATTATTCCTTCTCTCTCGGCCTTCCTTGCAGAGCAGCAGCAGCAGCAGCAGCTTGTAACGCTGAATGCTAAAAAAAAAAAAAATGCCAAAGCGCTAAATGAAAGTTGTGTTTTACAGCAGCAGCGAGGTCAGCGTGTGGTTTTCCAGCACACTTTATCTTATCAAGCCGTTTCAGCGCACACAAAGCCTCTCCAGCTCAGCCAAATATAACTATTGCAAGATTTTTCTCTCCTGGTATTTCCGCTTGAAGGTTTTCAATAAAAAGACAACTGGCTTGGAAACATTAGTCACGACAGCTTTAAAAAAAAAAAAAAAAAAAAAAAAGTCACTAATGTGGCGAAAATTAGAGATACAAAATATATTCCCCCGGTCGATACAGAGCGAGGCCGATGTGCAAGCAAGGCGGAGCAGCCATCTGGTCCATTAAAGCAACAGTCAAACACAGTGATGTCTGTCTCTCTGCTGGTGACTCAGAAGGGCTCGCCTGGATGTTTGCGTGTGTGGTGACTTTTATATATTTGAAAACAGGGAAGGGGCCAGAAAACCGCAGAAACCTCAGAGCCTTCCTTCCTCTTTCTTTCCACTACTACGACGACTCCCGGGAGGACGAGAACAGCGCCACGGTCGCTCTTCAACACAACCTCTCCTGACTCAAACACACACACACACACACCTCTTCTCTTTACTTACTCACTCTGGAGGGGAAATGTATTCATCACCACTGAGCCTGCTTATTAAAAAAAAAAAAAGGTCATTGTTTTGTTTTAGCATTCAGAGGATTTCTCTTCTCTGAAGGATGGTGATGGTGATGGGATGAAAAACGCACCTTCAACTTCTAACTCAAGTCTTTCCCATCTCTCGCTCCGCCCTCTTTTTCTTTCTTTCTGTCTCCACACAACCTTTTTTTGTTCACTGTTCATGCCTTCATGCCGTCACCAGGAAAACTTGAAGTACAGTAACAACAAGAGAAGAAGACCAGAGAGAGACAGAGAAGAGGAAAAGTATCCTTCTGCTTTCCATTTTCATTTCGAACCCCGAGGCAACCAGCAGCAGCAGCAGCGGCGTGTTTGGATCGTCTGTCTTTTCAGCTGCATAAACTGGCAGTGAACCTGCAGTGACTGTTTATCAAGACATCTGTATCAAAGCTCTCTGCATCTCACCGCTCGTCTGCACGTCAAGTCTAAAAGTAAAAGTCTTAGTCCTCCAGGTTACACAGCAGGTGAAACTTTTTGCTTCGAGGCAAAGGACGTGACGGGTTTTATTTAAATCCATGTGTAAGATGGATTTGTAGCTCTATCAACTGATTCAATTAGGCACAAATAGTTTGAATATAAATCCATAAAAAAAAGGTTGAACAACCAGATTGTAACATGAGCTGTCACTTCTGTCTGGATTTCAGAGTCAGAGAGGTGCAACAGTGTTTGTTTGCACATTTTCCATCCGTTTGAAAAAGAGGCTACGCTAACACAAAGGTGCCTTCTTCTTCTTCTTTTTTTTTTTTTTTTTTTTTTTAAAGCACATATTTGTGTGTCAGTTTTCCACATATCCAAACATGCCGAGACACATTTAAACTGATTCCAGAGAACTTCTTTGTGCTGTAAAATTAGACTCTATTGTCCATGTCTTGTGTCTCTGTGTAAAAAGCTGGAGGCTGGCGGTCTCTAAAGGGACCACCTCTGAACTATGAGAGGCAAATAAAACCAGACTCAAGTTATGAACAAGCTCCAGGCTGCTCCTAGAGATGCCTGACCAGAAATCTATCCCACAGTTCAGACAGACAGTCAACGACCCCCCCCCCCACCCCCCACCCCCCACCCAAGAGCTTAGCTGCTAAATCACACACAGACACAAAAACAATTTAGTATTGCAACACCAAAAAATACACACACACACACACACACATCAACAAAGTCCTATAAATAGCAGCAAACACTCCAGTTATCTTATTTTGTCTGAGCTTGTTGCCGTAACAACTCTGGCAAAGACGGCTGCTAGAGAGATGCTTAGCGTGGGATCTGCTGCTGTATAAATGAGAGCAGAGGCTCCGTCAGTAAATATTTAATGCGGCTGTTATGCTGCCCTGAAACCAACACAGCCTCCACCGATACCCCGGCGACGGTTTCTGCCTCAGGTCAGGTGTACAAAAAAAAAAAAAAAAAACCCCAGACGAAGAGAAGAGAACATTTCCCACATTTTAAAATCCCATAAGTTCAAACATTTTAAGCAGACATCTGGCACGTTTACACACTCGTGAATATTTTACAGATTGTTTGCAGGTAGGGAGGTGATAGATTTGTGTGTGTGTGTGTGTGTGTGTGTGTGTGTGTGTGTGTGTCTCTGATCTTCCCCAGGACACCTCCAGGCAGGACAAACAAGATTTTATTCAAACAAGATTCATTTATTCAATTTTAAACTATCGCTTAGCAAATGACAAACTGAACCGAGCGCTGCCTGCGACGGAGCGCGTCTCCTCGTGCCGTTACTATAGTTACTATCAGCGGCTGCTCACCGGCAGGACGTCGGCAAATGTGCTGCTGCGCTGCAAAATCTCTGCTCATGACCTTCCTGCCCTCGACCATGACTCAGTGAAAAATGGCTTCAGGGCACAAAGACGCAGAAATAAATATAACGATCTATTCAATCTGTATGTTTTAACAGTGTTTCATCACTTTGTTGATGATAATAACAAAGTAAAGGAAGATTTGGATTGTGGTGGAAACAGTGTGGATCCCTGCTGCACCTGCTCTTTGTATGTTGTGTACGTGTTTGTCCCGGCAGGCTTCTCCCTCCTCACCTCTTTGCACACTGCCCCACTTTGAAAGCTGTTCAATAATATAACAGGATGCCCGCTGAAGAAATCAGAGACCGCCGCAGAGGAAACAAACACACACACACACACGCACACTCAAGCCAGAAGCAGGGTTTGTTTGCCTCGTCTTCACCTGCGATACGACGTTTTAAAAGCCGCCGTGTTCGTCTCCACACCGCAACAAACCCGCCGACTACAGATCCCTGCAGCCTCGCTGGGTGTTTCCCCCCCACAAAGGGTTCACTTCACTTTCCAAGAAAGAAAAGAAGAAGAAACAAACAGACGCTCGTCCTCATCGAAATATGTTCTTCTTTGAGCTGTGATGAAATCCGTAAATACAAAACACCAGAATTAAACCAAGAATTAGCTGATTAATAAAGAACAGGATTATTAATCTGATCAGAGCAGCTTTTGGTCTTTTTTTTTCTGCGCCACAAACAAAACTGAGAGCAGCAGCAGCAATAAAAAAAAGAAAAGAGAGAAAGAAAAGTTGAGGTTTGAAACCCACAGCTGGCACAGATGTGTGTTAGCAGCGAGGTAGCACACTATGTCCAATCAACACTCTCAGGAATCCATAAGCAGTAAGACGGTGGAACAAAAAAAATTACAATAAGGAGACAGAAGAAAATGTGACAAGTGTGCGAGTGAAGAGCACGAGATGTTCTGTGCGTCTGATGACGTCATACTGGTTTTAACACTGGTCTGGAGCCGCAGCTGTACAACCATCCCACTGTGAGGTAGGAGTCTGGCACGCTGCAGCTACGGTGCTAAACCCCTGATCCACACAAACATCCCCTCCAGATGTCTGCTGCTGTGTGTGTGTGGGGGGGGGGGGGGGGCGGGGGGGGTATAAGCATGTCCCAGATGTAGGATGGAGGCCTTACCATCCCAGCTCACCCTTTGTTACCAGACTAGCATGGCCTGTTTGTTATGCTCTCTCTCTCTCTCTCCTTCTCTCTCTCTCTGTGTGTCTCTCTCCCACCCAACCCAGAGGGAGGATAACCTGTCTAGGTGTGTCCACGCATGCAGATATCCATCGAGCTATATTCTAGCAGAACAACAATATTATTAGCCGAGCGTGCTCCGCTTTCAGGGAGAACGCGCCGACCTAAACGGCCAAGAAAAGAAATGAGCTCTGCATCATTTCAATCCGTTTTTAAACTGAGAGACTCTGCTTCTTTTTTTTTTTTTTAACTCGTACCTTTGTTTTTTTATTTAACATGTCGTTTCCATACCACACAGGTGTTATTTCCTTTTCTGCTCTTGAGTACATAAAATTTATTTGTTGCAATAAAACAGATCATAAAAAAGGTAACAAAGAATTTGCCTGTGCAGATTATATATATATATATATATATATATATATATATATATATATATATATATATATATATATATATATATATATATATATATATATATATATATATATATATATATATATATATATATATATATATATATATATATATATATATAAGAAAAAAAAATGGGGTTAAGATTAGATTCCATTGATGTTTGATTATCGGCTCTCCAGTTAATTACTAACAGGAGATTACAGAGTCTATTCGGGGCTTTTTATGACACTTAACTTGTGAAAAAGGTGCTCTGCGGCTTTGTGACTGAAGGTCGGCGTCTCTGATGACTTATCAACTCTTCACATTCGCTGACACTCTTTAATTAACCGTATATATGTCAATCTCTATACACACATCAGTCCTCCAGATATGTGTCAGACGTGGGTATAATCTGGTCATTGAGGCGAGGGTCTAATCTCTGGGTGAGGTGGTCTGTCCTACTCTGACAGATGTTGTTCCACAGACCACATGCTCAGCCCAACACACACACACACACACACACACAGCTCCAAGTTATGTGCACAGGCATAAAGAGGTTTATTAAAAACACTAAAATATAAACTATTTAACAAACATGACACCAGAACAAAAACATACTTTCAGCGCTCGAGTGAGTCGCAGGTAAATTCAGTCGGCGACAGACACGGGAGGTATTTTTAAAGTCGAGTCGAGCTCGGTTTGAGGAATGCGGCGGCCGGATAAAGGAGCAGTCCGCTGATTTAGTGCTGCGCTTTCAGAAAAGTTGGTGGATTCAGAAGACAAATGAAAAACAAATGGTCAAAAAAAAAAAAATTACTTCTAGTCGCTCGTATGGGTCAAACTAAAAAAAAAAAACTACATTTCCCATCATGCAACTAGGAGCGACCTTATGTATAAAGACTACGATCCACATTAAGACATTAAAACAGCTCCTCAAACTGCTGGAAGGATCATGAATATAGTTTTTTTTAACTCTTCAAGTCCCAGAAATGTATGTAAGCTCTGTTTAATAAAATCACGTGGGCTCTAAAAATATAAAGCTTTCAATTCTTTATGATACCAATAATATAAAGGACACGTCTGACTTTGGACAAGAGCAACAGCTAAACAGCAGGTATTAACTAACTAACCCACCAACAAGCACATGCATCATAAAAAGCCCTTTATGAGTCATCTATCTATCTATAGCCTTCACTGTTTGACACTATCTGGTGCATCAGCACCTTCACAACTGCTGAGGACAGCGTGAAACAGCTGCTGCTGCTTCTTCTTCTTCTACCCCTTTTTTTCCTGATCACATTTATCAAACTCTCTCTCTCTCTCTCTCTCTCTTTCTCTCAGGTGCGGGATGAAAGTAGAGCTGTGAAGTGGTGTGTTTCCAAAAATACAGAGCCCTGCAGAGTGCTGCGGTTCAAGAGCAAGAGAGGCTTCACAGATATACATGTTATGAACAGTCGCTGCAGCCATGGAGACGGAGGAGAGAAACACGAGGACGAGCGGAGGTAGTCAAAAAGACAGGAAGCAGTGTTACACAGTGAGGATGCACTGATTGCACTGATATATTTAAAAAAAAAAAAAAAATCACTACAAATGGGCAGAGTGAGACATCATTTTCATATCTTTCAGCCCTTATCAGTACAAGTTAGTTTGAATATAGTGACTGATAGTTCAATACTATCTACATGGGATTCCCCACGATGCTCGTAAAAAAACGTGCTTCCTCTTAAAAAAACAACCCGCACACACACCACCGATATAAAAACCGCGGCAGAGACCACAGCGTGAGGTTTATATTCTCTAGAACTCTACGTGCGGCTCAGTCGCTCACCTGCAAACGGCGCCGGCGTGAAGTCGGTCCGTTAAAAAAAAAAAAAAAAAAAAACACACACTCGGCTATTTGTTTATGAGGAACTTGCTGAAAGAAAAGTGAGGTGTAGCTTTACATATTCTAATAATACATTGTTCCTCAGTTTATTTCCCTGGATGTTCAATGGAGCGTCGATAATGCAAAATACCTTTAGGTGAAATCTGAAAAAGCTTCACACTCTAATCAGATTCATACACACACACACACAAGCGAGCGGCCATGCATGCCTACACACACACACACACACACACATAGCGGTGCAGTAGGTGAGGACAGGAGAGGGATGTGTGTTTGTTTAAACTGCAGCGTGTTTACCAGCAGCTTCAGGCACACAAACCCACAGCTATGTGGAAAAGTAGAAGGAGGGGAAACCTCACTCTCAAACTGCAGTCACCTCCTCCCCCTTCCCTCACCTCCCCTCCCCTCCCCTCCCCTCCCCTCGACCTGTAATATAATGGTACCCCCACCCTTCACATATACACACACACTCAGGCATCTAAACACACACACGCCACACCTAAACACACATCTCTTTCTTCTTCTGCTGCTGCTGCTTTCCTAAGAAACTCCACCTACACCCCCCCAACTTCCCAAAAACACTGGAGCTAAATTAGAACACACACACACACACACACACACACACACACAGAGGAATGTGCTCAAACACAGTGTGACACACTTTTCTGCTGAAATATACTAATGTTGTCACAGTCTGCTCCAGACAAAAAAAAAAAAAAAAAACACGAGCTCTTGGCGTGAGTGTGCTGGAAGTGATGATCCTGCATCACTGATCTGACAACAGCTCAGAGAGGAAACAACCCACACCTCAGTGTCTGCACGTCCAACGAGGAGACAAAGAGAAGAGCTGCAACTGATCATGATGATGTTTCAATTCACTGTATATAAAAAGTGAAACATGCCCATCACAAGTCGACCATAGTCAAGTTACTGTGGACTTTTATACAGATATTGACGGTTTTCAGAAGATGTTTCCTAATGATACTGCAGTGAATCCATCAACATCCACTGAATGGATTGATAGAAAGTGACGTTCAGATATCTGTGGTGCGCTCCTGCAGACAGACGCCACCATGAGGTCGACTGTTCTGCCTCTGAGTGCAACGTCTCAACAACTACTGGATGGATTCCCATTAAGTTTGGTTCAGATATCAGTATCCTGTCAGATCATTGGTGATCTCCTGACTTTCTATTTAACACCTTCATCACTGGTCCAGTACTTTAGTTTAAGATTTAATCCCTGCTTTAGTGCTAAACAGCAAACGTCAGCATGCTAAAAAATGCTAAACTGAACATTACACCTGCTTAGCATCGACATGTTAGCATCGTCGTTTCGAGCGCGCCGATGTTAGCGTTCAGCTCAAAGCTCCGCCGCGCCTACATCAGCGTCCCAGAGCTGCTAGCATAGCTGTAGACTCTTGTTAACAAAGCAAACAAAGACACGTCTTTATATTCCTTCAAAATTCCTTTTGTGGAGGAGAAACGAGGAGGATACGTGAAGGAGAGGAAGGGGCTCTGAGCTTCCAGCTAAAAACCGTCAACATGCATACTGGCAGCCGACCAAAAGGAAATACTTAGTCCCTATTGTTGCCAATTTCAATTCATCAGTGGGAAATGCCATTTACTAATCCTCATAACTATGCACAATAGCCAAGAAGTAAGCCTGTGAACAGCAACAATTAGTGAGAGAGAGAGAGAGAGAGAGAGCGAGCGAGCTAAGGTTATGTCAGCCATAAACTGAATACAGGGATTCATGGCTTCTATGACATTCGGACGCACCCAAGTCCTCCCCTCTGGCCCAAAAAAATGCACACAAAGAGAGTGGGAGAGAAACAGACCGTAAAGAAATCTCTTTGAAAGAGAAACACATTAGGCTCCACCGACCTCCACACACACACACACACACACACACACACACACACACACACAGAGAGGCCGACCAATGTCAATACCAGCGCAGAGCTACACGCTACGCTACAATCTCTTAACTGATTGGACTGTTTGTTTCTTTAACTCGCCGCGCTAGAAATAAAGCAAATGGTTCCAAAGTGCAGCCAGATCGCAGAGCAGCGGCGGCGGAGGAGGAGGCGGCGGCAGAGGTGGTGGAGGTGGTGGTGGTTAGTGTCTGAGAGCTTTCTCTGCAAACAAATATTTGGAGCTTGAAGATTGGCGCCACAACTTCCGCCACATCATAACCAGCTGGAAAATCTCGCCCCCCCCACCCGCCCTCCCCTCTCGACCCCCCTCCTTCCCCGCGAGCACCCTCTGCCCCTAAGGAGGATTCTCCCTCTCGTCTGCACATCTGCAATCCTGCAAACACCCCCCTCCCTCCTCCTCTCCCTCCTCCTCCCCCTCCTCTTTTTTTCCTGTCGGGCAAAAAAAAAAAAAAAAAACAGGACACCCCGCCCCCCTTTTAGTAACAAACCCCCCTCCCACTGGCCTAGCAGGCTATAATGGGCCACCAAAGGAATGTTTCCCCCTGCATACTCTCTCTCTCGCCGTGGCCAATAGCAGAGCAGAGAGGAGGACAGAGGGGGAAACACAGAGGGGTTACATTCCTCTCTGCTCTGTCCTCTCGCAGGCCGTCTGCTGAATTGACTGATTCGCTGTTTAGGGTCCACAAGCTGATTCTGGATGGCGGTCAGCTGAGGCCCCCTCCCCTCCAACCCCTCCAACCCCACCTCACCCCACACACACACACACACACACACACAGCTGACCTGGAATCAGCTGGCAGAGAGAGGGGACGATGGGATAGGATGGGATCCGCTTCCATTATCTCACGTATCCCCGAAATGTTCTCAAGACGTCCGACGGTCGGTTACCGTGAGAAACGTCTTCCTCGGAGCGAGTTAGGTTATGTAAACTGTCCACATCTGGAAGAGGAAGTTATATGTAGCAACGTCTCCTGTTGAATTTCATTCTTGTCAAGCAGAAGAAGTATTACGGTCAGGAATGCAACTAATGGTTATATTATTTATTATTTGTGCTATACATCTGTTGGTTTTTCAGTTTATATCCAGCACAAGTTGCCAGAGCTCCAGTTGATGTCTTCAATCTGAAGGCTTTCGCCCAACAAACCCACATTTTTTTTGAGGGTTGGGGGGGCGTTCTTGCTTCATCTATGCATGAAATGATGAAGCTGTTATGAAATGATTGTGCAAAAATGTGGAGCTTGAGTTAAAGTTTTCAAATAAAAGTTGTACACATCTACACATCTAGGATGATCCTGGTCAAGCAGACACATATCAGTGTGTATCTGAACTACTGTTTCACCTGAAACAGAGAAAACAGACTCAGCAACATTATAGGAGGTAAATATTTTCAAATCAACGGTCAAAATCCACTGATAAGAGTGAAGATAGGGGCAGATTCCTCTCAGGTCAACGGCATCCTGGTCAGGTTGGTCCTGCAACACCACAACAGCAGATCACACCCACAAAAAAAGAAAAAAAAAAGACAACCAATCAAATTGTCTGCTGCTTGTATTCTCTACAAATGGAGCATTGTCTATTGTTGTTTAGCGAGCAGGCCGTTTAGTCAACCTTCCTCAAACATATTTAGCTCCCTTCATTCTTTTAAAACGTTGTTTTTGGAACAGGAAGTGAGTCTGGGAGCAAAAAAAAAAAATAGTAAAAAAAAAAAAGTGGCCTTGCAGCTAATCACGCAGCCAGATCTGAACCAGAGTATTGACGACGGCAGGAAGCATTGTTTGGTCCCGTTTGTCCTGACAAGACGTCACTCACAGCTCGTCCCGAGCCAACCCCGACCGTCTGAAGCGGCTCCGCCTGCCAGCCGGCCGACCAGCCAGTCACACAGAAAGCATGTGAAAGTAGGCGGCAAAAGAACAAACTAACATTGTGTCCAGCTGCCCACCTTGGCAGCAATGGAAAAAAACTGTGTGTGTGTGTGTGTTGCAAGTTTGGGCACTGCTGGGGTGTGTCAGGGAAAAGCAGCGTACACAAGCGAGCTCATGCTGCTTATTCTGAGACGTTGAGGAGGACACATCTGGACCAAAGTGGAAAAAATTAAACAACAGACTGAAGAAATGATTGATTGCGTGACAAAGAAAAAAAAAAAAAACTTTAGGTGTGTTTGAAGTGTGTCCTCGATTAAAAACTGACCATATGATCACATGACGCTGATAAACACAGGTTGAAGGTTCTATTAAAAACGACCCTGGTCTCTCCATCGCTTACAGCCTGTTCACGCCGCTCCAATCACCTCTGTGCAAACAGGCCGCCGGTGTGAGAGAGACGGCTGCGAGTATATAGGAAAATGAAGACAGATAAACATCGCAGCTGACTCTGCCTCGGCAACACAAACAGATTTACGAGAGGAAATGTTCCACAACGCTGATACGAGCGGACGACGAAGACGCTGGAACTCTGACACAAGTTCAAATCTGTTGTAGTTTTTTTTTATTTTGGCTCTGATTTGCATGTCTACTATTGTTATTCCACTTTGCTGAGTCATCATCTCTACTTTTATCTCTTTTTTTTCCAGAATTAGCCAAAAGCTACTGGAGGGAAACAGTGGGGGGGGGGGAGGAGGGGAGGGGGGGGGAGGGGTAATTAATCCAATTAGTACAAGAACATCATCCTGGCAAGTAATGAACGACTCAATCAGCAGTGATGTAAACGGCTCCAGGCTCTTTGTCATGTATACTTTAATGCTTCCCTCAGTTAGTTCACCCGCCCACCTTCCGCTCTTACTTTCTCCCTCAACTCATGACATGAGAAATATGTGCAGGCCTAACTGTCACTGAGAAGCTGGATTTGCATGTTGCTGCCGCCGCCGCTTAAGTTTTTTAAAAAACGCTCTCGGCGGCGTCACCGGCGTACCTTGACATGTTTCAACGTGCGGCGAGAAGAGAGAGAAAAAAAAAAGGGCTTTAATAACATGTTTGTGGAACGAGGAGCTTCGCCCTGAAACAAACTGGACTCTCCGCTGGGCTCCGTCCAGCGACTCTGGGGTGTTGAGAAATGTTGAGAAACCGGACAACTGGAAACACGCTGAAAGGACAAACCTCTCCTTCTGCCAGAGAAACACAGATTCACTTTTGTACAAGCTTGTGTACCGAAGAGCTGAAACAGCCAAACCATTAGAGACTCTCCAAACAAGTTCTTCTAGTGCTGAGTGAAAACTCTGGTTTGAACAACTGGGATACTTTTCATTTGTTTATTCAGAAAGAAGGTGCAAATGAAATTAAAAAAAAAAAAAAAAAAAAAAAAGCACGACAGCTGCCAGGAATCTTTTTTTTAAAAACTTGCTTCAGTTTTTTGTTTATTTAAAAAAAAGATAAAGGGAGAGTAATCGTGTGTGTGTGTGTGTGTGTGTGTGTGTGTGTGTGTGTGTGTGTGTGTGTGTGTGCGGACTGCATTTTTTGGGTTACAGAAGCAGACAAAGTCTTCCTGCTCTTTGGGGAGTCTTTGTGGTTCATTAGATAAGTGTGTGATAAGTGTGAACTATGCACCTCCAGCGTCACACGTCATCTCTCTGTCTCTCTCTCTCCTGTCATGTTTCCTCCTCTCTATCTCTCTCTCTCTATCTGTCTCTCTCTCTCTCTCTCTCTCTCTTCTATCTCTCTCTTTCTACAGTGGACGCCAAATAAAGGCAAGAATGACAAAAATCCTCAGGGTTACTCTCTTTCCTCCCCCCACCTCACCCCCCCTCTCTCTCTCTCTCTCTTCTATTCCTCAAAATGGTAAATGTGCAGAGTCAGCGTGACAGGAAAACTCTCGCCCCTTTTTTTTTTTTACAACCCTCTCCTGTCGCCGCTTCACAGGACGCGAGGACCCGAACCCGTTCCCACACTCATTACATCTACGTCTTTCTCGATATTCCTGTGGGAGAAGCATTCGCTCACTTTTTGCGCAATAACTGGCACAGTGAGCGTGAATACACCACAGGAATTTGCCCTTGGTTCCCCCCCTCCCCTCCCCTCCCCTACCCCCTCTACCCCCCTGCCTCACCGGGGGCCAGCAAACACTCATACTTGGCAGAGGGAGGACATACCCCCCCTCCCCTCCAGCCTGCATTGTTCCCAATCAATCAAACACCTATCAGCATCCACCGATGAGTGCATATTCGGGAACAGTTTGCATAACAAGCCTCTGTTAATGATTGGTACGTTTTTCCAGGAAACTTTGACCCGTGCGATCTCTGGACAAATATGCACAGTGAGAGTCTAACCGGCGTGAGGTAACAGCTGAGGACCGGACCCGCCAGGTCTGATGGCAATCTGGACTGGAAGAATGTCCCGATGTGGACGGTTAAAAACGCTGAGTGGCCTAATAAAAAAAATGCACCGATTCAATGCTCGGCATGCTGTCACACCACTAGAAAGTATGCCAGTCATCCGGCTAGTCAGTGAATAAGACAGGGTGTGTAGTCTGGTTAACACAGCACACACACACACACATGCACGCGCAGAGACACACACACACACCCTCTCAATCATTCCACGCTGTTAAGCAATGGTTCTTCAAATTATCCTCAATTATTCTGCCTACCCACTCCCTGATGGGGATTTAGAGGGTGTAAACCTGGTGTGAGAGACTTTTTTAAGGTGGTATTATGTGTCCAAGGGTCATCAGTGTCCTTTTTTTTTTTTTTTTTTTTGAGGAGACATTAACTTCTAGAGAGCCTGATTGTTCAGCTTCCTTTAGTCTAGCGAATCAAACAAATTCCATTCACATCCTTAGGGGGAGGAAAAAAAAAAACCGCACACAGGAAGCCAAAGTATTTTCCCGGGAACATAAGCATCATCTGTTAACAGACATGACGAGCAGGAAAGAGGATTAGAGGATGAGGAGGAGAAACCGGACAGAGAGTTGTTGGGAGATGAGAGTAGAGTAGGTGAGCGGGGTCGCTTGTGTTACCAAAAAAAAAAAAAAAAAAAAGGGAACATTGTTGTGTAAATGTAACAGGAACAGCGGTGACGATTGGTGGAAGTATCAGGCTTAAAAAGAAGGAGGAAATGTGAGGTGTGATGGTGCAAAGCCGTTTAAATGTTGTTTGGCGTCTAAATATTTACGCAGATTAGAACTGTAGCCCAGTTAAAATCTGCAGCACAGCGAAGTGGGCGTCAGTTCTGCCCCCATGAGACCAGAGTAGCTACGGAGAACATGTGTGTCCCAGCGCTGTGGGAAGAATATGAGCTCGAGTGCGGCTCTCATATCAGATATATAAAGAATAATCTGCATATACAGCGAGGGTGCTCAGCCTAGCATAGCTCATGGTGGCGGTGTTGTTTGGTTTTGACACACAGGTACTCTGTGGTAGAATAGCTTTCTCTGCACTGTGACCTGTCACATGACCTCCTGGTTTACCAATCAATCAGGGGAGGGGAAAATATATTGCACATTCTCATTGACTTCCTCAGTAATGTTTTGCTAACCATTTAAGGACATCCACTGCAGGCAATGGGGTTCAATGTAAAAAAAAAAGTTCACCAGGTGTTTTAACAAGCAGCTAAAAAAAATCTAATGGAAACTTCCTTCAATCTTTCTTTTAAAAAACGTGATTGAATGTGAACATACTAAGTATCGGCCTTGAAAAACCACCGTATCGGTCAGATCTTCCAGTAGTGAGCAGCAGCAGCAGAAACTCGCCTCACCAGTCAGTCTTATTGGCCTCCAACCAGCCAGCCAAGCAAGCAAGCGAGCAAGCAAGCAGGCAGACAAGTGGGACAGGAAGGATTGATAACGCCCTAAAACCTTCCACAAAACACCGTTTGCTTGTCTTGTTTCAAGCGCCAAATGTCCGCACACTCACAATTTTGATTTTTTGGCGACAATGTGGCGCCTTGTTTCCGCTCAGGGGGGGTAAAAGAAGAAGAAGAAGAAAAAAAAAAGGTGCTAGAAAAAAAAATACCTTGGAGTGAAAGCAGCAGCTAACGTTACACACAGACATACATACAGAGAGAGAGACAGACAGACAGGGCTCTCTGCACGTACAACCGACTACTTTTTCATTCACAGAGGAAAGACGGAGAAGAAAAGCAGCTTTAAAAAAAATTAGGAGTGAAATGAAACAGCTTTGACATTGAGAGGAGCCTCGGGACGGGCTGAGAGGAGAGGCAGGCTGCGAGGAGAAACGAGTCGGTAGAAAGTGGAGCAGCTGCGGGGTTTACACAGCAAAGCCGAGGCCCGTTTTCGGTCTCTGACCTCCACTCCCCATCCCATCCCTCCCCTGCCATTTTCTTTCTGCCCGCCGCCGCCTCCTCCTCCTCTTAGCCCGGCTCGGCTCGGCTCGGCTCGGCCCCAGCTGGGCCTGGCTTTCTCTTACCTTCCTCTGCTGTTTCTCCCAGGCCGGGTCCAGCAGCAGGTCCCGGTCCCAGTCATTCTCCTGCTCCATGTAGGTCGGTGGACCGCCAGCCGACTGTTGGTTATTGGCAGCGTGATAATCTACCATGTCAGCAAAAGAAACCTGAGTGCGCCACAGAGAAACTGTCAGGAAAAATACAAAAAAAAAATAAAAAAAAAATGAAAATGAAAAGAAGCAACGACGCCCGAAATCAAAGAGGCGGGATGGGGAGGGATACACGACCCGGGACTGAGTCCGTCTTCTCTCGCCGCTTTCAGTCGTGAGTGTGTTTTCTAATGTGTTGAATATCCGGTGTGTGTGTGTGTGTGCGTGTATGTGTGTGTGTGTGTGTATGTGTGCAGTCAGAAAACCCCGCTGCCTCTGCTGAGAGAAGAAAAGCTTTTTCCCTGTGAGCGGTGTGGCTTGCTGGGTGGATCCGACCGCTCCTACAGGCTGCACAAGCTTGACTCACGGAGGCGCGACGCATCCGGTGTCACCTTTCAAAGTTGTTCATATCGCTTCATGTGTGGCCCATAAAGTACCATCCAGGGCCGGACATGACTGTGTTGGTTCCCCTCGGTGAGATTTTTTAGACTGGAGCCCCCCTCCCCTCAAAAAAAAAGTGCAACAATGGTTCCTCCAATCCTAGAAGTTCAATCATGAAATCATATTGAAATGATCCCAGACTGACTCCTTTTAGTCCTCCGGGCAAAAAAAGGCAAACTGGGGGGTCAAGGTGCCGCTCAGTCTGATGTTTGGTGGCATGACCTGAAGTCTGGTGGCTGTCAGGTGAAAGATGATCAACCAGTGAAGCTTTAAAAAAAAAAAAAATCAAACCAGATGAAAAAATCTGTGAGAGAAAACATCAAGAATGTGTCCAAAATCTGTTTAGAAACAAACACGACTGTCAATAAAAGAAAACCACATCCTGCTCATTTCACACCCTCCTCCCTCCCTTAGCGCCCTGTCTGACCTCCTCCTCCTTTCTCCCAAGTCATATTTTATTTAATTTACTCCTTTAATTACATTTTTCCTGTAATTTTGTTTTTGTTTTTGTCGCCCTTTAACACTGGGTGGCTTTTTTTTTCTTTCTATCCAACACAAATTAAGGCTAATCTGACTCTCTTCCCTTGTTTTTAATGAAACCACATTTTCATTGAACATACAGGTTAAATTATATTAAGTGAAAACCATCAAATAAAACGAGGAGGGATTTGTTTTTCATTTTATTTTGAAATAAACCACTGAAAAACCCCTAATTGTTCCTCCTCCCCTGACTGCTTCTTTCACTATAAATGTTACCACAAGAGCTTCACTGGATAAGCAGGACTGATGTTAAAATGTCACTTTGGTTACTCTGTAAATCCATCCCCCTTTTCCCCCCGCGTGAAGCTAAGAGTATTTTATTTTGAAGGAAACTCGGCTGTCTTTCGGGGTGTAATCTGCGTGTGTTGACGACCCGTCTCCAACTATGGTCTCCAGTAGCTTCTATAGATCTCGACACCTCATGAATATTAATGTAACATTTGAACGTGAGCCTCTGAAACAATAAAACATAATAAATCTATAATTGCTCTGCTTGTCCTTCTGTTGTTGTTGATGTCGTTTTCAAATGTGACTGCATTGCAGAGTCAGTCAAGTTTAACCCCCTGGGGGGAAAATATCTTTGTTGCAGCTGCAATAGCAACACACATGATAGAATAATACAACAAGAAATAGCATTACAATAAAGAATAATGATAAAAAATAAATAAATAATAAGGGTTGAAGTAAACAAATGCTATTTAAAAGCTGAGCAAATGCCAGAAGTACCTCCTGTGCTGCTCCAGGCTTCACTGAGGCAGGATGCTGCTCCTCTGTCTGGTCACCAGTTTGCTCTCAGCCACCAGAGTCACTGGGTCCAGACTGGTTTCCAGGACAGACCGCCCCGTTTTTCCCCCTCAGCAGTCAGCACATCATTTCAACCCATCAAATATTTACACTCTCTGGACCAAAGTGGTCAGATCAACTGTTAGATGGACATTTCCACTGACCTACAGCCGACAGTCCCGCCCCCCCTTTCATCAAATAAAAAGTCTCTCTCGTTCATTTACATTAAAAAAAAAATGGTTCAGACATGAGAAGAATAGCTTTTGCATGACTCAACAAACAGTATGCAAGAAAATGAAACATTAAAGGAGGCAGTTTGTGACCAGAAGGATGCAGCCTGCTGCAGATGAGGTGCCTTTAACGCCACTCTGCTTCAGTTAGTTAGCTGAATCTAAATACTCAGAAGTTAACACTGGTCGTAGCGGGCAGCTACCAGGTGTAATGTTTGTGTGACAGTGCAGCAAGGTGTAGCTCCAAATCAGTGCAGTTATCCACTGTTTTTTAATTTTTAAATGCAACACTTATGTCTTTTTTTACGTGTCTTGCTTTTAAATTCTGTTTTAATGCCTTTTATGATCGATGTGAAGCACTTTGAATTGTCTTGTTGTTGTTGAAATGTGCTCTACAAATAAACTTGCCTTGCCTCGCCTACAGGCCGCATGTTCCAACAAGAAGTACATCAAATGAAAGAAGTTACTGCACACATTGGAAACTTTTGAAAACATACAACTAACTCTGAGGGTCACATCCTCTTTGAGCACCATAAGATGATGTTGAGAAGAGAGAAGATCCTCACTGATGAAGATGGAAACTGAAATATCCCCATCATCCTTGTTTATTCTCACTTTTATTCTTCTCCCAGCGTCTCAGCCTTTTCTGATCATTAGAAAGAAAAGAAACGACCTGAACAGGAGCAAATCAATCCTTACGAGGTGATTCATGCGTAGCCTGTGACCCTTGAGGGGTCACGATCCAAACCGTTTGAGAACCGCTGACCCAGAGGACTGACACTCATAAAAAAAAAAGGGCCTGAACCTCGGTGTCATCTATTAAATCTGCCAGGTGGAGGCTCTCGGGCTGCTTTGTCCCGCCTGCAGGAGCCACCTAGAAGAAGTAGGTCATGTTCAGGCTGTCCGGGTCGATTAGTGTCACCGCAGCCTGCAGCAGCATATAGACTGTAGCAGAACCATGTTTAAGCTTTGATGTTGTCATGTGACGCCTTGTAGTACAGCTCTACTACTACTAACAGCTCCGTGATTGGTCACAACAGCCGGCTCTGAGTCATAATTACAGTCTGGGTGCCTTCTCATAAGGAGAGACCCACGTATAGATGACCCGTTATTATTTTTATTTACTAGAGAGGCAAAGAGGAGTTGACACATCAGTGGTGATTATATGAATACTGAGGCTTTTTTTTTCTTTTTTTTGCACATCAGTTATTAACTCCAGTTTCTACATATCCACTGCCAACCACAACATTTCATATCATCCTACAAAAAAAAAGGGGGCAACAGTACTTTTTTGGGTCACTTCTATCAGCAGATATAATGCAGAAAGTTTGGATTTTATTCACTAGACTTGAAGAAACAGTCCCCATGAAAACATGTTGATAGATGATCCAAAAGACGTGTCAATTCATCTCCATGGCAACAGACACTTCATAGACAAATAACTCACATCCAGGTCAATAAAAGCATTAAGTATCTGCATGGATATGTAGCAGTATAGGTAAGTGAGAGCTGTCATTTGAGGGGACTGACCCTTTAATCGTCTTTTCCCTTGCGCTGCCAGCGGTGTAGATTTTCTATAACTGCTGATCATTTATAGCCTTTTATTTGGGTGAACTGGCCTTTTGAGTTTACATAAAGGATTTGGTCTGGATTGGTTTCATGTTTTTGTAAAAACAAACACCAGCTTCTTTTCTAAAATTGGAGAAAATTAAGTTTTGGCTGCAGGGATCTCCTGAGAAATTCAGATCCACTCTGGGCTCCAATTACACAATCCTTCCATAAACCGGAGACTCTCTCAATAGATTCATAACTCTTTCCTCTTTCCTTGGGCTCCTTGTTACTTATTTATCTGCTTTTTCTTCAATACCCTCCTGAATTTGTGTATACTCTTTGAGTTATTATTAATACTGCAAAGTGCTATTTGACCAATTAGGCGGTGTGACTTGCTCCTCTGTGTTCGGGGGAATTCAGAGGTAAGAGCTGACGGAAAAAGCATGTGTACAATGTATGGTTTTGTTCTCTGTGTTGAGGGGTGGGAAGGGGAAGGGGAAGGGGTGAGGGTGAGGGGGGGGTGTTGTACATGATGCTTTACAATTCTCCACTTTCATATAAAACATTGTTTCTTGTTTCTCTCCTACAATGTGAGCTGTATCCTCTGATAAACCAATAAACAAAGATTGAAAGGAGGAAAAAAACAGCCCACGCAATTCATTGTGTTTTCTTTTTCTACATACACTGACTTTGGCTTTTATTTTCATATAAATAAGTTCCTGTGGGGATCAGACGGACAAAGAAGGCAGAGTGCAAAAAGAAAACAACAAGTGACACTCCAATAAAGCAAACTGAAAGGTGAAGGAGACAGAGACAGGAAGAGAGCCAGTGTGTTCGGGTGTGGCTGACGTATGAGTATCACATGCCGTCCTAAAAGCCCGTCTGAACCAACACAGCAGTAGCACAACAGGATATTGAGCACACACACACACACACACACACACATACACACACACAGCCTCTGGTATGTGTATCTCTGACTGTTCTCACTTTAAAGAATGATGCTGGAAGACGGATATTTACACATACCAAACACCAGCACAGAACAGAGGGTCATAGCTCAAAATATCCCCCGTGGTCGAGGTCACTGCAGACACAGACCCCTGTAGGAAAGCTGCAGAGGAAAAACCTACACGGCCTACAAGGCCAGCAGATGAATAATCGGAGAGTGAATGTGAAAATTTTTAGAGAAACGGGAAGTTTAAACAAGACAGCATAACACGAACCAATAAAACAGATCGCGTAAACATACAACAGCAGCAGCAAAACATCAGATTTGAAGAGAAACAGATGCACACATGCCTTTCGGATACGCGACAGAGAGTGTCTGAGATCAGAGGGAGGCATCGGGGGAGACGACTTCATTCGTGACAGTACTCGTGTTTTTTTTTTGAAGCTCAGACACGGCGAGACGACTTGTGTTGCATCACGCATCACGAACAGATGACACAGAAATATCCATTTTCATCCAGCAAATGAAGCAGAGACGAATGGATCATCTGGTTTTTATATAAACTTCTTTTACACTTTTCAATTTTTATCTTTTTATATTCTGTTGAAAATGATGGGTGAATACAAACTGGATTTCACACACTTTGACTCTTTCTATGTTCTTTATTCAAACAGCGACACATTGAAACGATGAGATCAAAACTATGACATACATTTTTACAAAACATGATTAAAGCATCCTGTAAATCAGGTCATAACAAAAAAATCCATTCCAGCATATTGGCAAGATTCGTTTTTCACTTAAGGGATGCAGAGTGGAGAAAAATGCTGAAACGATTAGTCGACTGATCGGTTTAATATAACTTGAAGCTTGTTTGTTCTAATCATGGAGTCAGTTTCAGTGTTGAAAGTGTCCCTACCTGAGGCTACATCAAGTTCCTGCTAATGTTTCACCGACGCAGTGAATCATAAACTTCACTTTCCTCACAGCAGCTCGACTTTCTTTGACCTGTCGACGTCGGATGTTTCCGTTTCCGCTGTTACTGTTTGACTTTACGTCGACAAGGTATAAAAGGAAAAAAAAAGTCTCGGTGCAAAGCTTTTTGTTTGCTGCTGAACTGTGCTGCACATTAACTAATACAATTTTAAAAAAACTAATACTACACAATAAAAGTCAAGCATTAAAAAAAAAAAAAAAAAAAAGCTGCTACAAAAACACTACACAAAGGAAATCCTGGCGAGTCGTCAGAGTGGATCAGGTCAGTTGTACATGGTCATGTGGAGCCACTGGAACCAATCAGAGGACAGGAAACTTAATTAAATTATTATATTATATTATTATTAAGTTAATTCATGCTATGACGCATTTGGCATTTATTGCACATCAAGTATTTTAACACATATCCCACCTGTTAACTCTGTTTTACTATATTTTGCAGTTCTCTGGTGAAAGTTTAAAACAGATAAAGAGGAAGTTCGTACCTGTCTGTAGCTGATGGTTACAGTTCCCATTCCCACCATGTCATACGCTTGAAATTTGTCTGCAAAAAAAAAAAAGGACGAAAACAACAATATGATTAACAGATGAGCTGCATGTTTGATTGAAGCATTTCCCCCCCGTCTCTCTCCCTCTCTCTCTCTTACGGATCATGCTCTCCAGTTTCATCAGCAGGTACAGGAAGCCGGGATAACTGACGGTCATGTCGGACTCCGTGTATCTGAGTCCGACCAGCTGCATCACTAATTCATCCACCGTGATCCCTGCAGCGGAGAGAGAGAGAGCAGACAAACGAACCTCAAGACAGATACGGAGACGGCGGACAGGATATTTCCTCCTGTCACATATTAAAAGTCACACATGTAGACACTGTTGTACACTTGTGAGGGCTCACAGCGCGTAAGCTCCAGTGAATTATGAATGATCAAATGAAGAAAGTTAAACATTTCCTTCAATAAAAGTCAGAAGTAGGTCATTTAAAATGAATTCATAGTGAGTGACTTATTGGAAGTCTTTTTTTTTTTGACTTCAGAAGGCCGAGAGGAAAAGTTCACACTAGATTATTGACATGTAAACATCTTTAAAATAAAGTGCAAAGCCTGTGAATGGCCTCATATTTATATATTTATTAGCATTTGTACTCGGTTGTTTATTTAATTCAGACTGTCCTGGAGGTTCCTACATTATTTTACTGCAAACTGACTTCATGCATGAATCTAAAGGAAAGTAGAGCACCAGACTTTACTGACAAGAAGCTCAAAAAATAAAATGCTGATTAAATAATATGTGGCTCAAACAACTCATAATATATATGTGACTGTATGTGTAGCTGAACTGGTCAGAGTAAACACACTAAAGTGCATCCGTCTATGAAAACTATGTTGGAAAGCTTTAGAGGAAGAGAAGAAGAGAAATGTTCTGGCGCCCCCTGTTGGAAACCTGAACACTGAAACCAGAATCCAACAAGAGGCCGCATGTGTTATTAAAACATTAACAAGCTGAGAAATGTGTGATAAAATATGTATTTATTTATGTTCTTCGGTCCTACCTGCTGCTTTCAGAGCGGGGCCGACCTCTTGATACTCCAGGCATTTTGTTTTGTTCTTGTCAAACACCAGGAAGATATCCTGACGGGAGATTAAAAGATAGATTTAATGAATGTATGAAATACTGCTGACACACAAAGAGCCGTCTCATCCCTGACTAAACTGCAGATGAACATAGTGATAAAAAAATAAAAAGGGGGAAAAACCTCGAGTATGTTGCAGTTAACAAATTATCAATGTGATGCAAATTCTTTCTTTAATTAAGGGATTTGCGATAATCTTCTGAGCAATGTAAGGCCGTCTGGCTGGAAACGTTCAAAATGAAAATCAGTTCACCAGGCGTGCCGTCCTAATCCTCCTCTTTATTCAACGTAAGAGTAAAACATGGATGAGTTTATCCAGGGGTCGAATCTGGGAAATGTCAGAGCTGTTGGAATAAATTCCTGCAGGATTAAAATTCTTGATTAAAATACTAAAATATTGTCTCTGTTCAATGAAAAACGAGTTTTCTGATTTCCACAGACCCTTCATAAACAAGCTTTTGCACTATTTTTCAGGGATGTCACACTTTTAGATATGTTAGCTCAGATATTCCAGTTTATCTGTGATATAAATCCAACAGACAAACAAAGCAAATCATCAGTAAATATCCAGCGAAGGCACATCTGTACACAGGCCTCGTGTTGACAGTCACACGTTCTCGTTGATGTCATGGTTACGCTGATGACCTTACCGTCCACTTCCTGATCTTGTCCCACAGACTCTTAAACCCCGTCCAGCTCAGCTGAGCGATGCCTTGACTCTAAAATAAAAAAGTCAAGGAAATTTAAACAAGATCTCGACGACTCTCAACAGTTGCTGCGGCAGGTTACAAGCAAACATTAATAAACACAGTAGAATAATCACTGTAAACTAATGAAAGCTCCACTGAGAATATTTTGGGGGCCTAAATAAAATGTGTTTCCAGCGCAGGAAGAGGAAGAGGAGCCCGTCCTTCTAAAGCAACGCAGAGATAAAGCTTCTCAAGTGGTGGAAGGAAGACGATGGCAGAATCACTTCCAACGTGTTTATCCCAACAAAAGGCTGCAGTGAAGCCAAGTAGCAAACATTGTGTCTGTGACAGGAAGAAACAGTAACAGAGACGCGGTCGTAGTTCTGAGGAACATCAGCAGACGTTTCCTGCTTGATTGTAAATTTCAATATTGGAGGTTCTTTGATTCAGTCGCTCTGTTTTTGAGTTGAGATTGTCGCTGCTGTTTTACTCTGAAGACTCTTATTTTTGTGTTGCATTATTGAATATATTCAAAATGGGAATGTGAGTGAAGTCAGTATATGTGAAGAGTCCTGCAGAGCCCGGATAGCTCAGTCGGTAGAGCATCAGACTTTTAATCTGAGGGTCCAGGGTTCAAGTCCCTGTTCGGGCGACCTGACTTTTAAACTTGCATCATGTCAAAGGTAAACATTGTTCAGGAGTCAGAGCTCAAGTTTAGTCAGCAAATAAATCTCATAAACATGCAAGAAATCAATGTATTTCATGGAAATTATGCAATGTATCAATCAAGCTGCAACTCTGGAACGCCACTTTTCCGATTAAACTTCAAGATTTAATACATTTTGTTTGTTTTTTTTTGCTTGTCTGACTTTTTTTTGAGTACATTTAATGTTTGTTTGTCATTGATCCAGACTGAATGCGACACAGACTCATCACTGGTTTGAAAGCAGAATGAAACAGAGACGCGGCTCGTGACTTCTAGGCTGCATTTACATCTGGTATTTACATGTGATCTGTATCTGGATAATGACATCCCATCCATGGATCTTTGCATTTACACTCGCTATTAAAAACATGCTTTTGTTTTCTCGGTTGCGACCGCACTGTGATTGGATCTCAATATGCAAATCGGCCGAGTGAAGCTGGCAGACTTGTCAACAAAAGTGCTTGCGTCACATGTCGATGAAATGTTTTTTTTTTTTGTTTGTGGGACTTCAGCTGTCTGGAAGAGGCAGATAAAGGTGACTTTTCAACTTCCTGCATTCTTCCTTGTGCAGATAACATATAGAAATACAGATTTTTAACGCACGTTTGAGCTGTTTGTGCGTTTTATGATCTTCTTGCTCCATATAGAAGCCAGTGAGTGAACTTTGTTTCCCTGTTTTTGTTCGTTTCAAGCAGATTAAAACTTGTCTCGCCTGAACAGGGACTTGAACCCTGGACCCTCAGATTAAAAGTCTGATGCTCTACCGACTGAGCTATCCAGGCTCTGCTTTACCTGGTCACCGCTCCTAGTCACATACGAAAGAAGGAAGCGAAATTATATTTTAAAAAACACTGTTTTTGTGAAGAAAATATAATTTCTCTTACTTATTTTTTGTCATTAAGTGCAGCAAGCACAGAGCCTGGATAGCTCAGTCGGTAGAGCATCAGACTTTTAATCTGAGGGTCCAGGGTTCAAGTCCCTGTTCAGGCGATAGATCAATATAACATGCTTGAAACAGACAATGAAAAGCATCTACCTACACTTCCTTCTTACCAAGGTGTCACCATACTTTAAAAAGCATATTGAAGTTTTAAAAACTACACAGGAGTTCAAATTAAACGGCATTGTGGGAATTAAAAACATTGGATTTTGAATTCAAGGAGATAAAACAGTCTCCCAAACGGTGCGTTTTTCAAGGATACATCCATGAGGACCACCAGGCTCTTGCAGTGCTCCAGAGACAAGTTCTTCTCACTGCCGGCTAACTCTGAACACAACAAGCAAGTCAGATCATTAGTGCATCACGACATGCTTACATCACATTACAAGTCTGGCTTCAACAGGTTTGTACGCTGCTACATGTAGATGTCTTTGCAGTGGAAGTCATCAGCACTCCCCCGCCAGCTGACGAGCGTCCTGAATACTGATGTTGTTGTGTTAATTAACCTAAAACAGCCTGTTTGAGTGGAGCGAGGTGTGGAGATCTGACACCACACACTGTGAATGTGCTTCACAGACAATGAGACGGCCTCAGAGCAGGCTGGTTCATTGATTAAATAGTTAGTGTGGTGACCATCTATTAAAGCCTGAGCCTTAAAAATAGATAATAAAATCAATAAAACACAAAGTAAGTGAGCTCAGCAGATCAAAAGCTAGATGAACAGACGGCATCAAACCGCTCAGCTCTAGTTTTTGTTGACATTTTGGATGATCTATAAATGTCTGTGTCCAATCACAGCCAAGCCTGACACTGACATAAAAAACTAAATAACTGCTGTAAAAATCAAACATATCTTTGTGTTATTGTTCCTGTAAGAATCCTTTGCTGCTGCTTTTTTTTTTTTGCACAGAGTTTGAGAAACATGACTGACCTCCTGCCTGAATGGCCTCAGTCAGCAGGTTGTGGAGGTGCAGCGGTTTGCAGAAGCCCTTCTGATGACACAAGACAGGAAAACGTTCACAACACAAGAGATAATGGCCGATACAACACACACACACACTCACACAAACACACACATTATATACCTACATATAAAACACTGCCCCTCTTACAGTGTGTGGTTTAAAGTTGTGGTTTTAACTTTCAGGATTTGTATGAACGTGCTCGCAGCGACAGGTGAGAAATGTCAATAAACTGTCAGATGTTACATTTGAACGACTTCCTGTCATTGTCTTATGTTTTCAGGAATAAAGTCATTTTCCCAATGATGCAAATATCCATGTAGTGCAGTGAATAAGGTTAAAGTTAGAAGTGATTTGCAGATGTTTTGGATGTACAGCAGCTGTGTGTGTGTGTGTGTGTGTGTGTGTGTGTGTGTGTGTGCAGGTAAGCCTGACCTGGTTGCAGTGCTTCTTGTACAGTTGTTTCACAGCTTCGAGTGAAGGAAGAGCAGCCTGGTGAGGAAACGACGGCCGCTGAAAGAAAATACAGAACCTGACTTCAGAAACAAGCCTTCATCTTCACTAATAAATGTCTTCTGCAGAGGTTTGACAGCCATATATTGGATGCTGCAGGTTTATTTCTTCTCTATAATGTTGCTTCGATGCAGCGGATCTAGCATTCAAATGTCATAAATTGACTTTAAAAACAAAAGCGACATTTATATCTATATGTTTTCTGTACTCCTCAGGTTGGAAAGCATCGTTGTGTCTGGCTGTGCAGATTAGCATCTGTTGCATTCAGACTACATTCATCATTGTTGTGGCTTTCATTGTTTTAGCATTGTTTTGTCTTCATGAGCAGATTAGCATCTGTTGCATTCAGAGAACATCCGTCCTTTATTTAAACCCGACACATTCTGGAGACCGCCCCGCCACGCAGCAGGCGGAGAAGTGGGATAAACTAAACGCTGGAGAGCTCAGCAGTCTGCCACAGACAGAGACAACCATTCACACCTGCAGACAGCTGTAATGTGCATCTTTGTGAGGAACTGTGTGAGGAATTTGGAGGAGTTTAGGAAGCCATTATAAACTGTGTATAATATTAATATGAAGTATACACACTATGTTTATCTGTTGTTTCTTTCTGGAGCACACACAATTTATGTCAGCAAGAGAAGAGCATCAGACTTTTAATCTGAGGGTCCAGGGTTCAAGTCCCTGTTTGGGCGATGCCGCTTTTAACTTGCATCATGTCAAACACAAAAACAACCAGGAGTCAGAAACAAAGTTCAGTCACCAAATAAACTCATGAACATCAAAACTAAATATCACAAACTATACATGAAACAATACCTGTCAGTGTGTTCTCTAGTTGATATACAAGAAGTTAATGTACTTTCAGGAAATTATGCAATATATCAATCAAGCCACAACTTTGGAACGTTACTGTCAGTTCATCTTCACAAAGAAAATTTATTTTCTTTATTTTTTGTCATTAGGTTCAGTAAAAAAGAGGTATAGAGCCTGGATAGCTCAGTCGGTAGAGCATCAGACTTTTAATCTGAGGGTCCAGGGTTCAAGTCCCTGTTCAGGCGAGAGAACTTCTAAGATGCTTGATGTCAGAGGTCAAAAACTGTCAGCACTTATCACTTAAGTTTAATCACCAAATAAATCTCATAAACATGCTAAATATCACACAATGAAAAGTACAATACCTGTTATTACACACAAGAAATCAATGTACTGTCAGGAAGTTATGTAAATTTGGAACATCACAAACTTCAGACCTTTCTTCTCAATAGATTTGATACATTTTATTTTTCCAAGATGTTCCTATAGCTGCCTCTTCTCTTGACTAAGTAGTTCAGTGCAGGAATGACTCTAGGGTTGTTTCATTGTCTTATTTTCATTTCTCGCCTGAACAGGGACTTGAACCCTGGACCCTCAGATTAAAAGTCTGATGCTCTACCGACTGAGCTATCCAGGCTCTGGTTTGCTGGTTTACTGCTTTGTACAAAAGAAATAAGAGAAATCATATTTTTTAAAAACAAAAAAAAAACTGTTTTTGTGAGGAAAATATAATTTCTCTTCTTTATTTTTCTGTCATCAAGAGAAGCCAAGATAAAAGCACAGAGCCTGGGTAGCTCAGTCGGTAGAGCATCAGACTTTTAATCTGAGGGTCCAGGGTTCAAGTCCCTGTTCAGGCGACATATCAAAATAAGACAATGAAACAACGAGTACCTACAGTCATTCAGCACTGAACCAATTCACTTCAGTCTCCGTTGTTGGAGTCAAGAGAAGAGGCAGCTGTAGGAACATCTATGAAAACAAATCTTGAATATCACCTACAGAAACATGACACTAATGTGTCTACATATAACCATCTCTTCTCCACATGTGTTTCTGCAATTCTGTACCTAAACTATAATTAAGCTTCTTGATTCATGATGCACACTGACTTAAGTTATCTGACATCTACTTTAACTATAAACTGTAATTTCTCTTCTTTATTTTTTTGTCATTAAGTGAAGTAAACAAAGAACACAGAGCCTGGATAGCTCAGTCGGTAGAGCATCTGACTTTTAATCTGAGGGTCCAGGGTTCAAGTCCCTGTTCAGGCAAGAGAAGTTGTCAGATATATGATGTCAGAGGTCAAATACTATCAATAGTCAATACTTCAGTTTAGTCACCCAATAAATCTCATGTACATGCTAAATATCACACATTAAGAAGTACAATACTTGTCATTGTGTTGTGTGGTTGATATACAAGAAATCAATTGTAAATGCAACATGAATCAATCCAGCTGTAACTTTAGCTCTAAAGATTTCATACATTTTTTTGTTTTTCAAGCTGTTCCTATAGTTGCCTCTTCACCGTCTGTTAAGTTTTTTTTTTTAGCTTGACTGACTGCTTTGTTTATAGTTAATGTTGTCATTTACCCAGAATGAGTTAGACTGACCTCTACAGACGATACAGTGGAGAAGAGACTGAAGTAAAGGAAGGTCCTTCATCTTTTGTTTGTCTTCAAGCATGTTATCTTGATCTATCGCCTGAACAGGGACTTGAACCCTGGACCCTCAGATTAAAAGTCTGATGCTCTACCGACTGAGCTATCCAGGCTCGATACCTTTCATTTACTGAACCTTATGACAAAATACTAAGAAAATAAATTTTCTTTGTGAAGATGAACTGACAGTAGCGTTCCAAAGTTGCAGCTTGATTGACATGTTGCATCATTTCCTTAAAGTTCACTGACTTCTTGTATATCAACTAGAGAATACACTGACAGGTATTGTTTCATGTTTATGAGATTTATTTGGTGACTAAACTTGAGCTGTGTCTCCTGAATAATGTTTGTCTTTGACATGATGCAAGTTAAAAGCAGTGTCGCCCGAACAGGGACTTGAACCCTGGACCCTCAGATTAAAAGTCTGATGCTCTACCGACTGAGCTATCCGGGCTCTGCTGTATTTTACACATATGCTGAATTCTGCCACATCATCAATTTCAATATATTTAATGATGAAATCTATGAATCTACAATTCTATGATCTACTTTAACAATAAAATGTAATTTATAATTTTTTTGTCTTTAAGAGAATTAAAACTGTCAGAGCCTGGATAGCTCAGTTGGTAGAGCATCAGACTTTTAATCTGAGGGTCCAGGGTTCAAGTCCCTGTTCAGGCGATGCAAGTTCTCAGCTATATGACGTTAAGGGTCAAAAACTCTCACTAGTTATGACTACAATGTAGTCACCAAATAAATCTCATGGTACAGTGTGTTCTGTAGTTGAAATACAAGAAACTTCTTTAAAGATTTCTGTTCCTGTAGCTGCCTCTTCACCATCTGTGATTTAACAACTCATTCAAAAGTTGCCTTTTTTTTAGCTTGACTGACTCCTTTGATTGTAGATGTTATTTATCCAGCATCAAAGAACCAAACTAGTCTGAAAGGAG
Organism: Euthynnus affinis; assembly: GCA_029490765.1. Classification (NCBI taxonomy): domain Eukaryota; kingdom Metazoa; phylum Chordata; class Actinopteri; order Scombriformes; family Scombridae; genus Euthynnus; species Euthynnus affinis. The sequence continues at coordinate 5,170,412 of CM055845.1, forward strand.
CCACAGATACTGACCTTTACAGCTAAGGTACTTTATTTGACTTCAGTTTAGTCATCAGTCAGAAATGAAACTGAAGTAAAGCATCTCAGTGTAGGAATGACTCTAGGTGTTCATCTTTTCATTTATGCATGTCATATTAATCTGTCGCCTGAACAGGGACTTGAACCCTGGACCCTCAGATTAAAAGTCTGATGCTCTACCGACTGAGCTATCCAGGCTCTGTGTAAATCACATTTTCTTCACAAAAAGAATTTTTGTGTTTTTTTTAAATATGATTTCTCTTCCTTCTTTTATTTTGTGTGACTGGGAGCAGTGAGGAAGCAAAGCAGAGCCTGGATAGCTCAGTCGGTAGAGCATCAGACTTTTAATCTGAGGGTCCAGGGTTCAAGTCCCTGTTCAGGCGATGCCTTAATATAACATGCTTGAAGCAGACAATGAACACATCAATATAGTTTCTATATCTCAGTCTCATTATCACTGTAGACATCAATGATTAAACTGAAAGTCAAGTATCTGTGCTCTGCCTCAACTTGAACTTTACCACTGAATCTAAACCCGATCTGTGGTCTTCTCATTTGCACAGGTCTTGCTTTTAATTGGAAAAATTCACATTATTTATTTCTAATTGACACCAAGGGTGATTTCTTGTATATCAACTATAGAATACTAAGAAAGTCATTGTTTTGTGCCTGTTATTTAGCATGTTTATGAGATTTATTTGGTGGCTAAACTTCACTTCTGAGTCCTGGTTGTTTTTATGTTGACATGAAGCAACTTAAAAGCAGCATCGCCCGAACAGGGACTTGAACCCTGGACCCTCAGATTAAAAGTCTGATGCTCTACCGACTGAGCTATCCGGGCTCTGCTGAATTTTACACATATGCTGAATTCTCTCACATAAAAATAAAATGTATGATGATTGCGTGGAACGGAGAGCAAATTTTGCATGTTTTGACCTCAGAGAGCGAGCAGATGTGTATGGGTGTCAGGAGCCCGACCGTGCAGAGCTTTGTAAGTAAGCGTGAGAATTTTGAACTGAATCGTAAAAGCAACAGGAAGTCGTGAGACCTTGTCAGCAGTCTTGCAGAAGCATTTCGGATTGTCTGCAGACGATCGACAGCAAACATACCAAGCGAGGTCTCAATGCGAGAAGAAATGAAAGCATGCATGTAAAGGCCAAAATATTTTTTTATAATTCCAGGGGAAACCTTTTCTGGGGCGAAAACCAGGACCTGTGTTTTATCAGCACTGAGTTGTAGGGAGTGTCCGATCTTTAAAAGCCTTAAAACAGTCCTGGAGCCTGGATAACCTGAAAGACTCACTAGGATTGAAAGAGAAATGGAGTTGGATATTGTCAGCATATAAATGATAGGCAACATTAAAACTGCTGATTATCCGTCTCAAGGGCAGCAAATATAGAGAAAACAGTAGGGGCCCCAGAACTGAACCCTGTGGGACACCGCAAGAGAGTGGAGAGGAGTCACCAGTAGAGACGGTAAAACCTCTATCAGTAAGATGAGATCAAATCCAGTCCGATGTTATGCCTGATATACCCACCAAATCACATAACCTGTTTATCAGGATATGATGGTCTACTGTGTCAGATGCAGAGCTGAAGTCAAGTAATACGAATACAGAACAGCTTCCTGCATCAGAGGACATTAAAATGTCATCAGAGACCCTGAGAAGAGAAGTTTCAGTAGAGCGCTGTTCCTAAAAACCAGACTGAAACTTCTCATTAATACAGTGTCTCTACAGTGCAGCAGTGTGTTGACTGGCCACAACCATAACATAGATATGAGATTCATTTGGTGACTCCTGATTGTTTCAGTCTTTGAATGAAGTTTTATAACATAACAAGCATTGATTTCTTATCAACTACAGAACACCTGAGCAGTACAGCAGTATCTATATTTTTAACGTATTTAAAGTATTTTTAACATCAAGCATCTTAGAACCTGTATCGCCCGAACAGGGACTTGAACCCTGGACCCTCAGATTAAAAGTCTAATGCTCTACCGACTGAGCTATCCGGGCTCTGCTTTGTAGCGACACTGCTCCTAGACACATACAAAATAAAGAAGAGAAATTATAGATATGTATAAGTAAAACTTGTAATTTGTCTTCTTCACGTATTTTTAAAAAAAATTTCATTAACATAAGGAATCAAAGCCTACAGAGCCTGGATAGCTCAGTCGGTAGAGCATCAGACTTTTAATCTGATGGTCCAGGGTTCAAGTCCCTGTTCAGGCGAGAGATGGAAATAACATAACTCAGGTAGACAAAGAAAATGAGCATCTAGAGTCGTTCTTAAGTTCAACTACATTACTTCAGTCTCATTTCCACTGTGGGGGTCAATGACTAAACTGAAGTCAAATAAAATGTCTCAGCTGTAGAGGTCTGAATCTTTGATTTATACTCCTTTCAAACTAGTTTATATTCTTTGATGCTTCCATTCAGGTAAATGACAACTTTAACTATAATCAAAGAAGTCAGACAAGCGAAAAAAGAAAACTGACTTTTTTAACAGAAAACTTCAGGGAAGTGTGAGTCCTTCCAAAGTCACAACTTGATGGTTATATTTCTTGTATATCAAGTACAGAACACAGTGACAGGTTTTGCATTTCTTACTGTATGACATTATTTGGTGACTACATTGTAGACATAAGTTGTGAGGTTTTTTGTCACATTAACATCATACAGAACTTCCACCACCTGAACAGGGACTTGAACCCTGGACCCTCAGATTAAAAGTCAGATGCTCTACCGACTGAGCTATCCAGGCTCTGCTTTTATTGTTTACTTCACTTAATGACAGAAAAATAAAGAAGAGAAATTACAGTTTATAGTTAAAGTTAAAGTCAGATAACTTAAGTCAGTGTGCATCATGAATCAAGAACCTAAGTTGTAGTTTAGGTAGCGAAACTTAAGAAACACATGTGGAGAAGAGATGGTTATATGTAGAAACATTAGTAGGCGTAGTGTTGTGTTTCTGTAGGTGATATTCAAGATTTCATTTGTTTTCCAAGATGTTCGTATAGCTGTCTCTTCTCTTGACTCCAACAGTGGAGACTGAAGCGAAGTGGTTCAGTGCTGAATGACTGTAGGTGCTTGTTGCTTCATTGTCTTATTTTGATGTATCGCCTGAACAGGGACTTGAACCCTGGACCCTCAGATTAAAAGTCTGATGCTCTACCGACTGAGCTATCCAGGCTCTGTGCTGTTTATCAGCTTCTCTTGATGACAGAAAAATAAAGAAGAGAAATTATATTCTCTTCACAAAAACAGTTTTTTCTTTTTGTTTTCAAAAAATATGATTTATCTTATTTATCTTAATGTCATTAAGATAAGTAAGTAACAAAGTAAGTAAGTAAAATGACAGAAAAACACAGAAGGTAAATTACATTTTCTTCATAAAAAGTTTTTTTTTGTTTGTTTGTGGGTTTGTTTTTTTTTCGTTTTTTTTTTTCTAAAGTGTGCAACAAGCAGAGCCTGGATAGCTCAGTCGGTAGAGCATCAGACTTTTAATCTGAGGGTCCAGGGTTCAAGTCCCTGTTCAGGCGACAAATCAACGAGCACCTACAGTCATTCAGCACTCAACTACTTCACTTCAGTCTCCACTGTTGGAGTCAAGAGAAGAGGCAGCTATAGGAACACCTTGAAAAACAAATAAAATGTATGAAACCTTGAACCTACAGAAACATGACACTATGCCTACTAATGTTTCTACATATAACCATCTCTTCTCCACATGTGTTTCTGAACTTTTGCTCCCTAAACTACAATTTAGGTTCTTGATTCATGATGCACACTGACTTAAGTTATCTGACATTTACTTTAACTATAAACTGTAATTTCTCTTCTTTATTTCTCTGTGATTAAGTGAAGTAAACAATGAAAGCAGAGCCTGGATAGCTCAGTCGGTAGAGCATCAGACTTTTAATCTGAGGGTCCAGGGTTCAAGTCCCTGTTCAGGCGAGACATCAAAATAAGACAATGAAACAACCCTAGAGTCATTCCTGCACTGAGCTACTTTACTTGAGTCTCATTTCCACTGCATCTTGGAAAAATAAAATGTATGAAATCTCTTGAGAAGAAAAAAATTGTGTTTCTGAAGTTTGTGATATTCCAAATTTGCAGCTTGATTGATTTTCATATCGCATCATTTGATCAGTACATTGATTTCTTGTATATCAACTACACTGACAGGCATTATATTTCTTACTGTGTGATATTTAGCATGTTTATGAGATTTATTTGGTGATTAAACTGAAGTGATGACTGTTGACAGTTTTTGACCTCTGACATTGTGCATCTCAGAGGTCGTACCGCCTGAACAGGGACTTGAACCCTGGACCCTCAGATTAAAAGTCTGATGCTCTGTTTTTTTTACTGCTCTTAATGACAGAAAAAATAAAGAAAATAAATTTTCTTTGTGAAGATGAACTGAGAGTGGCGTTCCAAAGGTCCAGCTTGATTGACATATTGCATAATTTCCTTAAAGTTCACTGATTTCTTGTATATCAACTAGAGAATACACTGACAGGTATTGTTTCATGTATAGTTTGTGATATTTAGCATGTTCATGAGTTTATTTGGTGACTAAACTTGAGTTCTGACTCCTGGTTGTTTTTGTGTTTGACATGATGCAATTTAAAAGCATTACCGCCCGAACAGGGACTTGAACCCTGGACCCTCAGATTAAAAGTCTGATGCTCTACCGACTGAGCTATCCGGGCTCTGCTGGATTTTCCACATATGCTGAATTCTCCCACATCATCAATTTCAATCTATTTAATAACAGATGTCATAAATACAAAAAACAACAAGCACAACTCAACTGTAGAGGTCAATATCTCTACCTCAACTTCTCTACATCATTCTGGATAAATGACAACATTAACTAAACATTAACTATAATTACTTTAACAATAAAATATTATTCAATAATATGACAATAATATATAATTTCTCTCTTTTTTGTCATTTAGAGAAGTAAGTAACAAAGTAAGTAAGTAAAATGACAGAAAAACAAAGAAACAAAGAAGGTAAATTACATTTTCTTCATAAAAAGAGTTTGTTTTTTTTGTTCGTTTGTGGGGTTTTTTATGGGTTTTTTGTTTTTTTTTAAAGTATGCAACAAGCAGAGCCTGGATAGCTCAGTCGGTAGAGCATCAGACTTTTAATCTGAGGGTCCAGGGTTCAAGTCCCTGTTCAGGCGATAGTAGACATGAAATGCATGATGTCAGAGGTCATCACTTAAGTTTAGTCACCAAATAAATCTCATAAACATGCTAAATATCACACAGTAAGAAGTACAGTTGATATACAAGAAATCAATGTACTGTAAGGAAATGATGCGATATGAACATCAATCAAGCTGCAACTTTGTAACATCACATTATCAGTTAAGCTTCACAAAGCAAATTTCTTTATTTTTTCTCATTAAGAGCAGTAAACAATGAACACATAGCCTGGATAGCTCAGTCGGTAGAGCATCAGACTTTTAATCTGAGGGTCCAGGGTTCAAGTCCCTGTTCAGGCGGTGGACTTTACCCAGAAGCAGAGAAGCTGAATTTAGTCACACAGGAAATGTGACGTGTGACGTGGATTCAACTTTGGAATGATAACGTCACCTGAACATAAAGAGAAAAACCTTTCCATGAATCACTGATGACTGTGTACATTATCAATTACATGCTTACTCTCACGCTGTAATAATAGTGTGTGTTTCACATCAGAGTGGCACGATCACTTTCTCCACCTCGATTTGATATTTGCATTGCATTGTGGGATAAAAAAATCACATCGACAGAACACAAAAATCAGCCGACATCTTTAAGCACACCTAAATTTTCTCAATGTGAACGCAACACACACACAAAACCTGCTTAATAGCGTGCAGGAGAGACCAAAGCAAACACACAGACGTCACACCAAAGGACAGCAGCTGGATTAGAAACGTTAACGAGAGCTTTCGAATATTCAACTCCACCACGTTTCCTCACCTGAACAGGGACGTCAGATTAAATGTTTGATGTAAACTCTAAGGAGACTCTCTCACATCTACACCTTCCTCAGTCAACCTCACTAGATGACTAATTTGATCATTCAGTGAGTTAATTACTGAGATTATGTGTCTCTTACCTCTGTTACTGAGGAGATGTCTGGTTTGTTAGCTGGACTGGAAAAAAAGAAACACATAAAAACACATTAAAATGATCATAAAATCATGAATCTTACAGTCCAGAGAAACCAGAGAAACAATCCTGTAATCATGGTGGAAGATAAAAATGATGAAACTTTTCCTTTGAGACACTGATGAGGACGATATATTGAATCTGGAAAGTTTTGAACTTCTCAGAGGTTCAGATTTCATTCCCACTTGTCACACTGAAAAAAAAAACATAAAAAACAGCCTCCAAGATATTAAATGCAGGACCTTTACACAACATTTACTCGCTTGTCACAGCTCCAGCAGTATGACAGCAACAAGACCCTGTTGATAAGATCCATCCGGGACTCACGTGGTAGCGTTGCCGTGCTCCGTCAGCACCCGGAGGAGAAAGTCTCCCTGCTGATTGGGTTCGGCGGTGGACGGGATGATGACGTAACGGCCCGGCGGGAGGGAGCCGCGGAGGACAACCTCCCGGTGTGAGTAGTTTTGGATGTGGAGGACCGGGCGGAGCGCACGCAAGTCGTCGGCCGACAGATGAGCCTTCTTGGAATGAGCCTGGAGAGACAACACACTCTTATGATCTTATAATCAACGGTGCTCGTTCCTGAACTCGAACACTGGAAGTTAGATTTGTGTTCCTGGTCTTGCTTTCTGCTTCAGGCGACTTAAAAATCTGACGTTTCTTTTCTCCATCATACCGTTTTATTTGAGCCCTCCTGTGTGGTTTTTAAAACACACACATTTTAAAACATAATACGTTTTGTGATGCTTAATATAACTGTTCTAGATACAAATGAAACCAGGTCTGAGATCTTCAGACGTTTGAGGAGACTGAGACTAAACTGCCTCCATACTCAGTCAGAGCCCGGATAGCTCAGTCGGTAGAGCATCAGACTTTTAATCTGAGGGTCCAGGGTTCAAGTCCCTGTTCGGGCGAGAGTAGTTTTTGAAATACCTACAGTCAGAGCTGGAGTTCAGACACCATCATAAAGTCCCCAGAGTGGTACTGAGGGACAGATAGTGACTCAACTTTAGAATCAGTAAATAAAACTGAGCTTCTTCTCTTTGTGTTGACTTGAAAGTGCACAAAGCTGCAGTTTGTTTGACTTCCATGTTGCATTATTTCCCCTCCAGACATGTTTTAAGATGTATATAAACTAAGCCTGTCACTCAGACACATGAAACATTTCTACTGCAGAACACATTTAGATTATTTATGAATTATTTGTGTCTGTATTTATTGATATTCTCATTATTTAATAACCCAGAAAATGCTCAGGTTGTTTTTTTTAAAAACACTGGAAATGACTTGTTTGGCTAAATGTTTGAGGGAAAATGGAAATTATGTAACTCATATCAAACCTGAGTGGGAATGATGATAAATATCAAGTTGTTTAAAGAGTGTTTCTTGCCTTTTTTAAGTCCAGGAGACGGACTCTCCTGGACTAATACTACCCTCAGGCAGACGATACAGAGTCCTTCACTGCCAACTAAAGCGTTTTAAGAATTAATTTGTTCCAACCTCCATTACATTTCTTAACAAAGCTGCTTAAGGCCGAAGGTTGTGCAACATTTTTTAACAATTTTTATTGCACTTTCACTATGGTGACATTTTAGCATGACTTATGGGATGTGTGCAATATGGCAATAGTACGTGTTTTCTATGGGTTATGTGCAATATTGTCATTTTATGTAACTGTTGGTGTTGGGATGGCTGAGGTTGTTTGTGTCATTGTACTGTCAAGACATTCATGGTGCAGCTACAGAGTCCAAGACAAGTTTCCCTGAGTGGGACAATAAAAGTTTATCGTATCATAATAAATGAAGAAAGTAGTTTAAGGTTCTTCTGTTGATCAGAAGGACAATTAACACAGATTTTTAACTAGATGTTGAATCAGAAAACTGATAAAATATGAAACTTGGGAGTGATACAATAGAGTTTAATCTGTAATCTGTCTCCACCCAGCGATGTCGTGATTTATCAGATCAGTCTGATCGGCTGCAGCGTTTAATCAGTAGCTGATAATCATGAGAGGGACTTCTGTGAAGTCTCCTCTCATGATGTCTCCTCACTCATGGCTCCTCAGAGCAGAAATAAAAGCTCTGAGACGGCCTTCGAGATGCTGAACCAGACTGACTTCTGGTTTAAATGAAATATCTGAGACACACATCAGTGTTCAGTGCAGACTATAAATCATTCAGGTTAGAGTCTAGATGCAGCCAGTCACTAAACTCAGCTGCAGGAAATCTTTGCTTCTGATTCAAGCATCTTTAAAAAGTTCTCCGCCCGAACAGGGACTTGAACCCTGGACCCTCAGATTAAAAGTCTGATGCTCTACCGACTGAGCTATCCGGGCTCTGCTAGTGCTGACACACACAGGTAGAGCTCTGTGACTCAGTTTCAGGTTATCTTACTAGGTGAGTGGTTCGATCATTTAGTTAATCAATAACTGACATATCAAGTGTCTCGCTCTGTGTGTGTGTGTGTGTGTGTGTGTGTGTGTGTACCGGGTATATGTGCAGGGCTAGAGCCAGGTGAATGCCTCGGCGTCTCTGGTGTTTCTGCATCAGAGCCAAAATGAAGGAGCAGGTCTTCTGAGAGTTACCCGCGTTTGACAAGACGAAGTGGAACTGAGGGTTTCGCCAGAACCAACCTGGAAACACACACACACACACACACACACTTTCATGTCAAACATACAGTATATAACATACATGTAGGTTTTAATATGTTATAAAGACGTGTAAAGTCTCAATAAGTATAATGTCACCTTCTACAAAGACTGAACAGATGTTTGGCAGCTGGTTGGTTTTTAGTTTGGTTTGCAGTTTGCAGATTCAAACTTACACACAGTCACACTCACATTAATCTGATCATATTATAATCTGATCACATTATAATCTGATCACATTATATTGATCATATTGAGCTGAGTTGCTAATTTCAATAACACTGTGTGGTTAAGACAGAAAACCTCCTGAAACGTCCTTTCTAGACACATGACAACAGTTCCCATGACAACTTTTTTTATGTCACTAAGTGCTGTTGGCAACATCTGCACCCAAAGCATCAACTTCAACATCAGTAATTTTCTGCTTGGATCTTTAATCATGTTCAGTTGTGCAGCAAACATGCAGCACACGAACATAAAAGAAAAAGAGCTCCGAATGCAACAACACGCTACAAACTGTAAAACACACTAAAGTCAAAACTACAACGTTTCTACTGCGGTGTAGAACTTCTGGATGTGATTTGGATTTCGTTTCCTTGTCGTTTGTGCTCAGGTGCTCGTTTTCTGTGGACTTTGTATTCTCATCCATGGTAACTAAATCAATGAGAGCCTTTGTCTGAGGAGAATCGCCCTAAATGAAATAAAAACCACACCTACACAGACAGATCGCTTCTGGTTTTAATTACTGTATAAATAAACTTGTCTCAACTTAACATGTGAATCAGTCAGTGAATCACTAACGCTGCACAAACAGTTCTCAGAGGCAGAGCTCCTCCTTTGTAGCTTTGACACCCCCGTCCACCCCCCGCCTACACACACACACACACACACACACACACACACACACACCTTTCTGATGTCACATCAGGAAAAGTGTCCCAAAACTGATGATCTGCCGTTCGCACCTACTTCGCTCCGTGTGATTGGCCAGCAGTTCAGAGGTGAGAACGGAGCCAGGAGTCTGTTTTTTTTCATTCCTGACACAATTATTTCACTTTTCATGTGAACAACCAACTACAACACTATGAATACCTTTGAGGAGAGAAAATGTGGGTCATTATCTCTGTATTTAAACAATATTTAGGTATTTTGCTGCTAATATTTATGTACTTAAGTAAAGAAGCCATCCCTAAACAGGGGAGGCGCTTTGAGACGCCATCTATCATCTATTTACAAAGCTGCACTTTCAGCCATTCCTAGGAAACTTGAGAACAAAAGCTGCCCGAAACCAACAACAAGTGACTCTAACGAACAGGACGACTGTCGTTCACAGGCAGACGCACATCATGCCAGACTGTCGTTCACTGGGATGACTCACATGGCCAAACAACGGTCAGGTGAAACTCCACTAACGAACTATTGTCTTAGGTGATAGTTTGGGCGGTCACTTTGGCAGAGGTTAAATACCCGGGTCTACCTCCACTGTGTTGTCAGACTGGTGAGGACTAGTCAGGCCGATGCGTTACGAGCTGATGAAGATGCTTGGATGAGAGGAACGAAACGTCTTCATAAGACAAATCTAAGTCCAGTTGCCTTTGAATCATTGTTGCCTAGAGATAAATATGACCTGGACAAATGAGGATATACACAGTACTTAAGGAGAATTGTTCATGCAGGTGTTTTTTTTATTGCTGTATTGGTAGTTTTACTTAAGTAAAGGATCTGAATACGTCTTCCACCATCGTCTCCCTCTCTATTATGGCCGACTTTTCAATCCGCCTCCGAGTGAACACTTTTGATTTGCGATGTAGACAAACTAGCTGTGACCGAGCATGAATGAATGAAATTAGGAGAATTATTTCTCACTACAGTACCTTCCAGACACAAACTGAAATAAGTCACCTGCAGAATGTACATTTTCAAATAAGGCTAAACCGCTATTATACATCTGTAGTTTAAGTTAAAACGTTTCCTGGTGATAATTTCCTTCGATACAGCAACACAGTCGAGCTCGTAGTCTCTCTTTTTTAACTCGGTGAGGTGTTATTTCAGACGGACTCTGAGGTCATTTCTTTTGTAAATCTGCTGTTAATAAAAATCGACACTTCCTGCAGATGTTTCACAGCTTTTGAGGGAAATCCTGAATATACTGGAAGGCTTTAAATGTGAAACAGATGTCGAGTTTCCATTACAGTAAATCAACACTGCACATGGGAGCACGTCAGGAAAAAAAAAAAAGAGGCTTCAGACTCAAATATGATTATTAAAAACTGCGTTAAAGCCAAAGTTTGAGTGTAAAACGAACAAACGCATCCATAACAACTATCAAGCACACATGACGTCATCTCATCCTGGGTCGTCGCGCGCGTCTTACCCTGCATGGGCGAGCCTCCCGCTGAGATGTACGGCACCCACGACCCGTGATGCATTATGCAGGACCACGGCTGCACGCTGGCGCCCGGTTCGTTGAGGGGCTCAGTCAGGTGACACACCTCCATCGTCTCGAAGTTCTGACGGAAGTCCGACACCGACATCCTGACGGAGACGGAAACAAACTCTCAGTAATTGAACCTGTTAATGTCCCATTTGAAGTTTTTCATTTTTGGTGTCAAGAAATGAAACGGAGATGTTAATACATGCTTTTATTTTGTCACATTTGGGCTGCTGTAACTCTCTTTTTATCTGTCTTAATAAATCTTACACTGCTTACAAACTGTCCAAAATGCTGCTGCGAGACTCTTCCTTCGATCCAACAGATAGTTACATGTCAACCGTGTCTTTATTTCTACCGAACTAACTGTCTTTGATAAATGTGAAAGCAAAAGGCCGACTTCTCCGTCTTGTGGTTCCTTTAAGCTGTTTGTTTGTTTCCTGTCTTAATGAAGGAGGACAGTGAGAGTGACGGAGTCGGCGGCGATGTGTGTCACAGACAGAGAGAGACGTCCAGACACTCAAACTATGATGATGTCACAAACTCACCAGAACTCCCCGTCCTCCTGGCGGACTCTCTCCAGTCTCTGCTGCTCCGCCTGGCTCACTCTGTTCCACTCTGGACTGCACAGAGAGACAAAAGAGTTCATAAAAAAAATCCTTTTATCACCCAAATACCACTGAAATCTTACGAAAAATGGTGCCTCCCTACATTTAAAAAAAGTCCCATTTGTGTTTTTTTTTTGTTCTTAAAATATACACGTCTATTGTTTATTGTCTTAAATATCATGTGACGTGGCTTTGTGGCGATTTGTGTGCAGAGAGCGTCCGGCGCATGCACGCTCTCTCTCGTACCCTTTAAAGTCGCTCCATGGACCCTCCCACTCCGTGTTGCCCCACGGGTTGAGGATTCGCACCAAGTCCACGGGGCCATGTGTCGTCTTCACCTGGACGGCGAGAGGAGCGGCGAAGAAGGACAGAAAGACAGAAGAACAATCCACGATGAATCCAAAAACCCACCTGCTGTTGATCTGTGTGCTTATAATTAAAATTCAGAAGGTTTGGTCTATCATTATATCATGCTTTTAACATTATCAGTAGTATTTTCCTTTATTAACAAGAGGCAGTTACTAGTGGAGGTTTTGTTTTTTCCAATTTTAGGTCAAGCCGTGAGAGACTAAGACTCGAGTTTCACAAGATTTACAAGCTATGAGTCCGAACAGACAGTCATTAACCTCGTTCAGGGACAGTTACCGTCTCTACTGCAGTCAGAGAGTAAGCATGTCTGAACATGATCCCCAGTTCATTCCTCTGCTCCAGAGGACCCTGCGGAGACAAAACACATCCACCCACAGTCATGACAGGGGGAAATGTCAAAAACTTACATGACTCATCACAAAGACGGGGGGAGTGTGCTGCTTCAGTGTTGCCCAACAGGTCCAGGGATTTAAACCAGATCTTATAAGTCTTTGCTTCTCTAACCTCGCCGTACCTGGCAGTTGGCGCAGTTGATGAGCGCTCCTTTTTCCAGCAGGTATTTGAGGAAGGCTGGAAGCTCTTTGGACTGCATGGCGATGTTCATAACCTCAGTTACCCCACCTGTCATATCAACCATGGCCTCGTGAGGGAAGCCCATGTCCAGAGCTCTGTAGCCACCTTTCAGCCTGGGACAGAAGGACAAAAAACGTCAGACGGTCTCCACGTTTCATTTTTTTGGTGACATTATTCACGAGTTTGCTGCCTCTGGAATATTTTGACACATAGCTGCTGACTTTTTAAGTGTGAAACCGGGGGAATCCGGAGAGAAACACTGACACACGGGCAGTTTATCCAGCAGAAAATCTGAAGTCAGACAGTAAAAGCAGCTCCGCAGACCGGCTGTTTGACAAAAGTGACAGAGATCACTGATCTACAGAGAGATCAGGCAAAAAGATAAAAGTTTTAAATGTAAGGCAAGGATTAGGTCCCACAAACACAGCACATCTGCATTCAAAACATATTTTGGGTGGATTTTATTCCTTTATTAGATGGCTGCCAGTATAAAGGACAGGAAACAAGGGGAGAGAAAGGTTCAGGGACGTTATGATTATAATATTTTTAAGATTTCTCAGCTGTTTTTAAAGGAAAATGTCTGTGACAACACTTCAAAACATTTATTTATGATTATTGCGGTTACAGATATGTTCATTCAGCGTTAACTGGAACTGGATAAAGCAACACTTTAGTGACGAAATATGAGTTTTTTTGATATTGAACATAACTTATGAAACGTCTGAAAAGAGGACCGAGAGTCTGAGGCTGCTGCAGTTTTTAGCACACGCTGTGAAAAGCGTTGAGTGAAAACAGACAAGGTCCTGATGAGTCTGTTGTTGTTACAGAGGTGATAAGATGCTGCATTTTTCCTCAGGGTGTTACTAGAAACAGCTCATAAGGAAACTCAAATGAAAAGAGTTTATCACCTTGTGAAAATAAACGCACTCAGACTGACTAGATTTTTATATTTCTTATGGAAAAAGTGGATGTTTTGGCAGGACAGTGGTGTCAGGGTGAGCCTAAATAATCATTACAAGCAATCATCTGCCCTGTTGTGATTATTTCAACGATAACAACAACGTTATCGACGCGGCTGTGTTGCAATTCAGGGAGCACACACCCACACACCCACACACACAGACTCACTTGGCGTAGGCCTTCTCCAGCAGAGAGCTCCAAAACTCGTGTTTGTTTGGGGAGCTGAGGAAGATCAGATTGTTGTTCAGAGTCGGCAACAAGTCATCGATCTTCACCTCCTCCCACTGACCGTACTGCCAGAACTATGAAGAGAGGAAAAGGGGAGAGGTCTTTTGGTTGTTTTTTTTTTTTGTTACAATGCTCTATAAAAGGTTGTTTTATATCCTAATATGTTTCATGAATTTTCCAATCATCTGCCATGGTGCAGAAATCGTTATCTACATGAAAGCTACAACATCACCACAAAGAAATCAAGAGATAATAAAGCTTTTTTTTTTTTTTACTGTAGGTGCACGTGTCTTTTTGCCATTTTCATTGATTCATTTAAGGAGAAAGTGACACATTGTGCCTCTTTAGACATGCAGTTAGTTCTTCTGCATTATCAAGATGAAGGATGGGCTTACAGCTTACAGTCAGAAGCCCATATATATACATAGAAACAGGTTTTGCTTGCTTTAAGGGTTCCTCCTGTTCATACTCGCCATTAAAGGATCTCCTCCTAGCGTGCTTTCATTGTAAACGATGGGGAACAAAATCAACAGTCCTTGTTTTTCAGAGTTTATCTGAAGCTTATATGAGGCTTCAGTAGTCTTGAGTTAGTTAAACCAAAGTGGCAAAGTAGTACAACATCCCCTCTTTTTTTGTTTCCCTGCCGAGCTGCAGGATAATAACAAAGAGGATCGGGAACGTGTTATTTAAAGCTGACATTTGCATGTTTGTGCTGCAGCATGTCGGGCAGCGTTCAGGTATTTTTACCCTGAAGGTGAAGCAGCCGTTGTATCCGTCCTGGAAGTTCTGTCCCAGAGGCACCACCTTTTTGAGCAGAGACGGATGCAGGGAGAGAGACGCGATAGCAGAAAGTAACCAGCAGTCATCTGAGGGGGGAAAAAAAAAAGGGGGTTTGAGAGGCAGGTCAGGGTCGACGGGGGGGAAGCATCCTTTTAAATCTGTATTTATCACAAGTGATGTTTTGTCTTTAAACAAATATTAACTGAACTGAAAAAACAAAGAACAATAAACATTAAACAGGAGACACTCAGACCTTTACACTTGTTAACATTGTAAGTGTATGCTCTGTATTTTTGTGATGTTGGATGTATTACTGCTGAAAATGTATATATACATATATTAATGATTAAGATTATACTGAATATTTTATCATATTTTTGAAGTTGTTAATCTTATCTATATAATCTCTCCTGGTGTTAAGTTCATTTATTTTTATTTTTATTTTTATTTTTATTTTTATTTTTATTTTTATTTTTATTTTTATTTTTATTTTTATTTATTTTATTTTATTTTTTTTTTATTTTTCATAATTTAATTTAATTTAGAATTTTTTTTTAATTTTTTTTTTTTTTTAATTACTGTAATTTGTATTATCACTGTTATTTAATGATGCATTATTGCTGATGTTGATGATGTTCTATTTTTTATGTACTTTGTAACCTTCATGGGCAAAAACTCAATAAAGTATTTTTTAAAAAATAAAATAAAAAATCTGCATTTCAATTTCAAATCCTGTTTGCTTTTTAAAGCTGCAGCTTTTGACACAGATGTGTCGTCCTCATCATCTGTAGTGCAGTGGTCGGTTGGCTCATGGCGGATGCAGACTGCCTTTGTCACCTTGTAAAGTCTGAAAACATCACTCGATGGTATTGGATTGTAACGATGGGAGTCTGTTATAAACTCCACAGTTTGTTCCTGTTTGCAGCACGGACATGGTCGCAGAGTGCTGCTGATAAATGGAAGTGAGACTGATATTCTCCCACTAAGCTGCTTTGTCAGCTGTTACTGTGTTGAGAAGAAACTCACATAATCACATCACACATACAGTAATGCATCCCAGGTTTACTACTCGTCAGCTGTTTGAATGCAACTGTTTGAATCTGGGAAAGTTTGAGTTTGTAAGACAAGAACCACTTGAATGCGCCTTTCGGTTTGACTGGACCGTAGTATCTGTAGAAGAGGAGCAGGTTCAGTCTGGTCTTCAGGTTCTCAGAAGGACCCACGTCACATCGCAAAAGGATCAGGCTGCTGACTTTGGACACAACTCATATTTGAAAGTTATTCCTCCTGATTGAGTTCTTCCAAACTGAGACAATAAATGGATTAAAACAGCTGATACAGTGAATCTAAAAGAAAAACCCTCTAATAACCTTTAACCCTAATTTCCCCAACAGTCAACTGTTAATGTCCTACAGATAAGTTATATGAAAATAATCACAGGGGTAAGACAAAATCACACCAACCCTCTGCTAATAGAGATGTTTTACGTAGATAAATCTCAGCTGCAAAACCTCAAATGAAGGTGAGTCATCTTAGGTCGAACGCCAGAACACCAAAACACCAGCTAAACATCTGTAATCAGCTGCAGGTGCACCAGCTTTTATTAATGCACCTGCATTTCATTCACAGATAATTCAGCCTCTTTGGATCTGAAAACTCATATCAAGTGTTGATTGATGTGTTGATGTGTAATTTTGTTTTTAACGCCTGCAAGCATGAAAACTAGACTGAAAAAAAACAAAAAAAAAAGTGCATGAAATGTAACCTCGACTGTTTATTTAAAGCAAACAGATCAGTGCAGATGAGTCCAAGTGGAGGCTCTGATCAGAAATAATCACCTTTTAAGTGTATAAAAAAAACACCAGTGTAGTTATAAAGATTCATTAAGTACTTAGAAATTAAACATGTTATGTATTTTGTCTAACTGTCTTGTTCCTAATGATTTCTGCCCTCATCGTGATCATAAAACGCCACAGTAGTCGTCTACTTACTGAGTTTTCCTTGGCAGACGTCCAGGCGCGTCGCTCCGTCTACTATAAACTGAGGTGACGCACAGAGCTCCTTCAAAAACAGAAAGGGAGTTTGACGATTGGTTAGAAAAGAAGAGAAGGAGATGAGAGGAAGAAGATAAAAAGAAATAAAAGAGAAGGGGTGGATTAGCGTGTCTCAACAGCAACACTGATGGGAGCAGTCGAATATCAAAGACCAGATTTAAGTGCAATGTGGCGTAAACTATTCAGGAAATCTGCTCCTTTGAAGGACCATCTCACCCAGAGTGCTACACTTTACATGCTTTAATATCCTCTCACTTCGATTATTGTCATGCTTTGTTTGCTTATCTGAACAGTAGAGCTATTTAACAGTGTTTAAAGTGCTTCATTTAAAGCACCGTCAATCACTTACGAGGCTTTGCACGGCCCGACACTTGAGTATCTAACTACTGTCCTCAGTTCTGCTGGTTTGGATCGTCTGACTGAGTCCCAGTTAAACACGTCACTGCTGTCGACGCTCATCTTGAAACCAACTTTTAAAGAACAGTCTGTGTGTCTTAATAACTGATGAACTTTCTATCTTTTAAATCATTCTCCTGTTTTTAACGCTGCACATGTTCTGTGATTGTTTTGTGAGCATTTTGTGCTTCTTTTGCTCACAAACTGTTCTATAAATACGTTATTATTATCATTATTATTATTATTAAGATTGAGATGAATTATCTCTGTGCAGTGTTGCCAACTAACTAAATATAACCACTGCATATATAATAATCTCAAGTTAGTCCAGCCTCATATGTATAAATATGGTGGATATAATACTTGAATCAACTTTAACTTCAAAACAAAAGCACGATAAACATAAAAAATGAGTTGAACGAACACCTCTGTAAAACAGCTTCAACTAAACCTGAGCATCATAACCTCCATGGATTTATTACATTATCAGATGGAACGACAGTTTTTGATGTGAGCTGCTTTGATGCTGAGTTTCTTGGACAAACTGGCCTGCGGCACATTTTTATGTAACCAGTGAGGACCTGCAGCTCAGGACCGTCAGGAACATGCTCGGTGTTTACATCCTGTCTTCAAACATTTAGCTTTATAGACTGACCTCTTCTTTGCCTTCATTGTCTGTTTCTTCACTTGGAAACTCATTATAATAAATATGTTTCACACAATTGTTTAGTAGAGAAGGACGGACTGCATATATTATAAAATGGCGTTTAGATTGTGAGATTTAAGATAAAAACTACAGATGTGAATCGAGGATGACGACGCTGCAACCAGCGACCGATAAAACGACGTTCAGTCACACTTTTCTTCAGGATTTTAGTTTGTTGAGGCGACACAACCCAGAACTGACAAAAAGATAAATGAGATAATGTTTCACTGTGAACAGAAACAGGTCACTGCGTATATCGAGTATCTATTCTGTTTGTATATGTGTGTGTAAGTGAAGCATCACAGTACCGGTTTAACAGGAACAGGAAGACGAGGATTCACAATCTTCTGCTACATAATTATATATCGCGTTACCTCGAAGGGGCAGAGGTCGACTGAGCGCTGCTTCTAAAGACGCCTTGAAGGTGAACCATGTGTCTTAGTGTTGTGGTTAAAAAACATGATTATGCAGCAGATTTAGAGAACAAATTCTGTTTTATGTTGTTTTGTTTGAGAAGTACGGAGCCCCTGAAGTCCTGAAAGGTGATGTTTTTATCTTGTATGATTATAATTAATGTGTTATACACGTGTGTAATCATATTGTGGGGACAAGTTTTGTGTGCACAAGTTAACTTTTTTTGTGTGTGTGTTGTTTTCTGTGTCACACAT
The DNA here is from genome assembly GCA_029490765.1 of Euthynnus affinis. Lineage (NCBI taxonomy): Eukaryota > Metazoa > Chordata > Actinopteri > Scombriformes > Scombridae > Euthynnus > Euthynnus affinis. The sequence goes on from CM055845.1 coordinate 5,189,035, forward strand.
TTTCCTTACTTGACGTTGCACATCCTACAATGTGACTATTACACATGTGCACATCATGATGTTGATGCTGGAACGATATATATCACGCAGTCTTGACCTGAAGGCAAAGTTTAAACTCACATATCGGTCAATATTTGATTACAAAACATCCTATGTCTAATGTGTGTGTGTGTGATGAAGTCTGTGTGGATTTACTGTTTCAGGAAGTGTGTGCGTAAACGAGCGGCTGGTTAACATGGAGACACGCTTTGTTTGCTCAGACTGCATTCTCCACGTCAGGTGGACGCAGCGGCAGTTGTTAAACCTGTGTCGCTGCTGCTTTGTGGCGCTCTCTCAGCTGTCCTGCTGTCTAAACAAAAAGAAAACACCCTAAAGCTAACGGCCGTCCAAGTTTTTTACAAGAATTCAGAAGGTAAAAATCCTCTTGCAACCCGAAAGACTGAAACCAAACAGATTTCTACAATATAATAAGACGTTATAAAGCTTTTGGTTTAGCAGCGGAAGAGAAGACGCTGACTGTGTCGTACGTGATAAACTTGGATTGCAATCTGTCAAAAAAAAAAAAAATCCAGACTGCTGTGAAGATAACACACCCTTCACCCTTATCACTTAAAACACTTCTTGTTATGTTTTGTTATCAGGTCTGACGCTGCAGAGGAGGAAAGCCGTCATGTTTGTGTGTATTTGCACTTCATTGCTCGCTGTTAAATATAAATAACATGTGAGGGATATTGAAAGAAGCGAGAGGTAAAAAAAAGGCTCATGAATGTGCAGATCAGTCTGCAATAAATGCATCTTCTGTAAAGCTCGTAAGGTTTCGGATACGTGGAGGCAGACAGTGTGCCAGAGAGAAACTATTAAGATTGCATTATACTGTTCTTGTTATTTTGGTAGAAAACGTTACACAGGAGTCACATGTTACCTTCTACACTTCAACAAATGGGTTGTTGTTGTGCTGGTGAGTTGTCATGTAGAGATGCCTTCATTTGATAGGCCACATATTCACTCTGTGTAAATAACACCATGAGGTTTGATCTGATCCTGACCTTCACCTGCCCTCCGCTGATGAGTTAATTATTGAATCACTGGAGGATTGAGTGTGAAGTGTTCCTGTTGCACTGCTGTGAGGACTTCATAGTGAGTCTAAGGTTGGTGAGTAGTGATACTAACATGACGTCAGCCTCGTGGTTTCTAAGGCGCCGCCCATGAACGACATGAATGTCCTGCTTTCGTTTTCAGCCGTAAACCTTAAATGTGTCACTTCCATCAGTCAGACTGTATAATAAAGCCATAAAATAATCCTGCACTTTTAAGACTGACTTAAAGGTTTGTGGTATTTTGCAGTTCTTATAAGCTTCCACTTGCTGATAAAACAAAAAATAAGCACATGTACAGAACAACATCCTTTTTTTTTTTTTTTTTTTTAAGTTTCCTATTTTCTCTTTCGCGGTTAAAAGCCACTTTATTCAACTCTCATAACCTTTTGCCCTTTTGAAAGCAGACTCTATTGCTCTATAAAGACTTTCTAAATGTTGAGTTTGCACTTTTTTTTTTCTGTTTCTGCGTCTGCACAGTTCAAATGTAGGTCAGCTGTCCTCTCACATCCTCCTTCGCTTTTCTGCAGGGGAGAGAGCTGTGACGTCACAAAGTACTCAAGTGCGCCAATTAAGAACAATTCAATATATACTTTATTTCTATGTTGTGCAACTTTGCTTCTGTGAACTCCTGCATTTCACATCACAGTGCATCTGCATCTGAGCCTGTAGTTACTGAGCAAATAAAGATTAACAAGCTAGACATGTCATAAACTCATAAATGATGATGGACTGCCATAAAGATGGACTGACAGTTGACCTCTGTCTCTCTGGACCAGGAACAACATTCAAACGCTGCTTACACATTAATCTATCAGCAGATGCTTCAGTTGATCAATGCAAATATTTAAACTAGACACATGCTGCAGTGCAAGTGCTTCCTTCTTTGTGATTAAATAAAAATGTTGAATAAAAAAAACTCTTGACTGTGAGGTGACTTTGCAGAGCAGCTCTTCTTCTCTACCTTTGGTCGTTTCCACTTGACCCCGGTCTGCATCTCCAGCTTCCCCAGCGGGAAGTGGACGTCCACGAAGAGCCCGTCCCGGCCGAAGGTGTTGGCTTGGCCGCCCTCAGGGGGCATATTCCCGGCCAGCATGTCCGCCAGCCAGCGGCGAGACTGAGAGCCCAGCAGCTCATCGTGGGAGAAAAGGTCCACTTCGTCTTCCGGCGGAGGGAGGGAGCCCTCAGACGACAAACTCACAGACTTCTTCATGTCTAAATTGATATCTAGTCTGCTGAACCGTCAGTGTAGAGCTTCCGACTTGCGTGTGTGTTGTGTGTGTGTGTGTGTGTGTCCGCCTTTCAGCCCATGCAGGTGATAAACACGCAGAGGCCACACCCTCCGCAGAGGTTACAGATGCTCACCTGGGCGGAAAGTGTGCCGCCCTGGATTCAAACCTGCAGGGTTTTCCAGTCCCGCCCGGTCAGGTATTCCCATGTTTGTGACTCTCTCAAATAACAGTTTACCATCAAATAAAGTTTATTTATATTTCCACATTAGCACTTTACATCCCAGCTCGGTAATAACAAGGTAATAGTGTAATACTCTGATGATAAAACGGTATTATTTAAGTAATATCAGGGTAATTACTAAAATAATAAGCAGGGTAGGTAACAAAAAGGCTACAAAACTCTTCACACTGGAAGATGATGAACTACAGCAAAGCTATAAAATACAACAATGATAACATATAGGCTGATAGAAATGAATAGAAATGATTGAAAAGATACTGGACTGAAGCAAAAGTGAAACTAAGCGCACAGTGAGGCTACTTCTCACACAATAACAGAAAAAAAGCACTAAAAATATAAACTTGTAAAACTGCATTTAAATGTTAACTTCAGACTTGTTTGTCTTGATCTTATCTTTTAGATCATTTCCTAACGTAACCTTTGCAAAGGTCACCTGTCAGCTCACTTGTCAGAGCAGGACCTGAAGGAGAGGAGGGTCAAGAGAGGAGAGGCAGTGGTAAATAAAATAAATACATACTGTAATTTCTTTCTTTTCTATCGGCCTCCAGCCAAAATTACAGCTCCAGTAATGAACTCCACCTCCAAATGTCAAAAAAAAGTTAAACTACCAGCAACAAAAGCTGCAAAATGTAGTTCAGCTACTAGTTTAATTACATGTAGTGAAACTTTTCCCATCACTGTATATTCTGACAACAACATGATAACCTGCCAACTGTAATATGGTGATATTAATGGGGTCGTAACCTGATCATAATGACGTAATACTATGAGATATTATCAGTGTTATTCCATTAAAATCACATTAAAATTCTTGATCATAATGGTGAATTTAATATTCCCCGGTGAACCAAACACTCCCTTTTTGTTTTAATGCTGTGATTTATTACCTAGAAACACTTTCTGTGTAACAAACATGAATCAGTTTTATCTCGTTTTTTTATCACGCTGGAAAAAAACGAGTGTTAACTTTCTGACAACCACCTGCAGACAGAAACACTCAACCAGGCGTCTTTTGTTCCCCAGAGGCTCCTGAACCTCTCTCTCTATCTCTCTCTCTCTGCGTTGAGGACTCTTGAGTGAACCGGACGGCCTGCTGGGGATCCCAAATGGTTTCATTTCAAGTGTCGGTGCTGCACGCGCACAGTTCATCCCGTTTCTGAGAAATAAGGGCTCAGAGGAGCGTTGAGCTGCACCGTATCTGTGTCGCTCCTTCACTGTGGGGGTCTGTGAAACTTTTTTAACAGGACAATTGTGTTTAAAACTACAAAAAGCAATTAATGAGTCAGATTTATCCTGAAGTGTTGACCTCTTGTCGTCACCACACAGTCCAGACTCGACAGGTAACTGGTTTAACTTGATTCTGACCTGGAGCATCCTCCCCGTCTTGCCTTAGCTAAGCTGACCCCTCACATCTTCCAGGCTGTTAACTCGGACTGATCTCACATCACTCCTGTTTTAGTCTCACTGCGTCGGCTGCCAGTGAAGTTCAGGATTGATTATCACCTATAAGACCCTTAAACAGGTTATATGTGAGCCACTGAGCCCATATACACCACCATACGGTCACTTAGGTCTTCCAAATCAAAACCTGATGACTGTACCACGTGCCAAATTAAAAACCAAAGGGCGACCCAGACTCTGGGACAATCTCCTCACTTCTATCAGATCAGTTGAAGGTTTAAAAACCATCTAAAAAACCTTTTTATTTTTTCTCAGAACATTTCAAACCTTCTGATGTCTGTGTGTTCACATGTCTGAGATGTCTGTTTGTGCTCTTGAACGCATCTTTCATGGTTTTTGTGTCCTATTTTGCTTTATAAATAAAGTTTTGCTTACTTACTTGCCTCCAGTTTATTTAGTATGTTTGCAGCATGTGATTCATTTCAGAGCTTACACCTTTATGAACACTTTCACAGGTGTTGATTCAGATCTACAGTCATTGCTGCTGCTGTTGTATCAGACTGTATTAAAAGGTTGATAATTGTTTCTTTCACTTTCATGAAGGAAATCTTTGGCAACACTGCAAAAATATTCACACATCTCCTCTGTGTTTTAAAGATCAACAGAACATATTTAACCCCTTCAAACCCAGATATTTTTTTATTATTACCTCCTGATAAATTTGATAATTACACTTTGTTCTCTCTAAACTGATATGAAGCACTCAGAGGGTTTTTGGAGAGCTGATGTATCTATAATGTTGCCGAGCACGTGGAACAGAGGAAACTTAAAACAGTCAACATGCAGGAAACCACAGAGCAACGGTAAACACGACACCTAACATGATGACTAAGCTTTGGTAGCTTTGATCCGGCGGCTCTGATTTATGTCAAGTTTTTCTTCTTCTTCTTCTTCTGCTGCTTAACAACAGTGTTCGGCCAACACCCTGATACCGTTCGGACAAACAAGGAAGTTACGCAATTTCTGGGAAGAACTGACAAATATTTCCACTGCAAGGAGATAAAATGTTTTTGATAAAACTTCCTGGTGATGAAGTAACACACACACACACACACACACACACACACACACACACACACACACACACACATATAAACACACAGAGACAAGAGGCTGTAAATGATAAATTACATTTATTGCGAAAAGAGCGACTTGATGGTTGGATTTATTGATGACTGGTGTGTGTGTGTCTGTAAATGTTTGAGTGTGTGTGTGTGTGTGTGTGTGTTTGCATCACTGAGATGTGGCCATGATGCTGGATACACCTGTGAAAAGGAGGACAGGTAGAGATGAGTAGAAAAAGACAGAGAGAGAGAGAAAGAGGAAGAATGTTAAGTTTTATCTTCGGCTGCAGTCACAAATAAAACACACAACATGAAATATGATGACAAAGAAGATACATGCAGCTTATGCTTATTTCTATTAATTAAACTGGCAAAAAAATAAAAAAATATCCATCATATGTTCAAAGAGTCCAAAAACACATCTTTAAATGACTTGTTTTGTCTGACAACAGTTAAAAAGCCAAAAATATTCAATTTCTAACGAGAGAGAAAAGCAGCAAATTAACAAACTTATAACATAATTAATGTTATAATTATTCCCAAAGCTTTGCAGACAGGAGCACAAACTGTTAATGCTGCTGTTTAACAGCTGCTGTCAGCTGTTTAATTGGCACTAAATATCTTTTTGTTTCTAAAAACAGTCACAAAAACTAGTGAAAACATCATTTTCCCACTTTAAGGCAGAAATATAGTAGAAGTGCAGTCGATCTTAAACGTTTGTAGCATCAACCTGCGTCGCGTCACTACAGCAGGAACGACAGAGTCTAACTCCTCCTGGGTTCATCGGTCGGCACTCACTCTCAAAGTCGATCTTCTCCACGATGTTCTTGGGTTTGACGCTCTCCTCCTGGTTGTAGATGAAGATCTGACCGTCCTCGTTCTCCGTCCAGCCGTACTTGTTCATCCAAACCTTCACCTGCGTGTCTGCGCAGCAAAAACACAAAGTATTGATTAGTGGAGCTTTACAGTTAAAACCAGAGACCTTAAAACCTTTATCCTTTTTACCTTCTATAAATGTTGACTTATAGTATTTTCACTCACTGACACAGAGGTATACTACGGTCTGAAGAAGGTTTGTAACTGTGTTCCTCTACAGTTCCTACAACTTCAATTCAAGACTTTTTAATAAACAAAATAGTGAAAAAAAAATACATAAATGTTCTTAAATGTTCATTAAAAACGTTCTCGTCGAACATTAAAACAAACGCGCTCTTGTTAGCATCCGCAACAAGCTGCTCAGAAATGTACAGAGCTGATCCGAACCATGGATGTATAACGAGAACTGGATACGGCGTCGGAGGCGGGGCCTCGTTCATTCCTATGAAAGTTGCTCAGTGGCTCATGATACCAAAAAAAATCGACTTCCGGGTCTGAGAGTACCCGGATTATCCGGGATCATTGGGCCCGTGGAACATGCGCACTGGTGACTTCCGCCAGTCGAGTCGGCTACTTCCTGTTTAGCCCTCCAGCTAACTTGAACGGGGATAAAACAATTCAATCGTGCGGCTCTTTTAGGCTTTTGAAATGTGATCAGACTGAACGGATCAAATTCCGACAGTGAAACGAGTCAGGTTGTGATGCTAAAAAAAAATTGTCCACTGATTTACGGACGTCTCTTTCACAATATAAGTCTGTGAGAAAAAGTCTTTCTGGGCCCAGTAGCGTCATGTGACGTTGTCATACCACGGTTTGACCGCTATGTCAAATTTGCATCACCGCTCGGCGCTGTCCCTGGGGGCTTGATCCAAACTTGCTAATGTCTTGTCGCCGTCTTTGTCGGCGCTGCGTGCAAAAGCGCGGGTAACATCAGAGTCGGAGAACGAACGTGGCAAGAAATAAGTCTCCAACTCCAACAGGACCGGTGTTTTGTTACAGTGTTCGGCGACCGCGGTACCTCTGATCTCAAACAAACATTGTACGCAGATGTGGCGTGGCGTGGCGTGGCGTGGCGGTCCCGGTTGTTGATGGCGGGCGGGCGGGCGGGTGGAGATGACAGTAGAATAGAACTGTGAAATACCCGCCATTTGTTGGCAGCTTGATGTTGAAGCTTTGATTCCCATCACGCCTCGTACCCGTTCCCAGTACTGATTTCAGCCAATGCCGAAAATTTTTCATTGAACTTACACTTCCCTCGTGTTGTCCGCGATAAAGCAACAGCTACATGAATAAAACACATCTGCTCTGAGAGTCCAGCTGCAACCACATCACTGATTTATTTCAGTTATCGCGAGAGAAGCGTTCAGTAAATTATTAAAAAAAATAAAAAAATGTATCAATTATTTTAAGATTTGAAACTAATTACAATTATAAAATCCTACTTGGCATGTGTAAACATTTTAATGCTTATTAAGGCCTTGATTTAAGGATCAGCAGGAACTCTGACAGTTTAACTTCTTACCCAGCGGGTCTCCCAGCATCTCGGCCAGTAACCGGTGCTCGATGGTCTGGTAGGTGATGCCCACGACATGGCAGATGACTGGAAGAGGAAGATCAATTAAGACAATTACTCTTCATGTGACGACATGTTTCCAGTTAAGGTGCGGCTGTTTCCTGTCATCTTCCACAAACTGTTGAATGCAATCAGAGCGATGACGGCATTTAACCGCCTGCCCGTTTCTTGGTTTCTTGTCTGACTGTTCCACGGTGACGGCGAGAAGACGATACTCACACTTGCGAACGGAGTCCTCGAAGCCGGTGATGCCGTCGATGAGCTCTCTGTTCTCCTCCAGACTCGTCTGTCAGGGAAAAACACACAAGGAAGAGAAGGTGACTGAGTGATACGGAACAAATGAAGTCCGGAGACGAGACACAGAAACCAGAAGAAGAAGGAAGTGAAATCAGAAATATACAAAATATATGAGCAGCGACCGACTGTTTCATTTATCGTGTACGATATAACTGAAAATATGTCAAAACATGTCGCTATGTAGAAGAGTTTTCTTTCACTGCTGCAGAAATGAAACATGATAAACAACACAGACTCTGTTTCAGCTTCTGTATCATCTGAACTTAGTGAAATAACAACATTTTTCTTTGGTATAAAACTGTTTGAGACACATAATGTTTCTGTTAATCCACTCAGAGAAACACATTCCCTTCATTCACATTACTTATAACGATTCAGCGATTAATCAGTCTACACTAAATTAATCAGCTGCAGCTATTCTGAGGAAGGAAAATGTCAAATATTTTGCTGGTTGCAGCTTCAAAATGTGAGAATTTGAAGCTTTTATGTGTCGTAAATGATAATAAACTGATATTTTGTAGCTGAAACGATTAATAGATCGATTGATAATGAAAATAATCGCTGGCTGCGGCCCGACTCCTCTGATCGATCAGCAACTACTAGATTTAAAAGTTAAGTGAAACAACTTTTTACTAATGTTTAATCATGAGGAATTGTTTGCGATCCATCTACCTGATGTTGTTCTGTGACTCCATACTGTAATTTAATAATCACAGGAGGAGTTTCCACCTTTTTCTCCGTTAAAATGATCTTTTAATATCGAGGTTTGATTTTATAGATAATAACAATAAAACTGACTCGACTACATGCGTTGAATAAATCAGTAAACCTGTACATGACTGCAGCCCCTGTGTGTGTGTGTGTGTGTGTGTGTGTGTGTGTGTGTGTGTGTGTGTGTGTGTGTGACGTACCCAGAAGCTCTGGAAGTGGCACGTCTCCAGCAGGTTCCCCAGGTACAGGATCTGTCTGATCGGGCGCTCCTCTTGCTGCGACACTGTAGTCAAGGAAATTCTCCCTCATCTCAAGACAGAGACCCCCCCCCCCCCCCCAAACCCTCCCCCTTCCCTCCTCAACCTACCCTAGATCTATTCACACACACACTCCTGCACAGTGACACTAACAACAACACTCTACTTGCATGACATGTATTACTGAAACTCTGCCTCCAACATGTTCTGACAGACCACAAACTGACATGAACACATCTCAGACTCTCCAAATAACAACAAGTGGAAACCAGGTCAAAGGAAAAAAAACAAAGGAGGAGACGATGAACTTCTGACTGACACTCGAGGCAGATGAAACCGATCTGAAACGTGTTGATCTCTCGTTTACTCGCAAAAGAAAACGCTTGAATTAACGTCAGTTCATTTTAAAGCAGAGCTCAGTTCATCGTGCTGCGAGTCTTCATTTTTACACTTTTTTTACTTTTACTAGTTATGCAAGTAGTAAAAAAAACAACATACAGATAAAAAGATTTAAATGTAGACAAAAGAAAGACATAATGTATCTATCCATGCTGACACACCAGCTCGCTGTAAACACACTTTATCAACAACATCCACAGTACATGTGTGTAAAAGAAAGTAGGGACAGCACGACATCAGTATCGGCCGATAATAGCTCCAAAATGAAATATCTGTATCGGCCGAAATTAACATTTTCTGCCGATTATCAGCAGCCGATACATTTCCATCTCCTCCTCCTCCGCCAACGACTGACTGCGCTTCCCTTGACGGACTGTTTCTCCCCGTCGGTCCCGGTGCTTCCTCCGCTGCCTCGGCCCCGGCTCTCCATGCGGTTTGTTATTCAGGTTAAAGAAGGGAAGGAGCAGCGGATCTGACGGGCAGCTTCAGTGAAGTGAAGCTTGCAGAGGAAACACCGGGACCGTCAGGGTGAAACGCTCTGCTAAATTCTTCCTTCATATATTGTCTTTCTTGATCATACTTAGTACAATCTATGCTTGCATGTATAACAGTCTCCTCAGCCAGCTGACGTCTGTCCCTGAGTGAATGAACACATGACCGAACCCGTCCGGACCGTGCTGTACACAAGGTCAGTGACGCATCGCATCATCAAAACGGGTGAACCGGCACCAAAAGGATACGTGTGTCTGATCAATCATGCACTTGCACAGAGTGAAGTCGGTGTGTGGCAGGTTGGTCAGAGCCTTCAGCAGGATCTGTGAGGTCACCTGAGTCTGGAAGTAGGCGGGGTTGAACTGGTACCTGCGGAGGAAGAGAGGTTTTAATGACCGAAGCCACACCGTGCACGACAGACACGAGACTCCAGCTGGTTTCCGGCTGATTCAGCAAAGGTTTCTGGTGTAAACTACAGACGTTTGCTTCGGGTTTTAGTGTGACTTACAGCTTCAGGACAGCCAGGTTGGCCTCCAGGTCGTAGGAGTTCTCCCTGGCTTGCATCTCCACATAGCGCTCCAACGTTGCAAGGTTTTCTGGGTTGTACCTGCGAGGAGAATCGAGTACAGATGACTTCTGTGTTAGAGGTTTTCAACTTGTGATTTAGCTGTAGAGCTGCAACAGTCAATGAACTGATTAGCTGCCAACTATTAAATTAATCAACAGCTATTTTGATAATCTAGTAATTGCTTTCAGTCGTTTTTTAAGAAAGAAATGAAAGACATTTACAGTCTTTTTAGCATCAAATTCTCCTCTTTGTGTTTCCCTGTTGAGCTGCAGGTGGAAGTATAGAAACAAAAAGAGAAACTTTGGCACTAAAAAGACTGAAACGTTGAAAGATATCTACTTGATTTGACTCATTTGGACGCTGAAGCTTCATATTAGCTTCAGATAAACTCTTAAACACATTTTACACAGGAGGAGGACTGTGGGTTTTGTCCTCCATCACTTGTATTGTAAGTGTGTTATGAAGGGATCTTCTAAAGGTCAGTATGAACAGGGGGAATGATTACAGCAAGAAAAAAACAGTTTCATTGATCATTTGGGCCCCTGACTGATGTTTTAAGACACACTGTGACAAAAAACTGTGAACTCATCCTTTAACATTTGTCACTTGTGTGAAAAAGCGACTGACATTTAACTTCAGTTCAGCTTTGAAGTCGTTTGTTGGAGCAGCAAAACACCAGGTGAGTCTTTAATATTAGTAAGGATTGTGGCTGAAACGTTTTAATGGGAAAGATATCATCTAGCTAACGTTAGCTGTTGTGAAAATCTGACAGATGTGACTCAACGTCTCCAGTTTTAATGTTCAGTTACTTGTGCAGAAGCATCTTATTAACACGGTGTTCACACTGACACCAGACAGACAAAAGGAAACAAAAAGAAAACCTCTGACTGAGTTTACCGCCTCCGACTGAACTCAGCAAATGTTAGCTTTCAACATTAGCACACAGGCTAAGCTATCGTTAGCTTGTTCATCCGGTTATCGATCCGTGATCAGTAATCGGTACCTATCGATTCCTCGCAGGAGTTTCCCCACGTTCGCCCTCATCTGCTCGATTGACGACGACATTTGGTCCAGATTTTTCCAGCAAACTTTAAGGTGAAAAACCGAATTAAACCCACACGTGGACCGCTGAGGAAAGATGGGAGGAAAGAACGTCGGAACGGAAAGAGTGTCGGACCGGAACCGGAAGTGGAAGTACGGAACCCAAACAATCGATGGACCACAATATTAACTTTCTATTTAATTCATTTGTTTATTATTATGAGCAAATTTTACATTCATAAATCAAAACTAGAAAATACCAAACTGTTAATAACAAACAAAACATTTCTTCTTTTTATAAATGTACGAACAAAAATCAGTTAAAACGGAATAATAAACTCCTGTAAGTGTTACAATATATTTATCTAACTATTTCTTTTTCATTTTTTGTTTGTAGACACAAGTTGTTGTTAACTTCCTTTATCCTTCCTGAAACATCTAAATGTACTTTACATTTTAACACCATCATTTTATGACCTTTTCTGTCAATTTGTCATTTTACCTAACAAATAAATATTTGAAAAGCTTGAGAAAAGACATTGATATCAGTGATACATTTTGTTGCAGCTGCTCTGAAACTGCTGTTTTGGCGCTTTTGTGAGACTCTTCTGGAATAACGTGTATCTTTAAAAAAAGAAAAAAAAATACAGCCATATTAATGAAAATGTTATGTTATTTCGGAAAAATGCACCGTTTAGAATAAAGGAAGACATCTCTAAGTTGAATTATCAGCTATATTTTTTGACAAATCTTTTCAATTTATCAGCTCAAAGTTTGTTTTCTCTTTTCTTTTTTTACTTTTCTTCTGAAAACCCTAAGATGAATATTTTGATATCTTGTATATGATCATTTTGTGCAAGAAGACAATTGTAATTCTTAATAAATAAATAAATAAATAGAAACTACGTGGCAGTTCCGCCTGTGACCACTGGAGGGCGTAAACACATCTGCAGGTGTCAGGCCTCCAGTAGCCACAGTTGGGAACTGCAATATATTAAATTAATCAAAGTAGCGTCAACATGATAACAGATAACTACTTCCGGTAAGTACTTTCGAAATAAAAGGACAAAACGGAAGCAATATAAGAGAGATAAATGGAGATTTTTTTTATGAAAAGATCGTTTAAACTGCTTTTTGGCTGTCACATTAAGAAGGTAGGAACAAACAGATATTTATGTTTATCCTGTTAATACGCACACATAGTTTATTTACAACTAGTAAATGTATGAATGAATAAATTCATCACTACAGACATCATGGTATACTACCAATTTTCAATTTAAATGGGCTTCATTGGCACAGGAAACATACGTTTACATTTCCAAAGCAATTGTGAAATAAAAACATGTTATTAGTAAATATATACTAAAATGAAGAAATGTTTAAACAGAACATGTCACATCTTAACAACGTAGTCAAATATATGAATAAGAAAAGATAGAAATGAACTTAAAATTACAAACAGAAGAGCTGTAATTTTTCAGTTGTACTTTACTTCACTGATGCTACTTTATACTTTCTACTTCACTAAATTTATCTGACGGCTTTAGTTACTTTTCACATGAAGATTTGACACAATGGATAACAGCGTTTCCCCTATAATAGTACAGAGAGTAACAAGAACCCCCGCCAGGCCAAAAATATTTTTTGAATGTCAAAAATAACGCTAAATATCCAGTCAGTCTTAAATCAATAGCGTTTTTTTGGAGCCACTGAGCAGCGCTGTCTCAGAACATGAGTTAACGTTTGTGTCGTTGCCATGGAAACTGCACGTAGCATAACTCCTTAGCTAGTGGGCGGTTAGAGAGGGGGGGGGGGGGCGTCTGAATAACGGTGAATGCTAACGGAGCAGAGGAAACGGTTAGCAGCAGCAGTAAGTTGTCAGTCTGGCAGTAAATGTACAGTACAGACCACAGTGTGTCAGTTAATAAACGCTGCAGCTTGTCAACACCATGAAAAGTCACGTCTGTTGTTTCCCCAACTGCTGGAAAAGTGAAGGTAAGCTCCAAAGTTAGCAACAATGGGTTAGCCTAGCTTAAAGACGCTAAACTGATAAATAGAAAACGGCCTAGGGGAAACACTGATGATAATATAACAAGCTTTTAAAATACAATCAGATTAAACCAAGCTAGCTAACTGTATACAAAGTAGTGTAAACTAGCTCCACCTCCAGCAGCTACAACAGTAACATGCTGCTCTAACACTGATGCTTCACTATTAATAATCTAATGATGTCATATATAATAATATATCAGTCAGAGGAACCAAACCACTACTTTTACTGCAAAACTTTAACTATAACTACTTTTACTAATGTACAATTTTTCATGCTGGACTTTTACTTGTAATGGAGTATTTTTACATTGCTGCATTGGTACTTTTACTTAAGTATTTCATTTGGTAGAAGCCAGTTCACCTGCAGGAAGACGAGTAAAGACAGCTGTCTCTGGCTGGTCCACAAGTTATTGATCTGAAGACCTAAATCATCTCTGTCCTCATCTAGCAAAAACACTACACACACCACAAAACCAGCACTATAAAAGTCGTGCTGGAGGTGCACTATTGAGACCTTCGAGTAGCTGATTCAGCGCCAGAACGTCAGCTGTGATGTTTGAGGTGAATTGAGGGACCTTTTTAAACCATAAATCTAAACCTCCCCTTTGCTCTGGCCTGTGTCAGTGCAGAAAACAGCACCACAGAAATAAGGCAATTAAATAAAAACCATGATTCGTGCGTTGCTTGGTGTGACTTCTGCTTACAGTCAAACTTCTGCGAAGACAGGAAGTTTCTCTTTCTGCTTGCCCGTTTCCCTGGAAACAGACAAGACAGAGAGAAAGCAGGGCCTTGCAAGATCTGGAGAAGGTTCGGCATCTTGTTCGAGAGCGCGTCAGACAGACAGCTTCTCGCTGACACAGGTGGGCGAAACAATGTCTGGTAGCTGACTGACAGCCGCTTGAAACCTCCTGCTGTCAATGCAATGAAATTATCCGAGAAACGGTGACGCAGCGGCTCCATCAACAACACATTTTAACTTGTTTTTTGGAGCAGTTTTTCTGGAGTATTCCTTCCTCAATAGTGAAAGTAACGTGACATGGTGTGATATTCCTTCTGTGCTAAAATGTATTTAACAGTTTATCTGAAGATAATCTGAAGTTTCAGCGTCCAAATGAGTCAAATCAAGTAGATATCTTTCATCGTTACAGTCTTTTTAGTGCCAAAGTTTCTCTTTTTGTTTCTACACTTCCACCTGCAGCTCAACAGGGAAACACAAAGAGGAGAATTTGATGCTAAAAACACCGTAAATGTGTCAGATATCCACTTGATGTGATTAACTCAGACTGCTGAAGCTGAATTGAAGCTTCACACACACTTTAAATGACTGTGTGGACACACTGTGGATTTTTAACCTCCATCACTTTACATTGAAAGCACATTTTGAAGGAGATCCTTTAATATCCAGTATGAACAGGAGGAACGATTACAGCGAGGAAAAAAAAACCTCTTTCACTGCTCATACAGACACCTGACTGCTGGTTTAACACACTTGAAAAACTGTGAACCTGCCCTTTAACAGATGAGTTGATCGACACCAAATTAACCAGCAACCACTTTGATAAACGACTCAAGTAACTGAATTTAAATTTAAAATCTACGAACTGTTTGCTGGACAAAAAACAAAAAAAACAATTTGTAGACGTCAAATTGGATTTCAGGAACAGCGCGATTGTGACATTTTACATTATTTTCTGACATTTCATAGACTAAATGACAGTGTCATAATATCTAACATGGAGTAACATTTGAACATATTTCATCATTTTACAGCCGTGTGCCTTGTGTGTGCGTGGAGGCGAAAGCCAGTGGGCGTCAGTGTGGCCAAAAGTCTCCGTTCAGCAGACCAAGTTTCTAGTTGACTAAAAGCTGCACATCTTTAAAGGCCACAACTCTCATTATTGATTCATCAGTTGATTATTTTCAGGTCAGAAAATTGTGGCGATCGTTCCGAGGTGACGCCCTCAAATGTCCTTTTCAAAGATATTCAGTTTATTATCAGAGAGGCTTAAAGAAAGCAGAAAATATTCACATTTGAGAGGCTGGAATCAGAGAAATAGGGCATTTTTTTCCTTAAAGAATGACTCCAAACTCTCAAAATAGATGCCGATTAATTCAACAGTTGACAGCTAATTGATTAACTGACTAATCGTGGCGGCTCTAACGGTCTTTGGTCAGTGGAAGAGAGAGATAGAGAGAGAGAGACCCAGCTCTGCTCTTTCATACTGAGTTCACTGCAAAGTCTTGTTGTGCGAGGGGACGGTTTCGGTCCATCGTTATTAATAACCTCATCAGTCCTGCTGGCTGTCGTCGGGTCAGCTGAGGTTGAGGCGGTTATTCGTGGGTTGTACTGGTCTCTTCTCTGTGTCTGTCACATGTGGGTGTCTGAGAGCCACGTGGAAGAAACGGAGACTGTATGCTGGCAGCCGTCAGACAGCAGGGGCAACAGAGAGAGAGAGAGAGAGAGAGAGAGAGAGAGAGAGAGAGAGAGGGAGGATGAAGCCGAGAAAGATGTGAAATACTCTCTTCCCTTTCTTTTCCCTTCCTTGTCCTGTTTAACTTCATAACGTCTCTCTCTCTCTTTTTTTTTTTTTAGATCAGTGTGTGTGAGATAAAAGCTTTGAGGATCCTCTGGAAGCGTCAGCAGCAACAACTGTGTTCACATCGCAGCAGGTGTTCTGCAACAAAATATCATTTTTATGAAGGAGTGAGTGTCTTCAAACTACCTGCAGCTACACCGCTCAAGCCATTCACACCTTCCAGCTCAGCTCTGACGGCTGCGAAGTTAAAATGATTGACTCACAATTAAAAAAAAAAAGAACAGTTTTTATCAGAGCAGATTCACGGCTGACAAACTCATTTTTTAACTTGTTAACAGGATGTAATGGGTGCCCCTTGTTTATCTGCGGGGAAATGCTTCTGAACAGGAAGCTGACAGGGAGCTCCAAGCACGAGTGACTTTTCTTGCAGAGCTGCAACGCGCGCACGCACACACACACGCATGCACGCACGCACGCACACACACAAACAGACACATTGCAGTAGGCGTGAGGGAGACTGAAACTTACGCTGAAAACCCCAAACAGCACAACTGCAATTAATCAGCTTCACAGCGACACATACGCAGGCAACACATACATTCCCAAAGTAGGTGCTCTCTCTCACACACACACACACACACACACAGAGAGAGAGAGAGAGAGAGAGAGACCTCCACTCAGCTCTTAAAAACTGAGGACTGGCAAATTTTCTTCTTCTTTAAAGATTTTAATTGTTTTTTTTTGTTGTTGTTGTTGTTTTAAAATCAAAAACACACACAAATCTGAAACACATTCACATAAAAAAAAGCTGTTCATCTCTCTCTCTCACACACACAACAGGAAGCAAAATTGGATTATGCAAATGAGATGATAAAAAAAACTGTGTGTGTGAGAGAGAGAGAGAGAGGGAGGGAGTGACAGAGGTAGGGAGGATCGATAGCAGCCTGAGAAACAGAAACAGGAAGGTGTGAGCGAGTGTGTGTGTGTGTGAGAGAGAGAGAGAGAGAGAGAGGGAGAGAGACAAGAGCTGAACGACACTCGACAAATTCAGACAAAGAGAACGATTGTCTTTTCCGTTCACTTCCTCTGGCAGTTTACCAGTTGTTGTTTTATTTTTTGTTTGTTTATTTGTTTGCTTTTTTTTTTTTTTTTTTTTTTTTTTTTTTAAATTTTCGGGCCTGTAGATGTAGATGCCTCCGAGAGCGTGAGAGTGTGAGTGAGTGAGTGTGTGTGTGAGAGAGAGTGTGTGTGTATGAGAGTGTGTGACATGTCCAAGGAGGAATATCAGTAGCCCGACACAAAACCATCAAGATGGATTTCCAGCAGAGGACGGCTCTGGATATCTCCACCAGGAACCCTCAGGATGACTTTGAGATCCTGCTGAGAGTCGGAGGGGGAACCTATGGAGAGGTTTATAAGGTCAGGACATTTAAACTTATTCTGCTTTCAGTACCGCTGCTAAATGTCACCGATCAGAGTTTCTGTTTGATCTCCTCACAGGGAGAAGTTCAAGCGATTTGAACTTTTGTCAGATCTATAAAAAAAAAATCTAAAAAAAATCTTTTTTTTTCTTGAAACATCTGAAGAAACTTTGAAAGCGGAAAACTTTTTTTTTTTTTTTAAACAGTGCCAGAGAAGAGACGGTGTTTTATTTTGAAATAAAATGTACATTTAAGGTCGTAAAGCAGATTAAACTCATTACTGCGATGCTTTTGTTCGGCACACTGGCTGCTTTCATCTCTCTTTCTTTTATTTTTTTATGTATATTCAAAACAAGTCAAGCATGTTGTGCGTACTGTACAAGCTGCTCACTTATCTGTGTCCCTTCACAGTTTGATCCACTAACACAGTGAGATTAGATATTTAGTTTCTCTCTCTCTCTCTCTCTCTCTCTGGCGTCAATCTTGCGTTGTGCTTCATTGGGAACTTCTTGACGAGTTTAAGAGAAAAATTTAAGGTGTGATTGATTCTAGTTTCATTGGTTCGTTGCAGTCACAACTTGAGTGCAGGCTCCTGCACTGCTGGAGGAAGTGGTTTTACAAGAAGTGAAAGTATTCTTGTTAATACCTAGTTTATCTTTTCTTTTTTTTTCTGTCTCTCTTTTTTTTTTTTTTACTCCACCTGAAAGAAAAGTCAACCTGAACTCCTGGATTTTTTTAAATTAAACTACTTGTAAACATTGTGGATCTTCTCTTGGAGTGCTGATTTCAGGGCCTTAAAAGACTTCTGAAGAAAACTAGAGATGTAAAGGATGCGGTGATGGTCTGTGAGTTTCAGTTTGTTCACATGTTGTGATCCCTGATTGGTTGACTTTTCACACCTTCCTGTCTCTGTTTTTTTTTTTTTTTTTTTAATGTAATTCTATTTGTAGTCATGTTTTCTATTTTTATGTTTATCAAAGTGGCCATTTTTTATCCCCTCCCATATTGTTTATGTCTCTCTTGACAACTTGAAAGCAAAGTACGACGTGGATTGTTTGAAGATGTCGAGTCACCGATCGAGCCGACGTGAATCCAAAATTTGACCTGCTGTGTGTGTCTGCAAGTGTGAACGCTGACTGAGAACAGGCTTCATAATAAGGTCATTGAGGTCTGAGGTTTATATATATTATTATTATCTCTAGACACAAACACACACACACACACACACACACCTGTCAGTTACTGTGGTCTACAGTTGTTGGGCAGCAGTACGATTGCTTCTCTTC